>OX439483.1:387660166-388260166 GCA_949320155.1 Melangyna quadrimaculata
AAGAAAAACGTTTATAAGTAAAAAACACTAATATGAGAAACTTATTCTGATAAAAAATTGCATTCACTACATAGAAAATTAGACTTTTATAAGAAATTTTCCCGTGCAAACTTTCAAATGATGTGCCGTTTAATTTCTGAACCCACCATCATTGAATGTCCAAAGAAATGACAGATTGAAGATCAGCGAAAAAGAAAAAAGCCCATACTTTGGCAGTGAATACATTTCATTTCTTAAGTGTTTTTATTTATACAAGAAATTTTCTTTCTTACATACATTTTACTTATATAAGAAATTTTCTTTCTTATGTAAAATGTTTTGTATGAGAAAACACGGATATAAGAAAGGAATTCTTTGGATTTTTTGAGTTTCTTATATCCGTCATCTACTGTACCAAAATGTTGTGCAAATAATTTTTCAGGGGCGATGTCCGTTACTTTTTCAAAATTGCATCCCGTTATATTTTTTTTAATTAGTTTTTTAACATTTTAAAATTAACTTTTTATTTTTTAAACGGGCAGACAGACCAAACTAACGGTTAAGAAAACGAAAACAAAAATGGCACTGTGTAGAACAGACCTTTTTCTAGAGGCGATGTTTCTTTATTTTTTATTTTTAATTATTTTATTAAGCGTTTTTAACAATGAAACTTAAAAAAGAACAAAAAACTTATACCCCTTATAACTTCGGATCAACGAATGCTACGTAAAAAAAAGGTACACAGAAAAATTTAGTTTTCCAAGTTCTAGAGGCGATATTTTTATTTTATTCATGTAAAAAGTGGTTTTGGGTAATATATTACTTGTTGTTCTTTAAAAAAAAGTGATCATTCCATAAAAATAATATTAACTTTCCACAGGATACATGTATCTTTTCAGTTTTGGTGTCTTTAGAATCAGCGTTGAAAGGCACCCTCATATGATTAGATTGTGTTACAACTCTCATGTTTGGGCAGGTGCTCCAATAACCCATTTAAGTCTATTGGATAGAATTCAAAGAAGAGCTAATAGGTGAAAGAAATATAACTGATACATTTGCTTCTCTAGAACACCGCCGCAATGTTTCTTGTATTTCATTATTTTATCGTTATTTTCATAAACAGTGCTCTAGCGAAATAGCCAGTTGCATTCCTCCACTTAAACAATTCAACCGTAATACTCGCGCTGCTAGGAATGCCCATCAGTTTACCCTTGAGCCCAACTTCGGACGTACTGTCAAGTTCAGGGATTTTTTCTTTTCCCGCACCACGCGAATGTGGAATGCTTTACCCGACTCTATCTTTCCCTCCCATTTTAATATTCAGAACTTCAAAACCAATGTGCATCAGTTCCTCCTCTTAAATCCTTCCCTATTTTCCTAAAGCTGGCACTGTGTTCAACATATTAAGGGTAGTCACAACCCCTTTAGTGCGCGCACAAATAAAAAAAAAAAAAAAAAAAAAAAAAAAATTTTTTAGCTTGGCAAACTCCCGCCTCCCTCCCCTCTCCAGCTCTTAAAATGCGTCTACACAAAAAGTCAATTCAGGGATTTTGAAGGATTTTGGATATGTCGTTGAGGATAAAATTCTGGGTCGATACCAGCAATAAAATTTCATGAATTAGTTTGTCCCCGGTTGCCCATATTAAATTTCCTATCTTTCCTAGACTAAGTTGGCAGGTTTTTTTTTTTTTTTTTTTAAAAACCGCTCGAATTTTATGATTGAAATTGGTAGATGGGTTATTTAAGAGTACCTATAGAAACAAATCGGCGTAGGTGTTAGTTTTATGCTTAAGCCGCCATTTTGAAAAATGCCATGAAGAAAAATTCATCGCAAAATCATTGTTTAATATAAATATGTAAATATAGAAAACGAAATTAGGGCTGGTCACGAGACGAGAAAAGCCTCGGTCTCGATCTCGGTCTCGCATGACGAGACCGACACTAGACGAAACTGTATATTTGGACCAAAATTTACAGAGAGTCTAATAAATTAAAAAATCCAATTTCAGTTAAATATTTATTTTCTTCTGCACGTATTTAAACTAAAATGGAAAATATTTCGTTGCAATAATAAAGAGGTTTGCCGGAAATCGTATTTTTCGAAGACGTGACGTGACACGAGACTGAGACGAGACTGAAAATGTTTGATTTGAACGAGACCGAGACGAGACTTACAAAAGTCTCGCAGAGTCTCGTCTCGTGACCAGCCCTAAACGAAATTATGTTACTTTTCTTCGTACAAAGGAGAATGGGCATTTTGGTCTACCTATTGCCCGAGAATGAGATATACATCGTTGGAAAGCTTAGCTCTAGTACATCATTTTTGTGTATGGACAGAAAGCTGTAAACCATGCATGGGGTTTAGGTAGTAAATGGCAACAAAGATTGCAACTAAGGCAAAAATTAATTGCAATAGTGTTCCATTGAAATGACAGTATTGGTCACTTTTGATGAACTAAATAGACCTCAAAGTAAAGGAACTTTTATACCAATGACAAATAATAGAGAAGAGTATCATGGTGGACGAATAATTCGCTTAACAGTATGAAAATTCTACTTTTTTTTATTCGATTTAGCGAATGAAATCAATGGGAATAATTGTGCGTCTAGTGCCCACAACTGAGATTTACAACATTGCAAAGCTTAGTTCAAGAGCATTATTTTTGAATATGGGCATAGAACTGTAAACCATGGGGTTAAGGCAGAATAGAACAAAATATAAAACAATTCGCCTATGTTTATTCGAATTTGCAAAGTGTTTTTCTTATTTTTTTTTGTCGCTTATCTTAGCCAACTCCCATTGTTTAGGACAAAAAAATAATCGTACGTTGGTACGCTCCATAGTACCTAATCATTTTCATATGTCTCGTTTCTGGGCACTAGGTAGACCAGGTCCCATATAGTTTTGCCCATTCTCCTATTGCTTGTAAACTGAAAAATATACTTCTTGACGCTTTAACTCTCAATGTATACGTCACCCAAAAAAACTTTATACGGAAAAAATTAAGATAATTTAGTTTTTTATTTCTATATAGGTATGTATATAAATAAATTTTACGATAAGTCGTTCTCGAGATATAAGCTAAATCGCGTTTTTAAAAATTGTGGCTGACGCACAACAACTAAAGCCGCGACGATTTTTTTTTCTATACTCAGAGACAACCCATCATTTCAATCATAAAATTCGAGCGGTTTTTTTGCAAAATAACCTGCCAACTGGCCTTTTTGTTATTTTTTCGTTTTGTTACCCTAATTAGTTGCTAAGCAAAAATAAATGGTTAAGAAGATGAATAAATAAAAAAAAATATGGCCTCTAGAGCTTGGAAAACCAAATATTTATGTGTACTTTTTTTTTACGTAGCATTCGATGATCCGAAATTATAAGGGGTTAAAGTTTTTTTTGTTTTGTTTTTTTTTTTTTTTCGTTTCATTGTTAAAAACGCTTAATAAAATAACTTAAAAAAACTAAGGAACATCGCCTCTAGAAAAAGGTCTGTTCTACACAGTTCCAGGTCTACACAGTTCCATCATTGTTTTCGGGTTTTTAACCGCTAGTTTGGTCGGTCTGCCCGTTTAAAATTAATGTTAAAAAACTAATTAAAAAAAATATAACGGGATGCAAATTTGAAGAAGTGATGGACATTGCCCAAGGAAAATTATTTGCACAATATTTTGATATTTTAATTTTCCAATACCATTGATACTTTTCGAGGCTACTTTAAAAGGAAAAAAAAACTCGGATGCAGCGATCTATAAGAAATCATTTCTTTGCACAAATATTCATTTCAAGAACAAAAATGTACGCATATAAGAAATTTACTTCATCATTTTTTTAATTTACCTCTACCAAAGCTAGTTTTTGCACATAAATATGGTTTCATGGTTAATGACAAATTTTAATTTTCATATAGAAATGCAGAAACAGCTTACAAAATGCTAGTATACTTAGTAAATATGTGTTATTGCTGGGTTTTGTGTCTCTTTTGTGTCTGTTTTATGTCTGTATAAGAAATTTCTTTTCTTATATAATTATATAATAAGATATTTATATAATAAGAAATAGGCTTTCTTATATCTGCTGTTTGCATTTATATAGTCTAAGCCAGCGGTTCCCAAACTTTTTAAGCTTTGGAACCCTTAACATGGTCCAAATAGATTAGGGAACCCCAACTCTTAAAGATAGTACAAAATGAAAACCAACACATCACATTTCACAAAAAAAAAATGTAAACGTCAAACATGTTTGTATTTGTAATTAGATAACATACCGGGAAGCTGGGTAAAAATTGGTCGGTGGGCGGGGTGAATTTGTCCAAAGAATAGAAATTTTTTCTATTTTTTTTTTTTATTTTTTTTTTAATATAAAGGACTTTTCTAATCTTTTTAGCTTTCTTTCTAAAAATGTATAATTTGATACGTTTAAAACGATTGTAATAATTCATTAGGATAAATTAAGAAAAGTAACTAAATAATTTTTATTAAAAAACCTTAAAATAACACCAACAATCGGTGAAAGGTTAAAATATTTTGTGGATTTACTACAACAAAATAATTTTTACTCAGTTATTTGTAATATTATGGAAATTGCATTTCCTTTTATTTACGAATGTAACAATAAAACAAAAAATATATTTCCT
Organism: Melangyna quadrimaculata; assembly: GCA_949320155.1. Taxonomy (NCBI): domain Eukaryota; kingdom Metazoa; phylum Arthropoda; class Insecta; order Diptera; family Syrphidae; genus Melangyna; species Melangyna quadrimaculata. Next base: position 387,664,783 of record OX439483.1, read on the forward strand.
TTTATCAAAAATGGCATATGATGGGGAGACATTGGCCTGCATTTTAAGTGAATTTGGCAACGACAATTTATGAAATAATGCATCAAAATTACAAGGAAACTTGTTATAAAAAGTCCTACGAAGCTTACATGTCTCCATATAAGGCTGCAAAAAATCAAAGATGCTGCTAACATTGTTCCAATGATATGAAAACTTAAATTAACAATTCATGTATGTACTTAAAAAATAAAACAAATAAATATAAATGAAACCCTACAAAAAAAAAAAAAAATCATCAGTATAAGAAAATGGCTCTGTAATCAATTGGTAGGGCATCATTGATTGACTCTAGAAAACGTTTACCAGAAAAAAGTTGTTCCTATTTTAATTTGAAAATGCGCCAGTCACCCGGTTTCATGGTACTTAAAATAAATTTGTTTGTGTTTTTACTATTTGTACTCCGAGAAAGTCGCGGAACACTGAAAACTCTTTCGCGGAACGCCAAGGTTCCGCGGAACACAGTTTGGGAACCGAGGGTTTAAGCAAATTAGATTTTGGCATGTACGTAACGTACAGTATCTTAGATTTTTGTGGTATTCGATCAGAAATTATATAAACAAAGAGAATATGAGGTTACTCCCACCCAAAAAGGTGTGCTATTTGCAGGAAAAATCAAAATGTGCAAGAAAGTGCATTATTCACTCCCTGTTTTTTGTTGTTTTCCTATATAACTTTGGAAACATGTATCTTAGGAAAAAAAACATTTTCTAACAAAATTTGAGTAGTATAAATATGTAACTCCCACTCCACATTGGCACCAAATTTGGCATCGGCACAGCACGGCACAGCACGTCCCAATTGGGATGCATGGCAAGTTTCCAGTTTGATTCTAATTGGGAATAATTGTCACTGGTTGGATTTCTAGCACCATTTGTATTTTTATTGGAATATTGGTTGTGGGATTGGATTTCCAGTGATAAATTGGTTGTGAGATACACTTTTCTAGTTGGATATCGTTGGGTTGTGCTTGGTACCGGTCGTATTTCTAGTTCAAAAATTAAATTCTTGTTGGAATCATGCTGATTTGGTTGGTTAGCTCCTACTCCATCCAATTCAAAATCTATGTCACTCCCCAGCGGGAAATATCGTCCCCAATGAATTTTATAGCTGAATTCTTCAATCAATTCACTAGCCAAATAATAAAAGGAAACGACATGCAATGATTTAGTGAGTGAAGAGTCATGCAAGGTTCTCTCAGTTCATAGATTTAAACCCACTTTTTGCTTTGTGTGTAGAAAACAACAAAACAACAGCAATCAATTCACTAGCCAAATAATAAAAGGAAACGACATGATGTAATGATTTAGTAAGTGAAGAGTCATGCGAGGTTTCCTCAGTTCATAGATTTGAACCCACTTTCTGCTTTGTGTTTAGAAAACAACCCTTTCTTTCGTTGAATTAAAAATAGCTTTGATAGGAAACATTTTGCGATGAAAAAACTGTTGAAGGGTCATGTAGAAGTTCATCACTTCATCGTCTATGTCCACTCATATGCTTTGTAAAGTGTGCACCGCCATTGTGTGTTTTGATAAAAGTTGATTTTTTCTATGTTCTCTCTGTTCACATTGTCTACTGACAGTAAATTTAATAAGAAGACTTGTGAATTTCCATCAAAATGAGGAAATCTCAGATTGTCTCATAGTAATTCAGGTTGTTGATTAATCATCACTTCGCATAAGTGAAGTGGTGATTAACCAACAAAAACAAACAGAACTAGTGATTTCACTTCAATTTAAAGTTTTAATTCTATATTTTAATTAACCAATCACAAATTCACAACACAACAGAATTAATGAATTCACTATTTATATAATTTGCTTCACATTTTTCATATTGAATTAACTAATTGATGAATAAACAACTACCACTTATCTTGTGAGTTGACAACTGAATTTTCATTACCTTTTTCATCGAAAATATTGAACCGATGAATAAACCACAAACATTTATTTAGTGAATTCACAGATTATGCAACCACCATGTTTTTCATCACCTGGGTTGGTGAATAAACAACTTCCAACGAAGTAGTGATTTCGTTGGTGAATTTTTATCGGATTTTCAGCATGTGCTTTCCGCCTAGGACATGCCCATGTTAATTTCATCAAAGGAATCAGCTGAAAAGTGGACGGTGCAGCTGCCATTCCTCAAGGAAAAAGCTGATTTTTACTCAATGAATTTTTTAATTTTTCCCGCTGGGTCCTACCCCACCCAATACAAAATTGATGTGTGCACCGAACTTGGCACCAGCACGGCACCCAATACATATTTAGTTGGGTAATTTCTGGCACAACATTCGCACCTGCACCACATGCAATATAAAATTGATGTGTGCATTGGCTAAACATATTCTTATTAGGATGTTCATATGCTTAGGATCAAATAGAAACTAGCATTCCAAAATACTTACTTCTGTTGGTTGTGTTGGTAAGAATTGTGTACAATGCAAGAGAATGTCAGGAAACAAAGAACCCATTGAGTAAAAAAAAAACACAAGTTTTTCTTCTTTTTTTTTATTAAAAAACATATTTTCTTTGCTTATATCAGGTTTACAATTATTTTCTTCTCGTTATGTGTATATATTATTTTATTTTATTCTCAAACTATTATGGTAAAACTTGTTTAAGCGGATTATAGTCAATAATTCTATCATGAAGCATATGGCAGTAAGCTAAAGTATTTGTTGGAATTTGTTTTGATGTTCTCATTCCAAAACGTATATCGATGGGTCCTGTTTTCATAGTTTCATTTTGATGTCTGCAGTCCACCACGAAAACTGGAGCATGTGATTTAAATAATTCCCAGGAAAGAAGAGGTTCAGTGATGGTTTTAGTATAGAAGGTTTTTTTGAAAGTCGGTGTACATTTTGTAAAACAGACTAGGTATATCTATTTTTTTTTTTTCAAAAAAAAAAACATTGAAATCTTCATGTGGATAAACATCAGAGTTTAAATAAACTTTTAATTCTGTTAGACTACAGTGATCAAACGTTGTAGGATCAGCAGTCAGATTTTTATTTTTCCCTGTTTGTAGAGCAAAAACAATGTATCGAGGTTTTTCTATTTGTGTTGTTGTCTTGACATTCCAGATATGATGATCAGAACTTGGCAGCATGGGATATTCATAAAGATCCCAGATTCGGAAAGCAATTTTCATAGAGCTGCTTTTATTTATAGATTTTTATAAGTTTAATTTCATGGAATCTGATAAGGTTACGTGGGGTACTTTCCATTGTATTTTTTGAATGTTAATTTGTACTTTTTCAATGGTCGAAGAGATCAATGCGTTTTCATCCACTCTTGCACGAGTGATAATAAGATCATGTCGAGCATTTGGAATGATTTTTTTATAATCTTCAGCGAATCCTAAAAGTTTGTTCAACGGGATACAATAATTAAAATGAAATGGTTTCAAATTAATAGGTGAGTCAGGAGACCAGGATGCCTTTAGTAGCATATCACTCTCATTTTTAGTTAAAGATAAATAGTTTTTGATCGTTGATGTTATTCCGACATTTCTATTGTAGTCGATTTCCTTGCCATTAAGTTCATAGCGAATTTCATCAAAAAGAAAAGCCATGGCATTGTTTACCAGTTTTGTATTGACTATATCTTTTACATCTGCTGTCGATAATGATCCTTTAATATATAAAAAACTTTCCGAAGGGATAACACTAAGATTCTGATGATGTATACAAATCTGAATGATGTCATTTCGTTCAAAATTGTTTTGATATGGTGAATAAGTATGATACTCATATTTAGAAATGCTTTCACTTATCTCGGGATCTTGAAAAATGTTCAACATTATTTATGATTTCTTTTTTAATTTAAGACCTATTGACAACAAAAAGTCCTGATTATGTTTGGTAAGGCAATGTCTTACCGCAGCTGCGTTCGAAGCTTGATTGAAGATTGATTTATTCTTAACAATGTTTTTATAAGATATTGAGTTGTCTATGCTTTCATACACAATCATTTTTCTGGTTGTAAATGTAAACGGACCGTTATGTTTTCTTCTCTAAAATTAATATCGTAACCGTCTTGATCGCAGAGCTTAAGGCACAATGATGTTATTCGTTTGACGTTCACAGGTAAATAAATAACATTGCTTGGAACTTCTATGATTTTATAGCCAGGACTTACTTTAACAGAGAATTCATGTAAAATATGCGCCGATTGGTTATTAATGTACATTCCATCTATGATATTACACTCAATGCGGATTGTATTAACTCTATTTATGTGAACATAGAGATCTGATTCATGAAGCAAGTTTGATTTCAACAACTTCTTACTAAACCCTAAAAGCGAACCAATAGAATTTGGTTTTGAAAAGTCAATATCTTCTGAACAGAAAATTTCACATTTCAGAGTGTTGTTGTTTGCCTTGATTTTAATTTCAGTTTTCCTTATTTGGTTTTTCTTTTTTTATTTATTTCATTAATTCTCTTTTGTATTAAATTGTTAATATCTTCAATTTAATATGAACCAATAGGAAAAGAAATAACACTATCATCGATACATAACATATTATTAATCTCATCCACATTTGGAATTGAATTATATGTTTGGAAATATATAAGTCCACATACATAATTAGATTTAAGCACTATTGGTGGAAAATACTGAGCATTAAGAGTTGACTCATTCCCACTTAAAGCAAGTGTTAACGACATGTTGATTAAAAGACAAAAGACAAATGACAAATGACACATTTTTCATTTTTACACATCATTTTATTTATATTTGATAACATTATTATATTTATATTTTTTTTTTTTTTCGAATTTATTATATTCTAATTTTATTACAATATACAATTACATTATATACATTACATTATTATGGTATAATATTAAACATTCTTTTTTTTCAAATTTATTTTAATCTAATATATTTTTTTATTTGTATATATACATGTTTTATTTTCACGGTAAGGGATCATTGTCATTGGGTATATTTGTATGTCCCCAGGCAAGCGTGCTGATGTTATCTGCACATATAAATCTTTTTGTGTCCTTAAAACTTAGAGCCAACTTGTTTAAATTTTGGGTGTAAATTGTATGTAATTTACTCCTAAACGTTAACATATTTTCATATCTTTCAATTTTATTAAATAGACATCTTTTATAATCATCTATTCGTAATCGTTTGGTGACAGATCTTTTGACTCCTTTCGCTTTCTGGACAGATTTTGCATTTTGTACAGTGAACGAGTACATTTTAGATCTCAAACCAACAAATTCCAACATTTTATTCCCACAGGTTTCGTCTTTAAACATACCTAAGACTTTGTTATTTAACCTAGGAATATTATGTTGGTTATTGGGATCAAAGTCATATGTATCAAACCTTAATGGTACATACATACATACATACATCCGGTGGCACAACGGCTCATGAAGAACCAGGGCCTAGTGACTAACAACTCGCAACCATTCCTGTGTGCGCCTTTCGACAGGAATGGAAGGGACCTACAATTTTATGCCGAATCCGAACGGCTAGACGGGAAGCGCTTATTCGCGACAAGTGATACTCTTGGAGGATTTGTCAATTCCTCGCAAGAGGCAGTAGCCCTGAAAAAAAACTTTTTAGTTTTTAGGTGGACGAGGCTGGGAGGCGATCCCAGACCTCCAGCGTGACAGTCGAACGCACTTACCATTACGCTACGGGCTACTACCTTAATGGTATATCATCCAAAATATCAGAATAAAAGTCTTCTGATTTGATATTGTAAATAAGGGAGTCAGTATCCATTTTCATGATATTTTGGTTTGATGTAGTCATAGTGGAATTCATACATAAGAATTTGTCGGTTTGTTCAATGTCATATTGCATCTACTCATTTGTATAAACAACAGTGGGTTACATACTTCGTCTTCCTCATGGGCAAATTGTAAGGAACTATGGAAGTTTGGTCTCGCAATCCAACCTCTAGCACCCAATGACTTTCTTTTATTTTTCCATCGTGTAACAATTTTAACATCAGTACGTTTCTCAATATTTTCCATTGTTTTACCATAAATAGAAAGATTCATTAGCTTGAAAAACCTTTTCTGGAAATCAGTTTAAGCTTTCTTTCTAAGTTCGGTATTAAGGGAAATATATTGTTCCAGCCATTTTGATTGTTTAAATTTAATCACACGATGGACTTTTTTTTAAAATCAAACCATGTTTCTGAGCGTTTTGGTAAGAAACTTGCTACCAATTTCTGCCTGGCGTTGCTATAGTTTCTGGGCAAAAAGGCAAATCGTTATGAATATCATGCAGATGTTCGGGATATTCTAGATCAACTTCTAAAACATATCCAACATAAATATCATTAAGACTTTCTATGTATGCCAGAGAAAAATTTTGTGGGTTCTGCCATTCAAAATCTCCACAAGGAAGATTCTGACACATTGCCCAGCCATATAAATTATTGGCATCTAAATAAACCAAGTATGAGGATGGTTTTTCAGAGTCATAGGGCTCAATAAATGTATTAATGGCTCTGGAATATCTATGACTGCATTGGGTAATGCCACCTCTTATCCCTTTTGAAAGAAATTATACATTTCAATGTCAGTCAAGAGTTCCAGTTCCACTTTTGTCACTTTTAACATAGCATCCCAAGATAAACCAGGAGCTGTTTAGTAGTGACAAGGATCTAAACAGTATCTATGCTTACAAACTTTTCTGAAATTTTCAAAAATATCAGCTAACAACACAACATCACTTTTTAAGTATATTTCCATATAACTTTTAAGATTATGGCAGTTAAAATGATTCCATATGCTTATGGCCAACTGATAATCAGTTGAACATTCCTCATTCGTGAGTTTGTTAAAAAACTTCACTCTTTCAGGAAAACATGGTTCAAACATTTTTTTCCAAGAATCCAAAAAATCATATGGAAATACACCTTTTCTCTTTACTAATTCCAGACTTTGTTCTATTTCAAAGCATTTTCTGTTCAAAGGTATCACTTTGATTTCACCATCGATTTCTCGAAGCGATTTAAAAAACAAATGTGCTTCATAACCAGATAAATTATGAAACAAAATTGGAAAGAAAGTTGGCATCTTATATTTAAGGTTACAAAGATTATGGGCTGCCCCCCTATATTCACCTGTTAAGTGACAATGATCCCTTATCTTCATCTCTCCGATGTTGAATTTGTTGGCGCATATTGTGCACATTGTTGCCTTCTCAACAAAAATCCTGCCTTTCTGTGAGAGGTTTCATCGGTGTCAAGCTTCTAATGTGGTTGTTGTATTTGTCCATCGTGTCTTCAACTAAACTGTGAATGAATTCATTAGCACAGTTTTCTCCTATAAAGAAAAAAAAAATATAAGAATTTTGTTTGATAGAAAATAAATTATTAAATAATACCTATGAAAGTCCGCATTACGTCTTCGGTTTCATCGAAAGATCATTTCGTGTAGTATGAGAATGCACATGGAACGTGTTCCTGAAGGATTGTTGTCGAAGACGTTGACGGGTCTGGTTAACAGGTTTCAACTGGTTTGAGAATACATTCAAAATCTGCATATGTAACAAATGGAACCATCAATTGTTTATCATAATTTGCAAATTTTATCATCTTTTTATCATCGGCTGGCATTTTTGTTACCATTTTTTTACACTCGCCCTTGTGTTTATCAAATGAGCGGTCATTGTAAAAATGCTGCAAGCAAGCAAGTAATCTTCTCCTTGAACTTTCCAATACTTCACTTGTGATCAACCGACTTATATGCTTTATCCACATAAAGTGCGTAACTTCATCTTTCATGTGGAACTAAAGATTAACATGAATGCATTTTTCTTGCATTGTCATGTAATATGGACCCTCAATTTGAGGATTTTCTCCCTCAAAAAATCCAAAAACATTGATGCTTATATTATTTTTCGATTCAAATGTTTTGATTTCCGGCAGTTCAAGGGGAAATGAGAGCCCTGTGAAATCCAATATGATATTTTTCAGGGCAATTATATCGCTGGATATATCTGACACTTAATAGTAGGAAGATGTTCTCTCTACATTTGTCTTAATCTCTGGATGAAGAGTAGATATAACTGCCCATTTAAAACAATATTCATCTTTGTTTTCAAAATTGAGAATGGCTCTCTTGTCCGCAATTTTTTTTTGGCAAAGATAAATATCTTGAATCACTCAATGGCTGGTATTTGTTGATGTTGATTTCCACTGATTTTATTCTTATCAGTGCCCATCCACGATCCCTTTCTTGGAATTCATCCATTTTCATGAGGATAATCTCAAACATTTCCTCAAGAATGGGATTTATTTCCACTTCCAGGAAAACTGCTTTCATTTCCGGAGCCATTGATTTCAACTCTATCAACATTTCCTCACCACTTATTTCTACATAGGTACTCCGCAAAAAGTTCCAAGTTGAATTTTATGGACTTGTACTCATTTATTTTTTGGTGAAGAATTTCATGCATCATTGCTTTGTTGTCATTAAAAAATACTTTAGGATCCAGTTCATGTTCATTTTTATTTTGAGCGGAAAGGGAAATTACGCGATTTTTAAACGAATTCCTTATTTCCATTACATTTTCCTAATAAAGTGTTTGAACTTTGTCTTTGTGAGCATTTTTGCTAGTATGTTGCGCCCATTTTTTTTGGTGTATTTGTTCTTTGCAAAATGTACAAGTTACGAAACTTTGGTTATTTATCTTTGATACAATTGCTGCTGCAGAAGTTGATGGTTGATCGTCATTTATTTTTGAAGATGCTGATGAAATTGATGGACGTTCTTGTTCCTGTTCGTTATGTTGTTGTTGAAGTTCGCGTATTTGTAATTGGAGTTTTTCAATTAATTTCTGATGTTGTTGTATTTGTATTTGTTGTTGATATTGTCCTGGTATTTGTTGATGTTGATGATGATGTTGTTGTTGTTGTTCTTGTTGTAGTTGTTGTTTTTGGTTCAATGGATGTTCCTGTCCATTTTGATGATTCTTTGCGCATTGAACCAAATGCGCCTTTTGAATTCTTTGGGATTCAAACGTCTCCCCACAGAGAAGACAAGATCCCGACAGGTTTAAATGCACCGTTTTTATGTGACGATTTAACACCGACACTCGAAAACATTTTTTTGCAAAACGCACAAGATTTTGTGTTATTCATGATTATAATTTTATTTTTTTTTTTTTAACTGTGTACATAAAAAAAAGTTATAATTTGCAATTAGTTTTTATTTTGTGTTCTTACAAACTTTGGCAAGACTTTTTTTTTCACTTGAAACAAAAATTTTCAAAGATACGTTTTATTTTATTTTTTATTTTTTTTTTTCACACTTATCACATGTATTTAAGAAAACAAACTTTGTGTAAATAACTTAAATATTTGAGAAAAAATTTTAAATTTATAAAAAACTTTAAATGTCACAAGACTTCCTTTTGAATTGAAAACAAATTTCAAACTGAGTTTAAAAATAACACAGTCTTACGTATTTAACCTCGTTATGTAACTATGTACCTACTTCGATTTTGGGGAACGTAACTTTATGTTCTTAACCTCGTTCACAACGTGGTTTGGGTTTTTATATTATGTTCTAAACCTCGTTGATAAAGTGTTTTGGGTTTGTATATTATGTTCTAAACCTCGCTCATAACATGTATTGGAACTTGGGTTTATGTATGTAAATATTATAGGATCCCACATTGTAGGTATTTGATTAAGCATCATTTGTAAGGATAAACATGATTCATTTTTTTTGAATTATCAACTTCGTTTCAAGGGTAATAAAAAAAAAAACAAACATCAAAGAAAATTCTTCATGGGATCAACATGTTTCAGTTTTTTTCAACTTTATCACCTTCACTTCAAGAGTAATAAAAACAATCAACATAGAAAATTTCCTCGTAGGATCAACACGTTTCAGTTTTTTTTTTCAAATTTTGAACAATCACACTTATGATAAAAATGTATGTATGCGCCTCCTTAACATGTTCATTCGTATGAATAACAAATAAAACATTCAGAAAATTCATTTTGAATTAATATTATTTTTCTGAATGAACATGAAAATATTCCAAAAAGAAAAAAAAATAGAAAAAATATGTTTCTTCAGGTTTTATATTAAGATTGAGTGGGGATCTGGGATACTTCTACTAGGGCTTCTATAAAAGGAAATTTCGTTGTTACCGACGAGCACAGTTGATAACGAGTACTACCAACATAAAATCATGTATTTTGAAGAGGAGGAGTATTCCATTTTTACACTAGATGATTTCGCGGTAAGAGAAGCAAACTCGCTTAACGAAATAAACAATTATAAACCATCAAAAAAAAAATATCTGAGCTTAATGCAGATATTAAGCACAATATTTTTGCTCTACGAAAAGTAAAAACACCTTGGGGGGATCGCATTGTCGCAGATCTTGGAGGGTTCACAGTAAGTTAAAAAAAAAAAAAACAAAAAACAAAAAAATATATATTTTTTTTCATTGTTCTTTATTTAAAGTAACTTTTAATTTATTTTTTGTTCCTACAGAATTTTCTACCTCTGAGATATTCCAAACTCTCGGTAAGCAGCATGGCAACAATTGGGGGAGGTGGCTATGTCTTAGAGATTGTAAGACAAATCGGTTCCAACTATGAATTAAAATTTATGAAAATGAAGTAATAATCCATTTTAATTTGAAGAAGAAAAAAAAAAAAAAAATGAAAGTTGTAAATAAACAAACAATAAATATATAGTTTAAAAAAAAATTTTTTTTCTTTTATTCGGTGTCTTATTTCTTTAAATTTTTTTTTTAATTCAGGAAGAGTCGCCGACATACCCATCTTTTGATTTGTACAGGTATTGCTTTATACACCCACAGTTTTTTTTTATGAGGGTAGTAAATTAAAAAAAAAAAATTATAAGAATCCTGATGCGCATACAATACAACTTATTTTTTTTTTTTTGTTTCTTCCTTGAATGGTATATGCGTACAAGGAGTAGGTATATAGATATGATCCAATATAAAAGGGTTCGATACTTTGAAATGGTTAATAGTTTACTTGAGAACACAGTTACGTTTGTAGGAACAAAAAAAAAAAAAGAAGAGAAAATGGAGTTGTGTTCTGATGGAAATCCCAACCATTTGACAAATACCTTTTTTCCTCTGTTTTGTAAAACCTTTTCCACAAGAAAAATATCTGCACGTTTAGTTTTCATCAGTTCTGGTTCATAGAAACTACCTTGAACAGGTTTTCCTTGATAGTCTTCAAGAAGATATGTATTTGGTTTTGTAACTTTGATTTTTCTTATTTTTAAAACCTCTGTAGTCCAGTTAGGTGTATTAGGTAAGGTATTAGGTAAATGCATGTTTATACTTGCTGATTCTTACTTTGTCACCAATCTTAAATTTTCGTTTACTTGCTCCTTTTTATAAGCTTTAAAAAGCGGTAACAATGACTTCGAATTTTTCTTCGTTACATCTGCAAGAAAACATTAAATGGTTCTATGAAAAGAGTGATTGTAATCATTCTGTAGTTTCTTATAAATATTGATCCACTTATAGTTTCCATTGAAACTAAATTCTTTCCACATTTTTCTTTAAAAGTTCTATTAAATCTTTCGACAATGGAAGCCTTTAATGAACTGAATGTTGAGTAATGATTAATTTTGTACTTTCCATTAAGAGTTTAAAGTTCTTATTGAAAAATTTTCCATCATCTGTTTGTATATTCTTTGGAATTCTAGAAGAACATCTAAATATTTGTTCCATTTCTTTCGTAATGGTAATACCCTTTTTGTTTTTCATTGGGATGACCCATGCAAATTTCGAAAACGTATCGATTACTGTCATTAAATAATTAAATCCTCTGTTTTGTTCACTATATGGGATCATTTCAACCAGGTCAGCTTGCCATAAGTCATCGTAACCTTTGATGATAACATGACGACGTTTGAAGTTTCTACGTGCAGCTTTATGCAACTCCTCAACAACCTCACGCTTACTCATATTTACAAAGAGTTAATTTAACAAAATCAAAGAAATGACTTTTATATATTTTTTTTTTTATTTTATTGCAATCTATTATACAATAACATAAGTTTCTTAAATTTAATTAACCTTTTTTCCCAATGGTAACAGCCTCAAAGTATCTGGACCTTCTTCACATAGGTTGGATGACCAACATCAGTTAGAGTAATGATGTCCATGCGATGATTCCATGTATGTAGTATTTTTAAATTTACTAACCATTGAAATACAGTTAGTAAATTCTACATAGTGTTCATCCAATATTGATTCGCCATTTGTTTTTAAAAAATCAAAAATATCTTTTATTATTTTATCAGTGTCCATTTTGAAAGTTCCTTGTTGTTCAAGTGTTGAATGCTAACTAACAAATTTTATTTTATTTTATGAAAATTGAAAATCTTTTCTTCATTTTCAGTATTTTTTTAACGAGAGAAGATGTTTTGTTTAGGGTTGAATTATTTTTTGGTGTACTGAATCAAATGGAATCATCTGTAGTATCCATTTCTGGAATGTATCTTGTTTTGTAATGTTCTTCTTCCTTTTCATTTTCATCAAAAGATTTGAAATGTAGCTTACGAGGTTTGATTGTTCTTATGCCGTCATCCTGCTGTGTTGTTTCTTTTGTAACATTTCCAACCAATTTGTGCAATGGTTCCACAATTGGTACTTCTAAATCAGTTTCTCTAGTCATTTTGCCAGTTTTAAGTTGAAAATATTTATTTCTTAGCACCTTTTTTTGTTTTTGTTAAATCTCTTAACACGTTCTCATCCATTTCTATGGTTCGGATAAAAATATTTTTTTTTTGATTTTTTTTAGAATTAAATTGAAGGACTAGTTTTCCCAAACAGTGTTTTTGTCAGAATGTTTTGATTTTAAATGAAATATGTATATTTATAGTATAGCAATATTATTGAAACTGTTTTTGTAGCGACCTTTTTTAATACTGATCTCCTTGTCTATTACTAGGAATTCAAAATTGTCAGTCCAACAATGTGAGCATAACTCTTTGAATTGATTAAATGTCATATCAGAGTTAATATGATCCTTGTAAACATGCTTCAAGTTCAATTCGTCTTGTTTGAAAAGAATAATGAAATTAGCGTTGTCTCTAATTAGATGTTTTGGTATATGAGTATAGGACTGGCATAAGTAAAAACTATCAACTCCATTGTGACGACCCATACAAAAATAGTCTCTTATATTATTTGGTTTCTGGCAAGCGACATCATCGAATAAAAATATTGAATTGTTTTTAGCGTCTGAAGAAGGCATTATTTCACAATTGTCTGAAAATACGTTGTATTCCATTCCTTTGATAGATGTAATAAGTTTTTTAAGATATTGATATTTTGGTTGGTGTAAGGATTTGGAATAAATATAAATATTTTCAAACTTTAAACCATAGGGGTCAAGAAGAATGCTTAACATTACATTTGTTTTTCCACAGTTTGATGGTCCAACGATAATTCCTCGAATACTGTTTAGAAATAAGTTTCCATGTTTTTTCTTAATTTTTACATTGGAATCAAAATTCCTTACGTTTATGATATCTGACTGCTTTACAAAACGCATAATGACGACTAAGATCTTTTTTAATAAAAATGTTTCAACCTTCAACTAAGAAGGTGTGTTGATCATACTATGATTGAACATAGCACTCAAAATCAGTGCAATAAAAAAAAAAATCATTTAAAGGAGAAGGGCTTTTGAATAACTGCCCCATAAATAAACTTGGTTCACAAACTAAATTGTTCGAAAATTGACTGTAGCTCAGATAGCATTAATAAATTTTACTGTTGAATTCGATTTATTAGCATTAAATTGGATGACAATCAGGGTTGCCGTTCTAGAAACTTTGTCACCAGATCTAGCGACATTTCAATTACTTCTGCGACAAAAAATATTTTGATGTCGCTAGATTATTTCTAGTGATATTTCTAGCGACTTTTGAAGGTAAGCATTTATGAGTTGTGACACGCAAATACTATTTTTTTTATATAGTTGTTGCGGTAAATTTTACCACAACAAGTTTTACTGGCCTACTTAACATCATTTCTCCATTTTAGTCCTTCCTCTTCCATTGTGGCTTCAAAATGCTCTAAGAGTTCAGTTGTAGATACCTGGTTTCCATCAACCAGAGACCTGCTCTGAAAGTATTTTGGAAAAGCAACAATCACAGGTTCTTCAGCGAAATCGAGTGGAACAGTTGGTTCCAAAATACTTTACTTTGATTCCACGTAGACGGACGGTCTCATGTTGATGTGCCGGCAGATGAGCTGAAGAAGTAAGCGAGTCAGGCGGACTCCTACTTAAATCTTACTTAAATCAAACAACATTCTCATAAACTAAAGACTAACGTAATTTAACGTAACTAAACTTTACTTTATTGTCAGCAAAATAGGTTGTTAACAATCTTTATATCTTAAAAGTTTATCTTTATTTAATTGTAATATACAGAATTATCGGAACTGAATAATTAAATTCAGGGTTTTAGAGATATGCCTCCCCCTCTCACCTCGAAATAGTTGGTTTTTAAAATGATTAATTTACGCTTCGAATCACTCGCGAATAGTTTGTAGTAACTAGGAGAATGCCTAGCAGAAGCTTTTTCTCGGTTTTAGTTCTATTTCATTTTTCTCGAAAAGTTACTTTTGGGATGGGTCTGAACTCGGCCATTAAGATTCGGCAAGTTTTGGAACGACATCCAACAACTTGCTGAATTCGTGAATGTGTGTGTGAGATTAAAGTTTCGCTGAGATTCAACAACGGAGGTTTCCTGGGAGCGAGGAGTCTTTCCAGGAACCCGTGACCCCGTGACCGATGATCACGAAAACGTATGGCTGAATGCATGAATGTATGGGTGAATGGAATGGTCGAGGGCGGAATAGAAAAAGCTTGGAAAGGTTACTTTTCAGATAGCGATCTAAGCGAAAGGTTCAATTTGGTAAAAGAAGACAATTTGGAAAAGAGAGAAAAGGAATCGAGAAAAAGTATATTTTCAACATAGAAAAATTGGGAAAAAGGTTATCAAATTTTGGTTGAGAAAAAGTGACTCGAGGTGGAAAGGAAAATTGAAGAAAAACAGGAGTCGAGGTGAAAGAGGCACAGAAAACAGATAAGTAGAGTGTTGAATTCGAAAAAGAATTCTACCTTTTGTTGTTTTTGGTGCCAGTTGTGATAATTCTTTTTTTTCTTTGTCGTAATTAATTATTCGAATTATTTTCCCAGTTTGTGGGACACGGTATTTTGAAGTCGGTTTGTTAACGATCCATTTTCTATTTTTTTTTGTTCTTTTGGTTTTCGGCTGAACGGTTCCCCGTACGCCATCTTACTTTATCTCTTTGTTAATATTTTATTTCTTTTCTTTGAAAGAATTTTGGGTTTTTTCCACCATCATAAAATTAAAGTTATTCATCATCATAAATTTGCGCTTAATAATTTCACAACATAGTGTCCCTGGTGATTTTACATTCCTGGCATTTAAATTAATTTGACATTTTCTATTTCACACACTTACCAAATACACATAAAAACATATGCAAAATGTAAAGCCCAGTCAACGAAGACTCAAAATCATAAAATAAATGCAAAAAATAGTGCTCTCTGGATTATTTTTTTTATGGTAGAGGATACCCCCAGGTATAACATACCCAAAGTCCTAAGGCCAGGGCTTAAGCCCAGGACTTATAAGGAATTAGTCTATTTTATTTAAATTTGAACACTGTATCACATAAATTAAACAAACGAATTTAAACTCTAAACACCATAAGACGATATCTCTCCTTTCAAGGCGTTATTGCTTTCATTTTATTATATAGACTTTGCCTTTTTTACGCTTAGTTTTCAAAATATTGAAGAAAAACTACAAAAGGGGACATTTACCCCCTCCCCTACCTAAAGCTTGCGGCCCCGGGCTTGGGACTTTGAGTATGTTGTACCTAAGGATCAGCTCTACCAGTAAAACAATACCTTGGGTGGCTTGCTTCGAAGGTTCATATATAATTGATTCATTCTTTCCCTTACACATACTACCCAGTATAGTAATTAATAATAATAAAAATTATACAAAAAAAAAAAAAAAAAAAAAAAAAAAATTGTCGTTGCAACTTTCAATTTTCTCAAAAACTGGGAGACATAGAACCATTTCGCTTTCCGTTTTCAAGTAGGAATTATTAGGAGTAGTGAATAATAAAAGCCAATTTAGTATTTTATTTGCCAATTAAAAAAAAAAAAATCAAAAACTAAATTTAAATTTTTTTTGTTTTTAAATTTTGAGTTTGAAAGTAATTTAAAAAAAAAAAACTATGGACACGAATAACCTGATTTTTATATCAAATAGAAGAACGGAGTTCTGGCTTTCAGAAAAGGTACTTTTTTGTTTTGTAGTGTTGCCGTTGATTTTTAATATTATTTAAAAAAAATGCCCCTCCTTCTAAAAGGGGGGGGAGAAAGAACCACCCTCTACGGCAAATAAAATTAGTATTGTGTTCCTTTAAAAAAAAACGTTATCAGTTTTTGGCGCCGTATGAAAACAACTCTTGCTAATTAAATTTTGCCTAATTTAGTAAACATCACCTTTTTCTTAAAGTTTCGGATATATAGAAAAAAAAAATTAATTTGAAATCCACTCTCAGCCTCATGACATGATGAAATAACAGTGAATGAATGTGTATTTACCTTCTTTCTTTTTTCCAAGTACATTGGTCAGAAAACATTCAATATCTAAGACAATAACAGTTTTTTTCAGATTTGTTGACTTTTCTACCCCCCGCATTTCCCTTATTATTAACCCTAGCAAAAATATGAACATAACTTTTTTTATAGACAATTTATTTGTCTCTAATTTTGTAGTATAGACTTTTCCGCTAATATGCTAGGTTGTGAAAATATTAACGAAAATCTAAAAAGGGGTACCTTTAACCCCCCCTCCTCAGCTTAGCTCGCGCTCCTGGGCTTAGGACTTTGGGTATTTTATACCTGGGGGTATCCTCTACCATATAAAAAAATAATCTCGAGAGCACTATTTTTTGCAAGCGAAATTCCTTCGTTGACTGTACTAGTAAGGGCAAGTGAGCGTAGTAATCTGATTTAAGCAATTCATATATGTTTCAATTTTTTTGCAGACTGTTTTCTGTTTATTTACTTAAAATTTTGTAATAAATATAAAAAGATATTCAAAGAGAATTTTTTTTTAAATTTATTTACCAATTGTCGTCTAGCGACTTCTAGCGCCTTTTTGTCCCCCGAATTTTAGCCAATCTAGCGACTTTTGGAGGTTGGTCTATTTTTTATTTACCTATGTATCTACGCAGGTCTTAACCTTTTCAAGAATATAGGAGTAAGAAATACATTTTTGAAAAATTTTGGAAGGAGGTGGATCACAGGATTTTGACCCTCTGGATATTTGTCAAATATGTATTCGGTCTACGACATTGTATGAACGATGTATTAATGTGCAGAATAACTGCATAATATATGTTATATTAATATGCAGAAATGTGCTAATTTAAGCAAAATTTTACACTTTACTTTAACTTAATCTCCGATTTACCTATAGTTAATGTACACATTAACGTTTTGCCCTTTTTAACACTAACATTATCGACATAAAAAGCATTTAAAATACATATATAAAAAAAAAATTTATTGTGATATTGAAAACTTGTTAAATGTTCAAGGACAATCACTTTTTTTTTTTAAAATCTTCATAATATCAATGTATATTATATCACTGAATTCGAGTTGAGTATGAGTATGTCTTAAACGCTTCTGCCTCATGTGAAAGAGTGTAAATATAATTTTGTGAAACGTTTTGGAAAACTTCACAAGAAAATAAAAACACATTTTACGACTCATTGGATGGTCATCATTTGGTTTTTATTGTACAAGTTTGTTCTGCTCATTTCGTTTGTTGTTTCAATGTTTATGTGGTGATTGTTTCAAGTGAGCACAAGGACACGAATTTTTTCAACCCTCGCCACTCGTACAAAACGTACTTACTGTGGTGCTGTACTTGAGCTGAAAGTATTTTAAGACTACGTTAAAAAATAAAATTTAACCAAAACCTATTCTCGAAGAAGGAGTGTTTCAAAAAAATTCTACAAAATATATTGTTAAGTACTAAATGTCCAGTGTATACAAGTATACATAAGTTGGAATGTAGGTACACGAACGTATTGTATACTCTATAAAAGAGTTTGGCTTGCATATACTTTTTTTTTGTGTAACTTTAGTTTTCACGTAGAGCCAAAGTCTCATGAAAATTTCAAAGGACAACCAAGAGTGAATTTGCATTTGTAGCTAGCTTGAAATGTTTTGTGTGTGTCTGCTGAATGAATGAATATCGCTTGACTTGTTCTACCCGAACATTAATATCCTGTAAATGTAACTCTTGTAAATTTTAAATTGCAAATGATTCGAAAGATACCGAATAAAATGTATAAAAACTTAAAATGTTACACCAGGCCACTGCCGCCTCAAGTTGAATTCGTTTAAATTTTCATGGTCGTTTTTGTTGGGGGTGTCTTCGAGGAGGACAATAGTTCGTGTTCTTGCTTCTATGAGAATGACAGTGAAACAACAATAACACTATTCGATGATTTTAATGCGCATCCTTTTTTTTGGTAACAGAAGGGTGTATCTATAGGATCTAGGTTCGTTACTTTTAAAGGTCATTTGAATCGATGCTATGGTATGTCTTTCGGTTAGAAGTGAGTTTGGTTTGATGTGAGATATTGACAGTTCGTGATGGTAAGAAGAATAATATTATTTTTCCTGGTTATTTTGAAAAAAGAGCACAAAAGTTGTTTTGTAGAAAGTACGAGTATTTTGCCAAAATGTATTTATAAAAAGAATAAGAGTGTAGGACCAAATTATACTTGCTTTGATATTTTTGAAACCGAAACCACTAAAAGCTATGGTTATATAAGGGAAAAGAAAAAGTGTCAGATTTTAACGTTAAAAGGTTAAAAAGGCTCGCCATCTTGTTTTTCAAATAGATAACTGACGTAAGCATTGAAGTTTTAAGGTGGCCCTGAGGCATTGTGTTTTGGAAGCTATATGGCCAGATAGCAGGGACAAACAAATTATCATAATGCAAAACTGTACTTAAACGCTTTAGTTAGGGCGTTAAGGGAGCCAACCTTGCACTTCATTCTGACGGGATGAGCTTTGGCACACTAATAGTCCACATCCTAAATTTACTTTTAAGAAGTGTTGCCACGGTGGCAACACTGGCAGACCAGAGATATGAGGATTGCCTTCTGACCATTTATAAACACGAAATTTCACATAAATTAGCCTATAATTTGGGAACCAGACATCGTTGATGTCGCGGAATGTCTTGTTGGATTGAGAATACTTGAGGCCATAGTAATATGATGTGCCCCTCCCGCACCCTTGTACGCTGGGGGAGCAAAATACCCTCGGCGGATAAGGGTTTTTATTTGTCAGAAAATAATGGTTATAAAATGAATATTCATACAATTTAAAGATGAGTGTCGAAGTAGAATTTCATACTCTACACCATATCCGTAGTATATTTTTATCAATTTATTAGTTTTTTGTATTATCGCTTTCAAAACGGGGGGAGGGGAAGGTGGAAGTATAATACACCACTATATATTTATCTTGGTATAATCTAAGCATCCCTTAGGGTAATATTGAATTCCCAATCTTATGCAATAAAAATAATTTGAATATAATTTTCCTAGAAAAAGTTAAAACCTTTTTATAAAATGAAATGACTATATTTTCAGTGAAACGAGCATAACATTACCAAATTTGAATGGTATGGTTTTGGCACACATGTCTCATTTGTCGTAAGCTATAAGAAATTAAAAGAGTCCATAAAAATATATGGGGTTAAAGGGTGTTTTTTTTGAGTGAAACTGAAAAGTTTAAAACTATGCCCCGTAAACCCCCTCCAGAACCAGTACGTTGATGAAAGTTGGTAGGAATGTTTTGTTTTTAATTGTTACCAAAAATAAAAAATGATAGATCACATATCTGTTGTCAAAGAAGGTTTTTGAGGGTGGTTCTGCTCTACTCAAAAAATTCCATTAAAACGCCGATTACCTTCTGGTGATTGTATCATCTTAATTTTACTTAAACTGGACTCAGCGTTAAAAAATACTTTAAAATCATGTATTATATTGAATATTTGTACCCCAATTACATAAAAATAAAATGTTGGGTTTATTACCCATATTTTCATTACGCCTAAAAAAATAACCCCTGGAACCAATATATTTGCATGGATCCTTTTGGCTCTTGGTTCTTACAAGAAATAAAACATATATACCAACTTTCATCAAAAAACCAGTTTTGGGAGGGATTTTCTGGTAATAGTACCTAATTCACTTTTCCCTTTCACTAAAAAAAAAACACCCGTTAGCCCCAGATATTTTTATGGACTCTTTTGATTCTTACTTCTTACGACAAATGAGACATATTTGCCAAGTTTAATCACCATACCATTGAAATTTGGTAATATTATGCTCATTTCACTGAAAATTTAGTCATCGTTTTATAAAAAAGTTATTACTTTTTCTAGGGAAACTATATTGAAATTATTTAGATTGCATAAGATTGTCAAAAACATTGTCAGGTCATGTGTCATATGCTTAGATTATACCAAGAGAAATATAAAGTAGTTTGATATACTTCCACCTTCCCCTCGCCCCAACTTTGACAGTGATTATACAAAAAACTAATATATGGATAGGAATGGACTTCAATATGTTGCAGAGTATGAAATTCTTCGTCGTCACTCATCTTATAATTTTATGATTATTCATTATATTACCATTATTTTCTGATAAATAAAAACCCTTATCCGCCGAGGGTATTTTGCTCCCCCCGCGTACAAGGGTGGGAGAGGGGTCAAAAAATGATCTTATTTCTATGGCTTCAAGTATTCTTAATCCAACGAGACATTCCACGACATCAACGGTGTCTGGTTCCCGATTTATAGGCTAATTTATGTGAAATTTCGTGTTAAAATATGGTCAGAAGGCAATCTCCGGTCTACCAGTGTTGCAACCGTGGAAACACTTCTAAAAAGAAAACTTAGGATGTGTACTATTAGTGTACCAAAGCTCATTCCGTCAGAAGGAAGTGCATGGTTTGACCTAAAATATGGCCTTAACGCCCTAACTACTTTTTGAAAAACCGCTTTTCAACCAAAATATTTAGAACGTTTTCTGTATAAACTGTTTAAAAATAGAATGCATATGAAGAAATTTTAATAATACAATACTAAAACTAAGCGGATTGAATGAATATACAAGTGACCTCAACTCCAGAACTTAATCAGCCCAATTCTAAATATTCCCGGGGAAAACAATTCCCCGAGAGACTTGTTCTCCCGAGAGTAAAATTCTTCTATTCCGCATTCCCCGGGAGACAATTTTTCCCTTCAAACTCGGGAATGAAAATTTTATATGTTCGAAACAGCTGTTCCGGTGTATTTGACACAAGAATGTAAACAAACATTTTGAAATTGATATTTATGCATAAATAAATGCATAAAATGTAAGTAGATTAAATTAAAAAATGTTCAGTATTGCAGCAAAAATTTTGTTTGAAGAGGAGTTGGAAGAACATCAAAGCCCAAGGGCTGTTAGAAGATCCTTGAGGGACAGTTCAAACCCTCTGAAATTGTCTCAATGGTTGTAAGTACTCGTAAATTCACAAATGTATATTCTAAATTTGTTTTTCTAGTTTCATTAAACAACTTCAAAAATATTATAGAGTTAACACGGTTGTCTTCAAATATTTGCTGGACATTCTCTCTAGGGCCTGTGATCCAGCTATAAGAGTTTTGCAATTCCACCAATAATAAAATTGAGTGCTTGTTTGCGTTTCTTCGCTGAAGGAGGATACCAAACGGGGGTGGGAACAGACTTAAGTGTAAGACTTTGCCTTGCATCCAGCCCAAACGTTGTTGCAGGAACACCTTCTACGGACTCTTTCATCCCAATCAAAAGATAGATGGCCTGTTCGTAGTCTGAAAATGGTTGATCCGTATTTGGTCCACCGCCAGTCCCATTCCTTGCTTTCAGGTTCGCAGCCGCCTTTGACCAAACATATTTTTTTCTGATCACTCCAAACCTATGATTATATGTATTATATATACATGTAACCATCTATGTTAATAAAAATAAATCTACTGAATTTTTGTTTAAATGTGTACTTTTTTCCATTCTGTAACTGTTTTTCTTGGTGGTCCACATACACGAATTCAACTTATTTTCCACCGTTTGCCAAAACAGTGCCACTTCTTCCTTTGTTTTCTTGTGAGAGCCAAACGCAATATCGCGATGAGTCTCCATCAAATTTAAAAGCATTTGCAGCTGACCCTTGTTTGTTAGTTTTGACCTCAAAAATAATTGAAAAATTATCAATAATAATTTAGAATAGCTACTTTTTTCCCGGAGTATTTTTTTCCCATTTTCGAACTTGTTTAGAATAAGGTAAATTGGAAAAGGGAACAAAATCCCCGGGAATTTTCCATTTAGAATGAGAGAGAAGGGAAATGGGAAATATTTCCCCGGGAATTATCATTTACAATTGGGCTGAATGTGTTTCGCCCTGATAATCTCTTCCTTTCATAGTTGCTGCCAGAAAAATTTCAAATTTGTACCAAAAACGAAACTCTAGTATACCATTGTGATTGGTGCCGCGTGGGATCCAAACCTTACCTTTACCTTTTTTTTTGTTGCTATAATTTAGAAGAAATGAATTCGCCATGTATCGATCGATCACTTGAAAGTGTTGCTGGGCTCATACAAACATTCTAATAACAGACCGTTTTGCTCAAAAAAAATTTTGAAATTGTTAAGAAATTGGGAGCTTGTTTCGTTAATTTATCTGCAAAAAAATCATTATGCAATGGAATCTCGGTAACACTATTGTTAATTGTGATTTGTTGGAGAGGAGCAATTGAATCATCATTATTAAATCTTTTAAATACCAGATATTCTGAATAACAATCTTGAATGCATCTTCAATCTTTTATAAAAAGTTATGAAGGCGCGATCGGTCTTCACTCTTCGTTGAATAGCGGCTGTTAATATTATTCTTGTTCTCCAAAATAAGAAAGAATAGGCTGGATTAAATTGTAAAATGCATTTTTTTCAATGTCAGTTACATTTTTCCGCGTTAAATTTTGTAATGCATGTATTGCTGACCAAAGTCTTTAACGTTTTAAAATATCGCCGAACAGGTTCGGTATTTACAACGATACTCGGCACTTGGATTTAATTTGTGTTTTATTTAGAAATTAAAAAGCAAACGTTTCCACTCTTCAAAAAACCAACAACATTTAAAACATTCCATTCTCAAAACTCAAAAGAAAATTAATAATTCGCGTTTATGTTTATAAAGTAGGTAATAATTCACGAAAGAAATATGTTAGAATAAAGATAAAGGTAACACAAACACATTCTATAAACAAATTCACCGACTTTAAACAAAGATTAAATGTGTAGTGTTATGAAAAAAAATTGTTTTAGTGTCTCACACAAGTAGAAAATTTATAATTGTTAATGGTAGGTACAAATAAAATATTACCTTTAGCACAGGCTACAAAATACTCACCGAATTCTATAAAAAAGTTATCACTTAATGTAATTAATTGAAGTAAGTTATAATCACTTTTTATAGTCACTTATTATCAAACGAATAACTTTTCACTTCCAAGTAATCAGCACGATCCTTTCACAATGAAAATAATCAAGCGGCATCATAAAATCAACTTCCATAAGGGGCATTTCACGTGAAGCGGACAACAAAAAAAGTTATGGGTCTTGAAATTGGTTAATTTTTGTGTTATTTATACTTCTTTTGGTTCTTAACCTAAATGCGGAAGGAATTTGAATTTTGAGGTCTGGTGCGGGTGTTAGGGGCTTTTAAAGTTTAGGCATGCTATGTGCAAGGGTTCTCTACAAAAATGCTGATAAACTAAATGAAGCAATAAAAGAATTATTTTAACAGTGGAATATATTGTAAATTAGATGTTCTTTTTATTTATGAAATTTAAACCGGAAATTGACTTTTTTTTTTCTTATAGAAAACCGGAAGTTAACATTTCAAATGAGAGTTTAGCAAACTTAGCCACTTTTTATATTTTTTCTGTTGGTCTCATGTTTAAGCTTATACACTAGCAGCCGTATTCATTAGAATCCGCTGAACAGATGAATAGTTATGCACTGCATAAGGATTTATGTAGCCACTATACAACGTTGCATAAATTGTTATGCATAAAATATTTTTCATCCCATTATAGTTATAATGAGCTTGAGCCAAAATTAGTACCATAAAGGAGAAATCTATTACGTTTCACTTTCAAAACTGACAAAGTTGACCCAGCTGTGTGTGTGCTGTGTGAAAAATCAATGGAATTAATTCTGCTGGCGATTGGAGTGTTTTTGTTTTTTTATTAATTTCTTTTAATATTATTATAATTAGCCAGTTACTTTGTTGGTGTTTTGTGTTTGCAAATAAAATTAAAAATATTTGAAACAAAAAAAAAACGTCGTTTTTGATTTATTCCATGAATTGTTCCATTTACTCACATCGTGATGTTTTTGTTGAGGAGAAAAATAAAAGGGTGGCGCTTATTTTGTCATGCTTAAAATGTATTTGTATTTTTTCGTGAAAGGGATGAAGGTGAATCTTTGTATAATTTTATTTAAATCACGCATGCCGTCGAGCATTTGCAAAAGTTGTAAGATTTGATGGAAAATCTTTGAATCTTTTACATTTATTAAGTAGATTCTATAAAATAAAGTGTACAAAAAAATATTCTTAATTTTATTTAAACAATATCACAACAAAAATGTACAATAAATTAACAAAACCAACATTTTTTATTGTTGTATTTTATTTTATAAAATATTTTGATAGTAAGATTTCAACACCTCAAAGATTACAAAAATAAGCGCCATCCTAATATCTACCTACATTATTGTTGTGTGTGAGTCAAAGTGACATTCCGATACTAAACAACCCTTATGTTGGCTCTATACAACCTCCAAACGCGTTTAGCTTATGTTGCCTCTATTCAACGTTGCATAAGTTTATGAATAAGATTTTTGCGTTCAGAGGCATTATAAAGAGTGCATAGCACTATGCACTCGCTATAATTCGTTTATGCATACGGCTGTAGGGATACTACGTGCAAAGTTTGAGAGTGGGATCTTTATTCGTTTAGAAGATACACATTTTTTGTGCGTTGCTCTAGTCCAAAAAACAGATTGTTGTATAGAAAACCGGATAATAGCAATTTAATTAATATTTTAAGTACTCTAGGCCATTTTTAGATTTTTTCTTTATTTTTTCTTAATGTTCCTCATATAATACAGATACCAAATACCAAGTTTGAAGATGGGATCTTGATTAGTTTAGAAGTAACATATTTTTAAGTATTCAGGTGGGAACTTCGTGTCGTGCGAAAAGTCCCACTTGGTTACAATACTAGGACGTTGCGAGGCAACCGTGTCGTAGCCCTTCATTTACGGCGCAATGCTTCTACTAGGTAAACAAAAAGATTGGATGTATCACAACTATTTTGTATTAAAATTAAAATCACAAGACTTATCATTTTTACACAACTCCATAAAAAAGGAATGTACAAAAAAGGAAAAAAATATTTAAAAGCTAGAAAAGTTCTTTTGGTTCATAAAAATATCTGTACCTACCTGTCGATTGTTGACTCAGATAACACTGTGCTAGAGTGAAATTGCTTTTTAAGTGACCTAGTGGAAGTTGTAGGTATGACTGAGTAAATCATTATGGGAATTGAAAACTTCCATAAACCCTCAAAATTTCAATTTATCGTCAAAAAACAGATTTTGAAACTGTTCATGCTTCAACATTTGATTACTCAGTTACTTTTCGATCGATTTTGGAATTTTTTTTTTCTATTTTTAAAAACAGAAATTTCAATTTTTTTAAATATAAACTTTTACGTTCACACTTAAAAGTTGTGTGCATATTTTTTGGATTGAATCTTAAAATTACATATTTTGTTTTGTTTTAGACTTTGAAGTTTTAAGCAATATTTTGAATTTCTTTTTTCTTGAACTTCTTATTTGATTTAGCTTTAATTTTAATGATTTTAAAATGTTAAGTCGAATGAGCTATCATTTATCGAAATCGGTCAGAAATTGTGGAAGCTATGATTTTTTAAGTTTTTATCTAAAAAATTTGCACACAAATTATAAGTGTGAACGTGAAAGTTTATATTTCTTAAAAGTAGTTTCTGTTTTCAAAAATAAAAAAAAAATCTAAAATCGATCGAAAAGTTACTGAGTAAAAAAAATTTGAAGCATGAAAAGTTTAAAAAACAGTTTTTTGATTGACTTTGTCTATAAAAAGTTCTTTTCCACGCTCATCATTAATACCTTTTAAAATAAGTTGGTCACTTACATATTTGCGAACGGAAGCGTCCGTCCTCTTCTTGGGAAGTTTTCTCTACCCAGACGTCAAAAAGCTCTTTTCGCTGACATGATAGGACATTTTTCTTGAAATCCGATGTTTCTGAAGGCTTATGGTTCTATATAGTTGTAAATTTAAATTGTGCTTACAGTCGGCAAATTCAAGAACAAGATAGTGAAAACCAGAATGTCGAACTAGGTGGAAAAAAAAGTTGCCACTAATCAAAAATTTGTTTATAGGTTAAGTTTAAATAATTGGTGTTGTTTAGTATACTAGGTATACTTTTTAATTTTATCAACTCTAATGCTTTTTATATAACTGTTATAACATATGCTAAGATTTTCTGAAAAAAAAAAGAAATATTGGACTTCAAAAATAAAGCATACACACTATATTAAAATTGCTTATTTTTGCGTGGGGTCGTTTACCCAGCTTTTGCTTTAAAATGAAACCACTGTTTCTACACGTACTATTGTCTCAAACCAGATAACTGTTGTAGTTTATTACTTGTCAGCCATTCCTAATAACAGTAAAAAGTACAGTTAGTCAAATTATTGTCTAAGAGTTTTTTCAAAATGTCCAAATGTGCATTTTTACCACTGCATTTTTAAACAAATGAAAGTATTTAAGGAAATGTTGGTTCGGGAAAAATTCAGTTTTTGTTAGAACTCCGAGGAGATAAGACCTCCTCCATCTTTAGAGAGATAGGTAAAATAGGAAGTTAGGTAAACGCTTTACAAAAAAAAAAGTTTTTCTAAAAAAATAACTTTTTTTACAAACAAAATTGACTTTTTTACAAAAAAAATTAACTTTTTTACAAAGAAAGACTTAACTTTTTTACAAAGAAAAAAACTAATAGA
The DNA here is from genome assembly GCA_949320155.1 of Melangyna quadrimaculata. Lineage (NCBI taxonomy): Eukaryota > Metazoa > Arthropoda > Insecta > Diptera > Syrphidae > Melangyna > Melangyna quadrimaculata. The sequence goes on from OX439483.1 coordinate 387,692,106, forward strand.
CCGAGAGCTGGCATCAGATTCTGGTCGTGAAAGGAAACCAAAAGATTTTAATAGTATAGGTAGTCCTGGTGAAGGTGATAACGAATACGTTCGTCTGCCAGCATGTAGTGGGCCCCGTTACCACGTAAAAGTGCATCAAAAGTACAACTTTTCTGAAAATTGAAATCGGGTGGGAAACCATTTCAAATGTAATACCACTTGACGCCATGAACTCCCTGATTACAAAACTGGTTTCGACAGACGTGTAGGTGGCCCCAAAACCCAGACAGACGTCCCCGTTGGCGTTTTTAGGCTTTTGGGAAACCACCTGAAATGGATCACAACTTTTAGCCCTGGACTCCCTGAGGGAAAGTCGCGAAACAAATCGCGGATTTTTCTTTTATTTTTTGTTTGTAAGAGGATTTTGAGGGAAACCATTTGGATCAGAAGGTCTTGACCAAAAAAAATTTAAAATGTAAGTGACAGACGTTTGAGTGGCCCCAAACAACTGACAGCTGCGATATAATTCGCGGATGTTATTATTTATTTTTTAATTGTATATTAGTGGTAGCTTCTCCAAATGTTTACCAATTAAAAGGTTCTGACTCAAGAAAGTGATTTTATAATCTACAGGCGTTTGAGTTTCGTCAAACTGCTGAAAAGTGCGATAAAAGTCGCGGATGTAATTACTGGTTTATCAAAAAGATTAAAGAAACAAATATCTTGAAATGCATCTCAATTTAAAGGGCTTGACTCCCTGAGTTGCAAAATGTAACTAACAGACGTTTTGAATTACGCCATACTGCTGAAAAGCGCGATAAAAGTCGCGGTTGTTATTACTAGTTTATCAATAAGATTATCAACACAAATCTCTTGAAATGCATCTCAATTTATAGGGCTCGACTCCCTGAGTCGGAATATTTAACTGACAGACGTTATGAGTTACGCCAAACTATTGAAATCCACGAAATAACTCGCCTTCAATATAATTAAAAGGTTTCCACTATCTGAAAAAGAAATTTTGAAGGAAACACCTTTTAAACGTACCAAATGAAATGTGAAATTGCACTCACACTCAGTTCACGTTTTCATAATTGTAGTAAGCTCGCTACGACATAGCTTTCTTATATCGCTTATTTGAATGGTTTCGTGTGTTTAAAACGAGTTTCCTTCAAAATTTCTTTTTCAGATAGTAAAAACCTTTTAATTAGGTAAATTGAATGAAAAAACAATAATGATATTTGAAGGCGAGTTATTTCGTGGATTTCAATAGTTTGGCGTAACTCAAAACATCTGTCAGTTAAATTTTCCGGCTGTCAGTTGTTTGGAGCCACTCAAACGTCTGTTACTTACATTTTAATTTTTTTTGGTCAAGACCTTTTGATTGGGATACATTTCAAGTGGTTTCCCTCAAAATCCACTTACTAAAAAAATAAAAGAAAAAATCCGCGATTTATTTCGCGACTTTCCAGCTGTTGGGGGCCACTATAAACTCCTTTTTTTTATACATTAATACACTGGTAGTCAAGACCATCCGATTGCGATGCATTTTGGTAGCATACATCAATTATCTAAAAATTTCAATAAAAAATCCGCGATTTTAATCGCGTCTGTCGGGGGTTTTGGGGCCACTTAGACGTCTGTCATGTACATATTCGCACTCAGGGGGTCAAGACCTTTCGTTTGTGATACATTTCAAGTGGTTTCCTCTTTGACAAAAAACGCATTTTCAGGGACGTCTGTCGGTGGTTTCGGGCCACTTAGACGTCTGTCACGTACATATTCACACTCAGGGAGTCCATGGCGAAAAAAATTCAAAAAAGTCCCTTTTGAAATTAAATGACAAGTATTATCTCTTAATAAATTTTCGGTCGTCGAAAAGGATGGATTTGTCAACGATGGACAAAAAAAGAAAAAAAGTGTTTTCTCAGGCAATGTTGAGGCTATGTGCGACTTGCTTCAAAAATCGACATGGCCAATCAGACCCCGGGTTGCTTGTACAGCTTGAATAGCCTCATTTTTGTGCATATTCTTATGCTTACAATGGTTGACTTAGCACTGATCGACTCTTTACCAAGGTCAGCAATTATTTTGTAGACGCCAGTATGACGTTTGCCTACAACTTTAAATGTGGAAAAAATGAAACAATAAGAAAATTATAGATTTTTTTTTATTTTAAAATTAAATTACCTTTAAGCGTCGATGCCATGCTTACACGCTGTTTTGCGTCCTAGGGAAATCCTCCACACTTACCAAGGAGTCACATGCTTCTTTGAAGTATTCTCCAATATCCTTGGCTGCAGCAAATGTGAGGACGTTCAACATCCTTACTTCAACAGCAAAGTTTTCATCACAGCCATATTCTGTTGCAAATCCGAGGCTTTGAACCCTCCTCCAAATTATTTGGCCGAAATGGAAGAGGCAACAGTGTGTCTTTGCCTGTGGAAAAAAGGATGATGCTGACGTGATGAAATTCTGCTTGAAATCTGACACAAAATCTTCTGGCAGCAGGGATATTTCGTTCTCCCGGGCGATTGACAGCAATTCTTGCAAAAAGATTTCATATGCCTCCCTGGTTCTGCTGCTCATCATGCCTTCAATTTTACCGTGAACTGAAAATAGTTGCCCCATAATGGATGGTACCACGGCAAACGTCCTATCCACCAGCCAGCACTTCGCTTCGGACATCATTTGGATGCTGGTCCTGGTTCCCATCGATAAGTTTTTGCCGGACCCGGAAGAGTGGACACTTTCTTTGAGGACAAACAGTTCCCCGTCTACTTTTTTTTTGTACCTTCGGGTATATTGATTGATTCTAAGGTAGTCGGCTCCTTCAATTCGTTTTCGCGCACCAGGTGAATTTTCATTTTCTGGATGGCTTTCGATGATAAATGGGGTCGGGCAATCTCAGGTGTCAAAACCACGCTTTCCCTTGCTATGACGCTTGGAGGGAACGGACCTTTAGCAAGGGTTTTCACCAAGAAATTGGTTTTGGCGACCTCTTTCTCATAAGCGAGGGGAGCATGGCTGTGGTCATTTTTACATTAACTGAAATAAAACCAGCACACGTTAACTTTACTCAGTAAATAAAGCTTTCATGGCAATCTTATGCATTCATACTACGCACTTCAGTACATAGATTTTACATATGTATATCTCTGTAATGATCCAATACATTTTTCCCTCAATGTAGATATGACAGTGTCTGTCAGTCAGTCTGTTGTATCCTACTAAGACACTAATCTAGGTCAATGTTTACCGAATACCGACTCTTATAAAAATCGCAACAAGATGATACTGTGAATTTTATTATCCTAGGGGAATTTGTTACGAATTTTTGAAAAGGTTATATATATTCAAAAACTAAAACACTGCACGCCGCGCCGCCGTTTTAACATTGAAAATGTTTATAGGCTCGTTTTTTACAAATTTTGGTTGGTATTACCAAAATGCATAAAGTACAAATGAATACAAATGAAAATGAACTTTGCGTAGTAGGGGCATTTTGCGAAAAATTTGGTTGGTTTTACCACAGAAGTTACCTACAAAATTAAAATGAACATAATCGTAGTAAGCGGTGAACTGCGTAGCGTATCGAATTGTTGGTTGGTTGATGTTTCGTGCTTTTGCAATTTGCTTGTGCTACCAAAGAAAAGAATGAAAGAATGAAAAATAAACGATGACAGAAATAATGCGCTATAGGTATTTTATTGGAAGATGCAGACTGCAGAGCAAAACTACAGCAGAGTATCGAATTTTCGGTTGGTATGTTGTGTACAGTCACAGTGCGTGTTTACAGAGTGTTGTGTGTAGCGGGTAGGAAAGGAACGGAGGATAAAGAATTCCATGCAAAATTTACCGCAGTAGAATTTACAAAAGTTTGGAACCTATTTATTATCAGCCTTATGCATAAACCAATTATAGCGAGTGCATAGTGCTATGCACTCCTTATAATGCCTCTGAACGCAAAAACCTTATTCATAAACTTATGCAACGTTGAATAGAGGCAACATCAGCTAAACGCGTTTGGAGGTTGTATAGAGGGTTGTTTAGTATCGGGATGTCACTTTGACTGACACACAACAATAATGTAGATAGATATTAGGGGGAGGCTTATTTTTGTAATCTTTGAGGTGTTGAAATCTGACTATCAAAATATTTTATAAAATAAAATACAACAATAAATAATGTTGGTTTTGTTAATTTATTGTACATTTTTGTTGTGATATTGTTTAAATAAAATTAAGAATATTTTTTTTGTACACTTTATTTTATAGAATCTACTTAATAAATGTAAGAGATTTAAAGATTTTCCATCAAATCTTACAACTTTTGCAAATGCTCGACGGCATGCGTGATTTAAATAAAATTATACAAAGATTCACCTTCATCACTTTCACGGGAAAATATAAATAAATTTTAAGCATTACAAAATAAGCACCACCCTTTTATTTTTCTCCTCAACAAAAACATCACGATGTGAGTGAATGGAACAATTCATGGAATAAATCACAAACGACGTTTTTTTTTTGTTTCAAATATTTTTATTTTATTTGCAAACACAAAACACCAACAAAGTAACTGGCTAATTATAATAATATTAAAAGAAATTAATAAAAAAACAAAATGAATCCTATCGCCAGTAGAATTACTTCTATTGATTTTTCACACAGCACACACACAGCTGGGTCTCCTTTGTCAGTTTTGAAAGTGAAACGTAATAGATTTATTCTTTATGGTACTAATTTTGACACAAGCTCATCATAACTATAATGGGAAGAAAAATATTTTATGCATAACAATTTATGCAACGCTGTATAATGGCTACATAAATCCTAATGCAGTGCATAACTATTCATCTGTTCAGCGGATTCTAATGAATACGGCTGTATATGTACATATATAATATTATAATAAATTTAAAATAATTTTTTCACAAAAAAAAGTAGCTTGTCTACAAAAAAAAAATTACATTTTCTACAAAAAACTTTACTTATTTACAAAAAAAAAATTAATTTTTTTACAAGAAAAAATTAACATTTTTACTAAAAAAAAATTGTTTTTGTAAAAAAAAAAAAAAAATTTTTTACAAAAAAAACTAACTTTTTTACAAAAAAAAAAATTGTTTTTCTACAAAAAAAATAACTTTTTTACAAAAAAAAGAAGCTTTTCTACAAAAAAAATAACTTTGTTAAAAAAAAAAAATTATAAAATAGCCCTGGCTAACATAATTATGTTCGGCGGGTGGCTTTGGGGTCCTGCACCCAACTATGCTGCAATATGAAGATTTTAAAATACTTCATTAAGCCAGACATACATGATTTATTGACAAAAAAAAAAAAAAAAAAAAACAATCTACAATTGCATGAAAACTGAATATCAATTTGAGTTAATGTTTTTGTACCTCCCTAATTGACTTAATTATTCAAAAGCTTTATTCAGAAAATTGATGTGGTACAAAAGTTGTAACTTAAGATTCTTGGTAGCATATTCTCTACATATAGTAGAGGATTAAATAGTTGTAGATATGTATAATAGAATATTTAAAATTAAGTAGATACGTTTGAATTATATTTTAAAAAGATGAGCATTTTGTGACACCGCATCGGACAGGTACAATCGTTCCTAACTTTATTTTATCTTTGATTTCAATCAAATAATCTATTTCGTATAGCTCGTACCACTGGAAAAATAGAAGTAATATACAGTAGAGGCCACTTATAGTCACAAGAAGATGAGAGACTAATTTGGCTGTGCTTGTACCCAATTCTGAAGATGGTTTGTCCCAAACAAAATAGGTGAGATCCTTATGAATGAGGTGAAAAATTAAAACAGGGATGACTTTAATTTGTATGCAAACTTAATCGGAAAATGTTGTACAAATTAATTCTAAAAATGTGATTGAGTTAATAGTCGTTTCGATTTTTGGCGCATAAAATTTAAAAGTTGATACAAAATTTTACAAATTTGTAAAACAAAACCCACAAAACCTCCTACGATAAGGTATAAGATAATGTTAAAAAAAAATTGTTGATTAATTTAACAAGAGCAAAACGAATTAATATAAAATAAATTCGTAACTCATAAAATTCTAAACGGATTCTCCAGGTCAAAGTTTAAAAATACTGCCCTAAGATTTACACAACAAAAAAAAAACTATCTACAAATTCTAAATAACTTCGAAAAAATTAAAAACAATTTGAGTTAATGTTTTTTTCACCTTCCTAATTAAATTATTTATTCAGAAATTATTAATTTAATTTCGTTGGTTGGCATATTCTTTACATAAACTAGAGATTACAAAGTTGGAAATCTAATACAAAATTCAAATTTAATGCTTTTTGAATTATGATTCTTAAAGATAAGATGTTGTGACACTCAATCGGACAGATGATAAAATCGTTCCTTACTTTATATTTTACTGAAGTATTTCAATCTTCTGTTTCTTTTGTCAGCAATTATGCGCTTATGTTAATCAAACATATAGCTGTGCACTTATTGAAAGCTCCAAACATTCTAAAACAAACAACAAAAACTATTCTTATGGGAAGAATTAACTGGCTGAACACCAATAGCAGTAGGTGCACTTGGAGTTGAAGATAGCTAGTACAATAATAACGAAGTCGAGAGGAAGAAAACAGTATTCAGTCGAGCCCGTTCATAGCCATATGAAGATGAAATACAAAAATGTGCTTTTATCCGACTGCAAAGTTGGTTTGGCGCAAAGAAAAAAAGATTGAATGACAATAACAAACAAAAAAAAAGATCCAGTGTTTGAGAAAACTTCAACTTTTTGCTACAGGTAGGTTTTGTATCACTGTCAAAGTAAAAAGATACGAAAATAGTGAAGAGCTCTTCAATTACAATATAACGTTTTAGTTGTTGCAAGAAATGTATGGTATGACACAAAGTTGAGCACTTTTCGTTGAAGTTACAGTCTTGTGTTCAACCATCAGTTACTTACAACTATTTTTGTAGCTTTCACAAATGAAAAGCTAACCAAATTAAAATAATTATAATGTACCTTATTGCATCACGATAGGTTGTTAACATCACCTCCTTACAAGAATTTCAAAATTCATAAAGATATAGAATTATTTACTTTTATTGTGTATTTATGTTAAAATAATGAGTTCTTCTATTCAATTATTATTATCGTTTTCTTATATAACATATCTTGCTTCAACTTAATTTTAATTAATGTAATTTTGTTTAAGTGCAAACAATTAGTTTTGTTTTTTTTTTCTAGCAAATGCAAGTCATTATCAATGCTCCCATTCTTACTCTATGAGTGAAATCTGTAAATTTTTGTATCTCCCTACAACAAAAAAAAGCGAATTTAACAATAAAAGGGTCTTACTCACGGGTCATGGCTGCAACTATTGCATGTCTTATAGGAAGTATAACTTATTTTCTAGATCGAACTCTCCCCATATTAGGTTTTTTCTGATCACACTTCGCGTTCATTGTTTCATTCATGTCGTAAGGAAGGGGAAAGCTAATTATTTTTAATGCTCTTACAGTGTTTTCATTTAAGGATGTGGTGGAAAATCCGATTTTTTTAAATCCTGGATCCAGTAAAGAAGCTTGTGCAATTCTACTGTCGCCGAAATTTTCAAGCTATTTAAACCTCGTTTAAATGGAACTCAAGAGAATGCTTAGACTAAATTTTGTTTCTTGATGTTGACTGTTGGTACTGATTCTTTTTCTTATGCACTAGGTCATGCATTGCCTTTGAAATGACCACATTCTGCTCAGCCGAAATTTCTTCCGTGATTGCATAAACGATTTTAAAAATCTTCGTTGCCTTTTCCAAAACGATCCAGCCACTGGTGGATAAGATGTTTAGCTCTATGATCTCTATAGCTAGAACTGAATGCTTCAACGGCGGGCTTTATTTCTATCATTTCAGCATTTCGTATGTTCGAGTTCCACCTTGTAACACAGGACTGCTTTAGTTTAAATTTCGGGATATTGAGTTATCTCCCGCAAGTTTCACCATAGCCTTGGAACTTCAAGTTCGGTATTTAACAAGGTACCGAGGTTTACGATCGTATGACTTTCGTCGTACTGTATGCATCCAAGGAGACAGAACTTGATTTTCAACAGACAACTTATATCTTCTTTATCTTGGATAATTTATGGACCTCTATCTATCCATACATAGCTCTGCGGCTATATGGAAAATCTAGACAAGGAAAACTTGTCAAATATACGTCAAGCCCTTGCAAGTTTTCAGAAAGTAAAATTTAGACGAGGAAAATGTTTCATACTCTCGTGAGGTTCTCGCTAGTAAGAACCTGTTGGACGTTTCCGGCATCCTATCAGACTAAGCACTATCGTTATTGATACATATGCAAAACTTTAACTAAACAAATTGAATCGATGAATCGAAAAATACAAATTTTAACTTTTATTATAATTGATCAGTTTTAGTTTCAAAAAAAAAAATTAAAAATTTCACGCTCTTGCAAATTCTACCAAGATAATCATATAGATATTTACTTTCGAAAATCTCTATTTTCAACCACCCACCCGCCAAAGGCTTTTTTAACATTTCATTAAAATTAATCAAAAATTATAATTTACTGTCTTAAACTATATTTACTTAACACCAGATGGTTCATCTCAAGTGATTCATATCCGGTTGTTTTTGTGGTGGGATGTAGTTAAGATTAAGCGCATTTTTGTACACGATACTAAATCAAATAATATGATAATAAGAGTATTTTACAAAAATGCCCAGTATCATACTAAAATTGCTTTAATATCGTATTAAATTCATAAAAATTTGGGCTATTATTTTGATTATTCAGGTTTTTATTTTTGATCTGAGTTATTTAACTATCGGATCACAACCGAAACTAAAATACCCTTTTTTAATGTTTCTAGCAAAAATATGAAAAAATCTAGTTTTTTCCGGTCCTTGGTTTTTCTGACGAGGAAAAAGGGTTCAAAATCGACAAGGCGCTAGTTTTTTCTCTTTATTTAAAACTCTCTAGTGCCATGTCGAAAACTAGAATGTTTTTCTGCGCGGGATGCTTTTAAGCTTTTGCGCCAATACTAAAAAATCGGGTGGCACAACGGCTCATGAAGAACCAGGGCCTAGTGACTAACAACTCGCAATCATTCCTGTGTGCGCCTTTCGACAGGAATGGAAGGGACCTACAATTTTATGCCGAATCCGAACGGCTAGACGAGAAGCACTTATTCGTGACAAGTGATACTCTTGGAGGATTTGTCAATTCCTCGCAAGAGGCAGTAGCCCTGAAAAAAAACTTTTTTGTTTTTTTTTTTTTTAGGTGGACGTGGCTGGGAAGCGATCCCAGACCTCCAGCGTGACAGTCGAACGCACTAACCATTACGCTACGGGCTACTACAATACTTGTTTTATTATTTTTTATAACACCGCAACTCCTTACTTAGAATTTCGCAGGTTAAATTTGTGTCATACTTAATACTAAATTTATTCCGAATGGTTTCGTTGCTTTTTTATGCAAGGACTTCGGTACAGCGTTACCACTTTCGAAAAAAAGTCGAAGTAGATTTGAAGAAAAAAGTGAAGTAGATTGAGAAAAAACGGAGTGAATTTCAAAGAGAACTTTCTTTTGATATAAATCCATATTTTTAATTTTTTTTTAATAAAATTTACTTTAACTAAACAAAAAAGAAAAGTATAAACAAATATTGAAAGCCTTTCAGATTTTATATTAACATACATATTTCAATATAATTGATTAATAAAACTTTCTTAATTAATTGAACTAAAAAAAATTGTACAAATTGTAAATAAATAACTATAAATTAAAATTACATACATATTTCTAAATGTAGGTATATTTAATAATGATATCAAATTTTGTTTCAGAACCACACCAAATGGACATTATTAATAATATACAAGAAAGAGGGGAAACCCAACACAAATCCACACATCCAGGCTAACTTTTCATAAGATTCGTGTCCACATGAGTGTGGTGCGATTCAATGCTGTTATATTACTCAGTTGCGTATTTGTATTGCGTTACAAGTTAATGTTTTTAATGTAAATTCTAGGGTTCCAAACCTACTAAAGTGACATAGAGAAAACAGAAGTAGATTTGGATTTGAAGTAGGCTAAAGCAGTGATTTTAAAATTGATTTCAATATTTTGGCGATGGTGCGAAGAAGGAAGTAGATTTAAAAATAAATTGAAAGTTGAATACGAGAATCCAGAAAATGCATTTAAACAGACATTTCACATCTGCATCCAATTTTCTCAAAAAAATCTCAACATAGTCAGGACTTCGATTGCTTCCTTAAAAATTGGCAGGGGTATCTAAGTAAAGGTTTTTTTTTTATCTGAATTAATTTTTCAATCAAATACTTATCAATCAATATTTTCCGGACCTAAAAGTTCAAGAAAATGCCTGATAATCACAATAAAGCGTATTGACATTTTTATTCTCATGGAAACACGAAATTTGGAAACTAGAAATTAAAAAAATCATAATAAAATAAAGTTGGAACTTTTATCAATATTTGAATTTTTATTTTGGAAAAATCTGTCTTTCCCGCAAGAGAAATTTAATAAAGGTACCTGCAGCATTTTACAAAAAAAAATTATGACCATTTCGACCCAAAACAGTTTTAAGCAGAAAACAACGTTAAATTTGACAAAAAATTGTTCTCCCTTAAAATATTCTCCTATGATGCTATTATAGTACAGGTAAAATAGGACATATAAAATGAAAAAATTCGTCCCCTCATGAAATTTGGTGAAAACGTTACTTTTACCATAAGAATGAATAATAAAAAGAGTCTATAAAAATATATATATATTTGCACAAAGGTAGGCTGTCAGAGGAGTTTGAAATCCAAAGTGGAGTTAGGCAAGGCTGTATACTGTCACCAATACTGTTCCTGTTGGTGATAAGTGACGTAATGCACGCAGCTTTGTCAAATGGAAATGGAGGAATTCAGTGGACTCTGCAATCTCACCTCAAACATCTGGACTACGCGGACGACGTATGCTTACTCTCTCATAGGATCATGGATCTCCATCAAATGACAACAAGGGTGGAGAGAGAAGCAGAAATCGTAGGGCTTAAGATCAACTCGGCAAAAACTAAAAGGATCAGCCTTGGAACTTCCTCATCAATCCAAGTAAATATTTCTGGACAACCAATAGAGATGGTAGAGGATTTCCAATATCTTGGGAGTATTGTCTCTACGGGTGGCGGAACTGAACTGGACGTAAACAGCCGAATCAAAAAGCAAAGGCTGCGTTCGGAATGCTGTCCAAAATATGGAGAAACAACTCTTTTAGCTTAAAGACCAAGCTACGACTGTTCCGCTCCAATGTTGAATCCGTTCTGCTTTACGGCTGCAGCACTTGGAAAGTCACTGAAATTGTCACTAGAAAGCTGCAAACCTTCGTTAATAGATGTCTACGAAACATCTTGAGGATTTTCTGGCCCAACCGTATCTCCAATGCCGAACTTCATGCGAGAACGGGTCAGGAGCCCATAGACTCCATTATACGAAGAAGAAAGTGGCAGTGGATTGGCCATACGCTTCGAAAAGGCGATCGGTGCATTGCATTTCAAGCAATGCAGTGGAACCCGCTCACACAGGAGGGAAGACAAGTGGGCCGGCCTAGAAGTACATGGCGAAGAACGGTCGAGCAGGAATCGGCACGACTGGGGAAAAGTTGGAGAGAGCTGAAATATATTTCAAGAAATCGTACACGATGGCGCGTAGGTGTAGTGGAGGCCCTATGTCCCGTAAGGGAAACATCACGGACGTAATAGGTCCGAGGACCTAAGTAAGTAAGTAAGTAAGTATAAAAATATCTCGTGACGAAGGGTGTTTTTTTTGAAGGGGGAAAGGTTGCAGTGTATGAAAAGGAAAAATTTACTTTAGCGCAATCTTAACATGTGACACATTACTTAGAGGTAGTTTTCAATGCTGAATCTAATGAAACCAAAACGAAAACAATACCACTCTCCTCTCTCCTGAAAAAAGTTATGATCCTTTTTGTGAACGGAATATTATATTTTCAACACAACAGGTAAATGGTACAGAAATCCTTTTGAAAATAATGACTCATTGATGAAACTTAGTATACAAGTTTAATTTGGCATAGGAATCATGATTAAAAAAGGTTCATGCAAATATCTACAGTAAAAGGGTGTTTTTTTGAGGGTGCGAGGAAGATTGGAAATCGTTACCAAAAAACCTTCGATGCAAAATCTTACCTTGATGAAACTTGGTTAAAATCTTAAAAAGGTATTGTTATCAAGAATAAAAAGAGTCTTTATAAATAAAATGCAGGGAAGGGTGTTTTTTTTAGCGCCACAGAAAAGAGGCTACCGTTATCGAGCTGAAAAATTTGCTTTGGTAAAATAAATGCTATGACACATGATTTAAGGGTAACTTTTAATGGTGAATCCAATTAAACAAAAATCAAAACGATACAGTTCCCCTTAAAAAAGTAAGAGTCCTTTTAACATGTAAGGATCACTATATTTTCAGTACAACAGGTAAATTTCATTGAAATCCTTTTAAAAATAATGACCCATTGATATAGCTTAGTGTAAATGTTGCATTTGTCATTAGAACCATGAGTCAAGAAAGTTTATAAAAATATCTTCTTTTAAATGATACTCACTAAAGTGGATGGTTTTTAATCAAGTGAGTATTTTGTTTTGTTTTATTCAATTACCTACTATTTACTTACTACTTCTAGATAAAAGCAGAATAGAAAAAGAAGACATTTAACGACGGAGTAGAACTGCCCCATACTTCTTTACTACCACAAACTTTTATTAATTATTATTTATTTACTTATTCTATTAATTATTCGTTCCTTTAAAATGTTAAAAAATATGGTTTCAATTTATAAAAGGTTATACAAGAATGATGGTGATTTTCAATTATAGCGAACTGGCCAAGAAACAGGAAGGAAATATATAGTGGGGTTGGTAGTAATCCCCTGTAAATATGACAATTGCAAATGCAGTCTAACTTTTTTAATAGGATTTATATCGTTTCGGTTTAAGTGTTGTTGGATTCACCATTAAAAGTTACCTCTAAATCATGTATCATATGCTTTTTTTGTACCAAAACACATTTTTCAGCTCGATAACGGTAACCTCACTTCTGTGTCGCTCAAAAAAACACCCTTCCCTACAATTTATTTTTAAAGACTCTTTTGCATGTTGAATTTCATGTCAATTGTAAGATGTTAGCTAAGTTTCATCAAGGTAGTATTTTTTTCAAAGGTGTTAAGTAACAATTCCCCATTTCACACTATACTTTAAAAAAAACACCATTTAAAAGAAGATATTTTTATAAACATTTTTGACTTATGGTTCTAATGATAAATGCAACATTAACACTATGTTATATCAATGGGTCATTATTTTTAAAAGGATTTCGATGAAATTTACCTGTTGTACTGAAAATATAGTGATCCTTACATATTAAAAGGACTCTAACTTTTTTAAGGGGAACTGTATCGTTTTGATTTTTGTTTTGTTGGATTCACCCTTAAAAGTTACCCTTAAATCATGTGTCACATGCATTTATTTTACCAAAGCAAATTTTTCAGCTCAATAACGGTAGCCATTTTTCTGTGGCGCTCAAAAAAACACCCTTCCCTGCATTTTATTTATATAGACTCTTTTTATTCTTGATAACAATACCCATTTTAAGATTTTAACCAAGTTTCATCAAGGTTAGATTTTGCATCGAAGGTTTTTTGGTAACGATTCCCTATCTTCCTCTCACCCTCAAAAAAACACCCTTTTACTGTAGATATTTGCATGAACCTTTTTTAATCATGATTCCTATGCCAAATTAAACACGTATACTTAGTTTCATCAATGAGTCATTATTTTCAAAAGGATTTCTGTACCATTTACCTGTTGTGTTGAAAATATAATATTCCGTGCACAAAAAGGACCATAACTTTTTTCAGGAGAGTAGTATTGTTTTGATTTCATTAGATTCAACATTGAAAACTTCCTCTAAGTCATATGTCACATGTAAAGATTGCGCTAAAGTAAATTTTGCTTTTTCATACACTGCAACCTCCCCCCTTTCCCCTTCAAAAAACACCCTTCGTCACGAGATATTTTTATAGACTCTTTTGATTCTTCATTTCTATGGTAAAACTAACATTTTCACCAAATTTCATGAGGGGACGAATTTTTTCATTTTTAGAGCGATTTTGTATACTATTTTACCTGTACTATTAAGAAAATAAAAGCTACAAAACAAACAAACTCCCTATTTGTCCAAATCTCTTGCCTTAAAGGAATAAAACCAGTTTTTCCTTGCAAAAATCTTTCCTACATCCATGAACAATCATAGTCTATCTCCAGTGCATTTCAAAGCAGTTCATTGAAAATAGAATTAGAGACTTCCAAAAGCTGAGCAAATCCAGCACCAAAAAAACCCTCATCTGACAAGAATTTGGCAGTTGAAATCTCTTTACAATTGCATTCAATAGGATTACTATATATGCCATTTACGAAAAACGTATATGTGTGCATTCAAGCTCAGAGTCTGCACTGCACATTTTCTATTGTTGGATGAACCTTCATGAATCATGAGTGTACGATATAAGAAACAGCAGAGCAAGAAATGACATATAGAAACTAGAAGTGCAGTTGAATATTGATAACATTTACACACACTCTTCCTTTTTTTTCGTTTTATGCACCTACATAATTTAATGCAGATTTGTATATATGTAGAATTGTAGACGTATGCATACTCGTATCTACGATACGCCTAAATGATTTTTATGTTTGGGGGATTATGTCAAGATTACTGTTTCATTTTCTTCATTCTTCAAGGATTTCTAGGATTTCTTTCCTTTTTTTATCAAAGAACAAAAAAAATCATCTTATCTATGAAACAATGCATTATTATTTAGATATACGCACATTCATTTCAAACTTATATGAATTGTGTTTTTTAAATTTATCTTGCTTTTTTCTTGAAAGAAAAATCATTGTGTTGGTTCATGCTTTGAAATATTTTAAGCATTTGTTCTTGGGATATTGTTTTTTTAAAAAGAATACCAGACATTTAGCTTTTAAGCTAAACGATCGAAGCAAAGAAAGAAAATATTCCAGAGAAAGGTCTATTCGCGATTAACTTAGTTGAAAAGCTCAGGCTCAGCAGAGATTCTTCTTCTGTACGATCAAAGTTAGAACTATATAGAAAAGTATCTTTCCGAATGGTCTAAAGAAGAACTATCATTGCACTCAAAGTGAAATAACTCACCTTCCCCTTTATTCATTTCTACTTCATCCAGATTTCAGTTTTTCTTAAGTGAAGTGCGCTCCCGAATGTTCTTCCCCTTCGTAAGCAAAATTGAACGAAACTAGACGAAAATCAACGAACCGCCATTATAAACGGAACAGATGATTTCCTTGTATTAGCTTATTTTCGAGCGACCACTATAGTGGCCCTGGGGCAATTATTGTTTCGGCTAAAAATCTAATAATGGGGTAGTACAGTCAACGAGGGAATTTTTTAGATTTTCGTGAATATTTCCACAACCTAGCATGTTAAAAAAAAAGTTGAAAATTTCGTTTTTGATTTTTTCATTTTAATTGTAAAATAAAATGCAGAATTGGCTTTTATTGTTCACAACACCTATTAATTCTCAATTGAAAACTGAAAACTCAATGGTTCAACGTCTCCTAGTTTTTGAGAAAATTGAAAGTTACGACGACAATTTTTTGATATTTTTTTTATAATTTTTGTTATTATAATTCTTTGTAGTATGTGATACATAGTAGTGTTTCTTTGAACTTGAGGTTAATGAATGGATAATTTCTTTGAACCTGCGAACCAATAAAAGTTATGTTCATAGTATTATAAAAGTAAAATAATTTACAAACATTAAATTTATAAGGAAATACATTTTTTTTTCCGATATTTCTACTCCCGCATCTCTATTGCTTGCAGCAAAACTATGAACATAACTTTTATTTAAAGGGAATTTAATTTTCATTCACTTCGTCGCATTGGCTTTGCCTCTATTATGCTTAGTTTCCGAAATATGGAAGAAAAACTACAAAAGAGGACCTTTACCCCCCTCTCCGGTCTAAGGCTTGCGGCCCTGGGCTGGGGAAATCCAATTCTGCATTTTATTTTACAATTTAAATGAAAAAATCAAAAACGAAATTTTCAACTTCAACAACAAAAACTATGGACATCAATAACTTGATTTGAAAAAAAAAAAAAAATAAAAGAACGGAGTTCTGGCTTTGAAAAAAGGTATTTTTTTTTTTGTTGTAAGTGTTGCCGTTGTTTTTTAATATGATTTTAAAAAAATGCCCCTCCACTCTAAATGTTGTATTGTGTTCCTTTAAAAAAAAAAAACGATATCATTTTTTGGCGCCATATGAAAACAACTCTTGCTCTTTAAATTTTGCCTAATTTAGTATTACATCAACTTTTTCCTATAGTTTCGGATATACAGAAAAAAAAGGAAATTATAACTCCTTTCTTAGCTTCACGACATTATGACACAACAGTGAATGAATGTGTATTAACGTTTTTTGTTTTTTCCAAGTAAATTGGTCAGAAAACATTCAATATCTAAGACAATAACAGTTTTTTCAGATTTTTTGACTTTTCTACCGCCCGCATCTCCTTTATTTTTGATCCTAGAAAAAATGTGAATACATATTTTTATAGATAATTTAATTGTCTCTAATTAAGTAGTAGAGACTTTTCCGCTAACATGCTAAGTTGTGGAAATATTCACGAACATCTAAAAAAGGGTACCATAAACACCCCCTCCTGAGTTTAGCTCGCCGCCCTGGGCTGGGGACTTTGGGTATGTTATAACTGGGGGTTACCCCTACCATATAAAATACAAATTCAGCGAGCACTCTTTTTTGCATTTATTTTATAATTTTGAGGCTTCGTTGACTGGGCTAGGGGTTTAATTAAAATAATTAAGTTTACAGTATTCTTATTAAATTGCTTACTTACTTGTGGTATCTCTACAGCGTTTTTCAACCAACAAACCCCTTTTCGCCAGTTCGGTCTCTAGTTAAGTTAGCTGTTTTCAGTTCTGCATGCTGAATAAAATCCTCCTTCCATTTGTGTCCTTGAGTCGCGTCCTTTTTCAACTGCACCATCACTTCGAGGGGGATTCGAAAATAATGTCTCTAGAAAACTCTTACGTTCAGTCCTAGACGTCAGTATTGGATGCCCTCAATAATCAAAAGGCGTCACTAAAATCACGATTTGTTCTTCTGATCATGTGAATAAGAACATAAAATGCCAAAAAAAAATAATTTTTCGCATATGACTATTAAACTATGAATGTTAACGAAAAGTTCTTAAAAGAAGATTTTAGAGAATGTAATTGTTAAGAATTAATATTTTTAAGCAATGTTTTTGTTCTATGTAACTACTATATTGCATCTCTGAATTTACTTTGCACTAGTCGTCTCTTAAATTAAGTCCATTACAGTTTTCTTTTCTAACATCTAATAATCTCATTTCTTGTGTAATAATTAAATTAGGGGGGGGGGTCACGGGTCATGCCGACAAATTTAACACAAACTAACATCTATACAAAAGTCAAGTAACTTATATTTTTTTTTTTCATATTTTATTTAGGGTATGTATATACAAGACTATAACAAATTATGTTAAAAATAAGTTAAAATAAATACATTACATTCATAACTTTATATGATAAAATCAATTTTGCATTTTGATTTCTTTACAAATCTTTCGATTACATTGTCCACACTTAATGTTATGTCCCTGTGCACATGCAACAATGCCAACCCACCAAACGCTCTTCCACCATCCTAGTGCACAACCATGTTTTTAGACGGCGCAATGTAGAAAATGAACGTACTGCGGTGGCAGCACTCACCGGAAAAGTGGCTAATATCGAAAGCATTTTACTAATTCCTGGAAACATTTCACCATCGCATTGGTCCAAAACTTCTAAAACACTGTAGGGAGCCAATTGTTCTTCTGTTTCTGTTTGTCATTTCCATTTCACTTTCCACAGCTCAAATTCTTTCAGCATACTGTGGACTGTTATACCTAGTAGTCCGATACAAGGCTCCACAATTGCTCTGATTTCCCCAAGGCTTACTGATTGAATATGGGATGGCATGAATGATCGAAGTCCATAATTTTAAAGGACTTCGGGGGAGAAACGTGTTCTTATGTCCGCCAAAATACCATCTAAAAGTGGAATATAGATGCTTCGCAGAAAGTATTCTACTGAATTAGACCAGGTTGGTTAGATCTCTGTGTCTGTCTCGAAACAATTCTTGGTTGAACTATTTCAACATCTAATGACTCAAAAATTTCTTTTATTTCCAAAAACAACTCATGGAAGACAGTTTTTGCATCCTGTCGTTTGCTTTCCCGAACGGAAATTGTGTCCTTTATTCCAGCTTAGAAAAACCGTCGTACCTACATTTACGTTAATTTAATTAGTTAATACATCAATAAGTGCAGTTTTTTTTAGTTTTAAAAAATATCAGTCGGATATGCTTACCTGAAAAGGCCGTTTTTAGTTCTTACTATCACGAACTTTTAATAACTAAAAATGTTCAATTTAATTTGGAATTTGAACAAAAGTAAAATTTCACATATTCAACAAATATTCAAAAAACATCTAGAACGTCTAGTTTCAAGTTATATTATGTTCCGATCAAACCATCATTACCATACAAATTATTTAGGTAGGTATATAAAGTCTTTTAAAATCAAAGCGTGGAAGAATCCGTCTTCTATTTCAACTTCTTAAAGTACAACGAAGCAAACAGATTTTCAGCGCCCTAAACGTAAATATTTGGTCTAAGGCATTCATCTTTGAGTCAAAATGTCTCCAATGCACACTAAAAGATTGAATCTTACTTGGCTTTTTAAGCCTTAACAATCGGATAACAATGTTAAATGTTCCCTAGCGTTTCCGTTATCCCGTTTCGTGTCGAAAACAATTGCTCCCAGACAGTGGCGCACAGTGGTGCGCTTTGTATGGGAGAGCGGAAAACATCTATAAAATCTGAACTATAAAACGGAGAGCAATGAAATTTTGCACACAAGTTTGGATTGCGGTAACACACATTTCTACAAAATTTGGTCAGGTCCATAGGCAAATGGGTCAAAGGGGGTATGACCCCCCTGGAACAATGTATTTCATGGTTTTACTTTCTTCTTAAAAAAGTGTAGATCTATCCTATATTATTGATTGTTATCAAGTTCGATGACATTAAATTATTTTACACAAAATCTATTAACAAAGGTAAATAGATACTGCTTTAAGTTCGGCAAAATAAATTATTGTTTGAACTATGAAACGGAGAGCAATGAAATTTTGCACATATGTTAAGATTGGGCTACCAAACATTTGGTTTAAAAAAATTGAAAGGAAAAAAGATATTGACATTTTTGAGAATTGTAGGGTTTGTGAAAAAAAAAATATTTTTTTAAATTTTTTTTTGAAGCTTAATTATTAAATACATTCATAATAATTAGGGCCCGGATTTATATGCACTAAAAAACTCAAAATATGCGCTTAAGATATGCTATTAAAAATGGAAAATATGCACTTAAAATATGCATTTAAAATCACATATTTAACTTTTTTCATTCATTTATGTTCAATAATTTAAAAAAAATACCCAGTTTATAAATTAATTCATTCCTTTATTATTTTAATAGGAACAAAGAAACGAAAATAACAATTAACAAAATTAAAAATAATGTAAGCAACAAGTTAGTAAAGTATTAAACATAAATATTATCAAAGGTGTTTTCTCGTGATAACACTTGCAGTTAGGCTGCATAGCTTTCGCTCCGTCATATTTACATTGAAGGTTTTGAATGAACAACAACCACTTGTGTTGGCTACCACCGAGTATTATATAGGCTGGAATTATTGCAATTTCATGGCTGCCACACCAATCATCAGATTTCCTTTAGTGGTGCTTAGTCTATAGTTCCAATTTTAATTTATAAATTATTTTGCCTTCAACTGGATTTGAACCTAGACCAAGCTACCTCAGATGCCGCCGCACTACGCATTGCACCACCGAGGTCAACTGATCGTGCCCATCCAAATGAAGGTTTTTTCTAATTTTACAATTGCATTTGGACAACTAGCATTTTTACAAGCCACACACAAGTTAGATGTTATTCATTCGGGTTCTTTCTTTTTCCCCCCTCCGTTATCACCTCAACAATTCGCTGCATATGTGTAAGGAGGGAAATTTTATGAAAGATTTGACACTGGTCAAGAATTAAGTTTCATTTAAAGGTGTTTTCTCGTGATAACACTTGCAGTAAGGCTGCATAGCTTTCGCTCATTTCATTTGATTTTAATAAAAATAAGTAACATTTCATGTCTTATCATTTTGATATGTTTTATTTGCGTATATCATAAAGTCTTTTTTTTTTTAATTTTTGAAAATAAAACTCTGCCTATTCGGCCTTAGGAATATCTTGTGCAACGAAAAAGATCTTTCTACGTCAACTGACGTAAGGCGTGCATTTTTAAGTGAACAAATTTCATCAGCAGTAAATAATTTTATAGAATTTTGATCATTGAAGTTCAAGGAGAAGGTCTTAAAAATATTTTTCATTGCTAAATATCCTTCATTTTTTTCCAAGTACATATTCCATTTTCTTTTTTATAGATACATACACCTAAAGGTCCCTTAACTTCGTTTATTTTTAAAACAGAATTTTCAATTAATTCAACTTGATTTTGTAATGAATTCTTTCCCTCTAACTTTGTGATGGTGTCACAAAGAAAACTATAATTGGAATTAATGAATATTAAATGGCTTTTAAGCAAAGGATCGTTCATTATCTCTTTTGCATTTCTAATTGCAACAGCATCAGAATTATCGAAATCACTGACCACATTTTCAAATTCCTCAAAGTTTTTTGCGTAGTAGGAAACCGCTTCCAACCAAGTTCCCCACTTGGTAACAATTGGCTGGGGTGGAAGAGGAATCAAAGGGTATTTCGATTTAAAAAGTTCTACGCGTGATGGAGCTTTCAAAAATATTTTGTTTACATTTGAAACCAATAAATCAACATTTCTAAATTGGATTCGAATCTCTTCTGCAACTCGGTGCAGTGCGTGAGCTAAACAGGTTACGTGTAACAATTTTGGGTAAGAGTTTCAATCCCCTAGCTGCCTTTACCATGTATGGCGCCGCATCGGTTAAAAACAGAAGTATTTTTTTTTTGTTTTTATTCCCAGAAAGTTAATTGAATCGTCAAACGTTTGAGCGATCGTGGAATGATTTGTTTTGTCAAGTTCTACTACGTTAACTAAATAAACTACTCAAAACCAAATAGGGCCCACCCGAGATTCATCTTGTATTTTGCCTTAAAAATACTTAATTGGTGAAGATTATCGAAGCAAAGCATTTTATTGTACAGTTTTTATGTGTATGAGTCCATATCAGTGCTTTGAACAACAATTTTACCCTTACCTCCAAGTAAATAGGCAAAAAAAGCCCATCGCTCGAAAAACAATCAATGCAAAAATTATTGCATTTGTTTTCTCAGTCCGATTCTAGCGTTGTTGCTAAGTGTTGCTTTGTTTAATTGTTGTTCCTTATTTTTGATTAAACGTGATTAACATGCCACGTTCTAGACGTCATTCGGATACTGAAAATGCAATTAGAGCGGTAAATATGCGAGAGCAAGGAGTGTCTCAAAGCACTGTTGCAAATCGTATCGGTGTGTCGCGGGCGGGAAACCGGGAGTGTAGCAACGAGACCTGGATCAGGAAGAATTCGAGCCACAACTCAGCAAGAAGACCGGTACATTGGAATAACTGCACGTCGGGAGCGAACTGTAACCGCCCGGGCCTTACAAACTCAACTGCGGCAGTCAACTGGCACTCAAGTCAATGATCAAACCATTCGCAAGCGACTCCACGAAGATGGTCAACGTTCCAGAGTGCGTGCTATTCGGCCAAAACTTACACCGGCCTATCGGGAAGTGCGATTAAGGTACGCCCGTGAGCATTCAAATTGGACCATAGACAACTGGAGGTCTGTACTCCTTACAGACGAATGCAAGATCAAGTTTTTGAGTGATGATAAACGAGTACGCGTGTGGAGAAGGCCAAGTGAACGTTTTAACAAACAGTGCATTCACGGAACTGACGGATTTGGGGGCCCAGTGTTATGGTATGGGCTGGAATAAGTTTTCTAAGCAGAACAGAGCTGATTATGCTGGATGAGGGCACCGTTACCGCCGCCAGTTACATTGTAATGGTGATACGACCTGTTGTGATCCCATTTTCACAAAGAGTTGGCGATTGGTTTGTTCTTATGCAGGACAATGCACGCCCACATACGGCCGTATCACCCAAGCAGCTCTTTTTAACGCCAATATTTCACATTTGCCATGGCCAGCCAAGAGCCCAGATCTGAATCCCATCCAGCATTTATGGGACCAGTTAAAAAGAAGCCTCAAAGAAAACCACAACAGTGTCAACACTTAACAGGGGCTCATAAACGCGTTAAAAGCCTGTTGGGAGCGCATACCCGAACAAAATGTGAAGCATCTGATCGAGAAAGTACCAGATAAGCCTATATAGTGCATACGGAGTAGAGGAGCCCCTACTCGCTACTTAGCAAAACAAATCAAAAAAAAATCATAACAACAAACAATGATATGTAAAGTTTTATTTTTTTTATTTTTTTGTAAGTTTTACTATAAAATGTTTTTTTTTGTGTAATTTGAATAAAGAATTTTTTTTCAGTGTTAAAAATGTGTACACTATTACTTAATACTAAGCTTAAACAAAATAACGAACAAAAAAAAATATAAACACTAATTTTTTTCAGATGAAGCCCAAAAAACCTAGTGGGCCCTATTTTGTTTTGAGCAGAGCTGTAAAGTAATTAAATATATTGTGACTTAAGTACTACTTAAGTACAATTCCTTGGTACTTAAATTTTTTAAGTACAAGTACACAGTGGAGGATCCAGGGGGTGGCTATAGGGGCTAAAGCCCCCCCACAGCTGATTGCTAAAATAATTTGAAATGTAGAAAGCAATACATTACAACGTGTAGAGTTTTATATTCGTATAAAATATTGTTAAGGTGAGAATTTTGATGGACAAAATAACGTGGTTGGGGCAGAACAAATTACATGTTCTGCAACTTCTTTTCTAAGCCCTAAGGTTGGGGCTAAAGCTTGAAGTGAGTTGGACAAAAAAACAAATGTGGGCTTTGAATAATGGACATGTTTCATGCAACGACAATTTTCCCTTAAAACAAAACCCAGAAAATTGAAAAAAAAAAAACAACTTGGGACTAATAAGGTCTGAGAATATTGGACAAAAAACGTACTCAGGCTTAAACAACTAACTCCCTAAAAACTAACATTATTCCAGAGAGCTTTTGGGGCATAAGTCGAAGGATTGTCTGTCAAAGTCCGAAGTTGGGGCTCAAGCTTGAAGACATAATTAAAAAAAAAACGTTGTCGGGACTTAACATTTACATGTCAAAAGCAACAACTGTTTACACTAAAAACTTGGCTAATTTAACGAAAGAAACGCAATTGAGGCTTAAACAATAAGACATCACCGGGGTGTAAAGCTTAGTGTATAAATGATTAATACAACAGGAATTGTTTCTTACGGCCTTGGCTGGGAAATACACACAAAATATTTTTGGGCTTAGCAATTCAATACAGTCGAGGAGCCAAATTCCAAAAGCGTGAGAAACTCTGTGAACTCAGAAAAATCTTCAGGTGGACATGAATATTTACAATTTCTATAGACTCTCGAGTGACTTACAAATTGATCGACACATTTTTTGAGCAGGAATAGAAATTGTATGTAGGTGGAGCGTAAACGAAAATTCATTAATACCTGCAGAATTGGGCCGTGCTGCAGCTTATTTTTTAGAGCAGCTGTTTCTTATGCCCGACTAAAAGTCTTGAAATTTTGATATTTTATTTTTCGATCCAAAAAATATTATTTTCGTGCTTTCCAGTGATAATTTTCAGAAAACAGGTAGGTTCGTTGATTTGGCTAATTAAAGAAAATGAGATCTCAGAGGACTAATACTGTCAAAACACATATGAGCTTTTGCCAGTAACACCACTTAAATCGCATTTTTCTGAACTAGCATTACCAACCAAACAGTTTTTAAATTTAGTTAAAAAGGCGAAGTTCAAAGCATACATTCAGATAATTTAAACAAACACTTACATAATGTACATAGGTGGGCACTTGATACCTAATCACTAATTAAGCAACATAAATACACGAATTTGTTCGTATGGTTTGAGGCTGTCACGTGGCTAGAACTTGAAGTTATAAAATTAGTTATGCTACCATGTTTTGCTGAGCATTAATATAAGCTTCTTGCTCCGCTTAAAAATAATTCCCATTCTTAACACATAAATCCCAAATTATTGTTATTGTGCTTTATTTTGAAAAAAAAAAATTTAATGCGCGATAGGAGCGGATATAAAGGCACAAAAGCACGGTTATTATTAAAGGAAAAGTAATGTCAAAATTCGTTTTCTGTTATATAACTTCATATGTACAAACATGGATTTCCAAACTCAAAGCCCCCCCCCCCCCACAGACAAATCCTAGATCCGCTACTGCAAGTACAATTCCTCGGTACTTGTACTACAATTTTAAGTACCAGTACCGGGGAATTGTACTTGAATTTTAATTCCACAAAGGAATTTAAAAAAATTGTATTCATTACTTTAGTAATTAAATAGTGTATCTACTTAAATACTTTTTCAAATACTTTTAATTCCTTTAAAATTCCTTTTGTAAAAAAAAAGTAGAAAAAGTAACTAAACCAAATTGTCTTTCACTTTAATTTAAATAAAAATATTAACTTATATTAAGAAAATAAATAAATTGAAAAAAATAACAACTTCTCTAAAAAAAAACCTTTTCAACTACAGCCAACTAGCATTTGCTTTCATTAGCACAAGTCTCTCGAAAGACTTGTCCGAAAGTGACTGCCTTCTTGGGTTGTTCACGATTCCCGCAATAGAAAAAAGTCTCTGCACTGGAGCTGACGATGTCAATGGCGTGTTAAATTTGAAAAACAACTTTTTCACCATGGAATAATTTGTCAGCATAATAAATCTAGTATTGCTGTCACTCATGTTTGCAGCAAACTGATTTTCTATTCTCAATGTTGTTGCGGACGAAATTTTTAACGTTTGCGTCTGTGGAATTACGGTTGTCGTCGTATGAGGAACTGAAATACAAACTATTGTACTTATTTTATAAGACATTCACCCCAATTACGAAATTCGTATTATTAAGTAGATAGTATTTGAGCGTATGTTGGGCTTGTGGCATCCTCAATGGTAAAATATTATCTTTTTTGGTGCAAAGCTTTTGAGAATTTATGAATAGAGACATTGGGATGCTGGTATTTAAACTTAACAAAATCTTGATCAAAAGACATGGCGAAACGTGCAATTTGTGTTTTTTTCGAACAATTTGTGTTCGTTTTATGTTTTAAAGTTTAAATACCAGCATCGTAATGTCTATTCTTAAATTCTCAAAAGCTTTGCACCAAAAAAGATTATATTTTCAACCACAAGCCCAACATAGTACGACCAAATACGACTCAATATTACGAATTTCGTAATTGGAGTGATTATGTTAAAAATTTGGGACGACTCGCTATTCTGTATTCCAAAATTCTGTATGACCAAAACTCTGCAAATAACTCAAACTATTCTCTTAATTTGAAATTCTGTATTACAAAATTTTGTATTTTCAGAATTCTGTATTTCAAAATTCTCTAAATCCAAAATTCTGTATTAAAATTCTGGAAAATTCAAAATACTGCATTATATTTATGTACACATTTTGATCAACAAAATAACAAAAACAATGATTGTCGAGGGTTGGGAAATCTTGCGTAGCAAAATATAAGACTGAACCGATATGTTACTTTTCTTTTTGTGATTTTTACACTTTGATTCGAACCTTACTTGTCTTTATAACTTATACAAATATATTTCCAACAAAAAACATCGTTTCAAAATTACTTTTGGGGTATATACTTATACGTAGATGGTGAGTAGTGGCTTAAAAAAGGTAAAAAAAAGAGGATAGTTTTTGTAATTATCTAGTATAAAGTTTTCCTTAGAGCTAGAGGAATCGTTCAAAATGACACAAATTCATTTCACTAAACATTAAATGACATAATATTAACATATTTTGAATATGCCCAGGTTTTAAATTATGCAAAACAGATTTAAAAGTCTTATTCAAGCACAATTAAACAGCTTATTTCCAAAAATAGGAAAACGATTTAGAAAACTACATCATCAAAAAACACTATTAACTAAAATCAATTATTTCAAAGCAATTTCGGGAATATAACGAACGACCTGTTAAACAAAATCATCAACCTTGAGAATAAAAATCTTTTTCTGCTAATTTGGAAACTAGTGCAATTCGATTCTAATGAAAATGTACAGGCGCGAACGCAGGGGGGGTTTTGGGGGTTCAACACCTCCCCCTCCCCCGAAATGTATGAATTTAACTTCCTCGCCATACAATTTCACTCTTTGGCTCTTAATTTTTAAGTTTCAGTTTAAACCCCCCCCCCAAATTTTTTAAACCCCCCCTGAAATGTTTTCCTGCGTTCGCGCCTGAAAATGTCTTAGGTTTGAAAAATTGTTTTGATAATAAAACAAAGCACTTTTTTTCATTATTAAAACAATTTTTTAAACATTTACAGAATTTTGAAATATAGAATTTTGGAATACAGAATTTTGAAATTACTGAATTTTGGAAACGGAATTCTGGCATATACATAAAATAAACTTAACAACATTTTCAAAATCGAAAAATTTTTCTTGCTCACCGAGGTCCTCTTCATTGATTTCGAAACCATCACCTTCACACTCAGCAAGTTCGAGAGCATATTTTATAACTAAATTATTAATGTCTTCATTAGACCGCCACTGTACATCCGAGGTTAGGGGGCCTAACCACTTCTCTTTTATGGAAGGACACAGAACTGCAGCGACGATGGCAGCATCAGATTCATTTGCTAAGTGGTAAAACGGTCGGAAACGAGTGACTAGATTTTCTTCTAACTGGACAGCTACACTTTTAAATACTTTTAGCTTTTCAGACAAAATTAGTTTTCGAAACTTTATTTTTAAAGTCACGAGAGCAGGTAAAAAGTGGTCATAAAATAAATGCTGCCAGAGGTTCCATGAGAACGTAATATTCTTCCAGATACTGAATGTCATTTTGCTAAAATCTTGTCACTGACAATTTGGTGCATAAATCATTTAAATTTTCCTTATGCTGCAAAATTCTATTGACTGCATCAAAAAGTGAGTTCCATCTAGTTACTACATCAGGAACAAGTAACACCGAACCCAAAGAATTTTTTATTATTTCGGAATATTTGGGTCACTTACTTTTCTCCATAGATTGTTACATTTGTCAAAGGCCTGTATGCAAATTTTAAAAGAAGTAATCATAGTTATATATAAGATATAAGGATTAACGGATTCCTTGTTTTTATTATTTTACCTGTAAATGTCTACTATGTAAGGATTTGTCATTTTTAACGATTTTCAAAAAATCGGTCGTTGCCAACAAATTAAGGGTATGAGAACCGCACCTCAAATGTTTTGGCAAAGCAGCCGTATGTTCTTCTATCACACATGTTGAAAGGTCATCGTCATCAGATATGTATGCATAAGTATACCAAATATCGGCAGTTGTGCAAAAATATTTTGTCCTTGACATGTAGCATTCATTTTTTTGACCATTTTAGTATAGTGGACATCAAGTAGATCCATTACTCGAGGTCTGCTTCCGACAGAAAGTGTTGTTCTTTGAAACAGTAACAGATCAATAAAAGATTTCCTTTCAACAATTGAAATTGATTGAGCAGCGTCAACTATAAATGTTATTAAAAGGTTATCAAACTGCTCCTGCGAAGAATTAAAGCCAGCTGATGTTTTTTGTTTCTCGATGGCCTTAGATCTTTTTTTCTTCATGGCGATGTAATTTACATAGCTTTCTAGGTGAATCCTTTTTAGATGTTTTACAAAATTAGAAGAAATGTATAGGCAACCTTTAATACTTTTTTTGCAGAGCTGACAAATTGCTGTTATTGAATTTGTGTGATCATTTAACTAATGAGAAAAAAAATAAGAACAAAATTTAGAGTTGCTACTATGTTTTCAGCAGAAAAGTTAACATAACAGCTCTAGAAAAACAGTCTGTCTAGGTATCAGAAAAGTTAACATAACAGCTCTAGAAAAACAGCCTGTCTAGGTATCCCTGAGTAACAATTAACGTTTTTCTGCTGCTTACTGACGGTGTGTGGTGGCGTATGCGGAATATTTTTTTTTAATAAAAGGTCACAGGTGAGGTGGTGGAATTTTTTATTTTTTATTAATATTATATTTTTTTTTATAATTTTAAGTGACAATTAACTGTGGCTAAAATACACAAAAAACGAGATTTTTCAATTTTATAAAATACCGGAAGATATAAACCATTTAATTTTACCATTGAAACGTTTAACTAGGAGAGGATTTAGAAGGGATACCGATTCACATTGGTTTTAAATGTTTGCATATCGAAATGAAAAGGGTCAATTTGAAAGCGGTTTAGAAAAAAAATTTTAAATCGGTTCATTTTTACATCTTTTATTTTCACTTTACCTGTTTAAAGGACACAACCAAGTATAATGAACAATGCTTCACTTTAAATTAACTTTTACTTCACCTTCAAACCGAAAAAAATGCCAAAGTGAAAGATCATAATTTTGAGACATCTTTAAAAATGGCATACGCATACCGTTGTTACTAGTCAAAGGATGTGTTCGAGTGGCTAGTCTATCTATGGCTACGCAACAATTTGTAAACCCTTGTGTTGTTGCTAGGGCTGGCCACGAGACGAGACTCTGCGAGAATTTTGTAAGTCTCGTCTCGGTCTCGTTAAAATCGAAAATTGTCAGTCTCGTGTCGGTATCGTATAATTAAGTCTCGTCTCGGTCTAGTATTTAACTGAAATTGGTTTTTTTTTTAATTTATTAGACTCTCTGTAAATTTCCGTCTAAATATACAGTCTCGTCTCGGTTGCTTAAAAGACAGTCTCGTCTCGTCTGGTCTCGGTCTCGACACTTTGTGTTATTTCGTACAGTAATGGCAGCGATCGGAAACCTATGTAGAGCTATCCAGATAGGTTCGTGTTGTTGGAATCCCGTGTGAAAAACAGCTGTTGACAAAACAGCTTTTAATGTTTGATAGCTATCCATGCTATCTGAAATATTTTGGTAGATATATGTAATGTACGCTTCTATCCCAAGTGAAATGTCAAAAAGAACCAATCCGTTCGAAAACCGATATGGATACGAAACTATCTTAAGATCGATTTACAATGCGACGAAAAAAAAATAGTTATTTCAGCTCCCGTGTTTAGGAAAAATACACCATGGAATAAGAATTTTTTGGACTCAAATTAAAGGCAATTGCTTACTGCTCCATTTGAGTCCGGAACATTCTAGTTCCATGGTGTAGTTTTTCTAAACACGGAAGCTTAAATATCTATTTTTTCCTTATAAATAAGGCGGACAGTTTTTAATATTTAAATTATAATAACATAATATTTTAATAATAAAAGTAATTTCAGTTTGATTTTTTCATTATTTTGAACACACACTGCTCAGCAAGAAGAAAAAGAATAAATAATTTAATGCTACCAAAAAACTCGTCGTCAAGAAACTCGTCGCATTGTGAATTGGGAAACGATTTTTTAACTAGAAAAAAATGACAGCGAATCAAGTCACGCTCTCGTCGCGTTTACTCGTTCCATTGTGAATCGACCTTTAGATAGCGGCCAATAAGTGCAAAAAATAAAAAACTTAATTGTTAAAGGACAATGCGCAAAGATGTATGGAGCGTGGGCCCAGCACCAATAAAAACGGCCTTCATATCTTATATAGGTACATGTTTATGCATTCATTATCCGGTAACCGTTTGTCCAAATTCGTTGTGTGTTATTTAATTTTGAATAAAATGAGTTTTAGGGTCACAATTATTTTTTTCCATAGTTTTTTTTTAATATTTTGTGTATTTTTCGATCGATTTAAGCCATTTTTGTTGATTTAAATTCTTTAGACCCATGACACACTACCTGAAAATTTTTAGATTTTTAAAATTATGTTGCCGCCAACCATCAATTTTATGCAAAAAGCATTTTTTGGAGTATTTAATTTGTAAAAAATACAAATATTGGCTTTTAAATAATAGTTTTTATGTCAAAATCATCTCTGGAAAACAACAAACAAACATCAATTTGTATCTCATTTAACGTAATAAAAATGGGTATTATTTTCAAGGTTTTAAATTGCAATTCGTAAAAATTGGACAAAACATTCCACAATACCACCCACAAACCACCCTTATATATATTATTAGGGGTTCAATTTTTTTTAACTTATTCCTTATTTAGTAACGAAGAAAATGATTGTACATTTTTAACGAAATGATTCCTAAATAGGTCAAACAATAAAATATTAACAAAGAATAGAATATTTTTTTTCCTTTTTATGGTATTAAAATATTTTTATCTCAGTCAGTTTTTTTTACCAATTTTAAGTGTCTTTGTGGTT
Organism: Melangyna quadrimaculata; assembly: GCA_949320155.1. Taxonomy (NCBI): domain Eukaryota; kingdom Metazoa; phylum Arthropoda; class Insecta; order Diptera; family Syrphidae; genus Melangyna; species Melangyna quadrimaculata. Next base: position 387,722,754 of record OX439483.1, read on the forward strand.
TTTCATAGAAGAATGACATTTCAGAAAAAAAATTTTTTGCTCAAGCTACAAAATCAAGTACAAGTTTAACAGTTTATAAGAAGAAGATAACAATAGAAAAATTTTTTTTTTTTTTTTTTTTTATTTTTTTTTTTTTTGTTAAGTGCACTTTTTAACAGTTTCTCTAAAATAACGATAATGAAAACGAAGATTTAGTGCAAAAAAGGGGTTTTTTTGTCTACTCGTTCAAAAACGACGACCTGGCTTTTATTTTGGACTATTAAGTAATTTTTGTGTAAAACAAGGACGTGGATTTGTGATTTTTGTATATGATAAAAAAGAGACTAACTTAAAAGTAACTTAAAATAGGTAAGAAACTGACTGAGTTAAAAATCTTTTGTTTATATTTTTTTTTAATATATTATGCCCGTCAGCCCGTTATAAATGTAATACCAATTTTTTCGTTACTAAATAAGAAATAAGCTTAAAATATTTCAACCCCTTATAATAAAATATAATGGTGGTTTTGAGGGTCGTTTTGTTAGTTGTTTTGTCTTACTTTTACGAATTGCAAAAGATTAAAAACAATACCTATTTTTATTCTGATAAATGAGGTAAAAATTGATATGTTTTGATTTTTTCCAGAGATGGTTTTGACACCAAAAATATTATTTAAAAACTAATATTTGTTTTTTTTTTACAAATTAAATGCTCCAAAAACAGCTTTTTGCTGTATTCTATCATGGGTTCAAAGAATTTAATTCCAAAAATGGTTTAAATCGAGCGAAAAATACACAAAATATTAAAGAAAAACTAAGGAAAAAAGGATTTGTTACCCTAAAACTCATTTTAATCAAAATTAAATAACTTTTGTCACACAGCGAATTTGGACAAACGGTTAACGGATAGGGAATGCATTAACAAATACCTTTATATGATATGAAGGCCGTTCTTATTGGTGATGGGCCCAATTTGCCCATTGTCCTTTGACTGTGAAGTTCAACCAACGCGTTCAAGTTTATATTTCAAGTACGATAATTTCTTTTTACTTATTTCTTCATACTGTTTCTGCATACCTGAATTATTACATTTTGATTTATATAAAAAAATAAACTGTTAAATTTTAACATCGCAATGATATATACATATGATTTAAAAGCATTTTATTTAAATTGTCAGTCGTCCCTTTTGTTAAGCAAAACAATTTTTTTTTAAATTCATGCAGTTATTATTTTTCACTTTAAATGCAATCCGTTATGTATACCTTCAGATAGATCTTTGAAAAATACAAGGTGAATTCTTTTTGCCTAAGGTTTAATTAATTTCATACAAACACGTACCATTTCTACCACTTTGTGCAATATTTGTGCAATATTAATACGCACCTACTCATGAAAAAAATTGTTTTGATTTTTTGGTCAGGGAACATTTTGAAATTGGCCAGGGAAAGTCAGGGAAATTTATTTTGAAAAATAGTGGACACCATGCACTAAATAAAAAGTGGTGCCTGTGGTGCTGTTTTATGGTACGTAAATTTGTATTTAATCTAATTCCATATTATCAGGCCGATTTCAATTGGTATAATATGTATGTGTATGTATGGGTTGGATTTAATTTTAGATTTTTGTAAAAAAGAACCACTCAATTATTTATTTATTGTTGTTTATGTAGTGCACCATTAGCTTGTTTTTATTATCGGCAATGTTCCATATACATATTATGTATATCATTCCCTGAAAATAGAACAATACAGATCAGAGTGAAAACACTGTTATATTCCCACCTCTTTTTAACTTATGTTTGTTTATTTTTAATGCAATTCTTGTCTTCTTTCTCTAAGGTAGAAGCTTAAGTCAAAAACCAACGAAAAGTTGCTTTCCGACCACATTCAAAAGGAAGAAAAAGAAGTTACTCATATTGTACTGTAGTGATATGAATCATCCTTCTTTTTTTATTCCTGCTTTAGTGAGATGTCAGTTTTTCTTAAGTAGGGTGCGCTCCCGAGCGCTGTAACCTTCGAAAGCAAAAGCAACAAACCGTCATCATAGACGCATCATTTGATTTCCTTCGTTGTGTTCGCTAGTGTTCGTCCGACTTCTTCAGTTTGGGGTTTGCACTGCAGTCCAATGAGAGTCTAAATTATTTGTTGGTTCAAGAAACGTGACTATGGACAGAGTATTTAATTTTTTCATAGATATTTAGGGCGCTATAATCAGAGTTACAAAAGTAGCGTTTTTGCTACATCATTTTTTTCCAAAAAAACACACTACGTACATTCGTAAAAAAATATCAAAACACTACAATTTCATAATATCAGAAAATACAAAAATAATATTAAAATAATTGATATCGAACATTGTGTTTGACACTTAAATTCTCAATTGGGCTTTTCGCGAAACTATAGCTATACATATATCTTTAAAAAAATGCATAAAAAACCTTATTCGAGGGAAAACAATGCAATACAAACAAATATAAATACACAACTACAAATGCATTCACTGTACACGTGTACGAAATTATTTTTTTCCCTCGAGTCAGAGCTGTTTTGTTGTTGTTGTTTGTTTTCTTATTTTCGCTCCGTTTGCCACTGACGTTTGTGGGATAAGCTCCATAAGCACTTTTTTTTGTAAACGCAGAGCCTTCAAAATAAAATCCAGGGTCCACGATCCAAACTTCAAACTGACAGTGGTTCAGTTTTTGTTTCCTTTCGTTTGTTATAATATATTGTCTTTTCTTTTGGTAACTCGCTGATATTATTGGAATTGTACCGTTTTATTTTCTGTTTTGAATGTAATGTTGTCTGTTCGGTGCAAAAATGTTTGTGTTCTGGCAATTTATACTACAACTTACCGATAATTTAACAATGAAAATATTTTTTTCAAACGCTTCCAAAACAGAAGTAAGTATGAAGCTCTTTTAAATAATAATAAAATTTTAACAAGAAGGTCTGATATTTTTAGAAAAAATGAATCAAGACAAATTGAAAATGTTGATGGTTGTGGTAAATCCTCAGGAGTAACGTCTTACGACGACAGAAGACACCAGGAAAGATCAAGCAAAAGAAAAGCCAGATCAATGTAACATTTTTGTTTTTATCGAACGAAAACAAGGTACCTTCAATTTACTACTACCTATATTTTATTTTTTTCTAGACAAAATGAAGAAAAACTAATAGAAAAACAGACCTATCGTCAAAAAAATAGGAAGGTATGGGACATGGGAGGCCGGTTTTTAATTGCTTAAATCTATTGAAGAGATTTCAGTTTGTATTCTATGCATTAAAAATCTTTTAAACAACTTTAGACATTTGAAAAGACATGAATCTTTCTCCAACCATATGTATAAAGTCAAAACAAAGAATGAAGTAAAATCCATCCAAAATACATATGTTTGCATTTCAAGATGTTCCGCCATTTTTAATTGACTTAACAGTAATTTTGATATATGCCCTAGTATCAATAGAAATACGTTCATGAAGGAATTAAAATTGATTTTCTTACAACTAAACTGAATTTGTATTTGTATATTTATTAACTTATTATCTAAGATCTGTTGATTATAAAATCGTAGATTGAATTAAAATAAACTAAACAAAAAAAAAACAATAACTGATAACAATTTTTCGAAAACTAGGGACGAAATTTTGATGATGACAATTTTTATATTTTTTTTTTATTTTTATATCAATCTTTATTATTTTTAAGATATGCTAAATTAGTCTTCATTTTTTTGTTCAAAATACTTATGACATGAATAAGCTTTTCTTTCTTTTTTTTCATTAATTAAATACCAAAAATGCCACTTAAGCAAATGTATAATGAATATACTTATAGTATTAAGGTACTGATGTTTACTCTAATTTATAAGGTATTGTATCTTACTGAGTAAATTATAAAAATAAATCTTAATATAAATCTAAAAGTCTAAAATGTATTATGTATTGCATACAACACACTATCTCATTTCGTTTAATGGATTCTTTACCCGATCTTTTGAAATCAGCTTGCACTGATTCGTCTCATGCTAAAGCCACAAAATGTAGAAGAAGCAAAACCACTTTTTGAATCCACTACGATACATTTTGTTCCAGTTGGGGGGGGCAACACTGGCTATAATATTTAGAACGTTGATTTTACTGTAAATACGTGGTTAATTTGTTGATTCCATTTTATATATTTACATAATTATATTTACTTACTTTTGATGGCGCTCACAGCCCAGGATGGGCTTCGGCCTCAACTAACAAGCCCCTCCAGCCAGCTCTGTCCCTAGCTAGCCGCTTCCAGTTGCGCATACCGAGTGCTTTGATGTCGTCATCCACTTGTTTGCACCACCTGTTACGGGTTCTTCCTCTGCTGCGTACCCCATCGGGGTTGGATTCGAAGACTCGTCGGGCAGGTGCGTTGCTGTCCATACGCTCCACGTGCCCCAACCATTTGACCAGGTCAACGTCGCTGTATAGCCCGTATAGCTCGTCGTTGAATCTTCTCCTCCATACTCCTTCGATACACACCGGACCGAAAATCACACGAAGAATCTTCCTCTCAAAGCACCCTAGCAGATTTTTATCTGAATCTTTCAGTGTCAATGCTTCTGACCCATAAAGCAGGACCGGGATGATTAGGGTCTTGTATAAAGTCTCCTTGGTTCTCTGAGAGAGGGCCTTACTACTTAAATGCCTTCTAAGACCGAAGAAACAGCGGTTGGCAAGAGTAATTCTTCGCTTGATCTCTGCACTGATGTCATTCTGCGATGTAATAGTGGAGCCCAGGTAGGCAAAGTCCTTGATAACTTCGAAATTATATCTGTCCATCGTAATATTTTGCCCGAGTCAACGATGTTGAGATTCCTCTCTCGATGACAGCATATACTTCGTCTTGTCCTCATTAACCGCCAATCCCATTCTAGCCGCCTCCGATTCAATGCTCGCAAATGCCCCTGCCACAGCTCGCTTCGTTCTGCCGACAATATCTATGTCATCCGCATACGCAAGCAATTGAACGCACTTTTGATAGATTGTACCGCTAGTGTTGACATGTGCGTTGCGTTCAACGGCTTCAAGAACGATGTTGAATAGGTTGCGCGATAACGCGTCGCCTTGCCTCAATCCTTTCTCAACATCAAAGGAATCGGTGGTTTTTTTTTTGACGGAGCAGCGAGATTTCTCCATCGTCATCCTGCACAGGCGGACGAGTTTGGCAGGGATGCCGAGACTCGACATGGCTCTGTATAATTCGTCCCTTTGCACGCTATCATACGCGACTTTAAAATCGATAAAAAAAGTGGTGTGTATCGATCTGAAATTCCCGGGATTTTTCTAAAATCTGTCGGAGTGTGAACATTTGATCGACGGTTGACTTGCCTGGCCTAAAACCACACTGATAGGGGCCGATCAGATCGTTGACAAAAGGTTTTAAGCGGTCACACAGAGTAGCCGACAAGATTTTATAAGCGACGTTGAGGAGACTAATTCCTCTGTAGTTGGTACATTACAGAACATCTCCCTTTTAATGGATGGGGCACACTATACCGAGGTTCCATTCATCGGGCATACTTTCATCCGACGAAATTTTACAGATGAGCTGGTGTATGCTCCTTGCCAATTCATCTCCCGCTGATTTAAATAGTTCGGCTTTTAAGCCATCCGCACCAGCAGCCTTGTAGGGCTTAAGTTTGGATATCGCCTGCCGCACTTCGGTTAGGTCGGGTGGACGGAACTCTTGGCCATCATCGTCCAAGTTGAATGGAGCGTTCTGCCTATTAGCGGCATCTTGGCTGTCTTCGCCATTAAGCAATCTAGAGAAGTGTTCTTTCCAGATCCTCAGCACTGACTGTGTGTCTACTACCATATTCCCACTCTCATCTCGGCAGGCTTCCGTTCTAGCCTTGAATCCTTGGGTGGATCGCTTCACCCTCTGATAAAATTTTCGAACATCTCCCCTACCGCTACAACCCTCAATAGACTCTACCGCCCGCTTCTCGTGCTCTCTTTTTCCTCCTGAGAAGTCGTCGTTCCTCTTTTCGTTTCATCCCGTAGAGCTCCCGGGCTACTCTCTCAGTAGCTCCTGTTCGAGTCTGCAGCATTGCCTGGTAGGCCTCGTCCTTAGCTGAATGCGCTAGCCGGCACTCTTCTTCGAACCAGGGGTTTCGTTGTATTCGCCTAGTGAAACCCAGCACATTAGAGGCTTGTTGACGGTGTTTTCACTGGTCCTCCGCACTTGATGCTGGTGGCGGACCTCCTGAGAGATTAAGAGTTACGTGGTCTGTAAAAGTTCTGGCGGTCTCTTGCGATTTAAGCTTCTCGACATCGAATCTATTCACAGCATCTGCTCTGCGTTGTCGCGTCATGGATATCCGCATACGTAGTCTAGCTACCACCAGGTAGTGATCCGAGTCAATGTTGGCCCCTCGGCCTTCGTATAACTCCAAGGGTAGGGAGCCGGATAAACCGCTCCTTATAGGCCTGAGCTACAAATATGTCGTAGTAGCCCATATAAGGTGTTCACTAAGTAGTTCAACCTAACTGGAACTGTAGACGCCACCGTTGATTCCATCTGGAGAATTCGTCCGCTGCCACCTCGATGAAAGGAGAAGTGCCTTAGTGGGAACACTCCTCCCCCCCTCTCTCGTTGGCTGTCCCCAACAGCTTTCCATGGGGATTTAAACCCCGTCTCCAGCTGAGGTACTAGACACCCGATGTTCACCACTAGGAGGTGAGAGTAGGAGTTGGTAGACAGAGGTAGGTTTTAAGAAAAACCTGTGGACGCTTGTGTCCTCTTGAATGCATATAACTACCCTTTTGAACATCTTACATAATTATACGGACATCGAAAAAAGTAAATTTTAAAAAATATAAATATAAAATAATAATAATAAAATAGAGGGAAAATGTATCCTTGTTAAAAATATGGTGTAATAAATTAAAATACAATTGAAAACTCGCTCCTACACTTCAAACCAATATAAATAAATAAATCGGGTGGCACAACGGCTCATGAAGAACCAGGGCCTAGTGACTAACAACTCGCAACCATTCCTGTGTGCGCCTTTTGACAGGAATGGAAGGGACCTACAATTTTATGCCGAATCCGAACGGCTAAACGAGAAGCACTTATTCGTGACAAGTGATACTCTTGGAGGATTTGTCAATTTCTCGCAAGAGGCAGTAGCCCTGAAAAAAAACTTTTTTGTTTTTAGGTGGACGAGGCTGGGAAGCGATCCCAGACCTCCAGCGTGACAGTCGAACGCACTAACCATTACGCTACGGGCTACTACACTTCAAACCAATGGACGTACTAAATCTCTAAAAGTACTAAAATACTTGCTGTTTAACAGAACACGGCAATACTTAACTTTGAAGACCAAATTATGACAGTTCTCTTTTTAAATGTATTTTGTGCCTGCGAGTCCAGTCATCTGTGCCGCTATAAACTAATTTGTTTTAATAAAATATTATTTTTATTATGGATCCACAAATAAAAAGAAAAAGAGCCAGTAACTGGACACGTGAAATGAAAGAATTATTATTATCAGTTTCATCTGTAAGACCCCTTGGTCATATAATCGACAGCAAGCTTAACAGCCTGCCTATGATTTAAAAAAAAAGTGAGACTTCCACTAAGCAATTAGGGATCAATGGAACCGTCAAAAACAACTTACTTTACTTTTGATGGCGCTCACAGCCCAGGATGGGCTTCGGCCTCAACTAACAAGCCCCTCCAGCCAGCCGCTTCCAGTTGCGCACACCGAGTGCTTTGATGTCTTCATTCACTTGATTGCGCCACCTGTTACGGGTTCTTCCTCTGCTGCGTACCCCATCGGGGTTGGATTTGAAGACTCGTCGGGCAGGTGCGTTGCTGTCCATACGCTCCACGTGCCCCAGCCATCTCAGCCGCTGTATTTTCAGCTTTTTGACCAGGTCAACGTCGCTGTATAGCCCGTATAGCTCGTCGTTGAATCTTCTCCTCCATTCTCCTTCGATACACACCGGACCGAAAATCACACGAAGAATCTTCCTCTCAAAGCACCCTAGCAGATTTTTATCCGAATCTTTCAGTGTCCATGCTTCTGACCCATAAAGCAGGACCGGGATGATTAGGGTTTTGTATAAAGTCTCCTTGGTTCTCTGAGAGAGGGCCTTACTACTTAAATGCCTTCTAAGACCGAAGAAACAGCGGTTGGCAAGAGTAATTCTTTGCTTGATCTCTGCACTGATGTCATTCTGCGATGTTATAGTGGAGCCCAGGTAGACAAAGTCCTTGACAACTTCGAAGTTATATCTGTCCATCGTGATATTTTGCCCGAGTCGACGATGTTGAGATTCCTCTCTCGATGACAGCGTATACTTCGTCTTGTCCTCATTAACCGCCAATCCCATTCTAGCCGCCTCCGATTCAATGCTCGCAAATGCCCCTGCCACAGCTCGCTTCGTTCTGCCGACAATGTCTATGTCATCCGCAGATGCAAGCAATTGAACGGACTTTTAATAGATTGTACCGCTGGTGTTGACATGTGCGTTGCGTACAATGGCTTCAAGAACGATGTTGAATAGGTTGCATGATAACGCTTCGCCTTGCCTCACGCTATCATACGCGACTTTAAAATTGATAAAAAGGTGGTGTGTATCGATCTGGAAAAAACAAGTAACCCGGAATAAAATATCATCGTTCAAAAGGGCACAAGGTGGTGGATCTCCTCCGAAAGAGCCCAGTGAAATTGATTACGAAATAGAGGAGATTTCTAAGGAAGACTTCGTAAGGGATTTCTCAGCGTGCGACTGCGATGCCCATTATGGACAGGAGAAATTGTATGTATACGATTTGTTTGGATTACTCTTAAAACATTTTCAATTACTTCCAGAGAAAACGAATCAACAAATAATGTTGAACCGTTGCCCGTTGGGTACTTTCATGGTGATTGAGAAAGTGTAAGTACATGTTTCCCATTTAGTTCACAAGGGGTTTGATAATTATCCAAATGACGAAAGCTAAAGACTTACCATAATACATTCTAATATTTTAATTTTTCACCATTTTGATAGACAAATCAAAGTAATGGAACGTATTTTGGCTCGTCCTTACCAGATTTCGTGCTTTGCCTTGGATTCAAAATCCTGGAATACAAACCATCTCAAAATACAAACAAATAATATTTCATGTTTCTAGCATAAGAAGCATGATACACAAATCTGTCGCTTACATAACATTACCTATATGTATTTAATTATTTTAATGCTTTTTTTCTTTATTGCTTTAGAAAACTGGAAACGCAAACAAAATCAGATGAAAACATGAAGGATGAAGTGACGGTACCGAAAAAACCAGCCGCCAATAGAAAAAGAGCCTTCCCAACAATAAATCAATAAATCAATTTATTGTTTATTAAATTGTTTGAGTGTTCGGACTTTAGTTTCGCTTCATTAAATTAAATTTCCTTAAATCGCGTTAAATAATATTTCAACAATATAATACAGGAAAAAGGATTTTGTAGGCGAAGGGTGAGGAGACTGATTTATTCTTTATTTATTTAAGATAGAGAAAACTTCGTCGAGGTCTGGTCAGTGGAAATATTGGCCTACGGACTCCATAATCGTCCAGGTTTAATGGTACAATCTGTCTGAGAGAGCAATTCGATTTATTTACTATTTCCTTAAAATACAAAAATTCATCATTAAAAAAAACGAAAGACGTAGGTTAACTTACAGATAATAATTATGTACATATATGTGAATGTTTGTAGAAACTGTAGACGTAGATGTAATATATCACTCAACCAATGTCCGTCATAATCAGACATGATTATCCTTTTAAAAACGATGGAAATGTGAAAATCCGGAACAATTTTACTTGCATCTTTATGGTGTGTGGTGAAACTTCACCGATGACCTCTGGTCCACAGTGCACATTATACTGAACACTCTGACTCCGTTCAGATGCAATGATATGAAAAAAGCAATTTAATATTTTCCATTTGTTCGATGAAGGGCGACGTTATAAAGATGTACGTTATGCTGCTTTAAAATTAAACCATTTTGACTTTGCTCGTTGTGTAGTTATGATGGGATTTCATATATTACCTACCCATAAAGCTTGTTCAAAAGGGTGTTTTGAGTTATAAGAACTTAATCTTTAACAGCCATATTAATAAAAACAGCACTTAACTCACTTGTTATTTTCGATATCTTGTGTAAGCAGATAACTCATGAATTAAAACGTTTGTTTACTTTTCTTAGTTAACCCTTGGCTAAACCAGCTTTCTTGTTGGTTTAGCTAGCTCGTAAGTTCAGAAATCTAACTCCTAGTCCATGAGTTAAAGATAGCTCGCCGTAAGCTGCATTTATTAATATGGGGGTACAAAATTAAGATGATGATTTCTAAAAAGTTCTATTATACGTAAATATGTATGGTTTATTTTTTAAATAAAAAGGAATTTCAATATCGTCAACTCCAACAAGACGTTTCCATAGTGTTTGAGAAAAACGTTGGTAAACAGTTTTATATAAAATCATCTATTTTCTCACTACTTCCAGATAAATACATTAGAATTGATGGCCTAGTAGCTTCTTCTTCTTCTTCATTAAACCGGCGATTGTCATGATCTCGAGGGGGATCACAACTCTCCTACTCAACTGCTTCACCTAGAGTTCCACTTGTGGGGTTCACCGGGTTCACCTCAGAAAACGTCGACAGGCCTCCCGGTTTTGGATTGTTCCATGTCCGAGGCCAACTAAACGCAGGTGTCGTTGCATTTGTTTCATCCAGGAGTTTTTGCGCCTGCCTCTCTTCCGCGATAGTGTTGGAACGTCTTGTGCTATTGCCCTTTCAACTGGGTACTCATGGCATCTTCTTTGTACACGACAGTACCAGCTAAGTTGGTCATGCTGTATTTTGTCCAGGATGGTGTTTTTGACGTGTAGGCTTCCTCGGATTATCTTGCTTCTTATTCGATCACGCTTTGTCAATCCTGCTGTCAAATGCGAAGCATTTTCATTTTAGCTACCGTCAATATACTCCAAACTTCTTGTACATTGTCCAACAGTGTGAACCGTATGTAAGTGCTGGACGAACAACTGCCGTGTAGAGCTTTCCTATCAGCTTAGGGGGCATTTTTCTATCACAAAAGGAGGCAGAGTTTTCCCGCCACTTCATTCACCCTACACTTACGCGATGTTTGATGTCGTCATCACAAGATCCTTCGCTATTGATCATTGATTCAAGATATTTAAACTTTTCGCATTTGGGAAGCACTGTTCCATTCAAATAGATGTCCGGAATAGGCCTGTGTGGATCAGAAAACGGACAGCATAGGTATTCGGTCTTTTTCGTGCTAATGCGGTATTTATTTCCCTCCAGAACATCCATTCATATATCAAGTGCTCGTTGCAAGCCTGGCCGTGTTTTTTGAGAGAGTGTATAGCCACTCACTTATGAAAACTGAACAAAACGCTTTGCTAGCTTTTATATTCACAAGACCGCTTTCACACAAGGAAACTGAGTTGCCAGAAACTAGCTAGTTTGTAGGAGAGAAGGATGAGAGGAAATTTTTGTTCTTCCTCTTACGCCCTTCTCCCCTACAAACTCCCAGTTGCCGGCAACTCAGTTTCCTTGTGTGAAAGGGGTCTAAGTAATGTTTTTTTTTAAATTTCAATGTTGGCAATCTTGATAAATTTAAATATATATTCGTTGTCAAAATAACGGTTTTTTCAAAAATAATGTGTCTTTTTCAAATTCATTTATAAAAAATAAAATTAAATGGATAACGAACACTCTTTATGAACCCCTCTACCGAAAAAAGAAACAAATCTACTATTTAATTTTTGTAATTTCAGCACTTATTTTTGTTTAATTCGACTGGTCGTTGTTTGGAAACCATTGGGTGTATAGAGATGGTTTTGGGCTCAAATTGAAGAATATTAACTTACTTTGAAGTCGTAGAACAATGTTTTTATTTAAAATGAATTCTTTAAGAGTTAAATTACCAATAACTTAAAAGAGTGTGAGAAAATCGCGGTTTTTCCGATTTTTGACACATGAAGAAAGAGGTCGCCACTCGAGGTCGAAACTTTAGGTTATTTATAAGGCCAATGTCCTGAATAACTCATACAAAAATCAGAACTACCATATTTGACGCAAACGGTTCCTTCCATACAAACGACAAGGATTCTGGACTATAATTTGTGTTCTATGGTTTTTTCTTAAAATTTATTTTAAAATAAATATTTTAAGTTTTTAAAACCGTTGGTTTTTTTTCTCAAAATTTATGAATTTTCAAACACCCTGTCACAGTGTAACCGTATTGTATATTTTGTAATGAGAGAGATGCCCAAGTTTTGATTTTACATTGCTTGCATTGAATTGAGTCGAACCTTTCGGACAAACAGAACTCTCTGTACATCATCAGCTTGAACTCTGACATTGTATCGTTCAATTTCCAAAGGCAGATGCATTGAGTTGGAGTGTTAAATAAACACAACACAATATTCATCGAGAATCTTCTTATAATGACATCGAATGGGCAGATCAATGACTGCTGCTGAGGCTGACTCTCTTGTTAACCATGGCCTTAATGAACAATTAAGAGCTCGTTTTCGAGTTGTAACTTGTATGTTTGCAATTGTATTCATGAGGGGATTATGTTAAAATGCCACTTATCTACCCAATTATTATTATTAAAGTGAAGTTTCCAGTTCAACATGATTTTTGACTTTTTATTAATAGATTTTGCAAATTATAGAAAAAAAAATCAATTACAAAATAATTTATACATCAACCGTGACCTTGCAGCTTCCTGGGCTAGGATGTATTTCTTAGCGAAACATTTGGTACGTAGGTGTATGAAAAATTTGTTAGCAAAAAGTTATTTTATATAAGTATCTAACGCTATCGCTCATCTAGCAGATAACATCAATTTCATTATATCAACTAAATTGAAAAATATTGATCGCAAAATTGCCCTACTCATTGCATTTGGATTAATTTGTAATTTAACGCTTGAGCTGGTTCTATTTCTGGTTGATTGCCGCTGTGATTAGATTAAATAAATATTGCAACATTTTATATTGCATCGAAGGTAAGTTGCCTATATATTTTTTGTGTAGATATAAGGACAAGGAACTTAGAGGAAAATACATTTTTAATAATTCTAAGTTTGAACAGATATGTACATATGTTCATAGATCTTATATGCATGTCGAGGAAACAATCCAATTTAACTGTAATTTTTCGGGTCCGTAACTATTTTCGCGCGACACCAATAGGGACTTCCGAACTTTGACAGTTGATAGCGGCGCTATTGTTGAAGCTTCATCTGTCAAACTGGCTGTCATTTATTCACTCTGTTTTCCCAAATTACCATGGATACATATAGCGTTATGAGTCCGCATTATTTTAAACGACTCTAAAATGCCTGTTTAAGATGTAGGTGTAGCAACTACCGGTTGATTATTGATACCGACTGAGATTCACTGAATCCAATTTGAGATACTACAAAATTTTAAGCTGTTCAAAAACGAAAACGTGCTAAAACTGATGAAACCAATGAGAAGCCAAAATACAAATCTGACTCTAAACAACTTCATCAGATGATCTTTAGCAAACAATTTCAACAGTTACAACATGTCCATGTTCAGATACATTGCGTCTAAAAGAGTATGCATTGAACGCATGCATACATATGTAAGTCCTAAACTAGAATTCAATTTTCATATCTGCTTTTCGTTGATAGGAAAGAAAAGTCGGGACATATCAGGGGGAGACAAATTTTCTATTAGTATACGTTTCTATTGTCAGAAAAAACATTATTTGCCAAGAGTTCGTTGGTTTTGTAAAGCTGCATACAAATATAAAAGCTTTATTGAAGATGTAGGGCTTGATCCAAAGAAATTAACGCTAGACAGTACATAATGCAAATCAAGTTTGTTGCTGGGAACAAATCATCTGCTTCTTTTAGGAAATCTAGACTTGGCGAGACGTTTGTAAGTCTCGTCTCGGTCTCATTAAAATCGAAAATTTCGTCAGTCTCGTACAATTGAGTTGTTGCCAAATTATCTCGCGAACTTTATGATGAAGTTATATTTAGGTTGGCGGAATAATAATTTGCAAACTCAACATCAATAAGTAAATAAACTATTTACTTTTTCACAAAACGAATTAAATAATGCACGAAAGCCGGTGTGCGTCGCGATGAACAGAATGACGACGACAAATGTCAGATGGGGTTCGATAATTTGCAACGAACAACAGGTTAAGTGCTGCCAACCGGAAGCTCAGAGGTGGGGTGGATTCAACTAAGGTTGAATTCGATTAATCGAATCGATTAATCAAAATGATATTAAAACTGAATATAATTGAATTATAATTAAATGTAAATTGAAGCAGAGTGGTGCACTTCACAAAAAAAATGGGCGCCAGGGAGTTTTTCTTTAAAAAAAAAGGTCGAACTTTTCAAAACCTAAAATGAAAAAAATTCCTCTTTTGGAATAAAAGAAAAGGTTTATTCTACCAGATTGGGTTTTTGGGAAACGATTTGGGAAACCTCTAAAAAAATATATGCGAAAACCCCAGAATTTTTTCATCAACAAAATTATTAACAATTGACTTTGGAAAAGATAAAAAAATGAAATTGAAATGAAAATTAACGCAAATTGCAAATTTAAACTATGGTGTGCCCCAAATACACAAAGAAAAGTCACCTTAGGAAAATTCCCGAAAGCACAACGGAATTTAACACGGTCGCGAGTCCCGCAATTTCGAAAGAAACAAAGAACGAAACGAAAGCCTAACGGGGTAACACTTTTCGCCAACTTTATGGCCACAAACGAAACGAACAATATTTAGACAAAAACTTACTAAGGTTTAGCCAAAACCAAACTACCAAATACTTTTTTTTCCTGTTTCAAAAAGGATCCTTTCTCCTCCTATGTTGAACCTGGGTTCGCACCTCTTGGCAACCTGTCTTCCTCCTCAAGATTTCGTACAGAAGAACAAGCTCCTCTATCTTCTTCCCATATCGGCTCTAAACGCGTTTCTCACCTTCAAAGTGCCCGCAACACCCTAAAAAATTATTACCGACCCTAACATAATTCCTAATATTTTGTCTCTTTATTACCAAAATGTAAGGGGTCTTCGTACAAAAACGGCTTCTGTTTATATCAACTCCCAAAAACTTCCCTATGATATTTTTGCCCTAACTGAAACAAACCTCTGCAATTCTATCCTTGATGAAGAACTTTTTACTTCCGAATTTGCCATTTTTCGAGCTGACGGACTAAGTAACGAAAGAGATCATTCTGGATGAGGTGTCCTTGGCGATTCACAATCGTTTTGACGCTAGCCTGGTAAAAAGATCGTGTGTGTCTTCTTTTGAATTTGTATGTGTCAAAATTTCTTTAAAAAAACGATGTATTTACTTAGTCTGTTGTTATATACGCCCTTCTCAGCCCACCCAAGCTTATCAACTTGCTGTTGATGAAATCGACTCTCTGTTTGAAGTCACAGATATTCTTGATGACTTAATTATTGTCGGTGACTTTAACCTCCCACATCTTCAATGGACCTCATCGGAAGATGAGATGTCTTTTGTGCCTACAAATTCCTCCTCTGAAAAGGAACTCCTGCTCACTGACCGATTCTTTGACCTTGGTCTTTGTCAGGTAAGTGGTATACTAAACAACTTAAGTAGACAACTTGATTTAATTTTCTCATCAGATCCCACTTGCTCCCTAGTTTCCAAAAGTGCTCATCTGCTCTCTACCCTCGACCACTTCCACCCCCCTCTTTCCATTACTTTCTCATATGAATGTGATAATGGGTCAGTTTTGTCCGAAAATTCTTTTTTTTTCAACTTTCGCAAAGCTGACTTCGCTTATCTTAATTATCTTATCAACAATATTGATTTCAGTTCCTTCCTGAATAACAAAACCTCAATTGATATCGCCTTGGAATTTTTCTACACGTCTATCTTTAACTGCCTTGTTCAGGCTGTTCCTTATGTTCCGCGTAAACATGTCTCTTCCTCCCCTCCCTGGTACAATAAAGAATTGCGAACCCTTCGTAACGTGAGAAATAAATGGTGGAAAACATATTTGCTAACCAGATCTGCTCTGGACTTCTCAAACTACCAGCTAGCTCTACACCGCTTCTCTTCACTTTGCGAACTCCTCTATCTTGAATACATTGACAAAATGCAAAATAGCCTGATTTCAGATCCCAGACGCTTCTACCAGTTTATTAATATTAAACGGAAATCTGATGGCTTTCCCTCAACTCTTAAATTTATGAACTCGACATCTGGCGACCCTAAAATAATCACAAACCTTTTTGCCTCTTTCTTCAGTCAGTCATATAGTAATAATCCTCAAGAACCTGACTACGATTTTTTTAAGTACTTAAAAGATGGCCCATGCACCTCCTTTGCCTCAATTGAAATAGGTGTTGACATTGTCGCTAAAAAGATAAGTTTCCTTAAAGATGATTTCTCCCCTGGTCCCGATGGTTTGCCTGCCATTTTACTGAAAAAATGCGCCAACTCTCTATGTGAGCCTCTTTCAGCACTATTTCATCTTCACTCTCTCAAGGTATCTTTCCAAAATTATGGAAGGACTCTTTTATTTTTCCTATTTATAAAAAAGGAGTAAAGAATGATATTGCTAACTACCGGCCTATTGCCAAGCTATCCTCAATCCCCAAGCTCTTTGAAAGCATTGTCTACGATTCTCTCTATTTTCACTGTAAACCTATCTTCTCCCCACAACAGCACGGCTTTTTAAAAGGCAGATCCACCACAACTAACCTTACGGAATTCGTTTCTAAAACTCTTAAGGAACTCGAAAAAGGAAATGAAGTGGACATTATCACCACAGATTTTAGTAAGGCCTTTGATAAAATCAGTCACCAAATTATTTATCTCAAACTTAAAGCTCTCGGTTTTCCTGCCCTTTTTATTTCTTGGCTCAGATCATACCTTGACAGCCGCCAATATAGAGTTATCTTCAGGTTTTCAATCTCTGACCCCATCTTTGCCACTTCGGGCGTTCCGCAAGGGAGCCACCTCGGCCCTTTGATTTTTGTTTTAACAATAAATGACGTTATTAATGTCATTAATGATTCAACTGTCTCTATTTACGCTGATGATATGAAAATAATTAAGGTCATTTCTACTCCCTCAGATTCTACATTACTTCAAAATGACCTTAATTCATTCCAAACTTAGTGTGACAAAAATTTTTTAGAACTCAATGTTACTAAATG
Source organism: Melangyna quadrimaculata (assembly GCA_949320155.1). Taxonomy (NCBI): domain Eukaryota; kingdom Metazoa; phylum Arthropoda; class Insecta; order Diptera; family Syrphidae; genus Melangyna; species Melangyna quadrimaculata. The sequence goes on from OX439483.1 coordinate 387,739,982, forward strand.
CCAATCCTTAACTTTCTCTCGTAAGCAATTACAACTTCCTCCTCGAACTTATTGCTTTCACGAAGTTGCTATTCAAATTGTCAGCTCTATTCGTGACCTAGGAGTAATTTGCGACAGTCAGTTAAATTTCCGAGCCCATTTCGATCATATTATTAACAAGGCCAACTCTTCTCTAGGTTTCATCAAACGTTGGTCTAAGGAATTCTCGAACCCCTACGTCACTAAATCCCTCTATATTACCTTCGTTAGACCCCTCCTTGAATACGCTAGTCAAGTCTGGTCGCCCTATCAAAACTCTCATTCTCAAAGAATCGAAGCTGTGCAGCGTAGGTTTCTTAGATTTGCACTCCGCGGTCTCCCTTGGTCTGATAGCTTCATCCTACCCCCCTATGAAGATCGTTTAAAATTGATCAATTTGCAAACCCTACAAAAACGCCGCGAAGTCGCTGATATTCTCTTTTTGCATCAGCTTTTAGCAGGGACTATAGATTCTTCTTTTCTTGTGGAAACGATTCCCATCTATACTAACCCACGACACGTAAGATCTGCTCCTCTCTTTCGCCTTCCTCTTCACCGCACAAATTACGGTATCTTTGAACCTATTTCTAGAATGCTGCGATTGGCTAATAACGCACCAGATACCTTTGACTTTCATATTAGTACTTCCTCACTTAGAAGCTCTCTCTACAACTCATCCTAAAACCCCAATTCTTCTTCATTACTATTTAGTTTTAAGTTTTGTTTCTAAAAAAAAGAAAAGAAAAGAAAAATAAAAGAAAAAAATAACTAGACGTAAGTTAATTATTAAGTTTAGACTTAAGCTATGTTACTGTTGCTTGTATTAAGCTAAATAAATAAATAAAATAAAATAAAATAAAATATGTTCCCTTGCAATTTTTCCCCTCTGGAATTTATTCTTCTCACAAAAATGTAAATTATTTTTTTTTACCAAAATATCGATTTTTCTTCGAAATAATTTTTCGTTTTTCTTTTATCGTCCACACTATTCAAAGGGTTTCCAAAAAGTGCCCGTCATGGTCGACCAGTCTCGTCCATCTGTGTTTTACTCGTCCATCTGTCTTTTACTCTATTGCCATCTCTTTCAGATCGTCCGTGCGTGTGGTATTCGGTCACAGTCTAACTGCAGCATCTTGCCCATTGGGTGAGATGCGCGCTGTAGTTGAATCGAGCCACGCATGCGATCTCTTTCCAAAAGTGGCTCAATGGACGAGTTCAGTCCCCTACTGCCAATTCCTATTGGTCTAAAAAGATAAACGAAAAATTATGAATTTACACGCAAAGTCCCCAGCCCAACCGGCCCAAACTAAAATTTGGAGGAAAAAACTTTGCCAGATGGGATCACTACCATCTTTCAACAAAACCGATGAGACAGGATCCTTTGACTTACGCGAAATTTTAATTATTCTAAGCCCGTAGACCTTCGTGCAGAGTAAAGGGGGTAGGGAAACACGTCGCAAAGTGACTTTTCTTTTGTGTTGAAGACACTTTAGGTTGGGCATTAAGCCATACTAAATTTACGTTGGTGTAAACTAGGTTTCACACATGTCGTTGAACATGGGTCGAATTCATCATGTTATCTTCCCGTGTGGATCATCTGTCTCACACTTAAGATTTATGGTGGCCACCTGTCAAACTATGGCTATGGCGTGCGACAATCTGTGACCCAAAGGTATTGGATAATTGTTGGTGTGGACCGCCTGTCACACACACATAAAATATAAAGTTTTTGTGGACCGTCCGTCACACAATTTCCTCTTGGATTTATGTTAACCTGCTTGGGTTGATTTTCCAAAATACCTTAACAGCAGGTCTCTGGTTGATGGAAACCAGGTATCTACTGAACTCTACTGAACTGTAAAAATCAGAGTTTTGAAATTAGATCGCTGATCGCTTAAGTTTTTTTTTTTTAAACACTATTACGTACATAAATAAATCATTGCTCAATCTAATACTACGTTTTCATTCGAGCCGAAATGAGGTAATTTCGGAATTTGGGAAAAAAGTGTTTTCACTATTAAATTTGCTAATTTAGTCTGACATCTCATTTAATTTTGAATTTGGAATGGCAGTTAAACGTTTGTTTTTGTTGTTTTTTTTTTTTTTGTGTTTTGACATTTTCATGCAAGAGCTTTTTAAAGCTTTTTTTAATCGACTGCTGATGGATGGATTTACCTCATTTCGTGCAAATTTGGTTAAAACTATCTCATTTGAGAACGAGAATTTGTATGGGAAATGAGGTAATTTCGGATGTGATTTGGAAATATGCAACGAAATTGCCTCATTTGGCCTAGTAAAAACGTAGTATAAGAATACATTTTAAGCTTTTAAGAAATATAAGGAACAACTGTATTCAGCTTTGTATACGTCAAGCAGATATGTATATGTGCAAAGTTATTTCTGATTTTACTCGCAAAGTATAATCAAATAAATTCACTTCACAGAATAATTATTAAAAATGGATGGATACCCCTTCTTCTTTTAAAAATCAAAGTAATTGTTAAATTTTCTAAATTGACCGACATTTAGAACATAATATTTCATTTCCAGCGAAATTGAAAATCAATTTCAATTCTATTAAAAACCCTAAATTAAACATTCTAGCAAAAAACACAATTTAACAAAAGCTACATTCTCATATTATTTTAGCAAGGGGATATCATTGACCGGACAATTAATTAATTGTGTTATAGCATACATATAGGTCTTCTTTGAAATTAATATGAAAATTAAACTTTGTCATAAATACTAACCAAATAATTTTAATAAATGTATAGCAAAAAACCGCTGTGGTTAGATGATGATAATAATTCAGTAAATATTTGTTCAAAAACCAGTTCATTATACGCATTTAAATGAATATCAACAAAATACATAATAATAATAAAATGCCATTTATAATGGTAATAAATTGGAATACTCCTTCCACTTGCACACAAAAAAGGCGACAATGAATCGCAGAGTATTAACGACTTTCTTGTCGGACAAAATGTGGGACAATTCCTGTGGTAACACCATCAGGAGGCAGAGCTGTAATGATGTATTAACTTTGAACAAAGATCCTTGCCTGCAGCAATGAAATTCGTATCCTTAAACTTGAAAACTAACTTAGCCGACATGATGGGCCATTGAGTTGAATTATGTGCCTAAGAATAAGAGGCGCCCTTATTTGGAGGCAAAAAACGACAAAAAAAGAAGAAAAGGTAAGGTGAGTCGACCAACACTGCCAACTGTGTTTGTGGTTGAGAACAACTTTTCTGTTATTGTAACCGAAAAGCCAAACTTAATTTATTTGTAACAGGCATTCGAGCAGAGTTTAAATGGATTTAAATGGAATTAGGAAAGTTATTTTTATTTATTTTGTTGTGTCTTAAGGCTCTGCCGAAAGATAAGATAATTAGGTATAACCGAATGATATGTTAAAGTGAACGACTTTGTTGCACGAACTTAGAGAGTTAAAATTTGTGAGTAAATTGAAAATAAAATACACGACTGGGTCGCACGGACATGCTTTTATAGTTCAGGTGGCTTAGAATTTTATTACAATATTTATTTTATTTTTTATAAACGGCAGACGGCTTTTTAAATTATATAATTATGAGGCTATTACCTAACCTAACCTAGCAGCCAGCTGACGTAAGAAAATATGGATGCATGTAGGACGGTCTTTCCCCCAATTAATTAATACTGATGTTGCTCATTGGAGTTCCTCATACCACTAACTCCATTTCGTTAGCTCAGCGATGATATCCAATCGCCCATCACACATCAAACATTAGAGCAGACGAAAGTAACAAAAAAAAAACTCAGGATGAAGGATATAGAATTGTTGGCTAGCAAAATGGAACTAAAACCAACTCTGAAGGAGTTTTTAAGGGAAATATTTACCCATTTAGTAATGAATAAGAATTTGTAACTTAACATTTGAACGGATAAGCTAGAGGTGTCATCAAATGGAAAATCAGAAAAGAGAAAATATTATCAAGGAATGCGCCCAATGCACTTACATCATCCCAGGGTGGACTACGGCCTCAACCAAGCCTTTCGAGCCAATTTTGTTTTTAGCTAGCCGCTTCCAGTTGCGCACACCAAGTTGGATGAGGTCGTTCTCCACTTGTGCTTGTCGTCTATTTTGGGTTATTCCTCTGCTGTACACCATCGTGGTTGGATTTGAAGACTCGTCGGGTAGGTTCGTTGTTGTCCATACTCTCCACGTGTCCCAGCCATCTCAGCAGCTGTATTTCCAGCTTTTTGCCCAGTTGGACCTTGGACGTCGGTGGATAGCCCGTAAAGCTTGTCGTTGAATCTTCTACTCCACACTCCTTTGATACACAACGGACCAAAAATCAGCCAAAATATTTTCCTCTCAAAGCAACCTAGCAGACTTTCATCCGATTTTTTCAATGTCCATGTTTCTGTCCCATAGAGCAGGACGGGGATCATTAAGGTCTTGTATAAAGTCCCCTTGCCTTCTTAACCCAAGGAAACAGTAATTGGCAAGAGTAGTTCCCTGTTTGATATCTGCACTGACGTCATTTTGCGAGGTAATAGTGGAGCCCAAGTAGACAAAATCCTTGCCAATTTCGAACGATGATGAGATTTCTTTCTCGATGCCACCATATACTTCGTCTTGTACTCATTATACGCCAATCCGATTTCAGTCGCCTCCGATACTCGCAAATGCCCTCCGTCACAGCTCGCTTCGTTCTGACGACAATGTTTATTTCGTCTGCATAGACAAGTAGTTGAACGGACTTTTGAAAAACTATAACACTTGTGTTGACTTGTGAATTGCGTACAATTGATTCAAGACCGATGTTAAATACGTTGATGATAACGCGTCACCTTGCCTAGGACCTATCTCAATATCAAGGGATTTGGTGGTGTTCTTACCGATTTTGGAGCAGCAAGATTTATGCCAAGATATGACATGGCTCTGTACATTTAATTCCTATTGTTGTGTTGTGTATCGATATGGAATTCCTTGGTTTTTCCTTGTTTCGTATGCTATAGGGTTCGTCAACATTAAAATCATTTATATCTGAGGCTTCGTGTTGTTTCGGAACCAGATTTTTGTACATGGTAGGGACGTTACCCTGATGCAGAACCCCATGGAGGACCTGACTCTTATATAACTGAAGAGTGGATAGCAGGATAAACCACTCTTTATATGCCTGAGCTAGGAATATGACGTATATGCCCATATGAAGTGTTCGCCCTTCCTGGACCTGCAGACGCCACCGTTGATTCCAGCTAGGAAATTCTTCTACTGGCGTGGCCGTCTCACCGCTGGAGTGTCTTGGTGGAAACACTCGGTCCCTGTCCTCCATATTCCTCAGCCGCGCGTACACCATCCTTCTGATTGGATAAGGTTTCTGAAGACTCATTCAGACATCCATTTCAGACACAGCATTCTTGTGTTGGGTTTTTTCTGCTCAACACTGACACTCATTAGTTTACCAGATGGTCGAGATATTTCTTCCATTTCACTGTAGTTGTTGATCCATTCCATATCAATTATCATGTTATGCAAAATGCATACTCATTTAATGACTTTAACTGCCAAGACCGGTGAGGTTTCGATTGGTTTCCATAGGATTCGAAATTTTGCAGTCAGTATCCCAAACGCGCATTCAATAACACGCCTTGCACGTGAAAGACGCATGTTAAAATATTCTTGTTCAGTTGTGAGCCCCGACTTTTTTAAGGCTTCAACAAAATGTCGAAGTAGTGGATAGACATCATCGCCTCTAAATACGTGAGGCGCTACAATATTTGTTCCTGGAAACATGTCATCAGGTGGAATATTCAATCGCCCTGTTTCCATTAAATCGAAAAGCGAAGAATTCCGATACGTACCTCCATCGCTTTGTTTTACATATCCACCAACTTCAATAGCGACAAACTTACAGTTTGCCAAACGATGGAAAAAAATGTTTGTAATTATAAAACATAGTTCCAGACTTTGAGGCCCTTGTTTGCCATCGATTGCCTCAAGGCAAAGAGGAAAATTCGATTTCCCAAAAAAAAAATCCGAGAAATTTCTTTAAACATTGCATCCGTGGGTACTGGGATGTGAAAAGGATGAAGTATTTCCCAAATTGCGTCAACAGTTGAGGGATATTGCATTGCGACCTTAAGATCTATTATGCCCCCCATCTAGAGCTGGATGAGGCCTGCTTATCTTACAACTCCTCCTCCAGATGTATTCCTCTCAAGAATTGGAGTATTTGGAGTATTTTAAGAGATAGTGAGTCGCTCTATTCTACCTGGTAGCGTCCTAGGCAGAGATGATTATTTCTACTACATTTATTTATTTTATGCATCTGCTACGTATAGGGTGTCCATCTTATCTCTTTAAAAGAGAACATGTTCTCTTTTTTCACTCTGATCTTTTTTACACTATCTTTTTCTTTAGGGATTTATTTTTGTTCTCTATTTTTATAATGAAATTCGTTTTTTTGTATTGCAAATAATTAGTATTTCAGTGTCAATTAATAGACTTAATGGCCCTATTCTGCCGTTGCGAGGCTCACAGGTCACAATTTTTTGTGAGTGAGGTTTCTTTTGAGGTGGTCACAATTTCGTATTCTGTGCGAACGCTCATAAGAAACCTCACAAGAACAACGTGAGTTATGATCTGCCAAGGAGCAGATCATAATTTTTATTGTGACTTGTGAGGCATCAGTGCGGTTGCCAGAATAAAACTACGTTTTCATTACATATCAGTGCGGTTGCCAGAATAAAACTACGTTTTCATTACAGCCGAAATGAGGTAATTTCGGAATTTGGCAAAAAAGTGTTTTCATTATCAAAATTGCTAATTTCGTTTGATATCTCATTTCATTTTGAATTTGGAATGGCAGTTAAACGTTTGTTGTTCTTGTTTTCTCTTTGTGTTTTGACATTTTCATGTAAGAGCTTTTTAAGGCTTTTGGAATCGACTGCTGATACACCTCATGTCGAACCTCATTTCGTTGAAATTAGCTCATTTGCGAACGAGAATTTGTATGGGAAATGAGGTAATTTCGGATCTCATTTGGAAATTTGCAACGAAATTACCTCATTTGGCCCAATGAAAACGTAGTATAAAAGGCTGTAAAATTTCGTTGTTAGGTAAATTTTATAATAAAATGGGAATGTGTTGTCAAAGTTTCTCAACAGTTTTTAAATGATAGAGTTATATAAGAAAAAGTACAAGAGACAAATAATAAGAGGATATTGTTGATGATTAAGGCAACTCTAGTCCCTTATCAAAACGAGCAGACCACATTTCTTACCTACTATAGTTGTATTTTGTTCAGCAATTCATACATCTACCAACGTGTGTATGATTTTTGAAAATAAGGTCTTTTGATTCTTTTATTTTGATTTTTTTATTTTGTTGTGTTCTCTTTTTTGTTCCCTATTTTGCTCTAAATGTTCTCTTTTTTATAGCTTCTAGAGCAAAATGTCCTCTTTTTGTAAAGTACCCAGATGGACACCCTAGCTACGTAGCAACTACGTGAACTACGTAGCAGCTACGTGAAACTTATTCTTTAAAAAGCAGTAATTGTTAAATGTATAACACGTTAAACGTAAAACATTGTTAAAAAAAAGTTGATTTTTCATTATCTACTAAAAATTTTTGAAATCTACTTCGTTGTTTTGCCAATTTGCTTCACTTTCTGGACTCAGCATTGTCATCCCTGATCCCAGGTACTTTTTTCTTTGATGTATGAGTGTGCTACATCTGCATAGAATATGGTCCGGCGTTTCCTCATCTGTGTCACAGAACATGTGGCACTACTTACAAGGCCAAGTCAACAGTTTCTTGTACGATCCTACCAACTGAACTTGTTGTACGAGCTAAATCGAAGACACTTCGAGAAACATTTCGCAAGGAAATTCAGAAGAAACCATGTTCTCGCTCTGGAGACGATGGTTCTCAGAATTCCTTGATCAATTTACCTCCCGGTGTTCGGGCAGAAATTTGCCTGAGGCGATGTCTACCGATTCAATCGACAGTAAGTTGGCAGTAGAGGAATGAAAGTTGAAGATGTTGGAAAATAATCAAACTTGACCCCCAACAACAGTTGATGAAGATGAAGCTTTTTTCAACAGCCTACTGCCTCATGTAAGACCATCACTTCCACCAGCAGATAAACTTTTATTACGCATAAAACTGCAGCAACTTGTCTACGATTTCATTAAATCGGCACCTCAATCGAAGCCAGAATCCAGTAATAAAGGGTTTTCCATTAAGGGCGGGTCGATTTTCAAATTGAATAAAACAAGTTGTATATGAGATATCAATAAGGTTTTATCTTTATTTGAGATCCCTATCAATGACTTATGTGTGAAATATAACATCGTTTAAATGGCCGCCGCTTCTTCGCTGGGTGGAAGGTCCAGTTTTCGATGACTTTGGCGCACAAATCAGGCTGAATTTGACCGATGGCATCGATTATGTTGTCTTTAAGGACCGCGGTGGTTTGCTGTTTATTCGCATAGACCTGCGACTTAAGAAAGCCCCACAAGAAAAAGACCAAAGGGGTCAAATTACACGATCTTGGTGGCCAATTCACGTCGCCTCGGCGCTAGATAACCATGCCATGAAACCGCTCGTGCAGAAGATCGATTGTGTCTTGTGCTGTGTGGCACGTAGCGCCATCCTATTGAAACCATATGTCTTCGGTGTCCATATCATCCAATTCAGGCCACAAGAAGTTGGTGATCATCGACATATATCGATCGCCGTTGACGGTGATGGTCATCATCATTTTTCGAAGAACTACGGACCGATGACGCCTCCAGACAAAAATGCACACCAAACAGTAACTTTATTTGGATGCATTGGCACCTCGTGGATCTCGCGTGGATTGGTGTCGTCACATACCCATTCATCCAAAAATAGGCCTCATCGCTAAATATGATTTTTCGACCAAAATTAGGATCAACTGCTCCAAAACCCAATTAGTTTTATCATTTGCACGTGTTGCTCGACGCTGTTACTTACCATGATGATTTGTCTGTAGTAAATGATTAAAAGACGATATTTTGACAGAAAGTAAAAGAAACAATGTGGCCACCACGAGTTACGGGCTAATCCTGGTTATTGTGGAGTTCCCCAGTGCCAGTATTTGGGTATAACTACTTTAATTTTTAAGATCAAAAATTATGTATACTTTTGTTCTTGATCAACTATACCAGTAGGTACTATCGCAACAACGAATCTTTAGAGGAAACTAGTTTGGTATTTATGAAATTTTTTAATGAAATCTAAATATTTTGTAGGTATTTATTTTAATTTTTGTTACAAGTAATTTTATTCTTAAGTTTATTATTTAATAACTTAATAATTGTAGATCATTGAGCTTTTAGAATTACTTTTTCATAAATTTGAACATGCAGAGAATTTCGTAATTTAAATTATTGATACACTTTAAACATTTAAATCTTTATGTGTTTTTGTAAATTTAATACTTTTTTAAATAAATGGAATGAAAATACTATGACGAGAAATTATTTCTTAGATTTCTATTAAAAACGATCTTAAAACCTTTAGAATGGACGTTTAATTGTAAATTGCTTTTTTTACATGAAGGCGTCCTCGGATCAATCAATCTTTGTTCCTTCTGCTTTAATTTTATTCTCATAGTTGTAGTCATCTTAAAAAAAAAAAAAAAAAAGAAAACAATTTATTTTCGGCCGAGATTTTGTTTTGGTTGATTGAATTCTGAGTGTGAAGCTTAAACTAAGTCGTGTTAGTGAACATTACAATTAATTTTAATATGGATAAATATTTCAAAAAAATTTCATATGGGACACTTTAAACAAAAAAATCGACTGAAATTTTTCAAACGTGTTTTATATGAATTTTTGTTTAAATATTTATCTGTATTAAAAATGATTATAATGATCAATACGAGTTATTCAATTAAGACTGAGAACAGTTTCAATCCATCAAATCAATAAAGTGGTTATGAAATAAAAGCGTTTTATAACTAGCACTTACAACAAGTATTTTGTATGATTTTTTCTTGAAATTCTTAAAAGTGTTCTTATAAAATGCGGTTATTTCTAAACTACTATCTTGATTTAGTCGATTGAAATGGTTTGTACTTACTTTATCTAATACGAAGGAACACACCTTTGTTGTTTCCCAATTCGGATTGGCCGGACTAAGATTCACGAAAATGTTTCCTCTTTCAGATTACCTTGACGAGCTCGATGTTTCTCTTTTAAACGCTCAACTTCCTTGACAACATACGATGACCGTGCACCGGCGTTATTGTTTGTCATAGAGAAACTGGCGTTATCGTCATGTTTCTTGCGTTGTTGGTTGTCCGTGAATATTACTGAATGTGAGTGGAGCAGCTTATGTTTGTGTTCAGAAACTACCAAATCCAGTTGTGTGTTGCGTATTCAAACTCCATTTGAAACAACGAACCGACTTGGTTGGTCTGGAAGTCAGTGGTCGGAGCAGCTGCTCCAAACACAGAAGTGTTCCCAAATACTGGAGCACGCTTTTGCCCAAATAGTCCCCCACCTGCGGTGCTGGTATTGAAATTAGTATACCAAATCCTCCGAATCCAGTATTGGCTGTAGATGCTGCCAGACCAAAGGCTGGCTTATTTTTTATTGAAGGCGCCCCAAAGACAGAGGTTTGTTGAACTGAAGCACCAAAACCACCAGCTACTGCTGTATTCTGAGCTGCTGGCTGACAAAAATGAAAAATTAATTAAAAACTGTATGAGTTTCTTACGTTCATTAGGTCGAGTTTCTAAATTATTAAAGAGAGTGTACCTCCAAAATATATAAAGAAATATATCTTATTATGTGACTCTCACAAAGGCACAGTATTTAATATTATAAAAAATATACATAAATAATATCAAGAACAGAATATTGTAGGTAGTTTAATTACTTAGTACTTACGGCTGTCTATATTTGGCTTTTTTATTTTCCATTTTTGTGGTCTCCAGCTGATGATTGTTCAAAGCACTGCAATGAAAAATAAAGAAATAATATTAATAAAGACATCTAAGTATATTTTGTTTGAAACAAAATCAATTTTTATTTAAAAATAAATTATTTTACATGATAGTAAACACAGATATCCTTTTATGGCTGTCAATGGTTAGTGTATACATCCTGTTGTTTTATTTTACCACCAGGTATCGCATTTTGACTTTTCTAGTTGTCAATAAGATAGCAATTCTGTTTGCTTTCCATTAGTGACACGTGCATTGTTGCCGAAAGTACTCCCAAAGGAGTTTTGTACTACTTTCAACACCTCCGTACTCCCGCACTCCTCCTTTCACATTCGTACTCCAATTTTTTTTAAAGACCTAAAATATCTTACACTTGCAGCAGTGTAAGATATTTACACTTGCAGACAAGTGTAATGTCAACCTAAATAAATTAATCCACTTTAAATTTAAATTAAAGCGAAATTCCATCTTTCTTGTTTTTTTTTTTTTTTTTGTTTTTCGTTGAGTTCATGCAATTTTCATCTGTCAGTTCTGTATCTATTTTAGTGTCCGATTACACGATTCGTTTTTTCGGTTGTTGCGTCTTTCGTCTTTTTGACAGCTTGGGTGATGGAAGTACAAATGTAGAGGGAAGGAAGTAACGAAAGCAGGAATGAAAATTTCAAGACTTTTTCTGGTTGAACTTTGACGTTTCTCATTTGGCAACAAACAAAAATGAATGAATGGGAAAATTGTTTTTCGTGATTGAATATACCTAATATACGAGTATATTTGAGAAAGAAGTGATTACAAAATATTTTTATTCAGGTATTACTACTGATTATTTTTACACAAAAGAACCCCGAATTCCATGAACGTCAAAATAACGAAAGGAAGAGTACGTCTATATTTTCTCGAACCATGTTATCAATCATGGACGTTCGTGCCTGTCAATAACACGAAAGACGAAACGAACGAAAAAACGAACTGTATAATCAAGTTCTTATTGTTACTTGAGATTGTGGTTCCGTGGTTCTGTTTTTTTGTTTGAACTCCGTGAATTTTTATGTGTAGTTCAATAAAATGAAAAGGTTTGTTAAATTAATGCTTGAAATATTGTTATTCTTTGTAAGAATTATTAAAAGTCAACTTGCATTTTACTACTTCTGTTATTAAAATTAAATATTTATTTATTTATGTTTGTTTTTTTTTTTTTAACTGAATTCATTTTTTGGTGATTTTTTTTTTAAAATAAATATAAAAAAAAATGTGTCCACACACTTATTTTTGAAGACTAAAAAATGTCTGTACCACTATTTTTTCAAAATACTGCATTTTTTGCCTGCAGTATTACCTTCTAATTTTTTATCCGGCAACACTGGACACGTGTCTGATGTCAAAAGGTACAGAGGAATATTTTCTTATTGGTAATTGAATTATTGACTAGTACCCCTTGTTCCCAATGTGCCCATGCCTATGTCCCATACACAATATACATTTCTTGTTCTTCTCAATCAATCATTCACACCAATTTTGTTTTAAATTTTTGGATTCAAATTATTTTAAAATTTCGGGCTATTCATTAAAACGTAGGTACGAGTATTCAAGCTTTTCATTTAGTATTATATAATATTAATTTAAGTCAAAATATATAGGTATAACTCACATTCCATAATATGGTTATCCAATAACTTGTACACTCAGGGAAAAGATACTATAAAAACAATGGTATTTGGCCTTTTTCAATGGGAAAATACCATTGTTTTTAGTCAATGGGAGGCGTACCATTGAAACAATGGTATCGATACTATTAATAAACTGGTATAATTTTCAATGGTATGTCTTATTACTAATTAATAGTCTGTACCATTGTTACTCAAAAATACTATTAATTATACGAGATTTTTAATGGGAATACTATTGATCATATGGGACGGATCCTATTGAAACTTATACTTTATTCTATTGAAATAAATAGTATATACTATTGAATCAATGGGATGGGTCCTATAAAAAATTAATTTTTTGTTATTATTTTCTATTGAATTTAATAATATATACCATTGAATCAATGGGACGAGTCCTATTAAAATAAATATTTTTTCCTGTTGAATTTAATAGTATTTACTATTGGATCAATGGGATATACCATTGAAAATCAATGGGATAGGTCCTATTAAAATTAATTGTATATACTATTAAAAACCAATGGGATGGGTCCTATTAAAACTGATGGTATATACTATTGAAAATCAATGGGGTGGGTCCTATTAAAATTAATGGTATAAACTATTAAAAATCAATGGGATGGGTCCTATTAAAATTAATGGTGTATCCCATTGAAAATCAATGGGATGGGTCCTATTAAAATTAATGGAATATACTATTAAAAATCAATGGGATGGGTCCTATTAAAATTAATGGTGTATCCTATTGAAAATCAGTGGGATGGGTCCTATTAAAATTAATGGTATATACTATTAAAAATCAATGGGATGGGTCCTATTAAAATAAATGGTGTATCCTATTGAAAATCAATGGGATGGGTCCTATTAAAATTAATGGTATATACTATTGAAAATCAATTTGATGCGTCCTATTGAAACTAATGGTATATACTATTGAAAATCAATAGGATAGTTCCTATTAAAATTAATGGTATATACCATTAAATATCAATGGGATGTGTCCTATTGAATAATTGGAAACTGTAACTTATCCCGAAAAATCAGTCACAGAATCCATCGTAGTGGAAAACCTCATACAATTTACCATCATGACCATGGATTCAGTGATAGGTTTTTTCCGGGATTTGTTAATATTTCCGATTATGATGAAATTCTTAAAAATGCTGAAAATAGAAAGTATTCAATAAAATATACTAGTTAATTAAAAGAATCAGTATGGAAAATGTATACAAACCTTTTTTTACAAAAAAAAAAAAAAAAAAAAATAATTGTGTCGTTCCAATTTGGAGAAACCAAAACTTCGTTTTCCAAAACCAATTTTTGCACCAAAGAAAGTAAAACAGTTATGTCAATATATCAATCATAAACAGCGTGATGCCATTAAACGCTGATACCTGAAATATAAAATATTCAACCAACTTTTTTTTGCTAGAGCGCAGTGTGAAGATCCGTCAAAATAAAAGAGAAAAAAATGTTATTTTCATACAAAAATAGAATTTATTAAAATATTTTTAGCTTTAAGATATAATGTATGTGTAATACAAAACCAACATCTTTCTTAAATTTCTAAACTTTTGAAATCATATTAAATAACTAGAAATTCTTAAAACTATGGTAATTATTATAATTATTATCTCTTATTAATAATTAAAATAACATGATAATCTTAAAATTAATTAGTTCAGCTGCGAAAGACTATTTCCATTATGATACAGTTTTAATTATATGATACTAAATAGGGTTATATTGTTTGTGCTACCTCTTAAAATACATTCAATTTTTTAATAATTATATTAAGATATAGTACATGGTATAGCTTTTCTTTTTTAAAATCTATTAGAAATTAACTGTTTTATGTGTTTTTTGTCATAACAAATACTATAATAATTGAGATATAGCTATTCCGAAATAAGGATCAATCTCATTATTTTGAAGAAAATTTATTTTTTTTTCAACCGAACAGCTCTTTTTCCATCATTTAAAGTATGGATGTGAATTGGAGGACTGTCGAAGTCACTAACTGAGTGCAATGAAAAATATTTTTTGCACTGGCCTACGACTAAGGCTTGTATATGTTCACTAAAATAATTTATATTCCACTCTTTGCATAGGCAATAGAGTTTTGATTCTATTATAAAACATTGTTCGATTTCGAAAAGTAAAACATCAGAATCTTTACTTTTTGTCAAAAAAAAATGAGGTTTATATAATTTCCCTTTAAATGTTACTTGTTTTACACATATAACTTGGGATAGATTTGTACTATTTGTAATATTTTGTATATTGTTGTCAATATTTCCATTGTAAAGTTCATTAAAATCACAAGTAAACACGGATTTCTCATCGAAAATTAAATCATTTTCGAAAAAACTCTGAGTAATAAGTGCATGGGAAAATTTAAGTCCAGCTTTTACACTAAGTGTGTATGAAATATTTATCCTTGAATTCGTCACTTTTGCTGCATGCTTGTTTTGTTTGTGTAAAGCCTCAAAACGCATGCACCACAAGTGTTTCAGTGGTCCACACTTTCGAATCGCTGACGGATAATGAACTAAAAAGTGAAACTTTGGTTTCAGTGGTTCGTTGAGTAGCTTTATAAATAAAGAGTTATGTTTTGCTACCAAATGCTCCAAAGAATTGAGTTGAAAATCGCTAATTTTAGATAAGAGAATAATGTCAATGATTTTAACCAATGTAATGATAAGTTCCCATTCTTTATTATTTTCTGGAATGAGGTCTCCTATCATTAATGGCAAATAATGTATAAGAGTCATGGTTTCACGGGCAGTCATTTTCAAATTATTTACTTTTAACATTGACAGTACAAACGGTGGAGAAATATTACCTATCTCAGTCTCCCCGTAGCTGAACATCTGCTTTCGGTTGTTTAGAACCTCAATTGAAAAAAGTTTTGAAACTTCTATGAAGTGAACTAAAATTTTTGATATATCATATCTGCAAACACCTTCGAAAATATCATGCATTATATCAAAATAGAAATTATTGGTTACATGAAAAGATTCTATGTTATTGAAAATGCAGTTCTCTTTAATACCAGTTAGTTTTTCATTTTTAGTCTCGAGATCGGCTTTATAGTTCTCAATATTACGTAAAAAGTTAGCATGTTCAGTGATATCAGATTGCATTTCATTTTTACTTCTTTTGCAAACTCTACAGTAAAAATTTGAATTAAAACTGCTAGAAAACCCCATATAAGTGTTAAGACCTAGGTTATCACCAACAACTAAAGCTAAAATGAAATGTATGTGATAATTTTTGTTGTCTACATCGATTTGCAGTCCATTGTTTTCTAGGTTTTGTATCCTTTCAACAAATGGTTTAATTGAAAATATATTTCCAAATGAAGATCTGTCTTTTGTTTTGAAGAAACCGGCAGAAAATATGTGACGCAGTTTTGATAAGTGTTGCGGAGGAATAGTCGGAAACGTATAATATACACCGCAAATTGATTGATCTTTTGCATGAGAACCCAAGGGGTTGTCTATGCAAAAGTCATCGAAAAATAAAATAAAGGGTATTGTTAATTTATTTTCAAAATGTTGAATCTTTTTTTTCCAAACACTTGCATTTATTAGGCTATTGTAGTTACCTAGAGAACAATTGTTTAATATATTTGTATTCTCCAAAGTTTCATACAAAACATTTTTGGATTGGAAAAATTGTTGTATTTGAAATTCAATAGGCATTATTACTCCAGTAACTCTATTAGAATCTAAAGTAGGAATGTTTTTAATAATTACTTCGCAAACTTCTTCATTGATAGTGTAATATAAAGGTTTTCTAAACAAACCCTTAATTTCGAGTTCTTGAAAAAGTTTGTATTCTGTACTGATTGACTTAAATGGAAGCAACATTTGTTTAAGAAACTGAGTAGCAGCAATTTTATTTGTGTCACTTTCAATGAGAGGAATAACGTTATTCACTACAGTTTTATAAAAAGGATCAATGACACCCGTTTGAACTTGTGTTATTATATTTGAAACGTTTTTCCTATTAAAATTATCATTTTGGTGAAGAGATAAAGCAAAAGCAATTGCATTCATATCATTTGCATTATCATTCGATTTTGCTGATACATGTGTATCATTTGGAATTAAATTTTGATGAACAGGGTCTGGTATTTTAAGAGGATTAAGATTGGTTTGATTTGGTTTAATTTGGTTGTATGTTGGTTTATCCTGTACCGTTATTTCTAAAAGATTTTTATTTTTTGTCATTTTATTTTGATGAACTCTTTCAATATGCCTTTTAAAAGTGTAAATATTTTGGAATTTTTGAAAGCAGCCTTTCTCAAAACATAAAAAAGAACTTATTTTGTTAAGATTGTGGTCTAATTTTAAATGAATAACTAAATTCTTTGATGAAGAATATGATTTTGATTTAATACCACATTCAAAACATTTCATTTTTAATAACAAATAATATAATTTTTAAAGAGGCTGTATCACCGCTGCTTCTTCTAAACATACATATATTATGTATATTAAAGGAAATAAGGATCAATTCAATTAACTCCAGATATTAAAATATCTTTATATAGCCCCTATGAAAGATATATTAATATCTTTTATAAAAGGACATGTGAATCAATAATCAAGATTTTAGAAGGGTTTTTTGAAATTGGTAATCTTTTTACAGGAATATACAAATATTATTTAGGGAGTTATTTCGAGAAACAGACTACACTATTTTGAAGAAAAAGAACCTTGATTTTGCTTGTGAATTTCTTAAAGATGTGAATGAAAAAATATCCAAGCTCCTTATATAGGACAAATTTGTCGGATCACCGTCAAAAAAGTTAAACGCGCACTGTTAGAAAGGCAATGATCTGCAAATGTGAAACTGCTTTTTAGTTCGTTACTTTCTTCACCCGTGTTCATGGCTTTTTAAAAATACAAATTTAAAAATTTGCCTCAATTTATAATGTTTTTTTTTTTTTTCAAACTGAAGGTTAATTTTGGGAAAGGATAAATACATAAAGTCTGAATTCTGTTTTGATTTTGATCATTTATAAGTATCAAATTTTGAATAATTCAAGAGTTATATTTACATTTTCTACTTGGTGAAAATTATAAAAATGTTTTGGCACAAAAGAAAAAGTGTATATCTTCATTAGCATACATACTTAAAATCCATTATATAAAATAAATTAAGTGTTATGTAAAAAAAATTTATAAAAGAAGAATATTTATAAAAAAATCATTATAATATATCCAGTATTATTTCTGACCTATTTTAATAATCACTGGTTGAAGAGTTAGTCCCTTGGACAGATATTTGTTTGCAATAAAGATCTACCTTATCCCCATATAGGGCTGCAGTTGTAAAGTAAATAAAACAGGATTCCTGGGCGGCTTTGATGCTGGGCTTCCGCTTTCCTTATTTTGTACTCCTTTTCCCAATGGAAGGCATGGGCGGCTTAAACGAAGCATGTAATAAATAGAATATGATGAAAACCCGGGATTCTAAAAAAAAAAAAAAAATAAAAATAATTAGTTATCCAATGCTGATAGTTGTCGGATTTATAGCAGTTTAAGGGAGAAAACTAATTGAAATATATTTTATAATAGATTTTATCTTACTTGTTACGATTTTTTTTCCAGTTTCTTTAGGCTTAGGCAAGCTTCATTCATTATTTTCATTTGCAAGTACGTGACAATTTTTTCAACGAAAGAGTGTCATAGCTCAAAAATTGTATTCTCACGTATTAAACTTCAACCTGGAATATTAAAATTAAATTAATGGTATTAGGGATGTATGTATGTATGTTTACGTATTTTAATTCAAAGT
This sequence comes from Melangyna quadrimaculata, assembly GCA_949320155.1. NCBI lineage: Eukaryota > Metazoa > Arthropoda > Insecta > Diptera > Syrphidae > Melangyna > Melangyna quadrimaculata. The sequence continues at coordinate 387,758,454 of OX439483.1, forward strand.
ATAGAATACATCGTACGTCAAAAATTAAATTTTGTTGAAGGGGTGCAGACCACGGATTACAAAAGCAGGTTATTTAATGACATTCATAAAACGAACATATTATTTAGAAGGTTTTAAAACTATACCCCAGTCAAAATAGACATCAAAATTTCAAAACATAAACAAAACTCGGATTACGCTTAAATTTGGTTGGGACCTTCTACTGACCATTACAAAGCAATGGCAGAAACAGGAGCACAACTTTTTACGCATGGCCAATAAGTGTCAATAAAATCAGTTTTTAGCAATTAACTCTTGAATGATAAATGGTATCAAAAAATATTTGTATTTTTTTTCTACGGCAGCTATTTAAAACTAACATAAAATAACGAAAATATTGTTTTTTTAATACAACTGTTAAGCAAGCAATGCTATCGAAAAAATGGGCACGACTAGATCGCACAAACTTGCTCTCGTAGCTAATAACTTTAACGTAGCTAGAAATTGATGATGTACAATAGGGTGTCCGTTATTTCCCAAACTGATTTTTTTGGATAGCCCACCCCGTCAATCGAAAGTTTATGCGAAAATATAAAATTATTCACAATTTACCGGTCATTAACCCGTGCCTCTAAGGTCATTTTACACTTTACACATTTTATTTTTTTTTTCTCTGGAAGTTAACAGTTATTTTTTTGAGAATTCTGATTGACTTATTAGTCCTTTAAAAAACTGGATTTAAAAATGTATTAAACAAAATTAAATTATAATTTATTTCGATTTTTTAAGTTAATAAGTAGTTTAATATTATGTATTTTCTCTAATTCTTCTCTCTCGATCTTCAGCAGTTTCTGTACATAAAAAATAAAAATATTTAATATTTTGAAAAATCGAAATAAATTATTTCTAATTTTTTTTCATTATTTTTTTAATGCAATTTTCTTAAAATAAAAAAAATGAGTTTAGGAAATAACAGACACTCTAATGTTCAAGTTCATATGTATTTGTTCCAAAATATTATATGATATCATTAAAAAAATAAATAAATTGATACTATAAATTTGTTATATTAATGTATTTAGAAAATATAGGAATTTCAAGAAGAACATAAAATGCCAAAAATATTTGTTTTATGGCTATTAGACTTATATTAAACTTAGAGAAAACTTGTTATTTGTTAAAGTGTATATGTATAGTAGGTGCCATAAACATATAGCTATCATTGAACATCAATTGAAATCAATTTTGGAAAATTAATGTTATAGCAGAACTACATTAAGGCACTAGCTTCATTTTGGCATCTTAATAAACACTATTTTTCATCTCTTAATGTCTCAAGTTAAAATGTTCAATAATGGTTTTCAATAATACTGTGTTTTAAAAAAATTAATAACAAATTATCTGTCAGAAACTTCGCTATACAAAACATCTACTACTTTTCGATAGTATTGGCGGCTGAGCAGTTATATTTAAAAAAAAAACAACAGTTTCGTCAATTTTTTTTGATTCTTAATAGCTATCTTCTCTATATTAAAGGTTTAAGGGAAAAAAATCGTTAATCTCCTTTATAGAACATTTTGTGTTCTACAAAGTGTTCCTCGACCTTTTTTGATAACACTGACGGTTTAAAAATATTATACTCAAAAAAACAAAATTTTCGTCATTTTTTTAAGCTACATTTTCTTATATACGTCGGTCGGTCGTAGGGAACAAAATTTCAATCTTTTTTATAGAACATTTTGTGGTCTACAAATGTTGTCTACACTTTTTTTCGATAGCATTGACGGTTTAACAATTATACTAAAAAGAAGAATATTTTCGTAATTTTATGTTATTATTAAAAAGCTATAAATTATTAATCATTGGTCGTAGGAAAAAAAAATGGGGATCTTTTTATAGAAATCTATAAACTGTACTCAAACAAATTTTGGATAGCATTTATTGTCCAGAGTTATTTACTGAAAACTATATTTTTTTCGACACTTGACCATGCTTAAAAAGTTGTGCTCTTGTTGGATCGGCGGGATTTTTCTGCCATTGCTTCGTTATGGTCAGTGAAAGGTTTGTACAAAATTTAAGCTGGTTTTAAACAGCCGACGATAATAACAAAGGCTTTTTTTACTTAAAGATTTTTTGTTTGTTATAATTTGTTGGCTTTTTGGATATTAAACAAATCAGTGGTCATAAATTTTGAAAAGGCTAAATATACTAAAGAAGTGAACGAAAATGCTTCAAGTGATAGATTTCATGAAGGTAAATAACTGTATTTTTTTGTTTCCAAAATATGAAAATGTTCAAATTTTTATTATTTCAAAAGGAGGCTGAATTTAAGTCATAAGATTTAATTTAGTTAAAATTTAAAAGAGGTAAAACTTACCAATGTATGACCAAGATTACGAAAGGTGGGCAATTCTTAAGTATATATTTATATATATTACACTCGTAATGTCTACATGGAACATATGTGTCAGCCAACATCTGAATCCAAAAGTTCTTGGGATATTTTTTCATCAGTTTTAGAGACAGGATTTTCTACAAACATATAAAGAAAAATTAATTAAAAATTATAAAAAAAAACCAACCCTTTCTTACTTGAATTTTTTTTTCGTCTCAAACCTCTATGCTTTATTCTTGCATTGGCCTTCTCTTTTAGATTGCCAGTCAGGTTCAGGCCGTGTCCCGTTTTATGGAAATAATATTTCTAAAAAAAAAAAAAAAAAAAAAAAAAAAAAGTATACTTAAACAATATGTGTAATTATGATTTGTTTACCCTATCTAACACATGGAATGAAACAAGGGTAATATATTAAGGAAAATTGAGCCCACTTCCATAAAATGAGGTTCTTCATAAATTTAAGTCATAAAGTTAGTTCTTAAAAAATGAAGTGGCTTAAGTTCTCATTCTTCGACAAATTTGTCGAAGAACATCAACATCAACATTCAATGATTGCTATTACTTTTAATTAGTAAGAATTATTATGAGATAATTACTTATGTTCTATATTTCACACAACTTGTTGATAAAGTAAAAATCCACAATAATGAGAAATCTTTTTGGGAAATCTCGTCAAAAGAATATACTTTATAATAATGAAAATATTGTCAGTAATATCAGTACCTAACATAATACAAAACATGACAATACAAAAATTACGAAAATACTAAAATTGTGTTTTTATGGATTTAAAATGAATGTCTTTTTCGAATAACATACACCTACGATCAATATAAAAGAAACAAGAAATAATTCTGTCAGTAGTTTTGTCATAGTTTTTCACTGTATATTGTGTTTTGAACACCTATGTGAGCACATAATTACTTATTTTAAAGAAAATTAGTTACTTATTTGAGCTATTTTTTATAAAAACTGTTATAAAGTATATCAGGTTTATCTGGTTTGTACTCCGTTGTATGAATACCGTTTATATTAAAATATGTGATTCTGCACGAAAATAACTTTTTTAATGGAATGTACTATTAAATATGATATGAACCAGACTTAGTTAATAGGGTGTGTACTGTGTACCATTAAAACCAAAATTATGTGTTTTTATGAATGCACAAATTGATTTTATTTAATTTGTTTTGAATCTAATTATTGTTAACTGAAATATTTAAGTTTTATTTGTGTTGAAATTAGAAATTATTTACTGATCGCGTAGTTCGTTCACTATTAATGTTGAAAATATTATCGTTTGTGTAAATCATTTTAATTGCGCTCACAATGCTATTGTAAGTAATTGTGGCTATTTTAATTTTTTATTGATAAACAAGGTTAACGGCAACTACTATTAAAGAAATTCATTTCAATGGGATATACTATTAAATATCCTGAAAATCAAATTGCACTAATAGGATGTGTACCATTGAAGTAAACTTTATCGGTAGGCGAAATTCCAAAGTATTTGTATTGTATTTGTATGAATGTACAAGCTGAATTGCTATTATTTATGCTCAAATTTCGGTTTTATACATTATATTTTTTAATGGAAAACGTACGAGTCGAACCAAAATCTTTTCAACTTGTCGCAAGCTTGCAAAGCGTCGAAGAAAATTTCAAACTTTCTTACTACATTTTGTACAGCCTAATACTGGGCATACACGATTCTCCTATTAAGAACATGTCTAGACAAGACAAAAATAGACGTACACAAAAGATGTGGATTAATGGTATATACTATAAATTCAGTGTGATTCTGATTTTAAAAAAAATGCTTTTCAATAGGATGTACTATAAAATATCCTGAGAAGCAGGCTGCATTAATAGGATGTACCATTAAAGAAAAAGTTTGCAGTTAGATTAAACTACATTCTAAAAATTATTTTTATATATGTATGTAAAATTGGATTTTTATTTGTTTTATAAAACTTAATAATATAAATCATACCTGATAACGTACCGCTTTCACTGATATTTATGTTCCAGCACTCATTGCACAAAAGTTTTTTCTTTAAAAATTATGTTTTTTCCTTAATGGCGGTCACTCGTTCCGGCTTCCAAACATAAAACTGGAAAATTAAACGCGTTATTTTATACGCTTTCTTAAAAAAGTTTTGAAACAAAACCATTAGGTTTACGTTGATAACGTAGCGTTATAATGAAATTAACTTTTTGTTTAAACAATTTATTTTTTTTGTTAATTACTTAAAGGCGCGGACCAATCACAAACGAACTATACTCTTTCACAAACGATACCGAACTGAAACGTTCGACGAAATTCTTAAGGCTATAACATAAAGTTCATATCACACTTACGCAATCCCTTAAGGTTAGGCTGCAGTTGACTGAAAGTTAAGGCACAAGCACACTTGACATTAACATAAATAATAATGTACGCATAATTTGAGAAACCAAAATAAATTGAAATGGTAAAATAAGAATGCAATCGAATAAAATACAAAGAAAATTTAGTAAGACAAAAATAAATAAACTTTTTCACTGTTAAATTGTTATTATTATTTGGCAGCTTGTTTTTGTTGAAATAGCATTAAGGTACACCAGGTCAACTATAAAAAATCAACCTTTGAGACTGATTATACGGTTCGTTTATTCTTTTGTTTCATCTTTCGTCTTTTTGATTACATGGTTTACGAAAAACGTTCGTACTTCCTTCCGTTATTTTGACGTTAATGGAATTTGGGATTGTTTTGTCAAAAATAATCAGTAGTAATAAATCAAAATATCTTGTAATCACTTCTTTTTCAAATATACTCGTATATTCGGCGTACTTAATAACGAAAAACTATTTTCTCATTCAATAATTTTTGTTAAAATCGTTTTCTGCTAACACAGATGAGTATTGTGGCTGCCAAATCAGATACGTCAAAGATCATCCAGAAAAAGTTTTGAAATTTTCATTCCTTCTGTGTGCCTCCCTTTCCTCTATATTTTTACACCCCTCACCCAATCTGTCAAAAAGACGAAACAACCGAAAAAAAAACAATCGTGTAATCGGGGTTTTTACTCAAAGTTCATCACAATTTCGCAATATCGATGTTCTGATAATCACAGATTTTAGCTTAGCCATGGAATTATTTTCTCATGATCACATAGTAGTAAGGATAAATAAATAAAACTATTTAACTAAACTATGAAAATAGTTTTCAGTAAATTTGTCCAAAACGTAAAAAAATCTCACCCAAACATAACTGAAACATTCACTAACGTACTTACGTTGGTCGTCGGGTTTTATATGGGATTGCGCATGGTGTCAGTATGAAAGCTGTCTTGTTGAATATTTAGCATCAATTTGGGAGAGATTTTAGTGATTTTACCGTCAAGTTTATCAAATACCACTTTGGATGTTCAATAAAATTCTGTTTACACGTGCAATTTTTTTGTTTTATGAAAAAAACACCTTAAGCACCTAAAAGTTCACCTTAATTTCGCAATTAGCACAGATTTGAGCTAAAACATGACTGCGTTTGCACATGACCATACTACATAACTGAACTTCTAAATATTTTTTTATAAAATTCGATCGATATTCACAAATGTAGGTTAGGTATCCAAAACATAAGAAAACTGATATTGTGACATTGAAATTACCAAATCACTTTAAGGGTGTTCCATACAGTTCTATTAACACACGCATTTTCAAGCTTTCTTAATCGAACTTTTGCATCATCATTGTTCTCTAAACCATATAATCCGTATGCATGTGATATCTTTTAGTCATTCTCAGATCACATACCTACTTAAAAAAAAAAAAAAATACAAATTATTTCAACAAAACTAAACAAATCTATTGGTTTCTTTGAAGGTGCGCGATGTACACATACCTGAAATACTTTTTTTTACATTGAATGTTTTTGCCGGGATTCCTGCTGATGTAGATTAATAGTACATACTATTAAAACTGTATGATTTTTATTGACAAAAATGTGATTCAATGGGATGTACTATTATAATTCCTGGGAACGGAACTGGATTAATAGGATGGGTACCATAAAATAAGGAAACACTTTAGCATCGAAAATTTTTGGCGGGACTACTGATGAAGTAGATTAATAGTACATACCATTAAAACAGTATGATTTGGTTTACAAAAATGTGTTTCAATGGGATGTACTATTATATTTCCTGGTTATTGTACTGGATTTAAAGAATGTGTACAATAAATAAAATGTTTACAAGGTAGAGATTACATATGACATGTTTGCTCATGAGTACATATTTATGAAACAATTTAAATTTAACAATTAAATCTTGTTTTCATTAAATTTGTACTACGTTTACATATTCCAAACGTTGGCTCATTGATGTTTTAGTATTAAAATAATATAATCGCAGATTCGATGTGAGACTTCACGTTCATCATAATCTCGCAAAGAAGAAGATTTGATTTTGTTCGATCTTCCGACAATTAAAGTTGCGGCGGCGGCGGTAGAATTCGCATTTCGCTTTCTCAATAAAGCTGTGCTTACACTTGCAATTTCTTTCTTATGACTTTACATTCATAACTATTTGCAATAAGGTGAAGGACATATTGTAAAGCACAGATTTATGCAAAAGCACGAGACCACATATTTATTAAAAAAGAAAAATTAACACATATCTAAACACAACTATGAAATATTGGTTTCATTAAATTTTGTAAATGTTCACATATGTATCCAAAACGTAGTGGACGGTTCGCAGTTACTCTTTCTACTCCAGATTTTCCATATTCGATAGGAATTTAACAGAAACAGTGAAAACGGGTTATTTCCGGACTACCAATCCAAAACGGCGTAAGAAAAATGTTTATAGAAATTTTGAAATATCGATGTCTTGTTAATCACAGATCGTCGAGCATTATTTTACAAAGTGTTTCAATTCTTACAGGCCGACTCCACAGGCCATACAGCACAGGCCGTACAGGTGTCCCACATCACAGCCACAATCCAATCAACAAACAGTGAATTTTAACTCAATGTACAAATAATGTCATGTCGTTCATCTTTCATCAGCCTTTCACAACAACTTCTATATTTTACAATAAAATTCACTTACACATTCAACAAAAACCAGAAAATCATGTCCAAACTTTGAACAGCGCTCATGTCCTATTCAAAAAGTTATTTTTTTTTTCGACATGTGGATTTCTTGGACTTCAATAGATATTTTCTAGACATGTTCATAGTCCTGCAATCGTTCATGGCCTGTGGAGGCGGCCCGTTAGAAAATTATTTTAGCGATGCTAAATGTCAACTGTGGCTAAACGTATTGCCTGCTTTATCCAGTTACAACAATCCCATATGGCTGTGTATTATATTTGTGGTCTCGTTGATTGTTTTGTGGAGCCGTGTGTCGCTGTCATTCCGTATATTTCATGCGGCACAAAGCGACACAACACGAAACAAATGTAGTTCTACGGATATAAAATACATTGCACCGCTAGGGACACACAACAACACGAGATATATGTGCACCCGGCTTTAGTTGTATGATATACTTGATGCAACTGATGTAGTAGTGATGAAATAGGCCCCAATTTCCAAACTATACAAAATTATTGGTTTTATTGAATTTGCTCAATGTACACATACCCATAATATTTTTATATCAATCGTTTTTGGCGGGTTTACTGCTGAGGTAGATTAATAATACATACTATTAAAATTGTGTGATTTTTATAAAAAAAATGGGTTTCAATGGGATGCACTATTATATTTCTAGGGAATGAAACAGGATTAATAGGATGTGTACCATTAAATAAAATGTTAAATTCTGTAAAGCAGAGATTACACCTGACATGCGTCTACTCATGATTGATGAAGACATGTTTACGAAAATTTACATATTCAAAACTTTAAAACATCGATGTTTTAGCATTAAAGTATTCTAGTCGCAAATTCGGTGTGTTCTGTTTGCAAATGCAATTTTGTTCATTGGACTTCAAAATCATCATAATTTCGCAAAAAATTAGGTTTTATAAGGTTGTAAAATTTAAATATTCAACGATTCGAAAAACTATATCAAATATAACAGAACAAAATTATTAAAAAAAAAACTCGTCAGCGAATGTTTAACGTCAGTTTGAGAAAACCTTAAATTAGTTCGATTTTCATTTATGTAAACGTTAAAACAGCGATGTAGAGAACTATAACTGTCAGCTGGGCACTGAGGATAATGTCAAAAGCCATCAAAAATAGGAATAGTCACCAATTTCGCGCTCAAGTGAATTGAATCATCTTTCTCCTTATGTCATTCCTACTTTATCGAGATGTCAGTTTTGCTGCCGCATTAATCGATTACAAATAACTCATAGAATTTTTTGATGAAATATTATTTTCAATTAAACAGTTATCATATGTAAAAAATGAATTTATTTATTTTCCTGATCAGAAAGAAATAAATAAATACAATTTTAACAAAAGATAATTATTTAACAACTATACATATATTTTGAGAAATTAAAGTTCACATTTTTATAACGAATTAAAGAAATCGAGTTTCATTTATAAAGAAAAGATAAAAGTAAAATTAACCAGCGCTACCCAAAAAACATTTGAGAGGATTTTACATGGAGCTAAAATTTAGCTCGATCTGCGTACTAGGCTTTAATTTAAAATTTTATTTGGTCAAAAATTCAATGAGTTATTTGAAATCGTTAAGTACAGCATTTGTGTTTGAAATCCAATAAAATCAGTGCAAGAAATCCATTTGAAAAATTTGTCTGATTCGTTTTCCTGATGGCTATAACTGTGCCCTTAGCAGGAAAAATTAAAAGTTATTTAAATAAGAATATAAAATATTGGTTTCATAAAAATTTGTCGATGTATCCAAACGTAAGAAAATTGATCTTAGTGCATTAAAATTTCAGATCACATTATGGGTTTTCAATAAAGTTCTGTTTACACAGGCATTTTCTTGCTGTTGTTCATCGAACTTTCGCATTATTATTGTTCTGTAAACCAAAGAATCCGTATGCATGTGACATCTTTTAGTCACATACTTAAACAAAAAAAAAAATACAAATTTTCTATATACAAACTACTATACAAATCTATTGGTTTCTTTGAAGTTGCGCGATGTACACATACCTGAAATACTTTTACATTGAATGTTTTTGCCGGGATTCCTGCTGATGTAGATTCATAGTACATACTATTAAAACTGTATGATTTTTATTGACAAAAATGTGATTCAATGGGATGTACTATTATAATTCCTGGGAATGGAACTTGATTAATAGGATGGGTACCATAAAAAAAGGAAATATAGCATCGAAAATTTTTGGCGGGATTACTGATGAAGTAGATTAATAGTACATACCATTAAAACAGTTTGATTTGGTTTACAAAAATGTGTTTCAATGGGATGTACTATTATATTTCCAGGGAATGATACTGGATTAATAGGATGTGTACCATTAAATAGCCTTTGTACCGTTCCATAAAGCGGGGACTATATATGACATCTTATATCAATGGCCACACATAATATAAGAAATTTTGATTGAACTGTGGAATATTGTTTTCAATAAATTTTTGTCGATATTCACATATCCTGAAACAAAGATCAATAAAAATTCAATTGATTTTTTCGTATGATAACACACTCCCAGTTAGCTGCATAGCTTTCGCTGTCATTTATTCTTCTTCTTCTTCATTTAACCGGCGATTGTCATGATCTCGAGGGGGACCACAACTCTCCCACTCAACTGCTTCGCCTAAGGTTCCACTTGTGGGGTTCGCCGGTTATTTATTAAAACTGAGAATTCAAAATATTCAAAGTTCAATAAAGTTCTGTTTACACTTCCAGTCCTCCGTTTTATTAATATTTAATTATGATTAATGTTTTCTTATTATAAATATCTCTTATCTAGTTCATGAAGTGTAAACTAGTTTCAAAAAAAATATTTCATAATATTATACCATTGATAAAATAGTACGTCCTATTAATACTTAATTATAAAAAATAATATTTTATTAATGGTATCTCTTATTAAGTTTATGGTGTGTATACTATTGGCAGAAAAAAATATTTAATAATATGATACCATTGATTCAATAGTACGTCCTATTAATACTTAATTATAAAAAATAATATTTTATTAATGGTATCTCTTATTAAGTTTATGGTGTGTACACTATTGGCAGAAAAAAATATTTAATAATATGATACCATTGATTCAATAGTACGTCCTATTAATACTAAATTATAAAAAATAATATTTTATTAATGGTATCTCCTATTAAGTTTATGGTGTGTATACTATTGGCAGAAAAAATATTTAATAATATGATACCATTGATACAATAGTACGTCCTATTAACACTATTTTATAAAAAATAATATTTTATTAATGGTACCTCCTATTAAGTTTATAGTGCGTATACTATTGGCAGAAAAAATATTTAATAATATGATACCATTGATACAATAGTACGTCCTATTAACACTATTTTATAAAAAATAATATTTTATTAATGGTACCTCCTATTAAGTTTATGGTGTGTATACTATTGGAAGAAAACATATTTAAAAGTATAATACCATTGAAGCAAATAAAATAACGTCTTTTTTAATGGTATCCCTCCTATTAACATATTAATAGTATTGTTTAATGGGACAATGGTATGTTTTAAATAAATATTAATGGTTTTATACTATTCGATCAATAGTATCTCCCATTGAAACAGTAGTTTATACCTAATTATTAATAATAGTATCGATACCATTGGATCAATGGGACGAAAACGATCAAATTTATCTAAATACTATTGTTTCAATAGTATATTCCCATTAAAACATGTCCTATAAAATCAATGGTAGTCCCATTGATCATTTAATGGGATGTTTTTTTCTGAGTGTAGAGAAATGTCTCAAAGTATCACAAACAGAAGATACGACAAAACATAATCTCATAGATTTTGATTAATTGCTTGAAATTTGCTGACAGTGAACAAAAAAAAATGAATTTTATCCCAAAAGCGGAATTTATCATTGAATACAATTTTCTACCCTATCCTTGTATATGTATGTATGTATCTATCTGCCCTATCTAGAAACGGTTGTCTTACCAAAAAATGATTAATGTTTTATGAATCGCTCCTTGAAAAAAGCCATGGCGATGTTGATAGCGTGCCGTATATATGTACCTTCATATCAATAAACAAAAAAATATATACATATATTAGAAATCGGATATCCGGATTAAACTCCACAGAATATGTAAAAACGATGGGAAATAAATTTATGAATGTGGAACGGAATGTGTGATAATTTTTATAAATCATTTTTGTTTTAGGGCAGCGAAGAAGAAGGCTCATCATAGAGGAGAGGTATTTTTCAATAGAATAAAATCACGACTCACCCATAAGTTATACATGTTTTCTGACATTAAATCGTTTATATCTATTTAAATTGGTTCTTAAATGAGATTACCTTCGCGTGGCAGACACCTTGCCCTGGTGCGAAGGCTTGAGTTTCAGAGATTCATCCGACCTGTCGTAGTTTGGGTTAACCAAAATCGGTGGATATTTTGAAGAGTTACGACCAAGATCTGCCCTCCCCCCCCAATCCAGGGTGTAATGTGGAACGTGCCTATTGGCTGGTTTGCAGCGACGGGGTATAAAGGCTGTATTCTAACGATACCTCTTTGAAACCAGGTCAAATCAAAGAGTACCCATGACCTTACCATATCATGCGGAGCTCTGATATGGCGGACCACCCGTTCTCTAGCTACTCGTGGGAACAAGTATGAAACAAATAAAACAAAGAAACAACGAAAACCACAAAAAAATTCCACACTCCACGAGATTTCACCGCGGCTGAGTATGCGGATCACATCGAGAGAGTCCTCTATGGCGAAGATCTAAGACCAGGGTGTCAGTCAGTTCCTTAAGAGGATGTCTCCAAGAAATTTATTGAGCCAGGTAGATAGAACAGGAGCATTATCAAGGTGAAGATGCCCCAAAGAGTACATCAACCATTGGTCATGGGAAAATGCCTCCCGGACAAGTCTTAGTTGAAACTAAAGCCAAAGAATGCAGCACTGATGGACAAACACCACCATCTAGCATCACCTCGAAACCTCATATCCACTTCTGAATCTGGGTGAACCAGGAAGCTTGGATGACCCGTACAGAAGATGACTTAGCGGGCGGGCACAAAGTGGTACTTCCGGTTCCTTGACAAGGGGATGACCCCTCAGGAAACCAGGAAAAAGGTAAAAGAGAGGAAAGAACTTCCCAAAAAGGAGTCCTCGCAAAGCCAGGAACAGGGTAAGAGGAAAAGGGAACGATACTACATCACGCCCCACAAAATCCCACGTAACGAAATCCCGCCGATTAAAATTGAATTTTTTGGAGTGACACGCGCACTTAAAAAAATTGGAATAACGAAATCCCGCCAATGGGCCGCGGGATTTTTTCGCTCCTATTTGGCGCTATTTCTAATACTTTTTGGTACTTTTTTTAATGTTTTTGGTTTTTTTGAAAACCATATGAAAATGGATTTATGTCCATTTTCAACCGTAATTTTGAGCCATTTGCAGTTGGAATTATGATTTTTTTTTGTACACAGAAAAATAAGACACTGTTAAACGATTCCCAATATAGGCAGGACGGATGTCTTTTGTTGAAAATCTGTTTTTGGACTTCTTTTTTTTTTATTTTGTTGATAAAATCCCTATATGTATTCACCATACAAATGAAGAAAGGAACACATAGTATATCATAGAACTCATCATTTTAACTACTCACCACTCATTTCTCTATGCTCAAAATTCACTTGACTTTTAATTATTTTTGCTTCGAGGCGGTCGATGGCAATATTTTTGTTTGTTACTGACAATAATTATAGCAGGTGTGTATTTATTTTATTTAAAATGATATTGTTCTTTTGTAAAATGTTAGTTATTACAATTTAGTAACATAGAAGTCAATGTATAAATTTGTGATTCGCCAAAAGACAAGAAGCTCAGGCGAACATGCGCCTTTAAAAACAACATCAGCCTCGGAAGGAAATACGCCATTCTGTTCACGAAAAAGATGTATCGTCGCTGCTGAAAGCATTGGCGAAACAATTCAAATTCAAGACGATAATCAGGATGAGGCTAATAACAATGAGATTGAGGTGCCTACAAAGAAAAAGAACCCACCGTTACAAACATACGTAATTAAATGGGAAGAAATGCCCTTATATAAAAATTGGATTCGGCGGAGCGACAAAGGCAAACAGTTTGCTCATTGCAAACTGGAATAAAATGTTTGGAGCGTCACAGCACCACAAGAAAGCATCAAACTAATTTGAAAATTGTTAAAAAAAAATATTATAATATATATTATAATATGCCATTAAAAAGAAAAGTGGCAGAGGCAGAAATAAAAGTATGTTTCTTAATAGCGGAGCACAACATAGCTTTTAATTTCATGGACCACCTACCATACTTCATTGGTGGTGATTTTTCCCAAATTGTTTGTACAATATTAATGGTCGGTCAGATAAAAATACAGACCATATAATAAACATTTTGGTCTTTAGAGAAAAAATCCCGAAAATCACTTAAAATTTTTGAAAATAGAGATAGAATAGTAGACCTTGAAAAACAGCCATAGTATAATGTAGTACATTTTGACAGTCCTTATAAACTCGTGACGGTTGTAAGTAGATAATTCATTATTTCAGCAGAGTTTTTCTCAAAATTGCAATCGTAAAAACCGTTAGACAAAATTTAAGCAACTTTGTAAATTGATACAAGGTTAGTTTATTTAAAATTAATTGAGTTACATATTATGACTTTTTTATCGTGGACAATTACATATTTAGTGATTGGTCTAATCGAAATTTTGAAAATAAAATGAATTCCAATGGAGGAAGTGCAATTTCAAGTGCAGGTTTACATGTACGTATTCAAAAATATATCTCCGAAGAAATTAGGCAGCTTCTACAGGAGAACGAAGATGGATTTGAGCCATCAGATATTGAAGAAAATTATGTCCCGAAAGCTGAAGAGGATGAAGTTTCAGACGCTGAACAAGAAGCTCAAATCGATTTCGAAGAAGAAAAATCCTGTGATTCAGATGAGGGTATAGAAGAATCTTCAGTTCATAGGAAAAGATGGAACGTGATGGCAACCAGCTCCCTTCCCGGAAACGCAATCTTTTCGGCGAAACATTATATGACAGAAAGGTGGAGCAGCTAACTTCAGCAAGCTATTTACTGCAAAAGAGATTTTCAATGGTATTATATCAAATGACATTTGTAATATTATTTTGCGGGAAACTAAGAAAAGTAACAAAAGCGTATAATGAAACCCGGGCAGACAAATGTGCCAACTCAAACACCGTACCAAAACAAAAAGCATTCAAGCAATTTTCTGAGCAAGAATTTGACGCTTTTCTAGGCATTTTGATTTGTTGTGGAGTTTATAAATCGAATAGACAGTATTTGTTGGAACTATGGAAACCAGACCATTTTCCTCTAGTTCGCGCATCGATGTCGCTTGAGCGATTTAAAATATTCTTACGACTTATACGATTTGATAACGATGTAACTCGGCCGACTCGATTATCAACTGACAAAGCAGCTGCCATTCGAGATGTTTGGATCATGTTGCTTTCAAACTTGGATACAAAATATAAACCATATGATTGTATTACGGTAGATGAACAATTGTATGGTTATCGTGGGCGTACGCGTTTTACCCGATATATGCCGTCATAGCCAGAGAAATATGGCATACAAATATTTTGGACTTGTGATGATTCAACCTCGTATCCACTCAATGGACAAATTTACACAGGAGAAATTTACGTTGGAGAGGAACGCCAGACAAATGTAACTCAGGGAGGAATGTCACAACTGATAACTTCTTTACATCAATGCAACTGGGTCATATATTGAAAGACTGGAATATGACGCTTGTTGGGACAGTAAGAAAAAACACAAAAATAGGCCAGTGTTTTCCACTTACTTCGCTTTCCACAAGGAAGCAACAATCTGCTGATATGTACTTACCTAAGAAGAAGAAAGCATTGTAATACTTTCGACAATGCATTCTTCGCTAACTGTTCGAAACACCGAACTGCGAAACCTGACATAATAACTTACTACAACAAAACCAAAGGTGGTGTTGATAATATGGATAAGTTGCTAGGAGAGTACACAACAAAACGGATACGAATAGATGATGATGAATAGAATATTTCTTTGAAGCATTTCAAAAGGAGATAAGGCAAACTTCCAAGTAGAAACAAGAGCCAAAGATGCACTTCCTCCCAGCACCATTAAAAGGGACGGCGTTGCGAGAGTGGAGCCAGTGTCCCGTCTGAGCCTCCCGTCAAAAGCCGCCTATAAGATGATGATTCATTGGGTGCGAGCCAGCTTTCAGAAGGAGCCTGAAAGCCTGGAGGAGATATGTATCCCCGAACACCTTCGGTACACCGACGGAGAGTCGTTCGAGCTGTCCGAAGAGGTGTATTCTGGCGGGAAAAACATCTTGCCGGGCACCAGGAGTACTCTCAAACTCATCTCAGAAGCTAAGTGCTGGCTCGTCCGCGGCAAATTCGCGGTGGTTCCCACCATAATGGGCCAGCTCTTTTCGGTACATGGCTACATCGAAGGAACAGTTGTCCCCCTGGTTTATTACCTCATGAGCCACAAATCCACCGAGGCCTATAAAGAATTCTGGCTGCAACCTGCAACTGCTCAAAGTCGCATGTGGCAACAACATACATCTGAGGCCAGATGTTATCATTATGTGACCTTGAGCAGGGCAGCACAAGAACCGCAGCAGACTTCTTTCAAGAAGCTGAACTGCATGGATGCCTTTTGCATTACGGACAGATTATTTGGCGGAAGGTACAGGGCATCGGGTTGGCTACCAAATATGGACAGGAAGAAGGATTCGCTTTGGAAGTGCGGATGCCATAAGCACTAACTTTTGTGCCAGCTGAAGAAGTGGGTACTTACTTTGACGTCATCTATACTTCGCTGCACAACCTAGAGACCAAAAGGCTGGCCAAATGGTTCAAAAAGAACTACGTTGGAACCGCATCGTCACCACCGCGGTAGTGTCATCCTTTTCGACGATTAGAGCGTCATCTAGTGAAACCCACTTCCCAAGGACGCAAAACAGTGAGGACGCGTGGCACAGGTGTGTAAAAGTTATTGTGTCCAGAGACATGCTGAACTATACAAAATGCTTGGAGATTTAGCGAGGGAGACCATTGTGGCGAAGTTGGCTATTGAAAAACTTAAAAATTGTATTGTTTTGCACAAAAATCAACTCAACCAACAACCCACCTAATCAAGTAACTCTATGGAATCTTCTGGAAGTGAATTTGAAATCTCAGCCAGACAAAGAACCAAATTCAATTTTGGGTTCATATTATCTTTTCCAAAAACTGAATTCGACGGCATTATTTTAGAGCCACGGAGACATGCTGATGCTGTGCGCTGAAGATACCTGCTCTTATAGATTGAGCAGGATTTTTAATTGATACTAATGTTGCCTACTGAAGATACCTATCTGCGCTTATTGATTGATTTTTCAATTGAAATTGATGTTGTGCGCTGAAGGTACCTGTTCTTATTGTTATTCCAAACGCCAAAGATTGGGACGGTCACAGAAAGATGAGGGTTAAGACGGAGTCATCAAATTCCGATTTGATTATTTAAAAAATGGAAGTAAGTACCTGCTATTATCATCAGGAAACTATGAGAAAAGAAGAAATCGTCAAGTCCGCCAGCAGTTTCTCCTTAGAAATTTTGAGAATGGATGCATAACCAAAACATGAGTAAGAAAATTTATACCGAAAACACAAATTTGACAGGTTTTTTCTCAGCATTTAATTTGAAACCTTCTGCAAGCGACCACTGATCCGCAAATAATTGTTTTACCTTTCACATATTTCGTTGCAGCGAAGCTGAGTAAAAGGTTCCTCACCAATACAAATTTTAAAAGCGTTATCACTTTTTTTTGCAAGGTTCCAGATTTCCAATGTATTTGAATTTAAGGAGTTATATGCTGCCAGTTTTTATGGGAAGCCCTCTTAAAAATTGTTCTTGCAATTGGCTTTCGCACACAAGTACACTTTCATTGAAAAGATTCTTTGAAAATGTTTGTGTCATTATTTCTTGTATTTCCATTTTTAAATTCGCTGCGTGAGTTTGCATCAAAAAATTTAAAGTAATGGTGGTGGCCAGTAATTTGTCTCCAATTCCTTTTATCAACCCCAAAGCACTCCCTACCAAAGGCTGAGAAAAAACCGTTCAGACTTTAGTTTTGATATCAGTCGCATGCACCTATAAGCCCTCGTACTGATAATTTGTTTTAAATCCTATCCCAAATTTTGCTATAGGTTCTTAAATAATATTGTTTAAATGAAGTACGCATAATGCTGGATTCACATATATTTTCGTCTGCAAATATGAAGAAAAGTAGAGCGGGACAGATGTATGCCAAAACTCCGAGCGTGTGAAAGAGAACCATCAAGAAGATGAACATGTTCGTCTTCATATCTGCATTATGGCACTTCCTATAATCTTCATGCACGAAGATCTTCTGCAATTTGGTGTTCCCTCTCTATCCAACAAATGTACATTTTAATTTTGCACCCCTTTTTTTTGCAGAAGTCAGACGAAGATACATGTAAATCCACCATAATGCGATATTAACGATAAAATATGTTTGTCCGTTTATTTTCTATAGTTTCGTTTAGTAAGAGAAGTAGAGCTTTGATTTTTTTCTGGTAAAAAAGTTAATTATTAATTTAATTTTGTAATCTATGTACCTATGTTTATCTTTAAATAAGGAGAAATAATTTTTTTAAAACGGTTATTTCACAAACAAAATGCAAACAACATGAGATAAACTACGATATCACAGCTATTACTATTACTGATATTGGTATAATGTCCTTATCAGAAAATGAGATTCTTGCTGCACTTTCAAATTTAGACAATAACTTGAGTTTGACTCCTGATAACATACCTGCAATATTTTTAAGAAATTGAAAATTCAACTTACCAAAACCGCTGCAAAAAATTTTCAATTTATCGCTCAGCAAGGATGTTTTTCTGGATTTTTGGAAGTGTTCATACATTACACTTATTCATAAATCAGGATCAAAACAAGTAATTGAAAACTACAGGACTATTGCAAAACTTCAATTGATCCCTAAAGTTTTCGAATCTTTGGTAAAAACTTAAATGTATGATGCAGTTGAAAACCATATCTCACCATGTTGCAATATTTCCCGCGAATTTAAAAGGAGGTATTTAGGACGATTATGATGACGAAGTTAACTTGAAAACCGCGACTTAGGATTATACGAATCCCATTAACTAACATATAATATTATCACAAACGAATTAATTTAATTATTTTGTGCAACCGGCACACACGAAAGTTAAAATCGAAATGATAGACGTCAGTCAAATCGACGAAAGACGAATAAAGGGGAAATATAGAAAATGAAATATGAAATATTGCAACACACTGCAACAACTATGTAACCAACTCAGCTGGGGGTGGGTTCGAACTTTTGATACGAATTTTATAAAACGAATTACAAAAAAAATAACAATTCGAATCGAATAAAACAAAAAACAGTAGGTTTTTATATGATGATAAAGAAAGGTAAATATGTTTATGGTAAGTACAGGGAAGTACTTACGCTGTAGGTTGGGTGCCAGGAAACTTTTTATTAGGGTCGTTCGCCTTGGACGGATTCTGAAATTTCGTCTTCAAATTGAAGGAAACGCACAATATTATTCCCAATGGGAAGTTAAAAGTATTTTTATTGATAAATGTCTGGGAAACCTTGGCTTGCGCCTGGATTAAAACCTAGAATCTTTTCGTTATAAAGTTAATTATAAAATGAAATATGTTGAAATTGTCGGAGGACAATTGCAAAGAAATAAAAAAATAAAACAAACAAAATTACTAGGTCCCGAAATGAAAATTAACAAAGAAAAAAATTACGTTAAGTAATGGGGGTCACGAGTCCCACAATTTAGGGATATAAAAACGAATTAAGGCAAAAGTCAACCTAATCTTTTGAAACACTTTTTTTTCAAAACGAACAATAAAATAAACTCTACTTATCTTTTCTTTTTGTAACTCCTTTTCCTTCCTGCTCTTTCCTCTATAAATAAACTTCGCCCCGTTCTGACGATTTATTTCCTTTTTTAAACTATAACTCCTTTTCCGAAACACTTTCAAAACCAAAAACGATTCTCACTTTCTTATCTTAAGATAACAAAATATTTCCAAGTTTTTATTATTTCTTTTTTTTTCTCTGCTCCCAAAATAAACCTCACGGATGTGCTCGTCAACCAAGAAGTGGTTGATCTTGCTAAGCCGTTGTCCTCTATTGGCCACCCTCTTTCGCTCACACATCCACATTCCACACTCTCAAACAATAGTTATCGTGGAACTCGGTTACGGTATCTGTTGACGTCAGTTACTAATTAATCATTTAAATTCAAATAATTGTTTAAAATTGTATTGGCTACTTTAAGGCGTACCCATTAACGTAACGTAAATTAAGTTCTGAATTACTATAATAATGAAGTTGAGAATAAAATAATGTGTATACTCTCTATTTTGCGTATTCACCTCGACGTATACTAAGTTAATGGTTTTCACCACTGAGCTAGTCGGTTTGACTAGACACATTCGTGTCTTAGTAATAATTTTATTTTTTGTTCATAAGTAAAGTTAGAAGAATACAGACGTGTCATTTGCAGTCAAAGGTAAAAAATTGGTTGTTCTGTTTTTTTATTGATATATGGTACTGCAAAGATATTAACTTATTACAGCACTAATAAGCACAACTTATTACAGCACACAGTTTTGCTACGGTTTCTTGTTATCTCGTGATTTGAGTACAGTTTTGCTACGGTTTCTTTTAATCTCGTGATTAAGTACAGTTTTATTACGGTGTTTTGAAATCCTGTTAAGGATAATCGATTCTTTTATGTAAAAGATTTTTTTTTTCTTGGTTTTTCTTGGTGAACATACAATACAGCGTTTTGAGATAATATTCAGAATTATCGATTATTTTATTTTATAAGATTTTCGGGTTTTTTAAATTGGAAATTGTTCGGAAATTGAATTATTTCTATATTTTTGGAAATTTATTGCATTTTGTGCACCTTTTTTCTTCGTTTTAGAACAAATTAATTTTCGTTTTTCATCGTTTCTTAAAATGGCTGCTTCTAAAGATTTTTATCTAAGCGTTAAGCAAATTAATGAAACAATTGAAAGCTTTCAAAGTTTTCGGGATGTATCAAGTAAGAAAATGATGACTTTTAGTATGTTTAAAGTATGGAAAAAGAAATTCAAAGATTCATGGTGTAGTTTTCGCTCAATATATGCAAAATGTTTAAGAAATGAGGATAAAACGTTAGATGAGGCAAAATTATCGACAATAAAAGCAAAATACAACTCAGTTTCACTGAATTATTTCAGAACAATGGGTAGTATAATCGATACAATTGAGGTGGAGACAAGTAACAGCAATGACATGAAAGAAAGGGTAAAAGATTCTCAAGTATCTTGGTCCACTAAGCCAGATTTTGGAATTCCACCTTGCGACGTGGAATGTTTTGAGGGTGACTTCAAATCCTGGTCTACCTTTCGTGACATGTTCACGTCTATTTATGCTAACCACCCCCGTTTAAGTGATGTAGAAAAGCTATATCATCTACGCTTAAAAACCAAAAAGGAAGCCCATGATATTGTCGACAAGTTTTCACTCACATAATTTTGTTCTTGCGTGGGGAGCTTTAAAATCTCAGTACAAAAAAAAGAATCTTAATAAATACTCAACTTAAAACACTTTTTTCAATTACATCAATCACTACTGAAAGTGGATCAGCCTTAAGAAAATTACACAGAACCGTGCGCGATTGCTTAGGAATTCTTTCAAGCTTTAGCGTTAATACTGAAAATTGGGATCCGATTTTAGTTTTTCTTGTTTCACAAAAGCTTCCAGATAAAAAATTCTTGAATCTGTAGAAGAAGTTCCGCAATGCTCCCGTAAAAAATCTACTCAAATTTCCAATTCAAATTCCAATTTTAAGAAAGTAAACTCTTTTCATACTGCATCACAAAAGAGTTTTTGTTGTAAATTATGCAACAGCAATCATCCCTTGCGTTTATGCAAGAAATTTTTAGATATGGATGTCTCATCCCGACGTAAGATAGCTCAATCCCAAAAGTACTGCTACAACAGTCTTGCGCTCACACATTCGGTGTATGAATGCAAAAATAAAGTATCTTGTGACCAGTGGGGTAAAAGACACCACAGTTTACTGCACTTTACTTTATCAAAATCCACCCCTCCATACAAATGGTCGTTATATAGTGAAACTTCCATTCAAGCCCAACTTTAACTTCTTAGATTTGGGTCTTTCGAGAAAAAGTGCAGTTTCTCAGTATCTGCGCCAAGAAAAACGTCTTCTTAGCGATACATGTCTCAAAGAAGAATATAATAAAGTACTCGGGGAATATGTTTCGTTAAATCATATGTCCATTGTACCACAATGTAGTTTGAACCTTTCCAGTCCGCACTTTTACTTACCGCATCATGCTGCGGTAAGGCCAGATAGCGCTTCAACAAAAGTAAAAGTTGTGTTTAATGCAAGCGCATCTACAAGGGAATCAGTCTAAACGACATGCTATACAGTGGCCCTGCTTTGCAAAACGATTTGCAGGCTATTTTACTAAGATGGCGACTATATCCATACGTTTTCAATAGCGACATTGAGAAAATGTATCGCCAAATATATATTCACCCGAATCATCAGAGATTCCAACGGATTATTTTTCGATCTTCGGAGTCAGAATCAGATTTGGCTGATTTTGAAATCAACCGAGTTACTTTCGGAGTTTACTGTGCTCCATATTTAGCACTCCGAACGTTGCATAGCTTGCTTTGGATGAAGCAAATAATTTTCCATTAGCAAAAGAAGTGGTGCTCTCGGATTTTTACGTGGACGATGTTTTCTCTGGAGGTTTCAGTCTTAAATTTGTCTTGCAGATTCAGGAAGAATTAAAAACACTTCTTTTGGCGGGTGGATTTAATTTGAAGAAATGGACCGCAAACCATCCTCGCTTGTTGGAAAACATCCCTAGAGGGATGTTTTAGATCAACACTTTCTTATGTTTGAAGAGTCTTCACATTCGAAATTTCTAGGCATAGGGTGGAATGCGAGGGAAGATTGTTTTTTTATTTGTTGTAAATTATTTTCCCAATCAGAATATGAGTTAACAAAACGTGAACTTTTTTCGAATATATCAAAAATCTATGACCCTATAGGTTGGCTTGCACCAACTATACTATAGTTAAAAATTTTAATGCAACATGTTTGGAAAGACAAAACGGAATGGGATGCGCCCATAAAACCCAATCGTGTAGAAACCTGGAAAGAATTTTCGTAATCTTTCCCAATCATTAAAGATATTAAAATCCAAAGATGGATTAATTACACTCCAGAGATGAGCGTGGAAATTCATGGTTTTTGCGATCCCTTACATCCCTTAGAGCTTATGCTGCTGCCGTGTATTCGAGGGTTTCGAATTCCTCTGGAAATATTTTCACTCACCTTCTGTGCTCAAAAACGAAAGTGGCACCCTTGAAAGCCATTTCGATACCTCGGCTGGAACTTTTTGGAGCTGTTTTGCTAACAAAGTTGGTGAACGCTGTACTTAGTAGTCTACGCCTTAAAAACAGTCCGGTGTATCTTTGGTCGGACTCAATGATAGTACTTTATTGGATTCGAGATTGCCCATCTCGACTTGAAACATTTGTCAGAAATACAGTCTCTAAGGTGCAAACAGAAAGTCCTCCAGGTAGTTTTTGGAGACATGTTCCCTCTGAAGATAATCCTGCCGACATCGGTTCTCGAGGTGTTATGCCTCAAATGTTGATAAATAATGCTCTGTGGTGGCATGGACCAAGTTGGTTAAGGTTATCCAAAGATTCCTGGCCAGTCACAAAAATTCAGAAAGATCCCAATTGGAACCTTGAAACGAGGAAAGTCAACAGCTTTGTAGTAAATTTCAATGCAAATTATGATGTTTTGAGACGATTTTCATGTTACGGTCGTGCTGTTAAAGTAATAGCATATTTGTTCCGATTTATAAACTTAGCATCTCGTAGAAGAAAACTGTTTTATTTATAGATACTTTTCTATAAATTTGGTTCAACATTAAATAATTTTTGTAATAACTCGACTAGTAATATAAGCACAACGCCTTTATTTTAGTGAAGAGTACAAATGTCTCTATAATTCGAAACCATTGAGTAAGAATAGCTCAATTCTATCTCTTAACCCATCTTTAGATTCGCAGCTAATCATCAGAGTAAATGGTCGTTTAACAAATGCAAATTTGAGTTATAATGAAAAATTTCCCATTATATTGCCATGTCCATGTCCGTTATCAAAATTGTTGGTTGGATTTGTCCATAAAATTTCCTTACATGGAGGGAACCAACAAGTTTTGTACTTAATTCGAAAGGAGTTTTGGATTTCAAAACTAAAAAACTTAATAAAATTCTATGTAAATCGTTGCCTAGTTTGTGTTTTGCACAAAAAGGAATTTCAAACCCAGCTGATGGGAACACTCCTACCCGAAAGGGTTAACTACTCTTTTCCGTAGGAACGATGGAAAGGTACGCGTGGTTACAGTTAAAACTCAGCAAGGAGACATTTTACGCCCTTTAGTGAAATTGTGGCTTTTGCCCGTCGATCGGAAATTGTTTCAGGTGTATCATATGTCATATTATTTTTTTTATATGTATTTAAATAAGTTCTGAATGCACAGCACCTTATGAATTAAAACCTTTAAATTTACCTATTTAATTTAAAATTTTGTTTCCTATTAACATGCCTGAGTGAGTAAGGGCACTCTTTAAACAACCCTCAACGTTGGATCTACTAACCTCATTTATTTTTTTTTTCTGAGTAGCGAATCGAGGCGCTTCTTCAGCAAAATACCTCCACCGATGGACTTGCGATGTGAGATCTATCGACCGTTCGAATACATGGATTTGTACTCTTTGCATTCCTGCAAAGGGAGGCCGGAATGTTGACGACAGTTACTAATTAATCATTTAAATTCAAATAATTGTTTAAAATTGTATTGGCTTCTTTAAGGCGTACGCATTTACGTAACGTAAATTAAGTTCTGAATTACTACAAAAATGAAGTTGAGAATAAAATAATGTGTATACTCTCTATTTTGCGTATTCACCTCGACATATACTAAGTTTATGGTTTTCACCACCGAGCTAGTCGGTTTGACTAGACACATTCGTGTCTTAGTAATAATTTTATTTTTAGTACATAAGTTAAGTTAGAAGAATACAGACGTGTAATAAAATTTGGAGTTAAAGGTAAAAAATTGGTTGTTCTGTTTTTTTTATTGATATATGGTACTGCAAAGATATTAACTTATTACAGCACACGCACATAATTGACCAACTGGGATTTATATTAAGAGGAATCCCCCCAACAGTATCACTCCGAAATTGATTTCCAGCGAAACTCTCTTTTACCCACACATTCACTGAATTCCCAAGTTGTTGGCGTTGTCCCAAAACTTGACGAATCCAAGGCCGTATTAAGACATGTTCACAATAATACTTTCGAGAAACAAAATAAAGAAACTATAAAAAAGTTGAAAATACAATTCTGAGCATTCTCTCAGCTACTCTACAATATTAATTCTAACTTTTTGAAAACTTTTCGAAAAAGAGCCATACAATTTCTGAAACAATTATTTTCTGCATTGGATAAATATGGTAAAAGTAAACAATTTATATTCACTTGATAAAAAAAAATAACAAAAAAAAAAAAATATATTTATTTCTTTACATGGATCATAATTATGTATTTATATTCAAAACTGTGCACTACAAATACAAATTCATATTCGTTGTTTCTTTTTTTTTTTTTAATTTCTATAAAAAAAAATAATATTACAGGTCCCACCAATAACAATAATTCCCTTAGAAATAATTTGATTGCAGTGGTAACTCTGATTAAGCATGACATCCAATTTTGGTTCTATAACCCAGTAAATACAAGCCCGACACAAGCATAATAAATGTGTGAACTCTGTCAGACGCATGCGCGAGAAGCATTAATTTCGATGGATTTGCCTCAGCGAAGTGAAAAAAAAAATAAAATAAATAAATCGGGTGGCACAACGGCTCATGAAGAACCAGGGCCTAGTGACTAACAACTCGCAACCATTCCTGTGTGCGCCTTTCGACAGGAATGGAAGGGACCTACAATTTTATACCGAATCCGAACGGCTAGACGAGAAGCACTTATTCGTGACAAGTGATACTCTTGGAGGATTTGTCAATTCCTCGCGAGAGGCAGTAGCCCTGAAAAAAAACTTTTTAGCGGCTGGGAAGCGATCCCAGACCTCCAGCGTGACAGTCGAACGCACTAACCATTACGCTACGGGCTACTACGAAGTGATGTCAGCTTAATTTGTTTCTATAAGACCTGTGTCGAGATCATCCTCTCAGGCGCATGCGCTGGAAGTAATAATTCCGATTATTTGGTCCTAGCGAAGTGTTGCACACTCAACATGAAAGAATTAAAAGATGGTACTTCGCATGGAAAGAAGTATTTATTTGAAAATAAGCTACTGCTGGCTGAATTATTTACATACGAGGTGACCATAGTATCGTTTCTGTTTCATCGTTAAAAAATAGTGTATTGAATGTTTTTAAAAATTTTCTTAGTATAATGCTTTCATTTCTCAGTAGTTTTTTTTAATACAATTTAAACGTTTTTTTAATATCTTTTCTTCGTAGCTATTTTCAGTTGAAAAAAAAAATGAATGATGGTCGTTATTGTTTATGTTTTTTATTTTGGCAAATTAGTGTTTTTAAAAAAGATACAAAATAAAATTGTCAGTAAATAAGTAGTTTGTGTACAAAATGAAAAGAACATATTTTATGGAGCATATAAGAGTTCTTATTTTTTTCTCAAATCAAAGCATTTCTTTTTTAAAAAAACAATCGATTACAACGAAAAACAAACTTATCTTTCAATTTGTGTCTCACAAAATGTATTTTTGTGTGACCACTTCCATGTTTTCTCTAATGAGTAATCATGAATCATTAATAATTTAAAAAAAATAACATTAAGTACAAAAAACTCCTGTGAAAGCAACAGACGAATGGACAGCTGTAATTTTTAAATTAGGTTAATTCATCAGGAAGCCCCAAGGAAGTTTTTAGGAAGCTAATTTCGGTTTCAAGTGGTTCCAATTTGGCACTCAATTTTTATATGCCAGGCTAGCTCGATACCTAAGGTGCCCGACTCTCAACCCAGCCATCCTCGGTTCAATTCCCGCAAAATTCATCAAGTAAGTAATGTGTTTTTTCAGTTATAAATAACTATTGTGAATTAATTTCCAGAAGAAAATCATTACTAGCATGAAAATAAAAGAGAAAATTTAGAAATGAAAATAAAAAAATAATTTTTATTTTGTTTTGCATTGTGCTTCGAAAAGGCTTCTCCTAGGCCTCGACAAGCCTTTCATAAGGGTTTTTCGATGTGTCTATCGAAACACTTGAACAAAACTACACTACTACATTTGCAATTTTTGAGTAAAGTTTTTTTCTATAAGGCCTTAGCGAAATAAATTCAGTATATCCAATAAACCTGTAAACGATTGCTTAAAAGCCATTCGAGCTTCTCAATGTGGGCCAAATGTGTTTCTCTAAGGCCTTATAGAGTCAAATTTGCTGATTAGGAAATAACTTCGATAGACTCTTACAGAAGTTAAATTCTTAGTTGGGATGTGAAGAACATGTGAGTGTAGGTTCTGTATAAAAGTTCAATCAATGTAGGTTGGGGTTCGCTGCTCAGTAAAGATGGCGTGCGAGTTTCCAGAACATCTGCTGGCTCAACACGAAGGGGTAGGTGACGTGTGAGTCTCCAGCCCATCCGCTGGCTCAACACGAAATAATCCACCAGGAAGAATCGATTACCTAAATTGTCATCCTCTCTGGGACACTCTCAAAAACTCCGTGAGGACAACAGACTCAAAAGTGTGGGTCGAAAAATAGGAATGGTTGGGATGGTGGGGAAAAATAACGAGAGTTTGACTATGACCAAACAACATAGTAAGACGAATGTTTTAAGAACTGATAAGGAATGGTTTTTGTTGCGGGAAATCTAACTGTAACAACCCTTTCAACACGGATTTGTTTGTGGAAAATCCAATGCTACAAATCTTGCTTTGTTTACAAATTTTTGTATAAACGCAATTGAAAAAAAAAGCCAAGTGGATGTCATTTATACTGACTTTTCAAAGGCATTTGATAGGGTAAGCCATGAATTATTATTGAATAAACTTAAATCTCTAGGTTTTCACTACACCACAGGGGCTATTCGATCTTGTCCAACAGATGCTTTAGGCGTTTTCTGCACCTTTTACCACTAGATTTACACATTACCGATTTGCAACCCACTGTGAGTGGACGTGTGTGTTGAAGTGGTGTCAATAACTTATCAAATACCCGCAATAGCCCTAAAATATCAATTAAACATCAGTGCTCATACTCTTTCATATCTGCCCCTTATTAATTAGAAAAAATAAAATAGCCCATCCAGTATATCACCAACTGAAAATAAAAAATATTAAACTAATAAGCAATCCAAATATACAAGTCGCGCCGCAAAAATAAAATCATTTAAAACAACAAAAAAGTGCAGTGTCAGTGCGTGCAAAAGCAAAAACAAAAAGTGTACCTGTGTATCGAAGTCGATGATGCACAAGCCACAAGCATCTAAAGCACAGCGCACAGCGGTAAATTTCCTTTTCTCTCCTTCCCACGTCACTCACAGTGCTTTGGCTTCGTCACTATATGCAGTGTGTGTAGCATCTCACACAATGTATGTAATCGACTAAGCCACAGCATATCAGAAAAATTGCTGTTATTGATTTTGTGTATCCAGGGGTGGATCAGTACACTGCTTTTTTAGGCATAACACTAGTAGTATTGTTCTGTGAAGTCATTGGGGGCCCAAACTTGATATCAGCATAGATAACTGTCTGATTTGATTTTTTATGTCTGTTTATTGTAATGGTGGGTGAATTTAGGGTTGACTACAGCAACATTCGGGGACTGAGGCAGAATTTTTGTGCTGCATATGTCCATACTGTGAAAAACAGGCCAGCTGTTTTGGCACTAAGTGAAACCCAGGTAGGGGAAAATACCGATCACTCGGAATTCAGCCTACATGGTTATTGCTTAGTGCCTCTATTTTTTCCACATCATGGTCTCGCCGTGTATGTTCGAAATGATGTTGCTTATCAGCTTCAACCACAATATGGTTCATGTTTGAATACGAACTTTAATTTCATGTGGTTTAAATTCACCATTCATAAGCGCATCATCCATACTTGTTTTATTTATCGTAGTCCTAGTTTGGATAGTAATTCGACTTCCAACGAATTCGATGCACTATCCGACTCCATCCAGAGAATTATTTTCCATTTTCCGCACAGTGTAATCGTTGTTACGGGCGATTTCAATGTACATAGTTCTTCGTGCCTACGCTATTCGGGTCAGACAGCACCCGAAGGAAGGTATGTCGAGATTTTTGCTGAGATAAACAACCTAACTCAGCTGGTCGACGAGCCTACCCGGATTCCTGACGTTGCAGGTCAATCCGCCAACACTCTAGATTTGTTTCTTACCTCTGACCCTGATAAATACACTATAAGCGTATTATCGCCTCTAGGCACATCAGACCATTGTGTCATATCTGCGAATTTCTTGTGCCACCAAAACACAGTTAAAGAAAAAACTCCCAAGAGAACCGTTTGGCAGTACGAGAAAGCCAACTGGGACGGTCTCAATGTTTTCTTCAGGAACTTTAACTGGTCACTATGCTTCCTCGATAGTGACGTAGATTCCAGTGCAGATATGATTACAAACTTAATTCTTTGTGGAATGAGAAAATTTATCCCGAATAGGGTGAAATCTATCAAACCCAAATAAAACTCATGGTTTGATTCGAGCTGTAAGGAGGTTATTAGGGTTAGAGAAGTAAGCTTCCGAAGTTATAAAGCCAACCCTACCGAGGAAAACTGGATAAAGTTTCAACAAGCTAGAAAGACCTGTAACGTTCATATTCGACGAACCAAATTTTTACATGATCAAAAATTACGGCAAAAAATTCTACAATGTCCCAAAGGTAGTAAAAATTTTTGGTCATTTGTAAAAAACATACGAAATACCACCTCGTCCTCGGTTCCAACACTCGTCTGCAACGATACTCTTTTTGTCAGCTCAATCGATAAAGCCAATTTGCTTGCAGCACAGTTTGCTGTTAATTCGTCGCTGCCTGAAAGTGTTATGACTCCTCCTGTACTTGAGAGCGCAAATGATTCTATGGGACAAATCTTCTTCCGCACTCGTGCAGTTGCCAGAGTTCTGAAAGATCTCGATATACACAAATCCGCTGGCCCGGATAGTATCCCTCCCATTGTTCTGAAGAGGTGTTCTTCAACGCTGGCAAAACCACTGCGTAAGCTTTTCCATCTGTCCCACTCTCCTGGTCTCTTTCCGAGTGGATGGAAAACAGCATTTGTCCAGCCTGTCCCTAAAAAAGGCGTGTCTTCTTCCCCCTCCAACTATCGGCCAATTGCGCTTACGTCCCTTCTTTCCAAGGTCATGGAAACGCTGATTAATTTTCAGCTAAAGAAATATCTCGAAGAACGAAAGCTTCTTAATGGCAGTACGGCTTTCGTAGCAATAGGTCCACTGGTGATTTGATGGTATATCTCACCGAACAGTGGCACAAATCTTTACATCGTTTTGGAGAAAGTAAGATTATTGCGCTTGATATTTCTTAAGCATTTGATAGAGTCAAGCTCTCTTGTCGAAAATGCGTGCATTTGGTATCGATGAATCTCTTCTTCGTTGGATTAGAAATTTCCTTTCGGACCGTTCAATACAAGTTGTATTGGACGGTTTCAAGTCTGAAATTCACAAAATAAATGCTTCGATGCCCAAGGGCTTCGTTCTGTCTCCGACTCTCTTCCTTATATTCATAAACGATCTTTTATCTGAAACTTCTAATCCATTAAATTGTTTCGCTGACGACAGTACCCTCAGCTTTTCATATTCGTTCTTAGATTCCCATCCATGTCCTTCGGATGTGGAACTTGAACGGCAGCGTATGATAAGCTCATTAAATTCTGATCTAGACAGCATTGTCCAATGGGGAATAAAAAATCGTGTAGAATTTAATGCTTCAAAAATTCAATGCTGTCTACTGTCGTTAAAACGAAACCCACCACCCATGCCACTATCCATGAGTGGCACTTGCATTGAGGAAACCGAAAAGCTTTCAGTCCTCGGTATGTGTGTCACAGACCACCTTTTATGGAACGACCACATATTCGACATCGCCAAAAATGCTACTAAGTGTCTAGGTTTTCTCCGTCGATGCAAGAAATGTTTCTCCCCTCCTGATCTGGCTGTGATCTACAAAGCCTTTATTCGTCCAAAACTTGAGTATAACTCTCACATTTGGGCAGGTGCTCCAATAACTCACTTGAGTTTATTGGATAGAGTTGAAAAGAGAGCTCTTAACATGATAGGTGAAAGAACTATAACGGAAACATTCTCTTCTCTTGAGCACCGTCGAAATGTTTCATGTCTTTCGTTATTTTACCGTTATTTCCTCCCCTTAAACAATTCAACCGTATTACTTGCGCTTCTAGGAATGCCCATCAGTTTACCCTTGAGCCCAATTTCGGACGTACTGTTAAGTACAGAGATTCTTTCTTTAGTCGCACTACTCGAATGTGGAATGCTCTACCCAGCTCAATTTTCCCCTCCCATTGTGATCTGCAGATGTTCAAAACCAATGTGCATCGGTATCTCCTTTTAAATCCCCTCCAATCTACATAATCGCTCGTGCTGTGTATATCATCTTAAGGGTAGTCACAACCCCTTTTGCACGCGCTTAATATAAAAAAAAAAAAAAAATTAAATACCTGGTATCTTGCAGCGCGATAAGACTAAAAGAATCGAACTCCTGGTTTGCAAAAGCAGCAACATCACGGGTTTAATTCCAACCGAAATGTTTTCGACTCCCACTGATTACTGCACCCCTTCAATGAGCCTCGGTAAAGATTTTTAAATTATATTCCTATCCAGAAAGGATTGGAATGATGACGTCGTGACGAAAGACTTCGACAGAACTATCTTTACTGATGGGTCAAAGATGGAGTGCGGTGTTGGTGCGGGTATTTTTACAGAGTCCCTAAATATATCCAGGTCTTTTCGGCTACCTGACTTTGCTAGTGTATTTCAGGTTGAAGTACTGGCAATCAGGGAAGCATGCAAGCTAATTAAACAAAATCCAAACCAGAACCGAAATACAGCTATTTTCTCAGACAGTCAAGCGGCTGTTAAAGCCATTAATTCGGCTACATCATCTTCAAAATTAGTACGACAATGCCAGGATGTGCTTCTGAGTCTGAACACTAACCTCATGGTCACCCTTATCTGGGTTCCGGGTCACAGTGGCATTGAGGGGAATGAACGGGCTGACGAGCTGGCCAGGCAAGATTCAGCCCTTCATAACTCACTTGCGGAGAGAATCAGTATTCCTCTGGGAGTTATGAAGGGCAATATATTCTCAATTTTTCTCTCAGAATCTAATCGTAGGTGGAATAGTTTAACTAACTGCATTATTTCTTGAAAGATCTGGCCTGCATATAATAAATCTGGAACAATTAACCCAATGTGCAGACCCAGGCGAGACAGAGCAAGGATTGTTGCAACATGCACTGGAAACTGGCTAATAGGAGAACATGCGGCGAAGCTTGGCATCCACTACAATACTCACTGTCGTAGTTGTGGGGACCAGCAGGAAAAGGTAACAGTCTTTCATTTCCTCTGTAAATGTCCCGCTTTGGCCAGAATGAGGCAACAATCTTTTGGGAAGCCCTTTTTTGACGACCTTAATGAACTCTCCGGAACAAACATTTGACTTCTTTCCTCAACGCGGCGAAATGGATCTAGGATTTACTTCGGTTTCCCCTTGCACCATGTTCTTCTCCAAACTCCTATGACTGTGAGCTAGCAGACTACTAGTGTTTGAAGGTGGCTCATGGTGCACGAGGACCGAACGATCACACGGTTGTGCCAACCTTCGCTTCAATACCAGTCAACAAGTTGCCTAGTTGGAACAATGTAGATGGTTTTTAGTTGCGAACTTTGGTCCTGTCGGGTGTTTTTCCTATATCCAAATCCGTAATAAGTTTCATCTCATGTTTAAATCCAATAAAAGCGTCTGGTCATACAGGCGGGTAGTACCTTCTCTGGTAACCACAAGTCATGTTGTGTAAAAAGACGGAGGTGTACAGAGATTACCATATCCGAGTGTGTGACTAGATGATCACCCTAAGGGATCAGATCGTATGCGTCCTGGGCAAATCAGCAAATTGCTTAGCGTAGCATACTGCAGCCGATCTCGAGCGTAGGCGATGATCCGTTGGGAGATCTATCACTAAATACCCCCATTTTCTTAAAAAATATATTTTTTAATTCACAGTTCAAACGAGTTATGGTATCAAAACGGCGCATTACAGCGTTAATTGGGTTATCGAGCGAGGATGCTTGTGACCGCCATCTCTACCTACCAACCTAGGTTTTCATTCTCAGATGTTTGACTGGATTAAAAGTTATGTGTGAATTCAAACCAATAAAATCGGTTCCATGAAATCAGTGCCAATATCAAATTACTACGGAGTTCCCCAATGTAGTCACCTGGGTTCACTATTGTTTTTACTTTTTGTAAACAATTTTTCGAAATTTATTTTAGACTCTCAATGTTTGGTTTTTTCAGATGATGTTAAGATATACAGGCTCATCAATTCAATCTCTGACTGTTAACAGCTCCAAGATGCATGTAGATTACATCGTGTCTAGAGGTTATTCTATGCTTGTATTTCTGTTTAGAAATTCTAGTGAATTTAAATGTGCTTATACAATAAAATCTCTTTTTATCAGTTTTGGACGACCTTTTTTGAATTTTGTTGTGAAGTCTGGTCTCCCTACTACAAAAACGCTTCCAACAGAATCGAAAGGATTCAAAAAAGGTTCACGAAATATTCACTTAGGAAACTTCATTGGACCCTACCCTTACCATCATATATGGAGACTAGGAGAATTTACCTCTTGATTTCACTTGCAAAAGATGTTTTAATTGGTCATATTGATTCTACTAAATTACGTGAGCTATTTATAAAACATACTTCAGCTCGTTGTTTGAGGGTTAATCATTTTTTCTTCACAGCACAACACTCGACAAATTACTGGCTTAATAAGCCTATTACAAAAGCCTTCCTACTTTTTAATAAATATGCCGATATATATAATCGAACTTGAAAGAGGAAAGACAGAATGTAACTCACTCCATTTTACCGGAACATGGGACGCCATTGCGTACAACTTAACGAAAGGGTGTTTTGGAATTGGAAAGAGATAGCTTTTAGACGACAAGTGCGCCGCCTGCGTGTGAGATAGAAGATGAGTAGAACTGCCAGCTTGTAGAACTGAACTTGTTAAGGGTTTGCTAGCACTAACTAACTTTTTTACAAAAAAAAAATAAACTTTTTTACAAAAATAAAATAAATTTTTTAACAAAAAAAAAAAAAATAAAACAAAAATAAATAACTATTTTACAAAAAAAAAATTAACTTTTTTACAAAAAAAAAAAAATTTACAAAAAAAAAACAACTTTTTTTTTTACAAAAAAAACTAAATTTTTTACACACAAAAAGAAATAACTTTTTATAAAGAAAAAACTAACTTTTTTACAAAATAAAAAACATTTGTTTGCAGAAAAAAAACCATGTTCATGTAAAAATAAATCTTTTCTTACTTGCTTAAACATTAAAAAGTGATGAAAAATTATTCAATTAGGTATGGTTTATTTTTTTTACTATTAATTTTATTTCTTTACACTCATCCCTGACCTACTGACTGGCTAACGCTGCGCTGCTAGGATAAGCTAAAATCGGAAAAATGGTAACTGCTCCTAAACGAAAAATACAGGTGATGTGTCGGAAGGTAGGCCTTGAATAGGCCTAATATATTTAAGGTTGCCACTTTTCTAGAAGTAAGATAGTAAATTAAGATCAGAAAATAGCCTCCTGCTCCTAAACGAAAAATCATATCTCTAGATTACGAATATACATTTTTAAAGTCGCTGGGGCGCTTATGTTTAGCCGCAAATCAAGTTTGAAGGTTCCAACTTCGGTAGCTCTACGACGTTTAGTTTAGTCAGGAATCGCGTTTAAAGATAAAACTCGGTTTTTAATATCATGCGATACATTGATTGAAAGGTGGCACTCCCTAGATTACGAATATGCATTTTTTAAGTCGCTCGGTTGCTTAGTTTAGCCGCAAATCAAGTTTGAAGGTTCCAACTCTGGTGGGACATTTAAATCGAAAAAATACAGTCAATATGTACGAAGATAGGCCATAAATAGGCCTAAATTGGGTATGATTTTAAACGTTGCCACATTCTCTAAAAGTAACTTGTTTTGAAAGTGGAGGGTGAGGTTATAAACTTAATTAAATACATATTTACGCTCAGCCCTGAATCACATGAAATAACATAACATTTTCGACGGGCGCCTTTGGCAACCTATCAGTTTCCTATACAGGGTGTCCCTTAATTCGTCAATAGTATTTTAGGGTATGTTTCTGGGGTATATTCTAAGCAAAAAATTGTTGTACAGTAATACTACGTTTTCATTGGAGACAAAATGAGGTAATTACGAAATTAAATCATTTGGAACGTCATTTCCTATACAAATTTGACGTTCCAAATGCGCTAATTTCGAAATTAATGAAAACGTAGTGTAAGGGCCTATCTCCAAGTTTGATATCATTCATCGGAAATTTAAGAAAAGTTTTACTTTGGAGAACCCTGATCCATGTTACCGGTAATTGCACTGTAAGTACTTATGATAGAAACTTCATTCAGGCCTCTTTTTTTAGAAGTAATGCCAGCCTTTGCAGTTGCGTTTAAATGAACGATTTTTTTTTTTAAATATATCCAAGATTCATACCCTAAAATACTATTGACGAATTAAGGGACATTCTGTATATTGTATGCTATAATATAAACTATATACTACACTGATGTTTACACATCATCCCCTTGAGTCCCGGTACTCACACATTTTTTTCAATGAAGAAACATTTTTCTCACTTATTAATAATTCAATGCATGTGTTTCAAATTTGAAGCAAATCGGTTTACCCGTTTAGGCTCTAGCTCGATGTAAAGTGGGCGTTAAAAGATAACATTTTAATAATGTTTTTACCAAACACCATAAATATTTAATAAGACCCTATCAAAAATTAGAAAAGTATTAGGAACGCAGTTATGTGTGAAGCGGTTCCCATGGGTTGGCCAAAATAAAACAACTAAGTGACATAGAACAAAGGGTGATCAATATTATGTCTGAGATAAATGTGGAGGTCGATTAACCTGTCATGCAAATCGGTGCCGAAAACATTGATAGGTATTGTAAAGGGCATCAAAATATTTTCATAAATAGCGTATATTAATTTAATTTATAAACCGTAGGATAGATCAACGCTGGAAGATTTACTCAAAGCAGAGTAAAATGACACTTTGAAGGCATCGACATCAGCAGCATTCCACCAAGAAGAACCAACTCCATCTGAAGACATCGAACACTTATTTAAAGCACATGATGGGTTTCCATCAACATATAATTTATTTACAACGCATAAAAACAATCATTGTCTTCATCAAATTCAAACCCTACAAATGCAGTTTACTAGTTAGCAAAAGGTTTAACATTTTGGAATAGATAGTAAATTGCTAAATACTTAGGAAATTGCTTACTAGTAAAATGTTAAGCCCTTAACAATAGTTTAAAATTTTGCGCCAATAAGTTTATTTCATTTGTTTAATGAATTAACAATATTCGAAAATGTAGCAAGATCGTTAAAAATTACTTCTTACAATTTGTCGTCTTACATTTCGTCCTTGAGCTAAAACATTGGGCTCATAATTCAAATTTCCACTTAGGTACAGCTATTTCTGAATATCTGCTTCAGTTGAGACGTCTTCCAGCAAAGGCATTTTAGCTCTTATCAGCTCTTACCTATGTTATGCAAAACAATACAAGCATTAATAATAACTCCTGATTTGGCAGGAGCGTAATATAAGACTCTTACTGCTGACAGCGATATACCTTTTAAAACAACTACATATATGTATGTACATTGTACATACACCTTTCGACCAGGCTTCTTGTTATTTGTTGTGCCTTGTAAAATGCTTCTTCTGCTTGTGAATTAGCATCAAGAATAGATGTCATCAACCATGGCTGTAATGGATAACCACTGTCACCAAGCAAATAAAAATGTATTTTACCTGAAGAATGCAGTGATTCTAATTTCGTTTTTGTTTTGGAACATCTCCAAATATATGAATCGTGTGCTGTTCCGCCAAATCAGGCATTAGCACTGAAAATTAAATATTCTGGTCCACATATGATTTCCACGTTTATCGAATGACCACCTTTCCTACATTAGTAAACATGATCAATTTGTTCTCTTTGTGCTGCAATTTTTATATGCGTGCCGTCTATCAATCCAATTACGCCTGGGAAACCTGCGATCGCAAAGAAACGTCTTCAATTGAGAACTGTGCAACGCTTGAAAATTGTACGTGGGGGTCAGCAATACAATTCAAAGCAATTGCAACCTCTGTAAACTGTCCTGACCAACAGCTCTTTGAAAGCATCCTTGAGCAAAGAATCGCAATGCACAAAGCACTTTAATATGCGATGGAAAGAGCATGCCTTCTTGATGATGTTCCAAGAAATGGGATAAGCTAGTTCATCTATCAATGTTCTACATAAGTGTTTTGGAAAGAGGTACAGTTGATTAAAATGTTCCTCGGTGATACAGTTAAAATGATTTTCATTGTCCCTTAAGTTTCGCCTGATAACCCTTATTTTATTCCTAAAAATTGTAGATAAATTAACACAATACATAATCACAAATAATGTAAATATCCAACCTCTGCACATTGTGACGATTTGTAAGAAGAATTCGCCTTATAATATTGAAGGCATTTTAATAAATAAAAATATTGTAAATAATTTATTAATTAATTTGTAAAAATTGAATGCACAGACTAACAAAAATGGAACAATTAACAATAATGGAAAAATTATTGTTTTTTTTTTTGTAGCAATAGCAATAGCAAAAAAAAATATCAGAGGAGACAAAAAATTATTCACCACAGCGAATGATATTGAATGCACCACAACGTTTTCATTAACTGTCGCTTTTTTACACCAATTGAATCGAAAAAGTGAAAGCAAAGGATGAAATCGAATGTGAAAACGAATTTGTCTATTAACTTTTTCACAGAATAAAAATTGACCAACAGGTGAACTTGGTTATAGTACTTTGTTCGAGTTGAGGTTTTTTGTTTTTTTTTTTGTCTATGGGGTAGTAGAATTAAGGCTGATTTTGACACACTCAAATGATATTTAATGCATTGACACAGAGAGGTCGTTAAACGGGTAGCATTTTATTATAAAAAGCTGTTCGAGTATCCAGTGTCTTACAATATATTACAATATTATAATTGTCTTGTTTGTATTCGAAAAATTAAACCACATTAACCACAAAAATCAACACAATTTCATTCATAACAATAAATTAAGGTTTTCTCAAAACATAAACTTGAAACGTATCAATTTAATTAACCTACTTTTAAAGCTTGTTCACAATGAAATAATTTTATGATTATTTTGTTGAGAAACAACACTTGTCATCTTACTCTTAACTCGAATAAAATCTATTTCAGAACACAGGTATATTGTGCGGGGTAGGGCTGGCCACGAGACGAGGCTCTGCGAGACTTTTGTAAGTCTCGTCTCGGTCTTGTTAAAATCGAAAAGTTTTAGGTCTCGGTCTCATCTCCAAAAAATACGATTTCCGGACAACCTGTTGATTTTTGGAACGAAATATTTTCGATTATAGTTTGAATACGTGCAGAAGAAAATAAATAATTAACTGAAACTTAAACCCCACGGTCTACAGCTTAACGGCATATTGCAAAATGAAGTACATGCAATAGCGTTTTCAAAGATATAAGAGAGATTTCTGTTGAGTTGAAAGACCAGCTACAAGTGCGGAATTGCATTACTGCACTTTTCAGCGTTTTTGGCACATATCTCTCGAATCCCATTATTTACACTTTAACGGTCATATAATAAAAAGAAGTACACGCAACAGCCTTTTCAACGACACATGACTCATAGTTGTTGACTTGGTTGATAAGTTACCAATGCAGAATTGCATTATTGCTGTTTTTTGTGCCTTAGAGCCGAATATCTTACGAACCCCATGGTTATGAGCTTAACTGCCATATAATGAAATGAAGCAAATGCCATAACCTTAACAACGACGTATGACTCATTACTGTTGAGTCGGTAGACCAGTACCAAATGAAGAATTGCATTGTTGTTATATTTGCCGATTTGTATGCCCACATATCTCTTGCACCCTATGATCTACGTCTTCACGGCTATATACAAAAATAAAGTACACAAAATTATCTTTTCAACGATGTATCATAGATTAATGTAGGTATGAGGACACACTACCAATGAAGAAATGCTCTGTAAATTTCGGTCGAAGTATACAGTCTCGTCTCGTCATAAGAGACCGAAAATGTTCTCGTCTCGTCATGCGAGACCGAAAATGTTCTCGTCTCGTAGCCAGCTCTAGTGCAGGGATATAGATTCCTATTCTCCAAAAGTAAATAAATAATAAAGGTATATTCAAGGATAAATATGTTTATTTGATCACAAGGGGCAAAAAGCACGGGGTCGGAGTAGGAATAACAGACATTATTTGTAGAAATGGCGGTCATTGATTTCTATTGATCAAATATAAACAATTATAAAGTAAGCTAAATGGTTAAATATTAATGATGGGTTGATGATGATGGCCCAAAATCAATAACAACAATGTATCTGATATGCTTTGGTTTAATCGATCATAAGCATTGTATGAGATGATACATACATACACTGCATATAAAGATGAAGCCAAAGCACTATAAGCGATGTGGGTAGGAGAGATAGGAATTTACCGCTGTGCTATAGATAATTTTGTTATCATCATCTTCGATGCATAGGTGCACTTCTTTACGTTGCTGTTATGCACTGGCACTGGCACTGGCACTTGCACTTTGATTTTGGTATTTTAAAGAATATGGGCTATTGATTTTTCTTTAGGTTTGCGCGCGCGCCGCAACTTGTAATGTGCACTTTTTGTTGTTGTTGTTTTGCACTTGTACTGGCACTAGCACTTTTTTTTGTAACTTATATGGAATATTGATTTTTTCTCAGTGCGAATAGTAAGATTTATATTATAATTATATTTATTTTTTTAATTTTAGATTTGGAATACCTATTAGGTATTTTTTTTTTTTTTTAAATATAAGGGGCAATGAGGAAATAAACACTATGTTGTCATTATTAATGAAGTAAATTATCAAAAACTGATTCGGGTATTTGATTAGGTTATTCACCGCAATCCCGAACATGTCCACTCACAGTGGATTTCAGATCGGAACTAAAGTATAAGATACAATCTACTATTATGTACAATCATACTCGTACATATCCGACAAGTTTTATAAAAATTCATTTGGATTTTGAGATTAATCACACCACTATTTCATTAATAGTGTTTATTATTGACACTTACCTTGTCTTCTCATATTACATAGATTAATGCCAATTAGGGCTGGCCACGACACGAGAAAAGTCTTCGTCTCGAACTCGGTCTCGCATGACGAGACCGAGACAAGACGAGACAAGACGAGACTGGCTTTTAAGCATCCGAGGCGAGACCGAGACGAGACTGTATATTTGGACCGAAATTTACAGAGTCTAATAAATTGAAAAATCCAATTTCAGTTAAACATTTATTTTCTTCTGCACGTATTCAAACTGTAATCGTAAATATTTCGTTCCAATAATCAACAAGTTGGCCAGAAATCGTATTTTTCGGAGACAAGACTTAACTATATGAGACCGACACGAGACCGTGACGAGACGGAAAATTTTCGATTTTAACGAGAACGAGACGAGACTTACAAAAGTCTCGCAGAGTCTCGTCTCGTAGCCAGCCTTAATGCCAATGTCCTTCATCGTGGTCAGCAACGTATTTGCAAGCGCCCTTCCAGTAACATCCTCAATAGGAATAAAGCACAAAAAGTCTTCTCGAATTGTGTATTCTTTGTCAATTTTATCTAAATATCGAACGCATATTGAAAGCTGTTCAATGCCATTCACATCAGATAAATATCCAGATTTGTTTACACGTTGCACAATATTCAAATTTATCGGTTTCCCTGCTGCATAAATAATTTCTTTTTGAATGCGATAGCTTAAATAGGTCTAGTTTGTCCCCGCTTTCTTCAAATGATTGTCCAAAACTTGATCACCAATTTCTATTCCATAACGAAGTAATGCTCTAAAGGTTCCGTCCTTATCTTCAGGCATAGTAATTTATTAAGGTCCATGATCCCGATGAGCTCTTAACGCTAATCCTTGCCTTCCACACAAAATAACGGCTCGGATATTCGAAATAAACTTTTTTTCTGTTTTCGAGTTGTTTTCTTTTTCGTGCTTTGTCAATTTCAATAATCACATATTTTTTTCCGGTTTTCGTAAATCAATTTAAAATTTTACCCATCATTCGTGGCGTCTTTATGATAAGCTTTGTTTTGGTGCTCTCTAAATTTATCGAGCGCTTTCTTCCAATCTCGAAACGCAGTCTAAACCAGTAACCAGTGTGCTTGTGTTCTGATGACCCCCTTTTCCGGCGGAACTTGGTTCTTGGTTAAAAGGTGATTTGGTTGGCTAAAATTTGCATTTTTGAAGTCAGTGTACTCTATATTAGTGTTACAACCCGATTGCACTTTATATTCGTTGTCATTTACTTTATAAAATTCAATAAGCTACATATATATTTATATGTGTTTGCTGCGTCTTGAATGTGCAAACTTTTTTTTTTGTATTGGAACACATCGAACGAAGGCCTGTATGGGTTTGTATAATTTTCTCTTCATCTTCTCCATAAAGAACGCTTTAAAAAGCTTTCACTACTAGTTTCTTAGAACCTTTTTCTACATTATGCTCAGACTGCCAGAGACAACTCCAAAATGCTTGGCCGACGTGAAAGTAGCAAAGCAACAAACTTGGTTTGGAAGAACGCATTTAAGATCATTCCTTTCTGCGTCACTATCGTCGGCCATTATGATTGACGGTTGAAATCGTTTAGGTGTATTTTTTTCCAATGCGTTTGTTATAGCTGTAAAGGCAAGTGTATAGTTAGCCTTAGTCTCAGGTAACGGGGAAGTGCTGATTTTTGTCGCACAAAATATAAATGGTACACGTGTGCATTGTGCAAGTCTGATCACATGATCCGCTAGAGTAAACGTAGACCATTTCATCAGAATAGTTATTCATTCTGAGATAACTTTTTCATGATCTGTGTGTAACAGAACCGCTGGCGTTTTTTGGCAGAGATTCCCATACTTTTATATCTTAACATGCAAAGGTGCAAACTACACACCACATAAGCCAAATCTCTAAATCCCTTGAACCTCTCCCTCATTTACCACCATATAACCCCATGCTTACGGCAGCAAGAGGTAGATCCTGGCAGCAGGAATGGGAGGGCGCCCTGGATCGCTACCGTAGCCATGCTAGTGGATGCATGTTCTAGCTCGTCCACGGGGGGTTCTTGCTACCGTAACCCGTAGCATTGGACTGGAGTTACGATAACTACATGCCTGCATAAATATTTAAAAAAATAGATTTGGTTTA
This sequence comes from Melangyna quadrimaculata, assembly GCA_949320155.1. Lineage (NCBI taxonomy): Eukaryota > Metazoa > Arthropoda > Insecta > Diptera > Syrphidae > Melangyna > Melangyna quadrimaculata. The sequence continues at coordinate 387,800,848 of OX439483.1, forward strand.
AAGGCCCGAATTCATCCAAAAGGGGAAGGTATGTGACTCCTATAGGGGGAGAGGGTCAAAGATGTTTTCGACCATCCGGAGGATTTGCCCACTCTTCTATACTAAGGACACCACCATGGCTACTGCATGCTCCAAGTATGAACAGTAGCACCTAGCCTGGTATGATTGTACTTTAAGCCTACCCAGTCTTCATCACTGTTATCTTCCCTCGTCTGGTCACTACCACCTTTCAACTATTAGCTTAAGACATAAGCTAGAGAAGTGCCCAAAAGCAAGTTTCATAGAGAAGCAAACAAAAATTCTTCCCTTCTAAAATAAGGACAAGAAACTTCAATTTCCAATAGAGAACCAATAAAAAATATTATTTCATATTTTTGTTCAATTATTCTTACTTTATTTTAATTAGTTTTATTTGTAGCAAAGTGGTTTATGAATTATATTTATGTATGTATCCTTTTTGTTTTTGTTTCTTCCTTTTTTATTCCCAAAAATTTTCAAATCATCAAAACAAAAAAAAAAATAATTTTCAATTGCTAGTTTCAAACGTGTTTTATTTACAAACCGAAATGTCAAAAAGTCTCTTGGCCGATGCCTCAGATAATTTCAAACATTTTGTGTAAAAGAGTTGGAGAATTCAATATAAATATTAATTAACCTTGAATATTTTCACTTTAATTTTGTATTGTCGGTATGAATTGCCATGAGCTATATGTAAATATTTTTTTATAATATCGATGCACTTTATCTGTGATTGTTTTTATGATGACAATGGGAATCAATGATTTTTTTCATAACAAAAACAGCACTTTTGCAACAATTTTCATTTCAACTTTGCTGTTGTTAAAGGGTATTCATGCAACGTCGGAAAACCATCGCAAACTTCGTAATCGTCGAAAAGTTTACGACGTCGTAAACGAACTGTCACAAATTGTATAAAAAATTCTTTTACGATAAATCGTCAGCTTTCCCACATTGTGTCGTAAACGAAAATATAGTAAACGTGGAAAATGACATCTACGTATCAAAAATTGTCAAAAACAAACATTTCAATAACACAGAACATTTTGAACTATTTTTTTCAAACGCTTGAACAAAATAAAAGCCGTCCTCAGAATTTATTCACCACATAGTTTGTCACATTAAATTAAGGGGCGTTCATGAAACGTGTGTCGGAAACTACGATTTTCCGACGTCGGAAATTTTCCGATGTTTCATGCATACCCCTTTTATCCTTATCAAAGTAAATGGCTTGAAGAATATGTTCGTACGTTAGAAGACAATTTTTACGAAATTGCTCAGGATTCAGGAACAAATTTTAACCGTCTTTTTTGCAGGTCCACATAGAATCGGGCCAAAAAAACGACATCTGGACTAAGAAAATAACATGTAAATACAACAAACAACTTAAGTCCATATGAACTTAGCTAAGTTCAGATAATTTTCGGTTCTTTACTAAGGTTCCGATAGGTATTACCAGATCGAATTACCATTTTGCTATTGATAGTTTGCATTAAAACGTCAAAATATCTGAGCCAACCAATCAAAAAACTCTTTATAAAAATAGGGACGACCTTTATTTTAAAGACAAATCTTTTCTCCTGATTAGTGATTTAAAATTGAGTTTTTTCTTTTTATTTTACATTTTTCTGTTACATTTATGAAGGGAATAATTTTCTATGTGAGATTTCTTTTTATTTCAATGTATTTAGTTTTTATTTTGTGTGCTCGCTACAAAGCTGAAATGTAAGTGATGGCATTTTGTGAATTTCGTGATTGTGATGGTTTTTTTTAGCTTCCATAACTTAGCTAAGTTCGGAAGTCGTTTTTTTAGAAAATTTTATCTGGACTTGCAAAAATAAATGGCTTTTAATTCTTCAAACGATCTTCGTTGTTAAGCAATGTTATAATAATTTCGCACTTGGGGCATTCATATACTTTAATGACAGATCGTTTTCATAATGGAATGCAGATCCACATACTTATCAACGACTGTCCAGTGAAACGTCGGCCGTCAATTGTCTTCAGAAATTGTAATCTAGCTTCTCTATCTTCATCCATATCACTTAGACACGACCCTGCACAACGATACTGTGTAATTTGATTTTGCCGAACATGCAGGGTACCTGTACTTGACTAGCACAGTCAAAATAGAACAGACTTTAGGACATGCTACTGCTGGTAATTATAGAATGTTCAAGAGACATTGTTGATGATTTATCTTCCGACTCAGTATAAACATTAGTTTTCTTTTAATGTGAGGCGGGATTTGCCCGTGCAGAAGGAGCAGATACATCAGGAAGAGAATTTCCTAGTGCACCGAACGTTTAAGTAGTTCCAAATCATTATCTTCACAATCGCTGTCTGTTTCTTTGGTAAATTTCAAAACTGCTGTGCTCTTGCAACGAGACAATGAGGTTCGTACTTTGAATCACGAAGGTGATCTGCATGAAGGTCAGCATTTTCTTTTAGCTTGCGCCTGATTTTGTGAAGCAGTCTCTTCTATTTTCCTTGTGTTGCTGCTATTTAATATGATATTTTTATACACAATATTATATTAAATTGTTGAAAGAATAACCTTGAACAACAAAGAGGTGATTAGATTATGACTACGTCACATTTATATCTACATTATACTTTAATGTCCAACTCCAACGATAACTCACAATATCCAATGTATACAATAACCACAATTTAAATTTGCTTTTTTGGTGACGTGGTTGCACAAAATCTTTTTTTCTAAAATTGTATTTTACTAAATATTATTCCCAGTCTACGAGTACAGAGAAAATATCCTATAAATAAATAAATTACAAAAAACTGTTGTTATTTAACCGTATACACATCAACAACTAGATGAAAGTTAATATCTTGCTGATCTTTTGAATCAAAAAAATGTTTTCAATTTCATTCACGTTTATCTCTTATTTACGATTCAAAAAACGTTTCGTTACAAAATAGATAGCAGCCACAACTTATATACCATAATACTGAAACTCCTGGCTCTTGCTTCTGCTTCCACCAATAAACACGAAAATATTGTTCTCCTATTTAACAGCAATCACTGATATCATTTATCAAACCATAAAGCACAAACAGTTCGCCAATTTATGGTCAACTGGAGATGTTATCAGAACCAACAACAAATTCTATAGGTACATTGGATTTTACAATTGTATATTTGAAAATGGTGGTTGGGGTAGGAAGATGGGACCATAACCCATGGCATGGGTTGGGTACATGGAAAGCTATATGTTTGGATGGCTCATCCCTTTCTCGAATTCAGGACAAATTAGATAAATCACTACAGATAACCAGAATCGAAGTATTATCCTCATTTTTCTCATTTTTCTCGTTGCTCTTCCGTGTTTCAATAGCATTGATAAAACGAAATGGAACCCAGCTGACAAGAATTTCCCATACCAATCGAGCAAAAACAGAAACCAACAAAAAAAAACAACACAAAAATAGAATCAGAGAACTGGGAGTCCTTTGAAAGGACGAAAAAGATCGAAGAACAACTCTTCGGTGTATCAGTATCATTCTTGTGAGAGAGAAATGTTTTGTTTACCTCAAATCAATTTCAACGTTTTGATTATTAATGGAAATATTATTCAAATTTCAAATTCAATTTCAAAAATTCAACATTTTCCTCTTCAGTGCTCTGTTGTGTCAGAGGACTCTCCGGATCAGACACAGAGACGTTGTTGATTTCACCGTCGACGTCGTCATTTTTTTGTGTTCGTCGCGTGAATGCTGTGCTGTGTGCTTTCGAGCCCGCTTATTGGGTGTAATACAAATGTCAGACATTAATGTGACGTGCTATCACGCTTCATGATTTGTTACCAAGGTTGTATATAATGGTTTATCTTCAATTCTCTTTGGAATACAGTTCACTCGATAAGATAATTCTTATTATTATTGAATGGTTATACTAAAAAAGTAGACATACACACATACACAGACAGTAGCGGATCTTGGATTTGGCTGTGAGGGGGGCTTGGCAATCTAGTTTGAGACAAAAATGAAATCTCACTGGCAAAAGCTCATATCGCTCCTTAAAAAGAACAACGTCATAACTCAAAAAACCTCATGCTTCAGAAATCGCAATTTAAAGCAATTAAAAGTTTGCATGGCTATTTTTTATAATCATCTTCATTTATATCTACTTCTTTCTTTTTTCTTGGTAGAGCTATTAATTAAAGTTTTATCGCAAAATATGACACTTTTAAAATAATAATTGGACTGTTTTCACTTCAAAGGTCCATACGTAAATGAAAAAAATACAGTATTTACACAAACAAATATTTAAAAGTGACAGTGTATAACAAATGATGTTCTATAGCCTCTAATTTTTCAGTTCTGGAAATGACGTTTTCCCAAAAAATAGTTTATAGAAAATGAGTTTGAACTGTATCATTATGTCAAAATTGATGTTTTTGAGTTATGACGTTGTTCTTTTTAATGAGCGATATGTATGTGTTTCGGCAGTATGAGCCCTCTGGAGATCTCATTTTCGCAAACTACCCAAATCAACTAGTAGAGTAGGTACTAGTTTTGTTCGAACTACCACTGGAAAGCACAAAAAACAATATTTTGCTGATTGAAAAATAAAATGTCAAAACTTCAAGACTTTTAGTCGGACGTAAGGCAAAGCCGTTCCAAAAAATAGCATGCGTCCTAATGCATACACTTTATTTTCCTGCTCAAAAAGTATGTCGATAAATTTGCACGTCACTCTAGAGTCTAGAGTGTATACTATAGATAGAGAGATTGCAAATAATATTCCTTTCCATGATTTTCTGAGTGCACAGAGAAAACTTACGCTTGTGAAATTTGGCTCCTTTACTAGATTTCTTGTATGTGATTGCTTAGTCCAAAAATGTTTTGTATGTTTAATTGACTTCCACCTTAGAAACATAAGCCCCAAGATTCTCCGAGCCCTGGTTCCTGTTGTACTAAACAATTACACTAAAATTGACACGCCGTTGTTCTCCAATTCTGCATTTTTTAATGTTAAATAAGCTAAGTTTTAAGGGTAAATTGTTGTAGCATTTGACATATTAATCGTTCAGCCCAGGGCCCGTTTTTTCAATTATCTCTTCAATCTTAAGCCCCAACTTCGGACTTTCACAGTCCCTAAAGTTAAGCCCCAAAAACCCTCTGAAATAAGTTAAGTTTTTAGAGAATTGGTTGCTTAACCCAGACCACGCTTTTTTTGTCCAATTCTTTTCAGTCCTTAGTCCTGAGCTTTTTTTTCGTTCCAATTTTCTGGGCTTTGTTTTTAGGGAATAATTGCCTTTGCGTTAAACATGTCCGTTATTCGTAGCCCCGAACTTGATTTATCTCCAATTCCCTTAAGGCTTTAGCCCCAATCAAATTATTTTGGGGCTTGAAAAAGAATTACATAAGATGTAAATTGTTCAGCCCCAACCTCGTTATTTTGTTTGATTTCCATCAAGTTTCACAGCTTAACAATATTTGAGGCCAATAAAAAAAACTACACAGTATGTAATCTATTGCTTTTTATATTTCAATTAATTTTAGAATCGGTTGTGGGGGGGGGCTTTAGCCCCTTTAGCCACCCCCCTGGATCCGCACTGTACACAGAGTGCTAGAGGGGATAACTTACATATATAAAGCACAGACTGAGATTGACGACGTCGCGCCAAGGATTGTGTTAAAAGAATTAATTTTCTTTTTAAGATGTATCTCTGCTTCTTTAAGTAAGTGTAGGAACCTTGTACATAATGTCAATTTGTACCAATACCTACTTGAAAAATGTTCCATCGCAAATTTAGTTCAAAATTTAATTTTCTTTGAATTTATTGATAATACTGATTTACAAATAAGGTACTCGTATGGAAAAAGATTTATTCCCTCTTAAACTGAATAGAAACGTGCAGTACCTACATTCCTATTTTTGTTCATTTGATTTTCTCGATTGCTTTTATCAATAAATAAAGACAAACGTTATTTATTATTGTGTGGTTTGTCAAAGCCCTATACCCTGCCTAGACTACAGGAAATTAAAATTTTGATTTTTCTTTATATTTGGGCCAGTCTATTTTACTATGATTTCGAAAATGGCTTGAAGGTTCATCATTCAAACTGAATTAAATTTATCAATGATCAGAGTATGCGTGATCTTTTTACGTCTTCCATACCATTTGACGGATGTTTTTAAAGACAAGAGTTATGTCTAACACTTCCTGTTGATTTCTGCTAACAAATGTTGTTTTTTTGGGATTGCCAACGTTACTTACAATGAGGTTATAACTTACGATAAAATCGTTGACATCAGTACTACCTCAAGCTTTATGATGGGCATTAGCATGACTTCCAATAATGAGGCTGGTCTTCTGCCTCTCAGCGTCAGCGACAAGTTTCTCCAGGGAATTGTGCGGGAGGGGTTCAAGGTGATCATTGCTGAGATATTCCGACGCCAGCCAAAAAGTGTCTTTGGATATTTCCAGCCTTGCAGCCGTAATACGATATGTCAAACTGAGTGTAGTGATCGATTCTTGCTCCTCATTAAATTCATTTAATTCTTGGTTAAATTCAATATTAATAGTAAAAAGTTGTTTTATTGGTTTAATAATACGAACCTGTATTAATTAGTTTCATTTTTACTATCTTTACAAACATAATATTTTAATTAAAGTTAAAGTAAATTCTTGATAAGTGAAAATGTCTAATCCTAACCTCAAAGGCGGTAAAAAAATCTTACGTTCTAACCATGTTGACGTCTCTGCAACTTGCGGCTCTCCCATGAATTCTCCTGTAGTAGCTTCTGCTTCGTCAAAACTTTGGGACAAAATCGAGACTCGTTTGAATGCAATTACTAAAACACTGACTGATACAATTCTATCAACATTAAAAAAAGAACTGAATGAAATTACACGCACTTTTAATGAACGTTTTAATGAATTAGAAAATAATTTTCAAACACAGTTTAAAGCACTGGAAAAGGATTTCAATGAGAGATATGGCTCAATTAATAATTTAGTCTTTAACTGTGAAAGCAAGGTAGTAAGCTTCGAAAATCGTTGCCATGAAATAGACGCTTTGCACGATGAACTTTCCACTTTTAAGGCACAAATGCTAAACAATGACAACACACAACTGAAATTGCAAATTGATGCACTAGCTCGAAAAAATATTGCGGGGGATCTTGTAATCCATGGAATCCCCATTGGTCAGAATGAAAACCTTACTGAAATTTTCAACAAATTTTGCACAAAAAATAATATTTTCCCGATCCGGCCAAACTACATACTACGCACGAAACCGCAAAACAATGCTTCTAGCAGCGCGATCATCGTTAGACTTCCGCATGAAAACGAAAAAAATTTTGTGCTTAAGAAAGCAACAGAATATTACAAAACAAACTCTCGATCAGTTACTTTGCATGACCTTGGATTTGGACACAGTAACCAATTCGTGAGGGTGTATGAAAGCCTAACAAAACAGAACCATGCTCTCTTTCGTAAAGCGAATGATCTACGGAAAACAAAGCTCCTGCATTCTGTGTTTACCAGATATGGGAGAGTTTACATAAGAGAAAGTGCAAATAAGAAGCCAATCTGTGTGACAAATATGTTGCATTTACATACAACCTGCTCTCTGGAAATTGATGATCATGATATGAGTATACGGGAAATTCATTCACAAAAAAATGATAATGCCGATTCTCATGCTCATAATGTTGATGTACTAGATGGAAATGCTGATGTTTCTCGTAAAGAAACCTTGTCTATTGAAGATGCTGGAATAAATGTTGCTGCCGATGGAGAAGTTGCTGCTGGTGAAAGCGTTGATGTTGTTGCTGCTGATGGTGAAATTGTTGCTGATGACGATGTTGCTAAGGTTATTGCTAAGGGCAACGTTGATAACAAATAATAACATTTTTAAAAGCTTGCCAAGTATGTTTAACTTAAATTCATATTATCACTTTAAGCCTTTGTTGTTTTGTTATGTTATGAAGATATCATCATGAGTAAATATCCTGAAATAAATTAAATTTGAATTTGATGTGGTTGAGAATGTTACTTCAATACTAATGAATATGTTCCAAATCGAGTTTTTTATTTTTATTTTTTCATTAATATTGTTTTTTTTATTTCAACTCAATTTTTATTTAATGTCAATATTATTCTTATTATTTTCTTTATTTTTAAAATTATTCTCAATGTTTTTACTTTTTTTATTATTTTTAACTTTACTATTTTATTCACATTTATTATTAGGTAGCAAATATACAGAGATAACTTCTTCTAAATGGTGGGTGAGCTTCAATAATTTTGTTTTGAATCATGTTGGGTACAAATCCTGACAATATAAGATCGATCTTCAATGTGTTGTGTGGTGCGTATGATGGTCTTAATGTATGTCATCTGAATGCTGGGAGTATCCGCTCTAAATACACTATCCTATATCAAATGCTAAGTAGCTCGAAACTAGACGTAATAATGGTGTCTGAATCATGGTTAAATGAAAGTATTTCATCCCAACTAGTTTGCTTGCCAGGTTTCAAACTATTTAGGAATGATCGTGGCTCTCGAGGTGGTGGTGTGTGCATGTACGTTAGGGAAAATTTTTCAACAAAAATCATTTATGCGTCAACCAAGTCAGTTTTAGAATTTTTATGTGTTGAAATTTGTAATGGCGATGAGAAATGCCTTTTAGTGGTAGTGTACTGTCCACCTAGTACATTTAAAGAGGAAAATTTAAGGGAGTTGGAAGATACTTTGCTAAGTTTAAATTCAAAATATGTGGATATTCTTATTGGTGGGGATTTTAATGTTAACCAACTTGAAAACAATGCAACAATGTTCCAATATTTTTGTGATCGATCGAGCTTATCCGTTGTTAATAAACTTTGGCCAACCTGTTTTCAATCTGCGGTGAATCCTTCACTCATTGACATGTTTTTGACAAGTTCAATGAGCAAAGTTTTGTGTAGTGACCAGATCAGACCAACATCTGATTTTATACATGATTTTATGTTTTGTTCGTTTCAGTTTTATGTTAACAACTCAAATGCTCCCAAGACTATTAGTTATAGATCATTTCGTTCTCTAAACTGTTCAAATATACTTAATAATGTTGGATTTAGTTATTGGAATGTGATATTGTATACAGCTGATATAAACACTAAAGTTCTACTTTTTAATAGTTTACTGGGTAGCCTTTACGACGAATATGTTCCAATTGTCACCAAGCAGGTTAAGAATTCCAAGTTTTGTCCTTGGTACAACAATGATATTGAAACACTAATTCGAGAGAGAGAGCGTTTCTTTAGAAAACTAAAAAGAAATCCATCGGAATTCAACAGGCGACAATACATTTTTGCTCGCAATAAAGTTACTACTCGTATACGCTTTTGTAAAAAATCATACTTTCTTCAAAAACTCGACATCTCCCTAAGTTCCAAAGTTCTTTGGAAAAACCTTTATGAAATTGGTGTCGCTGGAAATAAAAATATGTCAAAATGCCCTTTAAACCCACAGGTAATGAGGTCATTTTATGCCTCACCACAGTCTAATACGAGCTTGCCTTTAATTGTTCCTGAAGTAGTTGACGGCGTATTTTCATTTAATTGTGTTAATGAAAGTGAAATAATAAATGCTATTAAGTTGATAAAGTCAAATGCGATTGGCTCTGATAGCATTTCACCGAAATTCTTAAGACTGATTTTACCCATTGTTCTACTCCCCATGAAGCATATTTTAAATGCTTGTATTTATAGCAGTGAATTTCCTGAACAATGGAAAAACGCAACAATTATACCTATTCCCAAAAGAAATAATCCTTCAGAACCATCTGACTTTAGGCCAATTAGTTTACTGCCATTTTTTGGTAAAGTTTTTGAAAGGCTTATGGCTGACCAAATTCTCGGCTTTTTACAAACCAGTAACAAACTTTCTAAATGGCAGTCTGGATTTCGCAACAAACACAGTTGCGAATCTGCTGTTGTTAAGGTAACATCAGATTTTCGCAGTGCCCTTGATCGAAATCAGTTGGGTATTATGGTTCTATTAGACTTTTCTAAAGCTTTTGACTGTATTGACCATCAAATTCTGATCTACAAATTAAGTAACATTTTTAATTTTTCTACTACAGCGCTTAAACTTATGCGAAACTATCTTATCGAACGGGTTCAAATGATAACAACGGATCAAGGCACTTCGAGTCCATTTATTGTTAACTGTGGTGTTCCACAAGGGTCTGTTCTTGGACCCCTTCTGTTTTCGTTATTTATAAATGATCTTCCTGATATCATTCAAAATTGCCTCATACACATGTATGCGGATGATGTTTTACTTTATAATTTTCGTAAATTGGGATTGATGGAAGATTGTGTAGTTCGCATTAATGAAGATCTTTTCAGCATACAGAATTGGGCGAACTCTAATAAACTCAATCTTAATCCATCGAAAACGCTTAGTATGGTTTGTTCTCGTAGTAGAATTAATCTTTTTGATTTCCCGAAAATTGTTTTAGATGGCCAAATAATTGAATACGTCAATAAAGTTAAGTACTTAGGTTTTCAAATAAATGACAGATTGAGTTGTTGTGATGCAGTTTCTTCTTCTATTAGACGAATATACTTTGGTCTTCGCTCTTTAAGGTGTTCATCGCATATTTTGGATCCTGTTATGAAAAAACATCTTATAAAAAGCCTTGTTCTACCTTTCTTTACTTTTAACTGTTCTGTCTATCCTGTTCTAGATTTTGAATGCAAGCGTAAGCTAAATGTTGCGTTTAATGACTGTTTGCGTTTCATCCACAATATGCCAAGATATGTTAGTATATCTAATTTAAATTCTTCGTTATGGGGACTGAGTTTAGACAAGTACCTAATGTTTCGTAATGTTATTTATCTTCACAACATAATTCATAATAGGTGTCCAGAGTATTTAGAGGAAAATCTCCAATACGCTCAGTCACAAAGAGGCTTGCGTTTGATCACTCCGCGTTTCTCATATACCGTTGCAGAGCGATCGTTTTATGTATCTGCTAGTCGTTTGTGGAATGGTCTTCCAATCGAACTGCAGAGAATAACCTCACCAACCATTTTTAAAAAGAAGCTATTTTTGTTTTTTTCTGCTCAAAACTAATTTTATCATTACCTTGCTATTATTATTTATCTTGATTTTATTTTATTCTTTTTCTTTCTTGATTTCATTGTATATATTTATAATTATACTCTATACTCATAATTTGTATATTCTTATATGTACATGCATTTTTATTTATTTAGCCTTTTTATTTTTTTTTTTTTTATCTGATTGTTAATTTGTAAACTTGGTAAGCTTATATCTTGTAGATACTATTAAAAGATTTAAATCTTGCTGTATCATTGTTAACATAGTTCAAATACAAATACAAATACAAATACAAATACAAATACCTCGATCGCTGTTATAAGGAAGTAAATATACTGTGATGCTCTTTTGCTGATGCTGAGGTAGACTCGTCGGTGTCCAGGGTTTTACCCAAAGAAAGCACAAAACATGGGTTAAGAGTTTCCAAACTCAACATTTACTTATGGTTTCCTTCCTTATGTACAGGATATTGGTACAGGCAACGGTAAGGGACCAATTTGCATTGATATCGTAATCCCTTTTATTATATATTTCAGTAAAACGCGCATGTGAACTGAGAAAAACGCAGTTAACAACGAAGAAGAACAAGAAATTATATGACGTGCATTCAATCACTATCTGGCCTCCTGCGTGTGGTTGTATGTTAAGCCCAGTCGGAATGAGCATTTGCCAAGGAAAAAATAGTACTGCACACTTTACTTTCAGAACTCGTTAGAAGGGGTCATTAGGCATCCTGGAGTGTTTTGTCGGGAAAATTGCTCCCCTGCGTAAGCCGCCATCTTGGATTTACTAAAGTACTAGTTTTTATTATTAGCAAAAAAAAACTTTTAATATTAAAAAAAATATTGAAAAACAGTGGCAACACCTACAATCTCATGCAATATCTTTTTTTAAAGCCAGATATCCATTCATTTATTTGGTGTTTAAAAAATTTGGTTTTAGCTAATAGTTTTTGAAAATAAATTTTCATACTCAAAATTTTGAAAAAAAAAATTGTTTACTCCTTTTTTTGTAAATTTTACGTAATTTAGTAATATTTTTGATTTTAAAATTCAACGCTCTTTATAATTTCTAGCCGATTGTTGAAAACCGGATGAACTTAGGAACTTTAACTCTTTACAAAATTGAAAATTACGAAAACTATTAGGTATTTCTTGAAAAAATGTTTTTTGTGTGTTTAGTGTTTAAACTTGGGATCTTTGCAAATACGAGAATTTTCATATGCTTTTCTATCGGAGGCTATTGTTTGATATACCCTTAACTCTTTTCTGCACCACCGTACAGGTAGAGTACTAGGCGCGTTTTTTGTTTTTGTGACGTGGTTTCCCCTGTAGGCCTAATCCACGCATTTAAATACTTGTAATATTTAATCGGATTTTAATTTCTTTTTCGATGATGGTAGTTCCAAATTAAAAACATCAACTTCATTTTCAACCATAGCAAGTGTTTCATCTTCCGTATTGTCAGTTCGTATTTGTCCGGGATTGTTTGATTCAACTGCATCCTCATCATCGAGCAGCTCCCTAATATGAACAACGTTTTCGCAAGATTCGCCAGAGCAGTTTGCACATAAAGTAGAACACTTAAGTCCCGCCCACACATATTCACATAATCTGTTTTGCATTTGCAGGAAATCGTTTTGAGCAATGATTTCGGAGCGACATCGACAGTGGTGGTAATGGGCTCTAACCCATGAAGAGTTTTCTTCCATCCCCAAGATGTGGCATGGAAATCTTGTAAATATGTCCTATATATGTGTTATTCCGCAGCGGCTGAGGTAGGTGGAAGATTGAAGATTGAATTTGGTTTTTGCAACAGATTTACTAAATCGCTTGAATCGAAGGGTGTTTAGTGAAATCTCATCTGTACTGCGAGCGAATAGAGCTCTTAAAATACGCTCCCCACAAGTTACTAAACTTTGTTTAGTGGCGTTTTGATTTTTGAACAAATTCAAAGCTTCTCCTGAGTTTGGATTTTTCTGAAGAACACTGAACAATTTGGTTTTGCCAACATTGTATATTATATTGCCGACGCTGTGTCACAGCCAGTAAACGCATGGAGAAACAAAATCTGCCTGGCTATTGCTTCATCATATTTTAACGAAACCGTCGAGTAAATATGTTCAGGAGTTCGTCCTCTGCTAGGCTTCTTAAAAAAAACATTCGTCAAATTACGGCCCAGGCCAGTCAATAGGACAAGCAGGTCAATATCCTCGCCAATAATTGTAACAACGTCGTAATTTATTGCTTCTAGAATGGCAGTTTCAACAATAAATGAATCTGCGTCTCCCGGTGCCTGCTGAACTGTGAAATGTGCTTATCTTTATTTTTATCACTCCGCAAAAACATGTCTTGAGTTGTTGGAGATATTGACGTTGCGTTGACAACAACGTCTGGTAAACGAAGCTTGGCTGCACGTCTTCTCCTTTACCTCCTCCCTTACCAAGATGTTGAGTAACCCCCTCGCACTGAATAAGAAACGTAGAATGAATATAAGATCAGGACCTAAGTAGAGTAGAGGGTAAGCAATAGACTCCGATAGAAAAGCACATGAAAATTATAGTAATTTCAAAGATCCCAAGTTTAAACACTAAATACACAAAAAACATTTTTTTAAGAAATACCTTAATAGTTTTCAGCAATCGGCTACAAATTATTAAGAGCGTTGAATTCTAAAATCAAAAATACAACTTAATTACGTTAAATTTACAAAAAAAAGTTTAAAAAAAAATATTTTTTTTCTTCAAAATTTTGAGTTTGAAAATTTATTTTTCAAAAATTATTCAATGAAATAAAATGTTTTAAACACCAAATAAAAGAATGGATATCTGGCTTTAAAAAAAGATATAGCACCAGATTTTAAGTGCTAATGTTTAGCACTTTGGAATGCTTTGGGTTCCGGTGTTGCACACTCGACAAACCTGTGTCGCTTTGACATGGAGTCGCAGCTGGTCTGAATTTTATGCTTTGCCAGAAATCCTTTTGACCACCTAAGGCATGCTGAGAGATTCCTCCGTCCTTGAATCTATTACTAAAGATGTTCAGAATCCTTTTATCATTCCATTTGTCCTTATAGAAGGTCTCTGAAGGTGTAAGATTTTACTTCCTTTCACTGCAATTCTTGCTGAGGGATGGAAGAGGGCCGTGCTTCACAATCCCCACCACCGAACTGATTCTTTGAAATTTGATGAGGTTTACTCTCCTTAGCAGTGATGGGTATATTTTTCAAAACTCCATCAACACTGAATTACGGTTTCCAAGAATCGAAAGGTTCACTTTCACTTCACGATCTCTTCACCACCAAAGTTAGGTATTCCCACCCTACGCTTACTGTTCTTGCTATCAGCGTTGACGTGGTCGTTACTAATAGGCAAGACAGAAGGAACCACAGACGACTTTTGCAGCTGAACTGCTGGCCGATCTTAAAGAAAAACCGAACTTACCACCAACAACACAACAGAAAGAATTTATTTGATTCCCACGAGTACCGAAACCAAGAGGGTGGTATATTTGCACAGGGATCCATAAATGTAGATGAGGCTGTTTAATCCGGGAGTCAGCAGGTATCCGAATAGATATACCATCAACGACTGAGCTAGGATTTTAATTAGGTCCACAGCCAGGCTGATCATTGCCACTTGACGTATAAAACCTTGAATATAGAATTAAGTTATTGGGTAAGGAAGGATAGATGGAATGGGAAGGGTTTGGTTACGAAACGTATCTAGAGTTATCTATACTATCTAACTTATCTATACTCGAAGCTCATTAGGATTGTTTGGATAAACTTCAGAAGCCGTATGGCAAATCATACCGCAAAATGCATGACGACATTAAGATTGTTTGTATATGTTTCAGTAGCTGAGTTGCAAATTATGGAAAAAAGTTCTTCGTTGGCTACAATGTTGTTTTTATTCTCTTTCATGGAATTATACCAACTACTAAAATATTGCACGCAAGTTTGGTTATCTAAAACTACATGATTCGTGTCTTGCTGTATTTCGTCATATTTATCGTTGTTAGAGTAATCGCCGATTTCTTCTATTTCTGGCGATAATATATTATCAAACTTTTTATATATAAATGTTACTGCAGACTTTTTATGATGGTGGTGCTTCTCCTGCGATTTAAATTTGAGATATACGAAGAAAAGCCTGCATTATCTGAGTAGGTGCACCAACACTTCAACAGCAAATAAGTTGTCCAATTGCGAATAGCTAAAACTTTTTGATTCCCTTTTGTTTTTTAAACTGATCAGTTTTTCATATAGTGCGAAACATCAATTTGTATCTGTGAACGATACAAGTAATCCCATATGCAGGCTTCCCCATACGACGCCATCGTTGCATTTCCGGTAAATTCCCTTTCCCAGCAACAGAAGTCCACCAAAAACTAAAAAGTTTTTTTTTACGGGCTACTGCCTCTTGCGAGGAATTGACAAATCCTCCAAGAGTATCACTTGTCACGAATAAGTGCTTCTCGTCTAGCCGTTCGGATTCGGCATCAAATTGTAGGTCCCTTCCATTCCTGTCGAAAGGCGCACACAGGAATGGTTGCGAGTTGTTAGTCACTAGGCCCTGGTTCTTCATGAGCCGTTGTGCCACCCGTTTTTTTTATTTATTTATAGCAACAGAATTCAATAAAGCTCTAGATGTATCACAAATCTCGCTGCATGAATCCCTTAAATATTAAAATTAAACCTATCATTCAACTTAATATCGATTACTCAAACCTTGTTATTGGCTTCTAAGGTTGCATGAATTTTATTGCAAATGGTAGAAAAAAATGGACATATCTGTCTTCAGACACGATAGCACTTTCTGTAGATGAAAACATATCACCGAAGATTCTAGATCGTTCTGCCTTTGATCCTTTGTTTTTAAGTCTCATATTTGTTTATTGTTTTGCGAACTCTTCCCGATATTTTTTAAACTTACCATGACTTTAAATTCCTAACACAGATCACAGCGGTCTTTTTGTATCATCAAATGTGAAACTTCTCTCTATGATTTCGGACTGCAATTTTACGATGACTGGAAGTCTGGAAGACTGGGTGTTCGCCACACAAAAGAGGTGGTGTAAAAAAAATCTAACGATAAGAAAAAAAAAAATGTTTTTATTCTGTTTATATGTTTTGCGTTTAATAATTTTAGTTTGAAAGTACCCATAAAAAAGTCTTTGCAGACTCGGAAAAATGTAATTCAAACTTTAAAAAAGAGAGTCTGTAACTGGCTGAACACAATAGAGTGCCGCAACAAGAACTGCAGCTGCAAGTAGAAAAAATATCGTACGCTCTATTTTCTATGTGCCCACAATGCAGCTGTACAGCTTGATCATTTTTGTTAATAAATTCCAAAATATATGCCCCTTATTTATTGCTAAATAATTGTTTCACATTCATTCACTGTTTTGATAGCCAAATACAACACAAAAACGCTGAAAACAGAAATAATTTTTTTTCCTCGCGGTAGAAAGCGTGCAGCAAAAGTTAAAAGTTGACCAACTTGTGCGATACGGTGCGATGATGCGATAGCAGCCGCGTCGCATTGTGTTCGCAACATTGTATTTGTGTGTATTCAATATTTTGACAAATACTGTAGCACGGAATGCAAATGCAGCTACGTCGTCATTGTGTTCAGCCAGTAACTCAGCACTCTTGACTCCTTACCGATCTTAACCTCGACAAATTTGTCGATTTGAATAAATTATTGAGATAAAATCTTGTATATGTAAGATTCTTCGAATTTCTAACATTCGTATTAACGAAATTAGAAAATGTACAAAAGAGGATATTTCACCTACTCCGCATGTATTCCTCGATGTATATTTTGTATAAATAAGCTTTTCAGGATTAGATGCGTTGTAAAGTCGGAGTATCTTTACTCTGTTGCCGTCGCTGAAACAAGTTTGTAAATAAGGCTGTAAATGCCTAAGCATTTTACCATTTCAACAAAGTCATCTTATATGTTTAATAATTGCTTCAATCAGTTACGCACGTTCTTCTTTACTCGGAAAGAGGCCCTCAACTATTCGACATTTTAATTGGAAATATTGAAATGTTAAGACAGCAAAATCAGTGATTAATTCTATGCCAAGACATAGTTTTGTTTGTAAACGAAAAATGTTTGAGTTGGCTCAACTTTTATCATAAAACGGCATTTAATTTCTCAAAAATTGAACTACCTACATTAACAAAGTTCTAACCATTCTTTATAACGAGGTAAGGTATCTAAAAAACACAAAAATTTCCGTTTATGGAAACATTTAATTAACCAAATTTTAATGCACCATATTTAGTTATACCTATAGACATTAACTACCATCTTCATCAAGAAACTTCATAACTCGAAACTCGGTAGTGGGTACTTTCAAAGTCAGGAAAAAATAAAAAAAAAAAAAAAAAATAGAAAAAAAATGTATTTCCATCATTTATAATTCTTCAAGTTACTTGTTCCAGCTAAAGTCGAACTTGTTTCCTTAATCCAATTCTTTTGTCTTTCCTGTTATGTTCAAATACACGGACACCTAAATGAAATGCAGAAATAAAACTCAAGTGCAGTTGTGCCATTGTTAGTGTTTTGTTATTGTTGTTGGCAATCGAGCCGTTCTGTTTCCCGTTGAATTGCTTGTTTGCCACCAAGTGAGCCAGATGGACAGCAGCAGTTTTTGTACAATTACACACCAATATATACTTAGTTTGAATTTGTTGTTATAGCTCCTTCATAGGAAACTCTCTAGCTGATGATCGAGCAAACGTTTCAAGAAAAACAAATTCCCTACTTTCTGTCCGTCCAGTATCCTACCTTCTACTGGACAAGTGCACAAGTTTTCTTCTTCGTCTTCTAATTTTTTTTTTGTTGTGCTCGCAAGCAGACACTTTAGAAGTTTTTCTTCATCCCTAATTTCTGCACACCGAACGGAAAGTAAATTGCATGCTATAACAATAACGGAACACAACAGAATTGTAGCTTCAAATAGATATAGATAGATGTATACATAAACGTATCCAAAGGATAAACGTCCGTATTAGTGCACTGCAGCTGTAATCCTATGCAAATTGCAATAGAAATGATTTCCTCGAGTTTTAACTCCATGATTTCGCTTTTGTTTTTGCTTTCTTATATTAAGGTCCTTACTGCTAGCTGTGCTCTCTTCCAAAATGCAAAATGTAACTCAAGCTTAAGGATTTTATTTAAAGTTTAATTGCGTTTACATTGAGCAATCAGGATGCAACCAGCATCAGTGTAGATAAATAGGATAACAATAGCAACATCCATCGGAGAAAATGGTAACTATGTGATGTGGTAGTGTGGTGGACGTGGAAATTCTTGAGAATGTGTATACTTGCATTCATTTGTGCTGATTTTGAAACAAGATACAAAATCAGGATATAACAAAAGCTAAATATTTTATTAAGATTACCGGATTAGGGATTCTTTACTAAGTCGCAAAAATAACAACATCTAACTAATCTAATCTGCAATTGAAAATATTATGTTACTTGCGTTTATGAAGACACATAAAAAAGTATACATATATAGTGGCTTTAGTTTTATTAGAAAAATCCATTTGTGTGCTTATGTATTTAAGGTCATTTTTCACCCTAATCCTTAAATATTTCATTTTTCTTCTACTTAAATTAAAAATCACTAATAAAGTTGGAAAAAATAATAACGTCTTGGAGCTTCACTGTTAAGTCCATTATGAATGGAATGAATGCAAATATTGATTCTGTATAATTTAGCAGTTTTTAATCAGTGTTTGAATTTTGCTCCAACATCCTTATTTATATACTTGTTTTAGCGACGCAGTAAAGTTACTCCGACTTTAGAACGCCTCAAATCCTGAAAAGCTTATTAACAAAAAAGTACACGAGGAATAGAGGCAGAGTAAGCTAATGGTCAATTTCATACTTTATCCCTCAATGCTAATTCCCCCCTTAAGTTCACTCACGGTAAGATTTCAATTTCACACAATCCAAAGTTTAAGTGGGCCTTAAGTGGCCATTGTTGAGCACTTAAGAGCTACTTATAAATTTGACATCCCTGCCATCATCGTCTTGTAAGATTTAAAATTGACATCCCTGATGACTGATCTTAAAATTGTTAAAAATGTCAAAAGATATCCTTGTTATTTTGATTTTGTGCAGCAAATAAAACTTATAAATGTAATAATGGATTCTGATTTTGATAGTGACAATGAGTAAGAAGAAATTGCGAATATTATTATTTTGCGGAGACCAAAAGTTTATAGAGACCGACCAGATTTTTTTCATTTATATGATGACATAGATTTCACAATAAGATTACGTATGAGTAAGGAAGCAGTTACGACCATTCTTAATTTGATTGCACACCAGATTCAACACAAAACCCAATGGTGAGCTGATGTTCATTAAATAAATTGCGTAGAATTATTAAAACTAAATTTTAGGAACCACGCGCTTTCCCCGTAACAAATGATTCTTGTAACCTTACGTATTTACGCTACCGGAGGAATGTTGTAAACAGTTGGTGATTTGTTTGGCGTGTCAAAGTTTGACAGTTTCCCGAGTTGTTATCAATAATGTATTAACGATGGAAATTGTTTAGGTTTTATTTTATACAATTTTTTTTTTTCATAATCAATTCATTCTCAATGCACTGAATTTATGTGCTATAATGTATCGGGTAATTTAACTTATTCCGCAAGTATCCAATCAATTTGTTTGGCTTGTTGTTAATTGATATATTAGATGGACAGAAAAGAACTCGTTATGGTTATGTTGATCGTGAATATCTTGTGGATATTCTAAATCAAATTCAACGTATGCATCTTTCGGCGAGAGACCAGCAGCAAATCAATTCAATTTTAGATAATGGTGATGATGGAAAGTCGTTTGAAGGGCCATTTTGTCAAACCCATCACTACTTCCTGAGCTCACTGAAAAGTTACCTCCTCAAATTCGTCTGAATTGGGGAAATTTCCGTAAAGGTTTAGGTGTTGTTAGCCTTTTAACTTTTAGCGAGTGGTTAGAGGACGTGGGATAGTCAGCATCCGAAGTTGCACCTTTGAACAACATCAGGACAACCATATCTGAACGCAGCGTACAGGAATCGTCATTAAATGCGCATCAAGGTTCGGAAATACAACATCAATCAAGATATTCACATCCGACACAGCCACAACAAACAGCGGCACATTCACAGGTGGTTCAGTCAAAGAAATACCCAATATGTGAACTCATCTATTGTAACATGCTTGAACAATGCCAGATGTTTTTGGATTAGAGCCTTGATGAAAAGTGGAATGCGATAAATCGGTTTTCAATTTGTAGAACTTGTCTCGCAAGACATGGAAAGAACCGCTTCCGCTTTTTAAAGGAATGCGGTGTTGACGGATGTAACTACAAACATCATAGGCTTCTCCATAAAGAGCGTGACATCACAGGAGCAGATACTGTGCAAATACGGGATGAACTGCTATCATAGATTGGAAAACTGTTCGATTTTGTTTCGAGTAGTTCCAGTGACATTATGCAACGATACAAAAAAGATAGATACCTATGCCTTTCTCGAAGATGGCTCATCCAATTCTTTGACAGACGAGGACCTAGCAAAGCAATTGGGTGGGACAGGAGAACTTCAACCACTATGTCTCAAGTGGATAGCCAATACACACCGCACTGAAAGAAGCTCGAGAGTTATAGTTATTCAAACGCCAAACCACAAATCCTCTAAGGCTTAGGCCAATACCAATTGAAGCTGAGTATCCCACTACGATCACATGGAGGAAAGTCAAACGAACCGGTTGCCTCCAAAGCACGATCAGGATGGACTGTATACGGGCCCTGTCCACATCGTCTAGAAGCAAGTGAACAACAGAACAGCAATACTTAAATTTTCACAATTGCGAGAAGAAAAGCTGAGTGCACAACTGAAAGAATTCATGGCGTTTGATACCACAAGCAAACAAATTCTTTGTTCATCTGACGATAAAAAGTTCTGATAAGAAATTTCTGTTCTTGATGAAGAGTTCTTAAGGTCTCAATGGGTTTTGGAAATAGTTCTTCAAAATTAAAATTTATAAAAATTACCAATGCTGGGGTGGGGGAGTCTAACTTCACACTTAGGTTTTTCTATTTTTTTTTTAAAGGTGTTTTCTCGTGATAACACTTGCAGTTAGGCTGCATAGCTTTCGCTCCGTCAAATTTACATTGAAGGTTTTGAATGAACAACAACCACTTGTGTTGGCTACCACCGAGTATTACATTTTGGCTGGACTTATTGCAATTTCATGGCTGCCACACCAATCATCAGATCCCTTCAGTGGTGCTTAGTCTATAGTTCCAATTTAAATTTATAAATTATTTTGCTGTCAACTATTTTTGTCTTTTGTCGGAGTCTCGAAATGTACGTACAATTTCGATTTTGTTTGCTTAATATTTTGTTTTTGTTTTTCTAAGATTTTACCGCATCCTTTTTAAAATTAAAAACAAAAAACATGTTTTTGGTGAAATTTGAAAATGGAGATAATTTTTTACAAAGTCAAATAACTCGAAATGCATCCGTTTTTAAAATAAAAAAATGTTTTTGATGAAATTTGGTAGGTATCAGAAACAAATTATTTTAAGTCCAGATAATTTTTTCAAATTTAAATAAGTCGAAATGTACGTAAAATTATGATTTTTTGTACTTAATAGTTTGTTCTTGTTTTACTAAAACTTACCGAATCCGTTTTTAAATAAAAAAAAACAAATGTTTTTGGTGAATTTTGAAAGTCGAGATAATAAAAAACTGTCTTGTAAAGAAGAGAATTTGACTAGAGCTTATTAGAGCTTAGGCTTTTAAGCAACCGAGACGAGACCGAGACGAGACTGTATATTTGGACCGAAATTTACAAATAGTCTAATAAATTAAAAAAATCCAATTTCAGTCAAATATTTATTTTCGACTTTAAATTTTCACTATGTACTGACAATTAGGAAAATAAAAAAATATCGAAATGTCATCTAAGGGTCACTTTAGGTACCTACATACAAAAAATAACATACAAACAAATGATGGTGTCGTAAGGAACTGTTTCTCCAGTATGTTAACCCATCATTAAATTTTATTACGAAATTCATCAAATCAAAAAAGGTAGGTACAACAACCCCACTTATAAAATGCTTACATCCCCATAAGCAAAGGTATATAAAAGAATGTCCAGAGCGTGGCCTATCGTTTTCGGCTCCAAAGAGTACAACAACAAAATACATCGGACCATAATCATCATCATAATCAACCTTATGAGCAACAAGAAAATACATTACCGGACCCAGAGCTAGTCGACATGAGCATGAGCACACCATCAAGAAACTAAGAAGGGGATGGAAATCATCATCGGTTGAGCAACGTTAGTTGCGACCGAAATCCATCGACACTAGCGAGCATGTCCATGTGCAGAGCATTGAATTTTGGCGACCGAGAAATAGGAGTTTTTCGAATGCAGAACGAAAACTTGAGCAACGGGAATTGCGACCGAGATCCATCCACGCACGTTGGACGAAGCGCAGCTGCAAGAGCATTATAATTGAAAATTATTTTTAAATACCTATACAAAAATTCTTCACTTGTTTCCGTCTTACATCAGGGATGAAAAATCGTCTTTCAGCAATGTATCGAATTTAAAAAAAAAAGTGTATCGAATTGTACTTTTTGATTTTTTCAACAAATCAATGTTTATGAAGAATGTTTGGGAGAGCCTTTAAGGCTCTCCCAAAACAATGCGAAACATTCGGTGCGGCCAGTAGCGGATCTAGGATTTGGCTGTAGGTGGGGCTTGGAAATCCAGTTTCAGACAGACTGAAATCTCATTGGCAAAAGCTTATTGTGTTTCGGCAGTATGAGCCCTCAGGAGATCAAATTTTCTTGAACTATTCAAATCAACTAGTAGAGTAGGTACCAGTTTTGTTGGAACTGACACTGGAGCGCACAGAAAACAATATTTTGCTGATACACTTATATTCCTGCTCAAAAAATATGTCGATAAATATGCACATCACTCTAGAGTCTAGAAAAATCGCAAATATTCATTTTCTTCTGCATGATTTTCTGAGTACACAGAGAAAACTCACGCTTGTGGAATTTGGCTCCTTGCCTAGATTTCTTGTAGGTAATTGCTTAGTCTAAAAATATTTTTTTATGTTTAAATGACTTCGACCATTGAAATATAAGCCCAAAGATTCTCTAAGCCGTGGCTGACCGTAAGAAACAATTCCTTTTGTATTAAACAATTACGCTAAAATTGACACGTCGTTTTTCTCCAATTCTGCAGTTTTTTTTTTGTTAAATAAGCTTAGTTTTAGGGTAAATTGTTGTTGCATTTGACATGTTAATTGTACGGCCCGATCCCGTTTTTTTCAATTATATCTTCAAGCTTCAGCCCCAACTTCGGAATTTTACAGTCCCTAGAGTTAAGACACAAAAACCCACTGAAACAAATTATGTTTTATAGAATTGGTTGTTTAACCCCGACCACGTTTTTTCGTCCAATTCTTCCCGAGCTGTTTTTTTCGTCCCAATTTTCTGGGCTTTGTTTTTAGGGAATAATTGTCTGTTCATTAAACATGTCCATTATTCGTAGCCCCGAACTTGATTTATCACAAATTTCCTTGAGGATTTAGCCCCAATCAAATAATTTTGGGACAAAGAAAAAAAGTACATAACATGTAAATTGTTCAGCCCCAACCTTGTGATTTTGTCTAAATACATTAAATTTCACAGCTTAACAATATTGGAGACCAATAAAAAAAACTACATGGTATGTTATCTATTGCTTTCTATATTTCAATTAATTTAAGGAATCGGTTGTGGGGGGGGGCTTTAGCCCCTATAGCCACCCCCCTGGATCCGCCACTGGGTGCGGCGAAGAAACATTCGTCAGTCAAAATTATTTCATATGTTTCTCCACCGCGTTGTTGTGGGCACTCTCATATATCACCATGTAAATAAATTTTGACATGCGCATGTTTCTTCGCCGCAACGAATGTTCCGCATTGGTTTAAGAGAGCCTTAATAAATAAATAAATAAAACAAAACATAATCGCGTGCTTTGAGTGGGAAACAGCTAAGTACACTTAAGCCTGGAGGTGGCTTAATTTATCTGACAGAATAATTTTCGTAAGTTTTTTTGCAAGTGGGTTTCTTTAGCGAATATTTTAATTTCTCACTTTTGTACTTTTTGCTAAAAGTAGCGTGTTTAATTTGTTTAATTCTCCAAAATTTAGTATAAGGGAATGTTATAGTATAACTTTCTTTGTTTAGTAGTACCGCTTATTTTATAAACAGTGTTCTTGAAATAGCCAAGTGAATACCACCTAGAGATTGCAATCCCGGGGTCTCGTATCCCGCAGTCCCAGGATCTTGGTCCATTTTAGAGCCCGAAAATCGCGGGATTGAAATGCTCCAATCTTGAATATTCGCACGCAATTTTTTCCCTCTTTCATTTTTTATACTTTCTTAGACAGTTTCTTAGGAAACTGAGTTGCCAGAAACTATCTTGTTTGATGGCGAGATGGGTGAGAGGGGCGATTTTTTTTCTTCCCCTCACGCCCTTCTCGGCTACAAACTAAAATTGCTGGTAACTCAGTTTCCTTGTTTGAAAGCGGTCTTACCTTTAACAACCAACCAACATACAAATTGAACGTGGAAATCAAAAACACTATAAATAAATATGTCAATCTTTCGTATATGTTTTACCCCCAAAAACCCATTTGTTAACATTATTGTTATTCATTCAAAAATAAATTATGATTCAAAATGTGATTTACCAACACTATGTTTCTGGTAAAATCTATCTTCTAATTTATTTATTTATTTTTGTAATACCTTCTGACTGAACTAATATTTTTATTTTTCTGTTGTTTTTTAACAGTTTTAATGAATTAGTTTTTAATGTTACTATTTTCGTGAAATAAATATACCTAAGTTTTTTTCGAAGTTAATGTTTTTGTTCAACAAATAAAACAAAAATTCCAACGAGTATTCAATATTTTTCTTTTAAAAAAATGTCCACTTGTTTGTTATTTTTCTAGACCGACGACCGAATTAGTCTTACCTCTCGCCATACTAAGAGAAGTGTTTTTAATTCGAAAAAAAAAAACAAAACAATTTTAACGAAAATATATTCTGAATTACTTTTTTTTAAATATTTTGCAAATCCCGGTATACCAGGATTAAAATTTTTGACTCCCGAAATCCCGGGATTGAAAAAATATCCAGGGATTGCAATCTCTAATTCCACCCCTTGAAAAATTCAACTATAATGCTAGTTTTTCGCAAAAAAGAAACTAGCTGCTTTTAACCAAAAACGGAAGATAACTAAATCATATTTTGTAAGAAAAAATTTCATTAAATAAACTTTTTAAAGAAGGTAGGTGTAGTGAAAATGTATTATACAAATTAACTAGGTAGGTAGAGCTAAAAGAGTAATACGTTAAATAAATTTAAGCTGCATTGTATTGAATAACAAAACTGACCAACACTATCACGAAACTCAGAAATCGCCATCACTAATCTTTCAGCTTTTGGACAAACATGCAAAATAAAAAAAAAAAAAATACATTCAAATAAAAAGAAATATCGTATAGAAAATTATTCCGATCGTTAATGAAACAAAAAAATGTGAAAAAAACGCAATTTTAAATCACAAATCAGAAAAAAATTAATTTTCAAAACAATGGTCGTCCTTTTTTTTGTATATAAAAAATATTTTCATTCGTTGGCTCAGATATTTTGACTATCGATAACAAAATAGTAATTTGAGCTGACACTACTATATCTATCTGAAGCTGTACTTAGGGCTGCCAGATTAAATTTGGTTAATATCGGGACGCCAGGGCCCAAAAATCGGGAAATTACAAAAAATCTATATATGCAAATCTAAAATGCAATTTTTAATAAGTACCTAAATACCAGAGACCCGTGCGAAAACTTCGCACATTCAATAAGGGGCCAGTTATAGCTATCATTGAAAACCATCATTGAAAAAGTTAGCTGTTTATTTTGAGACCCTTGGAAAGTTTAATCATTAAATATTTTAATGAAGAAATATAGCTTACGACTTCAAAAATATTTCTCCTCCAAAAAAAATTCATTTTGATCCATATCTTCCCCATAACATAACTTTTAAATTTTTCAATGATCATTATTGGTAAGGTAGTTCATCATTGAAAAATTAAAAGTCATTTTATGAGAAAAGTTGTGCCAAATTGAATTTCGTTCTACCTAGAAATAAATATTAAGTCAATTAACTTTACTTTGGCATCAAAATAATCGTATATTTTTTCTTTAAAATCTCTCAAAATTGACAATTAATATTTTCAATGATGGTTTTCAATGATAGCTATAACTGGCACCTTAATTTTTTCTTTAATTTTTCAAATGGAATGTTTGAGCAAAATAAATAAATTCTTTTTATTATTGATATGAACACATAAGAAGAATTTAATTTAAATATTATAGATATGCATTTAAGTGATCATAAAATTTTTTCTAATAAAATTTGATACAATACAAAAATTTCTTTGATTATTTTCATTCTGAATGTGTTTCGATTTTTTTTTCAACCCCTTTTGATTGACATACCAACAATATTATTAACATTGATCGTTCCTAAACGAAATGTTACACAGTGTAACACTTTTAACATTTTACAGAAAAAGAACGCACCACTGACATTTTGTCGAGCTAGAGGAAAGTGTTTAGAGGTTTGAAAACGAAAAAATAGTGAAATCACTAAATAAAAAAGTGAAATAAAAGTTAGTGAATATTTGCAAGACTTTATTTAAAAAAATATGCGTTAAATCGTGTAAAAACACGGGAGCTGTACGACACAAAATACTGTATTTTCAATACTGTTTTTTTTTTTCTTTTGAAGAAAAAGAAATTTCCTTAGAAAAAATAAAACACATAGGTAATATAATACTAGTTTTGAATAAAATTGAGTTGTGTTTACTGACTATCAAATCATAACTTTATACAAATATAGTATTGAAAGTATATATGTAAATCCTTAGAAAAAACAAATCAAACTTTTCTAATAGTACAGTATAACTATATACATTAACGTATTCGTAAAATCTGGTATTTCTGATTTTTTTTCTGAGTTGTTCAGGATATTAGCCTGTTAAATATCCTAAGTTTTCGACCTCGAGCGGCGACCGCTTCAGGGTCAAAAATAAAAAAACGCGATTTTTTCGCGCTTTTTCAGTTATTGGCGAATATGATTTCAAAGTAACTTACTTTGCTCCAATTTGTGCCCAAAACCATCTCTGTAGACCGAATGGTTTTCAAAATACAGCATTTCAAAATTTAGCGATAAAAAAAATATAACAAGTAGTATTATAAAACAG
Source organism: Melangyna quadrimaculata (assembly GCA_949320155.1). Lineage (NCBI taxonomy): Eukaryota > Metazoa > Arthropoda > Insecta > Diptera > Syrphidae > Melangyna > Melangyna quadrimaculata. The sequence continues at coordinate 387,828,330 of OX439483.1, forward strand.
TATAATGGAAAATAAAGAATAGTTGACAATTAATAGGACAATCATACCGGAAGGGGGGTCTATATACCCCCGTTAAGATTGGAGGGGCAACTATCTTAACAAATTACTTAAGGTAGAAACAACAGTATTGAAAACCAATGGTAACATCCATAATATTCTCCTATAGCTTATCTTAAGGCCAGAAACCCATTATTGAATTTTCTTTTAAAAAAAAGTTATTTTAATCGATAGTTTTTGAGAAATTAATTTCCAAACTTAAAATATTGAAAAAGAAATTTTCTCCAAAGATCCTGTTTCTACTAAGTTAATAGTAGACTATTGAATGAGTGTAGAATTAAGCTTTCTCTCAAGGTACCGACATATATTAATCAACAATTGAAGATTGCTTCTTTATCAATTTCGATCTTTTATTGTTTCAGGTGGTAATAAGAAAGTTATGACGTCAAAATAAAACCTCTAACAAATAATCTGTATTTCAAAGTTCTGTAAAAATGCTGTAAAAGAAATATCGTTTTGATAATGTATAAAAGTGCGCGCGCACGGTCTGACCCTGATATTAGTGTATTATCGCCTCGCTCAACAGACCATTGTGTCATGTCTGCCAATTTCTCGTGCCAACAAAACTCATTTAAAGAGAAAGCACAAAAGAGAACCGTTTGGCAATACGAGAAAACCAACTGGGACGGTCTCAACGGTTTCTTCACTAACTTTAACTGAGTGCAGATATGATCACAAATCTAATTCTTTGTGGAATCAGAAATCCTAAATAGGGTAAAATCTATCCAACCCAAATAAAATTCATTTTTTGATTCGAGCTGCAAGGAGGTAATTAGTGTTAGAGAAGTAAGTTTCCGTAGTTACAAAGCTAACCCAACTAAGGAAAACCGGAAAAAATTTTAACAAGCCAGAAAGACCTGTAACGGTCATATTCGAAGAACCAAATTTTTGGATGACCAAAAATTAAGGTAAAAAAATACTACAATGCCCAAATAGTAGTCAAAATGTTTGGTCATTTCCAACGCTCGTCTTCAACGACACACCAAGCCAATTTGCTTGCAGCACAGTTTGCTATTAATTCGACGCTGCCAGTAAGTGATAGAACTCCGCCAAATCTTCTTTCGCACTCGTGCAGTTGCTATAGAGTTCTGAAAGATCTCTACATTCACTAATCCGCTGGCCCAGATAGTATCCCTCCAATTGTTCTAAAGAGGTCTTCTTTAACGTAGGCAAAACCACTGCAAAGCTATTCCATCTGTCCTACTCTACTGGTCTCTTTCCGAGTGGAACGAAAACAGCATTTGTTCATCCTGTCCCTAAATAAGGCGTATCTTCTTCACCCGCAAACTATCGTTCAATTGCACTTAAGTCCCTTCTTTCAGGTCATGGAAACGCGGATCAATTTTCAGCTGAAGAAATATCTCGAAAAACGAAAGCTTCTTATGGCTTTCGTAGCAATAGGTCAGCTGGTGATCTGATGGTATATCTCACCGAACAGTGGAACAAATCTTTACATTGTTTTGGAGAAAGTAAGATAATTGCGTTGATATTTCAAAAGCGTTTGATAGAGTTTGGCATCAAGCTCTCTTACCGAAAATGAGCGCATTTGGTATCGATGAATCTTTTCTCCGTTGGATTAGCAATTATCTTTCGGACCGCAAAATAAACGCTGGTGTGCCCCAAGTCCCAGGGCTCCGTTTTGTCTCCGACCCTGTTCCTCATATTCATTAATGATATGCTGTCTGAAACTTCTAATGAATCCATTAAACTGTTTTGCTGACGATAGTACCCTCAGCTTTCGTTTTAAGATTCACATCCATGTCCTTCGGATGTGGAACTTGAACGGCAGCGTATGATAAGGTCATTAAATTCTGATCTCGATAGCATTGTCCAATGGGGAATCAAATATCGCGTAGAATTTAATGCTTCAAAAACTCAATGCTGTTGCTGTCTAGTATCATCTAAAAGGAACTAAAAGCTTTCAGTCCTCGGTATGTGTATCACAGACCACCTTTTGTAAAACGATCACATATTTGAAGTTGCCAAAAATGCTGCTTAGTGTTTAGGTTTTCTTCGGCGATGCAAGAAATGTTTCACCCCTTCTGAGCTGGCTGTTATATATAAAGCCTTTAATCGTCAAACTCGAGTACAGTTCTCATGTTTGGGCTGGTGCTCCAATAATCCACTTCAGTTTATTGGATAGAATTTAGAAAGAGCTATTAAAATGATAGCTGATAGATATATAACGGAAGCATTTGCATCACTCGAACACCGCCGCAATGTTTCATATCTTTCGTTATTTTACCGTTATTTTCATAAACAGTGCTCTAGCGAAATAGCCAGTTGCATTCCTCCCCTACAACAATTCAACCGTAATACTCGTATTTCTAGGAATGCACACCATTATACCCTTGAGCCCAACTTCGGACGTACTGTTAAGTATACAGATTATTTAATTGGTCGTACTACAAGAATGTGGAATGCTTTTTCCGGCACTATTTTTCCTTGAATTTTGATATCCAAAGGTTCAAAACCAGTGTGCACCGGCATCTCCTCTAAAATCCTTTCCTATTTTCCTTACGCTCGCACTGTGTTTAAACATTTTAAGGGTAGAACTAAGAACCCCTTTAGTGCGCGCTTAATGTAAAGAAAAAAAAAAAACATTCATCACCAGGCCTTTTTCCTTTATGTATCTGAAATACTTTATCCTTTTGTTTTTATACAAAAATATCCTTTATTGCGGATAACCTATAAATAACCGATCGGAATCACAATTTCCGGATTATATCGAAAACTATCAATTTTAGACAAAAAATTGTTTTCACCAAAAGTGTAGATAGTTAAATTTTAAACAACTCTTGTCAAGGTATTTTTAGTGAAAAGTTGAAAATAAACGAGTTATTTAACATAAACCGATTTTCTGAAAATTCAAAATGGCGGCTAACGCAAAAGAGCTAGGCGGTCAAAAATGGTACCGAACACTCTTTATGAACCCCACTTTTAAAAGAAAAAAAATCCACTATTTAATTTTTGTAATTTCAGCACTTGTTTTTGTTTAATTCGACTGGGCTAAACCTATAAGATCACCTGGCTACGTTTACTACCTGAGCTTCCTACCTGTGATAACGTATTTTTATATTTTACCTCGGATCACCTATACCTGTCTCACCTGTCCTTACCTGTTCTCTTCACGAGCCACTGTTCTAGAACCCCATTAAAGCACATACTTAAGAAATAGAACCGTTTCAATCAGCCAAATCATGCAGGTGGTTTGGAAATGACAGCGTTCTTTAAATAGAACTTACAAGAATTTCGTATGATTTTTATTTTATATCATTTCCAAACCACTTGATTGAAGTGGTGGCAGTTGAAAAATTAGAATGAAATGTACCATTATTATTTTCTCTCAAACACTGTTCAAACTTCTGTCTTCAGCAGAAACGTAGCTACCGCGGTATCAGCCGTATCAATTATACGGGGACCCCGAGATACAGCGGACCCCGAAGCGAGATAAGTTTGTATGAAACTGAAATACATATGAACAAAATTTATACATAAATAAAAAAACTTTTCTTGGCAGGCAATTTTTGCTACGCCCTATACAAAAAATTGATTCTCTTTCTTTTTTTTATATTCCTACCTAACTAAGGCCAAAGCAAGAGAAAATTGTCTGCATGAAATTCTCATAGGTACCTACACGAATCTACACACCAACGAAAAAAAAGTGTTTTTTTTTCGATACTGCACCAGACGTTGTCGACTGGAAAAATATAAAAAATCTACTTCCAACATACAGATACAGAATGAAACAGCGTCGTGTTGTCGATCTATGCACACTTCCTTATGTCGCCATCGCAACACACTGGAACAACGCATACATATGTAGACCAAATCTAAATAAAAAGTGAAACCCGACCAGGGACCGGATTGTGATAAATTCTAAAACACTGATCTACTCACTTACACGAACCAAGAGAGAACAATGCAATTACAAATGACGTAAACTTATACGGTTTAAATTATTTCTGCAAACATAACGTTTACATTATTCATTTAATTTTCACTTAATATAAAAATATATATATATATTCTCCTTCGAAAATGTTCGTTCACCTTCAGTTGTAATTATTTAATAGGAACAACTTCTCAATTCCGAACCTTACCGGTTGGCAGTCGACAATGTTGATAAACATTAACATCAGCATCAACAACACAGGCATCAACAAAACGACTGTATCTGCGCCTGCGGCCGGGAAAAGCTCCGTTATTTTTTGGTGAAGGAAGAGCGATGAATACAGATTTTGATATTTTTACTCGTGAGCTTCAATCAGCTCCGCTATTTCGTTCATAATTACTTCACTAAATTGTATAGTAAATTTGAGAAAATAAATGAAATAACTAATTATTTCCCTGCAAAAATGAGTACAGATAGTTTACCTCAGTGGAGCTTTTAAACGAAAAAAAATGTAAATAAAAGGCAGACGGATGTAAAAAAATTGGCAAAAATTACTTCATTTTTTCAGCAACCAGATGATGTGACTGATTTAAATTATAATGGTAGGTAAGTAGGTAGGTAGCTTAGCTCTTACAGAATTTTTTGGTTGTTAAATCTTGTTTACAATTTCACATAACACTCCACAGTAAATTCGTGATAATTTTCATTTATTTATCTACCTTGAAGATATCTTATTGGAGGCTCGTGTTTCTGTGAACCTTGTATGAAGGTGTACGTGAACATGTCATAAGCTTTACCCTTGAATCTAGAACTAGGTAGAAGCATGTGAAGAAAACAACAAACTACCCTTCTTTGACCTTCTTGTCACAGAATTCCAAAACAAATTCGAGTTTTCCATCCACCGAAAATCTACTTCAATCGACAGATAGATCACCAGCGATTCATATTGTCCTATACAACACAAATCAGCCGCATTTCACTCCATGATCCATCGATTGTGCAAATTGCTCTTATCCGTGTCAAATTACTTGAACGAGTATAAACACAACAAAAAAGTTGCTTCTTTCAATGGATATAAAGAATCTATGGTAGACCAATTAATTAAAAAACACGCACATAAAATTAAAAAATCATCATTATCAACTTTATTTAGACAACAGAAATACAATGGAAATAACAACAATTCCGATCGAGCTGTCATGACGTATACCAGTAACCAACAAATTAAATCCGAAACTTCTACAAAATAACATAAATTGTGTATTCTCCAGCATTGGGAAAATTAAAATCTTCTTGGCACAACAAAATACAAAACCGAACTTAAAGACAAATCCGGGATATATGAGGTGAAGTGTGGTGATTGTAACGAAAAATATATAGGGCAGGCCAAACGAAGTCTTGGTGTTCGTTTCACCGAACATTGTAGCCACATCAATATCAATCGAGCTGAAAAATCATCGGTTGCTGCCCACGCTTTGACCTGCAACCACTTCAACATCACTTTTACGAATGTCAAGTTGCTAAAAGGTGTAAAACATACAACTCTGCATGGACTAATGGAATATTCGTAAGAAGCAATTTTACGGAGTGTATATCTGAACATGAAAACTCCCAGCAGCATATTAACTCGGCTGTATCCTATAATACTTGGTTACATGAAAATACCATCGATATACATTTGGAAAGTGAAATTAACAGTAAAATTGCTTTTTGGCGAGAAGTGTTGCATCGTTTAATTGATGTCATAATTATAATTTACCTTTAGGAGGCCATGATACTCAATCTGGCAATTTCATGTCAATTTTACTCCTAATATCTAATTATGATCCTATTTTAAAAGATCTTCTTTTAAAGCCAAGGTTAGGTTAGGTTAGGTTAGGTTGAAGTGGCTGCCAGCAAGGGACTGACACACTTAGACCATAAATTGGTCCGTTGTGATACCACGTGAATCTAGAGAGATTTTCTCCCCGCTCGTTAAAACCAGTTGGAGCTTCTAATGAAGCGTGCGAAACTACTTTGTCTATGTTTGTCAGATCACTTGGATCATTGAAGAAGAAGTCTCCGAGATGGAGCCTACGTCTTTAAGATAGGGCAGGGCATATGCAGAGAAGATGAGAAAAAGATTCTTCCTCCTCTTCATCCATACAGCTCCTACAAAAATCGTTTGCGAAAACTCCAAGCCGCTTTGCGTGCTTGCCTGTAAGACAGGTAAGACAGTGCCCGGTTATGACACCAATTACGGAGCTGATATGCAATCTGTTCAAAGATACCAAACACTTAGAGCGCCTCACATCTAGCGTAGGCCAGATCTGTTTTGTCGCCGGCAAGTGGTTACGTTGTTCCACCTAAGGTTTGTTCTCCTTAAAGCATCTTGCTTCAGCAAAAATTTGCATGTAGCTATAGGCATACCGGTGTCTACCTTTTCAGGTAAAATAGGTAGTCCCTATGGCCCGGCACCCAACAAAGGAGAATATTGAACTGCTGCGCCATCTCTATAAGAGATGATCGACAGTTAAGGGCTATTTTAGAGTTTGTAGAGACACAGTCGAGAGATTTTATGGCAGCTTGGCTGTCTGAGAAGATGCGGATATCAGAAGTCAATATCACGTTTTCCTTAAGCCAAGATAAAACTTCTTTTATCGCCAAAAGTTCCTCCTGAAACACGCTACAATGGTCTGGAAGACGAAATGCGAGACTTAAATTTAATCTTTGTGAGTACACGCCTCCACCAACTCCATCATCGGTTTTTGAACCGTCCGTATAAAAGTGAATCGAGTCGTCTTCCAAGAATGTCACGTCCTCCCATGTGGATCGGGAGGGTATTGCAACTTGAAAATTTTTATCGAAACGGAATTGTGGGATGTTGTAGTCAATTATACTTGGAAGTGATCTGTATGAGTTCAGAATAGCTGAGTGGCCTATTTCATTATTGGTCCACTGTGAAGAGGCTTTAAGACGGATTGCCGAACTCGCTGCCGTTTGTTTACCAAATATATCGAGGGGTGTCAGATGAAGAAGAGTGTCCAGTGCCGCGGAGGGAGTAGAACGAAGTGCTCCACTTATACACATGCAAGCTAATCTTTGGACTTTACTAAGTTTATCGCTGTTAACCGCTATATCTAGAGCTGTCCACCATACTGCCACCCCATATGTTAGAATCGGTCTAATAACCGAGATGTATAGCCAGTGAGTAATACGGGGTTGGAGTCCCCATTTACTTCCAATGGCTTTCTTACAAGAGAAGAGTGCCCCTGGCCTTCCGGACTCTTTCTTCTCTATTAGGTTTCCAACTTAACTTCTTATCTAAAATAAGACCCAGATATTTAGCTTTGTCGGAGAATGTTAGTGGAATTCCTTTTTTGGTGGGAGGATCTATGTGTGGAATTTTATATTTTCTGGAGAAGAGGACAAGATCAGTTTTGTGGGGGTTTACACCCAGTCCACACCGTTCTGCCCAGTCTATTAGCTTGTTTAAGGCATTTTGTAAGAGATCCTTTAAGACAATAGGATACTTACCTGATACGGCGAAAGCAACATCGTCCGCATAGGCAATCACTCTGTAGCCCTCCGCTTTCAGGCTTGTAAGCAGTTCGTTTACTACAAGGTTCCAGAGAAGGGGAGATAGAGCACCGCCTTGTGGCATACCTCTACTGACTGATCTTTTTGCAGAGAAATCGCCCAGTTTTGAATTGATAATCCTGCTTGTCAGCATTTGATTGATCTGTTCACCAAGCGAACTATCTACCTTCAGACATGACAGTGCAGATGCGATTGCAGATGTGTCGACATTGTTAAAGGCGCCCTCTATATCTAGGAAAGCAACCATTGTATATTCTTTATGGTAGAGGGAATATTCGATGGTAAGTACCAAAGTATGTAGTGCCGTTTCCACCGATTTCCTTTTGATGTACGCGTGTTGAGACTGAGACAAGAGTCTCGTATCAATACTGGTACGTAAGTGAATATCAATCAGTCGTTCAAAAGTTTTGAGAAGGAATGATGATAGACTAATAGGTCTGAGATCTTTCGGATTAACATGGGAGCATTTACCTGCTTTGGGTATAAAAACAACTTTTACTTCTCTCCATGAACTAGGAATATGAGCCAAGTTGAAGCAGCTATTAAAGATTATTTCTAAAATAGGCAGCATTATACATGAGCTCATTTGAAGTTCGGCTGGTATTATGCCGTCTGGTCCTGGAGACTTGTAAGGTTTGAAGCTGTTGATAGCCCACAACAATTTTTCCCTTGTTATCAAACCTTGTGGAAAAGTTAGATTATTGTTAGATCTAATGTGATCAGTACTGTTTAAAGTTTGGGAGCTACCTGGAAAATGAGTATCTAATAGCAGATTGAGTGATTCTTCGCAAGTATTTGCCCAAGAGCCGTCAGCATTTTTCAAACAGCTGGGCATTGCTGAACAGGTTGAGACGATTTTTCTAAGTCTTGATGCTTCGGAGGTTTCTTCTACTCTGCCACAGAAGGCTCTCCAAGAAGCGCGTTTAGATTGCCTCAATTCTTTTTTATATGATTTTAGGGCCTCTTTATAGGATTCCCAGTCTGAAACTTCTCTTGTGTTTTTTGCTCTATTGAAGAGCTTTCTACAGTTTTTTCTGAGAGGCTCAAGCCCTGAGGGCCACCAATGTGGTTTTCCTTTTCCCCTTATTTGAATAAGTGGACAGGAGATGGCCATTGACTTATTATTTAAGGCTAACGTGAGGTCACTGACTTTGGTGTCAAGTTCAGTCGTACTAGAGGGAGGACTTAGAAGTTCAGGTTTAATTAAACTATCAAGTGTTTTCCTGTATTTGGACCAATCAGTTTTCCTGAAATTTCGAAATTCTGGTCGGGTAGTGGGAACTTCAACATTCAGACTAAACTGAATGTATCTGTGATCGGAGAACGAATGTTCTTTTGAAACTTTCCAATTCATAATAGATTGATGAATAGTGTCTGAGACTAGAGTTATGTCTAGTACCTCTTGTCGGTTTTTAGTAACAAATGTGGGTTCGTTCCCAACGTTACTTACTATAAGGTTAGTACTTAAGATATAATCGAAAAGAGACTCACCTCTATCATTGATGTCAGTGCTGCCCCATACTGTATGATGGGCGTTAGCGTCACTTCCAATTATTAGGCGGATTTTCTGCCGTTCTGCTTCAGTGACTATACTTTCCAGTGTATTACTGGGAAGAGGGCCAAGGTGGTCATGGCCGAGATAAGCTGACACTAGCCAGTACATGCCGTTTGTCGTTTTTAGCCTGGCTGCGGTTATATCTCTGTCGCTGAAATGAGGGAGTAAATATACATTAATGCTACTTTTAACGAGTATGCAAGATCTAGGTTCACCTTTATCTGACGCATACAGTAAGTAGTATCCAGGAGTTCCGAGTCCCTTAACCAGGGATTTGACAATCCATGGTTCTTGGATCAGAACCATATCTTCATTCCCCCTGGATAGACGGAGGAGAAGAGAGGCCGAAGCCTTAATGGAGTGTTGGAGGTTAATCTGGACTAACTGCAGCATTTTGGCTACATTTAGGCAGACCAGCCTCCACCACCGTTTTATTAACATCTTCCGAGTCAGAAGAGGAGCCCAAGAGCTCATCCTCACTCAGAAGAACCATGTTTAGGTAGTCTTCAGTCTCCATTTCGGTCTGACTGTCAACGTGTGTAGAGGAATGAGCTGTAATAGAGGATGTCCTGGATGCATCCTCTTCCAAACTAGGGAAGGTAATAGATGCAGCCGGGTCCCCAACCACAGGTTCAGCCTCAAGAGAATGTGGAGGCTCGCATTCCGCGATCACCTCATCTTTTTTATATATTCGTAAGGTAATCGTCTCAAAACCAAACCGAATCACACCTTGAGTCTGCGCCAAGGGGGAAAGGGATTCCTTATTGACCACGACGATCGCGCTCCTATAAAGACCCCTTGCCTCCTCCAGCTTTGCGACTTTCCAGTTATGAGTCGGCAGGGATGGATTGCTGAGTTTGATTACCTGGAGAATATCATCCATGCAGGAAGGTTCAGCTGGAATCCAAGTGCGAGCTCTTGGTCTGCATGGGATGTCCTCCTTAGCAACAACCTCGAGTTTCGCACCTGGCCAGATTTCACCTAGCCTACTAACAGCAAGCTTGTACAGATCACAAGATCTCTGATCGTCACAAACGATGAGTTTGACATGTCCTTGATGCCAACCGCCATCGCTTGTGATCGGAGGTGGTCCCGGGTTCTCCTTCATAACACTTAAGAAGCCAGCCGAGAGCTTCAATTTTGCCACCTGCCACCGATCAGAAGAAATCGTGCCATCTATATCGTTCCTGTCGATAACCGCAATCACCATTTTACCCTTCAAAGTGTCCCTATAAGAATTAGCGGGTCCGCTATTTGGATTGAAGGGAGTGCTGGTGTTATGCACTCCGGGCCGTTTGGGTACCGGTGTGGCACCCTCCATAGACCTTTCTCGCTTTGACGTAGAGTCGCCGCTGGTCTGTGCATTAGCAAGAATGCGCTTTGCCCACTCAATTCTAACGCCATGCTGCGACGTACCTCCGGGCTCATCAGAGCTCTTCAGTATCCTCGAAGCATAACGTTTATCCTTATACAGATTTTTAGATGGTCTGTACCGTGTTTTTCGTTTTGCCGTACCCGGAAGAGAACCCCCCCTAGCACTGGAAGGGCCATGCTTCACAACCACAGCAGCACTTGGTTGGATTCCCTTTCGGGAAGGTTGCAGAGGTTCACTCGCAATAGTAGTAGCGGGACCATTATTCACAACCCCACTACTACTGGACTTAGGTACAGCTACCTTTTCACTTCCCTCGCTGCGAGGTGCATCAGATGAGCGATCACGATTAGCCGCAACCTCCCCACTGATACACAGGATACACAGGAGAAACGGCAAACAGCGCTGGCGCCGTGCTGCCGCCCGGTTTAGAAGAAGAACCGGTCTCACAACTATCTATCCTTTTGTTTTTTTGTTTGTTTTTGTTCATTTTGTTCCCACGAGAGGCGAAGAAAGGGTGGTCCATCTGTACAGAGATTCGCATATACAGATAAGGCTAGTTAATCCGGAGGTCGCCAGGTATCCGGATACTCCATTAACGACTGAGCTAGTATTTTTAATTGGGCCCTCAGCGAGGCTGATCCTCGGCACGGTACGTATAACACCATTGATCCAGCCCAATAGGAAAGGTAGGGGTAGGGTAGGATATAGAAGGGGGAAGGATTTCAGACAGCGTCATCGCCATACTGAAGAGGAAGGAATGGTTGCAGGATTCCGGACAGCTTTTTCGCCGTACCGTCAGTGGGAGAGAACGACAGACAGCTTGATCGCCGTACTGTCGAGAGAAGGATGATATCGGGTGAGGGAAAGCCGAACAGCGTCATTGCCGTACCGTTGTGGAAGCTTTAGGAGGGGAGTGGTAGTAGCGCCGGACAGCGTCATCGCCGTACCGTCGTGGGAGGGGAGGGAGGGGTAGAAAAGGAGAGGAAGGGTACGAGGAAATTGAAGCGCCCTTTGGTTTCAGGACTCATCTGGAGAGTTAATATGGAGACTCATTGACCTTACTCAGCTTCTACAACTCGACAAGTTTGACGCTCGGGTAGAAGTTTTAAAGCCAAAGGGTAAATTAAATTATTTTATGAATTTGACCAATTTTTTTGTGTAACTTTTCCACTGTGATTATTTAGGCTCTTTTGGTCTATTTGTAAAAAATGAGAATAAAAACAATCTTATTCCATTATTTTCTCAACGTTTCGTGAGTATTACTCACTTCTTCAGGGGTTATATTTATTCAATCTAATAAAAAAAATTAAATAAGTTTATAAATAATAAAACAACATCTTTTTTCTCTCTTACTTGATTGTTACAAAATTACATACTCTGCTTCATATATCCTACTATTGCATCATTCCCGGAGACGGCACTTACACAAAACTGAACATAAAAACAAATAAATAATAGATTAAGAACAATCTAGCAAAAAATAGTCAAATACAAAATTAACAATGACACTTATATCACAGTTGAGCTCAGGTACTTTTATTAAATTGCTACAGCATAGCTTTGTTTAATGCAGTCGGTGTCTTCTTTTGTGTTCATCGTTCGTTTTATTTGTTGCTGGATTCTAAGACTCTCAAGAGTAAGTCTTGAATTGAGTTTGCTCTCCATGTCCAGTATTTTTACATTTTTAAAATCCACCGACTGTCCGCTTCTTGCTATATGCTGCGAAAGCCCTGTTGTCTCTTTATGTTTTCTTACGTCCGCTTCGTGTTCCGCTAGTCTAGTTGATAAATTTCTCTTTTTTTGTCCTACGTACACAAGATCGCAGTCTTCATTCTCTTTTCCAGTGCATTTTATTTCATAAACCACGTTATGTTGTTGCTGTTTATTAATTTTCGATTTGGTATTTGTGAAAATTGATTTGAGTGTGTAATTAGATTTGTGTGAAAAAGAAATATTCTCTTTTTTCATAATTTGATGTAAGCTTCTGCTTTCAGTTAGCTTAGGTACATATGGTACAGCGTAAAACTTTTTGGTGTTTTTGGTAGTTACTTTTTTGTCTGTATTATTGTTGTTGTTATTGCAAAGGTTTGTTTCTAATTTGTTTGTTCTTGTTTTAAGTAGGCTGTTTATTATATAATTTGGATAGTCATTTAATTTTAGAATTTTTTTTGTTTTTCTTTTGTATTCTATTTCATATATATATATATAGAGAAAAAAATAGTTTCTGAAATAAAAAAAATCTCCATTTCTGACTATCTGACTATTATTTTATATACAACTGCTTAAATATGAGTAATTTGAGAAAATTAATTGGTCGTAACAAACTGCGGCTATTCGCAAAAAACAAATTGTTTTCTTAAAATTCTCTTGTTTTAGCAACTAAAATGAAACTTTTAGTATTTTAAAATAATCCTCAACTATATTTCTTCCATTTTGTCGAGATTTTGTAAAGAATTTGGGTTTATTAATGTTTTAAATCCAATTTGTTCATTTATTCGTCGGTCGTTGGTCGCTCCCATGTGCACAGTCTTTTAGAGAATTAAGAAATCAAAAATCATTCTTAAGTTTGCTTATCGAGTCCAGAGATTTAGGAAAAAAGTGGATGGGAACAACTGTTTTTGAAAATAAAAGAAGGAAAATAACGAAACGCTTTTTTGACGTATTATCAGAAGATGAGAGAATATCAGACCCAGAATCTTACTTCAAAGTCAATGTTTACTATTGCTGCTTAGATATATTGATTTCTCAAACTGAACAAAGATTTCAGAGATCAGAGCCTTTATGATCTTAGTAATTTAAACTTTTATCCTTTTTAAAAGAAAAAATTGAAAAAGAAGCAGGAAAACTGGTTGCAAAATACAATGAGGACCTGTCAGTTGATCTTTTTGCACAACTACGACCCAAACGCAAAAGAGTTGGCCTACTCATCAATTAACACATTGAACCTCTTTATATACCTTCATTTTCTGTCTCAAACAGTTGTTGATTATTTTTTTTTTGTTAATGTAATAAATTACATTTAATGAGTAAATAAGACCAAACAGAACTTAATTTGAGAAAACACACATGGCTTCAGGTTGCATTCTCTTAAACAAAGATAAGAGCATAATAGTTGGACTACTCTCTATGGGATGCAAATAAGTTGGCCTATGACGATTTAAATAGATGTTCAGTTAAAAATTATTAAAAAAATGACATGCACTTCTTTTGTTGTTTATTGATCTCTTGTTTTAAGTAAGCCAGCAACAGTTTAGTGTCAAGCATGGTGCGTGGTGTTGCATTATCACGAGACCTGAGGGAACCCATAGTTAAAGCCTTCGAAAAGGGATTGTCGAGCTACAAAATAGCAAACCAATTTAATTTACCTCGGTCATCAACTCGAAACATTATCACTAAGTTCAAAAATAGTGGAAATGTGGAGGTTGGTAAAAAAACGAGACGCCCACCAATTGCGAAATCTCGAGATTGCCGAGTCTTAAAAAAAATAATAAAGGAAAATCGAAACTGCCGCTGCAATAAGTGTTCAATGGAGAGAAAGAATCCAAAAAAGTGTTTCAGTCGGCACTTGTAAGCCGACAATGAAAGAAATTGGATATAAATTTTATAAGGTTTGTTTAAGATTATTTTAATTAGATCTATTTTAATTCGTTAAAACATAGGCCAAAGAAAAACCACTTTTAACACCTTAACAAAAAAAAAGGCGCCTAGAGTGGGCCAAGCAACGTAAGAACTGGACTTTAAGTCAATGGCGGTCCGTTATTTGGAGTGATAAGTCGAGGTTTGAAGTTTGCGTGGGCGACGAACGAAAACGTGTCAGAAGAAACTCCAAAGAGGCCTTTCACAAAGATTGCCTTAAAAAAACAGTCAAGTTTCCAGCATCTCTAATGATATGGGGATGCATATCTGGGCGAGGTTTGGGCAATTTACATTTTGTAAATGGAACTGTCAATGCTACCAAGTACCGGGATATTCTGGAAAATGAGCTACTCCCATCAATACCACGACTTCAAACTAGTGATGGAGATTTAATTTTCCAACAGGATGGTGCTTCCTGCCATACAGCAAGGTCTACAATGGCGTGGTTATCTGCTGAAGCAATTCCTTTACTGGAATATTGAGTTTATTGCCGATGGAACTTAAGAACCAGCAGATTTTTGTTTTTTATCATAGGTAGTCCAACTATTTTGCATTTGGGCTCGTGATTGCTTTAAAATCCTGTTTGTAATCAGAAGTTCAGAAAATTCAGTCAACTAGAGAACTCACAGAGCTATTGCTAATTAAATACAATAGCCTTGCATCCAGTTTTCCGGAAGTAATAATGGCATGCCTTTTATTTTTGACGCTTCCGGTAACTACAACAACAGCTGAGAGAACATTCTCTAAGCTAAAAATAATAAAAAATTATTTAAGAACTCTATGGGTCAAGAACGGTTGTCGGACTTAGCGATCAAAAAGCTTGAAAATTTAAAATCATCGTCAGAAATGGATGATTTAATTACTAAATTTGCGGACACAAAGCCAAGAAAAGTTTTTATTTAAGTTTTTATTTTACTGTTAGTTTAAGTTTTATAGGACCTTTATTTATGTATGTACCTATTTAAAGGACATAATGTTGTGCCATTAAATACACTGGATTTGTCATTGTGAGTGTTTTTGTTTGTTTTGTAAAAATTGTGTTTTGTTTAATTTTGGAGGGGGGCCCCCAACAAATTCTTGATACGGGGCCCCTCGAGGGCTAGCTACGCCACTGCTCTTCAGACGAATTAATTTCCCTCTTGAGAGTATTTTGTATAACTGATAAGGTTATTATAAATGCTTCTTTGAAGTAGGGCTGGCCACGACACGAGAAACGGCAAGGCTTTTGTAAGTTAAAATCGAAAATTTTTAGTCTCGTCTCGGTCTCGCCCCAGTCTCTTCTCCGAAAAATGCCATTTCCGGACAACTTGTTTATTATTGGAACCAAAAAAGAAGAAAATAAATATTTAACTGAAATTGGATATTTTAATTTATTAGACTCTCTGTAAATTTCAGTCCAAATATTCAGTCTCGTCTCGGATGCTTAAAAGGTAGTCTAATAAACCTTGCATTAATTTAAATAATTTACTTCAAACTTTTGACAAAAAGACAAAGTTTAAAATGTTTGGAAAACACATTATTATTGCGGCTGCCTGGTATGATAATGAAGTGATTATTTGTAGATTTTGAAATTGGTTTTATAGTTTATAGTTATTGCCATATATATCCGTCTTTGAGAGAGTTGACAATTCTTTTAGGCAACTGTCGCACTATAGTTGAGCTTTTCTAGTAGCTGTCATATGGGCGAATTCAAAATCAGTTTTGTTGCAAGCAATTTAAACGTAACAGGCACGAAATGTTATTGAAATTTTATGTTAAAGTCGAAACCATTATACGAAATTATCAATCGCAACTACCCCGGTAATCCTCTCTAATAACATTAGAGAATAGTTGAAACTATTAGGCATATTCATACCGACTAACTTTAAATATGTAGACCCGGAATATCGCATTTTTAAATTGTGTGCGTGTATATTCAATCTTCCTCGCTTGTCTTATAAAATATTTTATTCATGTCAGTCGTGTTATTTTTTAAAGAACTTATCTGATTCTGCTTCAATTATTTTAACAATTAACATAATTTGAGTATTTTTCTTTTCTTATTAACTGAACAAAAGTCCGAACTTATGTCAATGTCATTGGTATAAATTACAAAGGATAACAGTAGACAAAATTAGCCCAACATAAACATTAGAGAGCGATAGAAAAATGTGTTATACTTTTTGCCAAATAAAAAACAAAAAAAAAAAAATTAAAACCAAAAACTTCCAAAGAAAATACATAGATTCTGCTTTCTGCTTTTGAGTAAATTAAAATATGCTAATTTTACTGACTAGAATTCAAAGTTAAACAAAAGAACCATTTATGTAGGTACATTAAAAACATGTCAACTTTAGAAATGTGCCATGCTATATGCGTTTGAATGCTATAAAATGTTAAATTTATAACTGAGCAAAGAAGGGATGTTCTCCAAGGACATCCAAACTTCTCTATATACGTAGTTTGTTGAATTGTATGAATGTGTTACTGGCTTAGATTAAAACGACTTAAATTGCAATCATTTTGGAAACAGAATTTTTGGACATTCCACAACGCTATACATATTTATTGTAACCACTTTTCTACCATTTTGGATTAGTTTTGTTTTGTTTTCTTGTATGCAGTGGATTTTGATTATCCCTTCGGTTTGGATGGTGAAATAATGAATCATTTTGAAAACCAACCTCTCGTTTTACGATATCTAATTTGACTAATGGCAGTGTGATGGTTCGTTTCTCGAATCTAATGTTTAAGGGTTTTTGTTAGTTTTTATATCGTTATGTTGGTAAATGGTAATAATGAACAAAATTATGTGACAAATTTTAGTATGTCAAAAGGATGGTTCCACATTTTATATCATTTACCTAACCTCATTTGCTTACCAATCTCATAAATATTATTCATTTCTTACCTATTTCAGTTATTTGGGATTATGTTAAACTATCGTTCAATAGATATTAATTCTTTGAATCACTTGCCCACCAAATTTTGTTTCCATATTTCGCAGGTTTTGATGGTTTGAATTGGGTGAATTTAGTTTTGACACGATATGGAAACAGTGCTATTTTCCTGGGGCTGACCTTATTTCATTTTTCAGTCGCAAATCTTGCATATTGATTCGTTTGGGTGGTGGGAATGTATGATATATTTGGGGTACACAATTTTTTTTACTTCAATTGTTCCTTCGTTTCAGGTCGAAAGCGCATGAAATTGTGATGACGCAAACAGCAGCAGCTGGTTCATCTTTATTCTATTTTGTCCAGTCTATACCGGTAAAAACAACTATCAGAATCTCTTACGTTGTAGAACTTCAGCATGTATTTCTTCTTCTTCGGCACATAGTCCAATCAAATGAGCAAAAATATCTACAAAAATTCGGGAGGAAAATTTTATTGTTTTATTTTAAAGAGTACCTCTTGGAGATTCTAAAAGCACATTTTTCCAATAAAAACACGCTCTGCGTCGTCCGCCATTTTGAAAAAGGTGTTAAAATGCCTTTACTCAATTTTCTCAACCGCTATTTGTAGTCGTCGAGTAGTTATTTTTGACTACTTTTGTAGGCTTACATGTTCCCTACAATTTTTGATTCAATTTTTTTTTGGTAACTCCTTCCTATAAAAAGTTACTGTAAATTTTCGATTTTAAAAATGGTTTTTCAAGTAATCGTCTCGTCAACTTTATATAAACAATTTTAAATTCAAAATATGATTAAAATTTTTAAATTTTCAAGAAACAACTTAAACACAATTAAAGGTAAAACCTTTCTCTACAAATATGTTAGTAATTTTACATTTGTGAATTTAACGGGGATAGGGGCAATTTAATAAAGTCAATCGACACTTTATTATATTATATTTGACAATTTTTTGTGCTGTATCTTGAAAGATTTTGACTTACATGAAATCTAAATAAACAGAAATGTAGGAAATTTAATGTTCTATAAAAAGGATCTTGAGTGATTTTTGGTTCGGATGGATAATGGATAAGATAAACTAGAAAACCCATTTTTAAAATCGAAAATTTTTTGGTTTTTCAACAATAACTTTTTATGGGAAGGAGCTATTAAAAAAAATTTTAAGACAAAAATTGTAGAGAACATGTCAGCCTACAAAAGTAATCAAAAATAACTACTCTACGACTAATAGCGGTTGAGAAAATTGAGTAAAGGCTTTTAAACACCTTTTTCAAAATGCCGGATGACGACGCAGAGGGTTTTTTTTTTTGAAAAATGTGGTTTTAGAATCTCCAAAAGGTACTCTTTTAAAATAAAACAATAAAAATTTCCTCCCGAATTTTTATAGATATTTTCGAGTTCGTTGGTTAATTTGATTGGACTAACAATAAAATATTTCATTTGGTTTAATAAATATGTCGTTCTCAATGCCCGATGTATCGTTTTCAGGCGCATTGTCCACGCATCATTTCCGAATTATTGACACTGAATGAATCGCCTTCTTCATCATCTTCTGTATTTCCATTTCGTATATAATTGATCAAAGCAGCTAATAATAAGGAATTAAAATCAGCACCAGCGGTTTTGCTGCGCAATCGTTTATTATAGAGAAATTCCACTTCGTCCCCCATTATGATTAAAACAAGGAATGCTAAACCTGAAGCTTAACTTGTGATGTGCAATATTTATACTTCATCGTCAAATGACGCGCAAAATAGAAAAAACAGGCAAGATAATAATGGTTATCTTATGTGGATTTTCGTTCAACAAAAAAATCAAATCTGTGAAGGGGAAATTTGATTTGTTTAGAAGAAAAGATCAAATTTACAACGACTTGCACACACACTAGGAAGATTTGACATTTCTGATTTCGCTGGCTATTGCTTAAGTTTGGCTTTTCAGTCAATTTGTTCAATTAAATTATATCCATGGTGTTAAAGTATAAAGTTATTTGAAAATTAAGAGATGGGGCAAACTGCTAGTTGCTATTTCAGTTGTTGTTAATTACTAAATTTGCCTGTCCTTGATTCTAATTCTTATTATTGCAGAGTCATCGCGTTAAGTCAACAAGAAATTCTAGTTTGCAGAGTTTTCGCATAAATCCAATAAAAATTTCAATACTGGTTTTGCTTCTAAGTGATTGCGGTTATAAGTGATTTCAGAATCATCGTGTAAATTCGACAAAAAGTTGTTCTTCATTACTGATTTTACTTAACTACTGCTATTCTGCTTATTAGTGACTTCAGAGTCATCGTGTAGGTTCAAAAGTTGTTCTTTATTGCTGGTAAATTCAATAAAAGTTTCAATACTGACTTTACTTAATTGTTATTTCGTTTATTAGTGATTTCAGAGTCATCATGTTAATTCAACAAAAAGTTGTTGTTTATTACTGATTTTGCTTAACTGTGATTTCGCTTTTTAGTGATTTCAGAGTCATCGTGTTAATTCAACAAAAAGTTGTTCTTTATTACTGATTTTGCTTAACTGCTATTTTGTTTTTAAGTTATTGCAGAATTTTCACGTTAATTCAACAAAAGTTTCAATACCGATTTTGCTTAACAGTGATTTCGCTTATTAGTGATTTCAGAGTTATCGTGTAAATACAACAAAAAGTTGTTGTTTATTTACTACGTTTATTTTATTAATATAAAAGAGAAATGTCGTCCGTGTGTGCACGAATAACTCGGGAATGGATCGTTCGATTTATACGTGCACACAAAATATACATACATTGTATTAATTTTCAAATTTTAACGTATTTTTATGCTCAACCAGACGGTGTTGAAACAACTTTTTTTTCGAATTATCCCCTGCCGAGAACATTCGTAAAAAGTAACCACATAAAACAGAATATATTAAAAAATAAAAGTGGATCGCGAGGTACGAACCTGTATGGTTAAGTTTTCGGTTGGTAAAGATTTTAATTATTGATTTATTAACAAATTACGAGGTTTTCAAATCAAATTTTTGGATGAGCAATTTAATCTCTTTCTGCTCACTAAATAAAAGTCCTTTTGCATTTGTAACTCAATTTGGTTACTGAGTTATAGGCATTTTAAAGCTCCATACAAAGTGCAACTCGTTTATATTAAAAAAAAAAAGTGTGGGAGTGAGCAATTATTCTTTTGCAGAAATGGCATGAGCAATTAGAGGTACATCGCCTGACATTTTTTTTTTTTTTCGAAAATCGAAAGTCGGCCGGCTAACTTCGTGGTGGTGACTAGGACACGCCCATGTTAATTTCATCAAAGGAATCAGCTGAAAAGTGGACAATGCAGCTGCCATTACTCAAGGAAAAAGCTGATTTTTCCTCAATGAATTTTTGAATTTTTCCCGTTGGGTAACAGCGTAAATACCAGATTTATCTAGGTCACTTGTTTATGGTGTTTTTCTTGTTTGGCTCTAAAAAAAAGCTCTGAGCAGAGGCTGAGCGATCAGAGCAGAGCTCTGAGCAGATTATGATCAGAGCCCTCAGATTTATTACCAACCATGACAAAAAAAATTTGTACTCACCAATGCTCAACAGGAACATTTTCGCGCAAGACAATGACATTGAAATTGTTTTGTGAAAAAAGCAGACATTTTTCGTATACTAGGCTTAAGCTTAAAAAAAACATAGAATTTTTGTTTGACAGTTTCGTGATCTGCTCAGAGTTAAAAAAGAAAAACGCCATTTACCTTTTGTTGACCCGAGAAGATTACATAGTTTATTATTGTTTTTTAATAAACAATATCGTATCCATTTTCTTTAAATCTTTTCTTTAACTTGTTCGTTATTTCGGAAGCAAAACACATTGCCACACGTTTTATAATATCTAATAATCTTAACTATATGCCAGTAAGACCTCTGTTGCGCAGGCTCTTTCTTGAATTTGTTTCTTACCTATGGAACAAAGAAAAACAAAGCACCATTGATTAACGAGATTAAATTGAATTTTATTTTGTCGAAATGTTTTTAATTTTGTAATACGGAGTAGCTTTAGCACGAGTCTTGTCGTTACGATTGCTCAGAAAAGAAGAAGGTAGCACTCACAAGGTGGTGAACGAATTTGGTAAATGTAAAGATCTGTTTCCCTCGAAATTGTTGCCATGTGTTTAGACGTGCTTGAGTGGAACGAGTTTACCCGCAACAAACTCAGGTCTTTTAAAATGTATTTTACGGCACTAGTTAGAAGGAAAGGAAAGATTTTTGTTGGCACAGTGGATTGAGAATTAGATGTTAAATATGTCATGAAATTCCACGGGTGGCGTCCAGTTGAAACTGGAGAATACAGAAAAGAATGCTTCCTAGACTGCTGCTCAAATCTACACGTCCAGGTTAGCAGTCAAACACTATATCTACTGCGCCATTGCCACCCGGCGCGGCGTTGGTTTTTAACTTTTTCTTGTTGTGGGTACTGGTAAGAGTAAAGGTAAGATTTGAGTTTTTAGCTTTACGAGAATGATAGAAGAGCTAATCTTCTATCATTATTTCATTGTAAAGGTTTACATGAGCCACATTTTGTATATATATACATATTCATTTTTGAAGTTCACTTATGAAAGAGGTAAATTGCAAAGCCTTTACACCAAATAATGAAATGCTGCTTTTCTATGTTGAGTCGGTTCTCATTGTACTTGTCGGCTTATGAAAAATTCCAATCTCGATTTTTTCTCCATAACGTTGTAGTTCTTGATCAAGAAAAGGTAGATTACCAACATAAAAAGAGATCATAATTTCCTCCAAACTTATTTTCACATCTTTAAATTTTTTGTAAAAATTCAAAAGAATTTTTAACCGAAAAACTTTTTAACGGAGGTAGGTAATATTTTCATTTCTTTCACTAACCATTTAACCAATTTATAACTTACTTACAATTTATACTTACCTTTAGAAAAGATCTAGGTAGGTACAGTTTAAAATTTTTGTAAGAATATTGGTATTATCCGAAAATTCTTATTTTTTTTAAAGTGAATATTTTTTCAATATAATCAAAAAAGTAATGATGAGTAACAATAACGATTACTTAACAAAACATTTTTTAAAAGGTGAGATATATAGATATATATTTATTGAACAAAATAATATTTACAATTGGACTTATGTATAATAACTAGTTAGATACGATGATATTATACATTTATTGGCACATAGGGGGCCTAATCTTATACTTTGTCTTAAGTTTAAAGGATTATAAAATATAAAATACATCTCAAAAAAATTAAATATAAAAGTCGGCTGGCTTTATTGTCCTCGGGGTGTTCCGTCCAGGTTGTCAAGTTGTGGTTTTGGTGGGGGGGTGTTGGCATTTAGCCGCGGTGATATGCTGACCCTGTGTCAGCGTAGAACGAAACTGCTGGCTCGTTGTCCGTAATGATGTTGTCAACCAGGATTTCCATCGTACTGAGGTATCTCGGCTGGGGTGTCGCTGCTGAGTGGCCATTCTTCTCATCCAGGCGCGAACGCAGGGAGGGTCCAACCCCCCCTTGAAATTTATGAATTTAACTTTCTCGCCATACAATTTCACTCTTAATTTTTGAGTTTTCAGTTTAAAACCCCCCCGAAATTTTTTCCTGCGTTCGCGCCTGTTCTCATCAGTTGATTTGGGTGCCTGTTAGTGAGTTCTACAAGCTTATTTGCTTGAAGCAGTAGGTACCTGTCCAGGGGGATGATGTTAGCTTCTGTGTAAAGATGCTCGTTGCTGTGATGTCTCATTCGCTGCCGATCGAAATGTAGTCCGGTAGAAATCCTTAGTAACTTTCTTCCGAACATTTGATGTTCCTTCATGGCCGTTTTCGAGATGGAGAACCAGACAGGGAAGGAATAGCTGATTACAGGCCGCAGGAACTGCTTGTACATAAGTATATTTGTCTTCTGGCTTAGTCCGTTTCTGCGTCTCATCAATGGGTAGAGTCGGTGAAACGCCCAGTTGGCTTTTTTGAGGACGTTTCGTGAGTGCGGGTTGAACCTTAACTACTCGTTGAAGTGGATGCCTAGGTATTTCACGTTCTTTTTGGCTGCTATTGTATATCCGTCCGGAAGTTTCAGAACCAGACTTCTCAACAAAACATTAAAATATCTACCCTAGCATTTACTTCATAAAAATCTAAAATCTATAAAAGAATACCAACTGTTTCTTGTTTGCTAATTTTCTTTTGTTTGAAGCCTTGTTAGCTGAACTTAAACAACGAAAAAAAAAGAAACAATAGTAGCTAGGTATGAATAAGTGAATTTCCTTTCAACATATGCTTCATCAAATCCTGCAATCCATCCCTAATTTACTTCTACTTGAGCAATTGAAAATTAATGTTAAAGAGAGTAGAGGATATCACGAATCTTGAGGTTTTCTTTTTTTCATCCTCAATTTTTTCTGTTCGGCCTCTCAAATGGACAGAACTTCCGCACAAAAGTAAAACAACAGCAACAAAAAAAAAAGTATAAAAACCATTTGGTAATTAAAAGAAACACAGATGAGGCTGTTATTTTATTTCGTCTATTTCATCCTATCTTGAATGGTTCCAACAAAAACAACAAAAAAAAGGAAAAGAAAATATTTTTCGTGGTTGGTGTTTTTCTCTGAAAATTTTTTTTCGGGTAAAAGTTTCAATAATTTAACAAAACAACGAGCCTCGATCATGACTTTCATTTCACCAAAAAAAGGCTTGTAATCGGAATCGGACTCGAATTCTATAGCGGTCAGTCGCATTTTTTTTGCCATGTCTATTTTTCGTCCTTTTATATTTAGGAAGTGTATTTGCTATAAAAAAACAGCTCCAGCAGCGGTGCCACAGGATATGTTCTCTACCCCGCGCCGGGGTTTATTAGAGATATATTGAATGAAAAAAATAAAAAGAATTTGTAGACCAGCGACCAGCCATAGAAAAAGTTTGAAATTCTCGAAAGAAAACGAAATGTTGCCACAGCCGCAGTTTTTTATTTTGTTGTTTTGTGAAACAAACACAAATTGAAAACAAATCCCAAAATAATAAAACTTGGTATTTATACCCTTGGTTGTTTTTATACGTTATACCTTTTGTATAAGTAGGTATAGCTACGATGAAATAGGCGGCCGTGGTTGGAAGTATACAGGGTGGTCTGATATTATTAATAATGAAAAAATAATAGTTATTCCTTTTTTGTGACCTTTTAATCTTTAAACTTCGAGAGTGACTATAGGTGACTAAATACTCTTTCATTCAGACACATTGATATAGATATTATGCCCGTGGTCTGGCGAAGGTAATAAAGAGAGAAAAAACCTAAGCAATAGAAGTTATATTGTTTTTGTTTTTATTTTAGTGGACTGTATTGAATGAAATTCAATAAAAAGTATTAAAGCGACCTTTAGTCCAATGCGTTTCGGTCCTGATAACAATTACAGTGGACCTCATCAGTTAGAGCTGTAATTGTTACCTTTCTAAGACGCAACATTTTAGTCGATGGCTGTAAATTTTATAAACGTCGGTAGCCATCGACTAAAATGTTGCGTCTTAGAAGGGTAGTTGGCAGGGCAACTTTCACTTAGAGTAACGGGACCAACGCAGTATTTTGCAGTTTTTTTGCATTTTGTTTGCATTTCTATTCCCGATTTTGCAGTTCAGCAAATAGTGGGTGTAATCGAGTGACCTGCTAACTTCACAGTGAAGTTAGCAGGTCACATGGTGTATCTCGAGAACCAAGCATGCTAGAGACTTGAAGTATGGCTCCAAATTTGCAGTTTATTTTGCATTTCAAGAAATTTTAGTACCAATTTTTTATCAAATAAAAGACACAAAAATTTTGACCTAAAATTTCTTGAAATGCAAAATAAACTGCAAATTTGGACACTTACTAAAAATTCCTAGCAAGCTTAGTTATCGAGATACACAGTTTGACTTGCTAATTTCATATTGAAGTTAATTTTTTAATTTTTTTAAATTTTTTAAAAATAAGGACTTCAAAATTTGGAACTAAGATTTCTTGAAATTCAAATTAAACTGCAAATTTGGAGCCTTACTTCAAGTTTCTGTCATGCTTGGTTCTCGAGATACATTATGTGACCTCCCAACTTCACTGTGAAGTTAGCAGGTCACTCGATTAGACCCACTATTTGGTGAACTGCAAAATCGGGAATAGAAATGCAAACAAAATGCAAAAAACTGCAAATTACTGCGTTGGTCCCGTTACTCTAGGTGAAAGTTGCCCTGCCAACTTCACAGACGTGAGAAATATGGTCACCGTAGCTATATAGCATAATAATTATAAAAACACTAAACGCATAAATATATTCAAACTAAAAACTACCTGTCCAATTTGTAACGTGTATACCCACACCGGTCTTAAATACCGAATGATGTTTGAAACCATTGCACGTGCTCACCGCACAAAAACTTATCACACTAAAATAAGGTTTAAATCAAACCGCGAAGCTACCATGACCATAAAGCACATTGCGCTAAAATGTACCCTTGCTAAAATAATTGTGTCTCTAATGCGCGAGCTTAGGATGGAGCAGTTGGCAACGCAATTCACGCCACCAAACAAATAACACAGTGACATTAAAAACGGATTGGAAATATCGTTCGCATTGACAAATGGACTGCTATCATCGAATTTGTAATGGTTTCAGTTATAACAGTAGCGGTACTAGCGCCAGGTTCCATCACATCGGAAAACACGGAAACAATTTTTGACATTTGAGTTGAGGATTTTTTCTGAGGGAAATTTTTCCCGCTTATTTTGTTCACTTCATTCTTCTTGGTTGTTTCTTTTGAAAGCAGATTTGAAAAGTTTGCAGTTTAATTTATTACAACAGTGTTCAATTAGTGGAGAAAAGTTTTAAAAAAAATAAGAAAATATATACCTACCTATCAAAAGGTTAATTTAAATAATTATGTGCTCAATAGCTGGTTGCAATTACGCTAGTCAAAGACCACGGCGCCCATCCCTTCATAGGCAAGTCATCATTAATCATCTTAAATAATTATAAGTGTTAAATTATTTAAGAATTATTTACAATTAAGGTTGTATCGTGGGGGAAAATTTGATGAAGACTGGATACAAGCCATACTTTCCTTAAATGGTCAGTTTGTTGATGTTCTTAAAATCTCCAAAAGATCCTCGGTATGCGACTTGCATTTTGAAAAAAGTTGCCTGATAAACCTTGCCCCAAAAAATCATCTAACATCGAATGCAATTCCAACTATTTTCCCAAAAATGCTTGAGGTCAAAATGTAAGCTAAGGATTTCAATGTATTGAAATGTAAAAATACATAAGAATTATTCTTTTAGTTCCAGGGAACTTTTGGAGTCTTATTCGGGGCAAGCAGAATCTGCCGCAAATATTTTGGGTAAAGGTAATTTGTCTTGATTTGTTTTAAATAAACTTAATTGAAACTTTTGTTTTATTCAAGTGCAAATACTGATGATGAGTATTTATTAACCAACTCCCCCCAACTTCCAACTTCTTTATATTGTAACTTCGAACAAGCCTCCAGTTCAGGAGTAATTGTTAATAGGTAGGTATTTTCGTTTTTAATTTGAAATACCTACTTCAATAAACGAAAGTCTTTGTTGTAGAGAAAATACGTATTTACAAGTTAATATAACACCTGATGAAGTCTTAGCTCCAACTCTTAACGTTTTGGATGAAAAGTAATTTTTTGTTTTTTAATTTCAAAACATTTTATAAAATAAACTTTTTTTCCAGCACCGAACCCGCTCGAAAACGTAAACGCAGATTTGGAGTGAATGAAGCCACTCCCAGAACAATAAACAAAAATGTTTACACTATAAGCGACTATATACAAAACGAAATAACATTTTGAAAGTTATCCAACGTAAACTTAAGAGAAAGGAATACAAAATTCAATCCCTGAAAGCTTTAATAAAGGGAATGCAAAATAAGCACATGATTTCTGAAAATAGCTCACAAATACTTCAGGTAATTGTTATTATTATATATTATTTATATTTTGAAAAATTGTCATTATTAGATAAACAAAACCTTTACAGTCTTGTTCTTGCGAAAACATCAATTTTTGTAATTGAAATTTGTTTTCGGTTAAGACGTACATATATATGTATGTATATATGTATATAACAAATTTCACACTCAATGATACACTTGCACTGATATAATATTCAATAGTTAAGTCATAACCTTAATTTATTTATCCTTAATTAAAAATAAATAATTTTATTTCCATCTTTAGTTTTTCAAACCTAACACTTCCAAATATTCAAAATATAAGTTTATAAATTAATTTTATTTAATTCTTATGATTTTTAATTTTATCAATGCATTTGTGTTTATTATCAATTGTTTCAAATTTATTTTATTTAAATGGTCAAATTAACAATTGTAAAAGATGATAGTGGGAGAACAAGTCTGGAAATGTCTATTTAAATTTTGTAAATGTCTCTTGTTTTTGTTCAGCTAACGTTTAAGGCTCTCCCAAACCAATGCGAAACATTCGTTGCGGCGAAAAAACATTCGTCACTTAAAATTATTTCATATGTTTCTCCGCCGCGTTGGTGTGGGCACTCTCATATATCACCATGTAAATAAATTTTGACATGCGAATGTTTTTTCGCCGCAACGAATGTTCCGCATTGGTTTGGGAGAGCATTTATTGAAGGTGATGGTCTTGTCGTCCGGGGAAACCCAGGCCTCAATCAATAAGCGTCTCCAGCCAGCTCGATCTTAATGTTTGTTCACTTCATTCTTCTTTTTGTTTCTTTTGAAAGTTTGCAGTTTAATTTATTACAACAGTGTCCAATTAGTGGAGAAAAGTTTTTTTAAAAAAATAAGAAAATGTATACCTACCTATCAAAAAGTTAATTTAAATAATTATGTGCTCAATAGCTGGTTGCAATTACGCTAGTCAAAGACCACGGCGCCCATCCCAAGTCATCATTAATCATCTTAAATAATTATAAAAGTGTTAAATTATTTAAGAATTATTTACAGTTTAGGTTGTATCGTGGGGGAAAATTTGATGAAGACTGGGTACAAGCCATACTTTCCTTAAATGGTCAGTTTGTTGATGTTCTTAAAATCTCCAAAAGATCCTCGGTATGCGACTTGCATTTTGAAAAAAGTTGCCTGATAAACCTTGCCCCAAAAAATCATCTAACATCGAATGCAATTCCAACTATTTTCCCTAAAATGCTTGAGGACAAAATGTAAGCTAAGGATTTCAATGTATTGAAATGTAAAAATACATACGAATTATTCTTTTAGTTCCAGGGAACTTTTGGAGTCTTATTCGGGGCAAGCAGAATCTGCCGCTTGGTGTTCAGAGTGTACTCGTTTATGAAATCCGGAACAGAAGAACACTCCGAAAACATTATCCGGAACAGCCAATCGAATTATTTTGGAGTAAACGGACCACCAACTGAAGACGAATAAGTTTTTCTACTTAAAAAGCAAGTACAGAAAATCCTGTTCTTAACTGTTCTGTGTTTGAAAAATGCTCAAAAAGGATCCGGAATAAATTTCTTGTTTCAGATAACCGATGTTTTCAGTTAAGCGGAGTTGACTGTATTGCCAAAATCAATGAAAAGAACCTGTAGTCAGACGACCAAATTCAAGCTTCTTTTACATTTTAAATAAAGCCCAATTGAATTACCCGGAATTCCAAATGCTGTCAAGAACTATGAATAACCCGGACAACTCTTGCAAGATAATATTGGTTTTGAAAGGGCGCAGCTTGGAGCATATTCTTTGATAATGCAGAAGCGTTCCGGAATTTACGTTCTTCGGGCCAGTTTAGCAATGATGAGATTTCCTGAGGAGTTCCATTTCAGTCAGGGGTTGGAAATAAAACTTACCACAATTTTCAATCTGGAAACAAAATATGATAAAATGATTTTTCCTTTTTTGTTTGTTGAAATAAAATGTTTAAATGAATTAATTAGTTACATGCATTACGTTGGAATGACAACGAGTTCTGGGTTCTTTATCTGTTTCTGGGTCGGTCTCCAGGTTCC
The DNA here is from genome assembly GCA_949320155.1 of Melangyna quadrimaculata. Lineage (NCBI taxonomy): Eukaryota > Metazoa > Arthropoda > Insecta > Diptera > Syrphidae > Melangyna > Melangyna quadrimaculata. Next base: position 387,857,312 of record OX439483.1, read on the forward strand.
TTCGAACACGACACCAATTTCAGGTTCTTCGGCGTGTGTTCATTAGTCGCCTTGGAAAATGTGATAAGTGAATAATGAGAACTTTTTGCACATGTATTACCCGATGGCGACGCCACTTGATGAACAAATCTAAACAAAATTTCTTTTTGAATGTTATTTTCAATATTTTAAGGATCTTACCAACATCGAGGTAGTATTTATGATCTTCTCTTGTTATTGTTTTTGTTTCTATTATGTTTAATTTTAGTTTTTTATGTTTAATGTGTGTTTTTTTTAAATATTTTTAAGAGAAAAAATAAAAAAAACTAATGAAATGATTTGAAATGCCGAATTGTCAAATGCGGACAAAAAATAATAGCACACACAAACGTCAAACCAGTGCTGACGGGTATTTCTCTAGGAAATCCCATTAAAGAATCTGAAAATTTCCTTTTTTTTCCAACACAAACTATTTTTTTTTTTACACAAAATAATGGTGGATTTACATGTATCTGCATTTGGTTTCTGCAAAAAAAAGGGATGCCAAATACAATATGTATATTTTTTAGATAGAGGGGAAAGATCAAAATGCAGAAGAACTTCGTTTCTGCATTATAGGAAAGTGCCATAATGCAGAAATGAAGACGAACATGTTTATCTTCTTGATGGTTCTCTTTCACTCGCTCGGATTTTTTGTATACATCTGTCCTGCTCTACTTTTCTGCATTATTCATACGTAGAAACATGTTAATCCAGCATAAAAGGCCTTCATCTACTTTTAGACCACTTTCACACAAGGAAACTGAGCTGCCAGAAACTAGCTAGTTTGTCCCTTCCCGCCTACAAATTAAAAATCGCCGGCAACTCAGTTTCCTTGTGTGAAAGGGGTCTTAGTAAGAAATACAAAACTGAGAAATAAATATCTACGCTAATGCCGGGCTACACGAGTGACAAGTTGACATTTTTCTGTCATTATTATGACAAAAGAATGAGCAAATGTATGCGGGATTTACACGAATGACAACATGTCATTATGTACCTATTTTTGAAATTGTTATAACAAAAAGAATGAATTTGCTCATTATTTTGTCATAATACTGACAGAAAAATGCCATCTTGTCACACGTTTAAATCCGGCATTATTCTTTTTTGTCATAATAATGTTTAAAATAGGTACATAATGACAGGAATAGTGACATTTTGTCATTCGTGTAAATCCCGCCTAAGATGCGATTATAAATAAAAATAAACAATGGAAAATTTTATATGGTGGCTAAAATTATCTGTCAGTACAATTTTCGTTGTTTTTTTTTTATGTACGTACATGTTTATAATTCTCACTTTTCACATTTGTTTACTTGCAAAAAAAAGTAGCTGAAGCTAGTTTAGCAAGGCAGCATTTGGCGCGTCAAATAAACTTTCGCAACTCGTCTCATTACTAGCGCGAAACATTCGCTGATGGAATTTTTTGTAGTTATATAGCATTGTTTATCCGTCTTTTTTGTTATCATTGTGAATGATTTGCTACGATTTAAGGCTCTCCGAAACCATTGCGGAACATTCGTTGCGGCGAAGAAACATTCGCATGTCAAAATTTATTTACATGGTGATATATGAGAGTGCCCACACCAACGCGGCGGAGAAACATATGAATTAATTTTGACTGACGAATGTTTCTTCCCCGCAACGAATGTTTCGCATTGGTTTGGGAGAGCCTTTAGAGTTAGTTTGGGAAAGCCGACAAAATTTTCGTTTTCGCTTCAAATGTTTCACATTGAAAGAAACTTAAAAGCTTTCCCAATCCAACGCGAAATATTCGCTGACAACAGGTTTTTGTTTTTATTTAGCATTGTGTATTGTGTCATTTCGTATCGTTGGACTGTTTCGCATCGACATTGGCGACAATTGTTTGTTGTTAGCTAGCATTTGTGTTTATATGAAAGTTTTTATCGTTGCGATTATAACTTATGTTTTCCAGACTTATGACAACAAGTTATTAAAAACTTTATCGAGTGGAAAAATCCGCGGCAAATTTCCAGTTAATCTGAGGTCATTTGCCCTGACGCTTCATTTTTATAGCCCCCGTGCTTACATATACGTTAGAAGCTTGTATAAAAATAATTTGCCAGCACCAAGTCCATTAAGAGGATGGTACTCGAAAACTGAAGTGTCAGCTGTATTGACTCAGAAATCCATAGAGATCTTGCAACTAAAGAGCATTTCCTCCGAACAGGAAATTAGTTGCCTGTTTAGTGATGGATGAAATGGCCATTTGGCAACATATAGAATAGGATGATATCAATAAAAAATACGTTGGTACTGTTGACTTTGGGACCAACATAACAACCACGGAAGAGTTGCCACCAGCAAAAGAGGCACTTGTGTATTTGTTAGTTGGTCTAAATGGAGCGTGGAAGTTACCTGTAGCGTTTTTCTTCGTTAATGGCTTGAGTTCAAGTAAAAGGGCTAATTTGACAAGACATGTGCTTTGGTTCTTGGAGAAATCAGATGTTAAAATAGTTGGACTGACATTTGATGGCCATCCAGCAAACATGGGCATGATCGAACATTTGGGTGGCAGTATGAAAGAATTTAAGCCACGATTTCAAAATCAAAACAGCAAAACTATATCAATTTTCTTGGACGCATGTCACTGTCTTAAGCTGGTTCGTAACACGTGATCACGTTGATCAAAATGGAGACCAAATTAAATGGGAGTTTATCATAAAACTTGTTGAATACCAAGACAAGTTAGGAATCCATTTTGCTAATAAATTGAATGCAAATCATTTGAACTGGCATTCAAAAATAATGAATGTGAAGTTAGCTGCTCAAACTTTGAGCGAGAGTACTGCTAATTCTTTGGCACTCCTTTTGGAAAGTTGAGTGGAAGAGTTTAAGGGCTGTGAAGCAACCATTTTATTTGTGAGGACTATAAACAATATTTTCGATGTCCTAAACAGCAAGTCGAGATTTGGATACGGGTTTAAGAAAGGACTTGGTAGTGAAAACTATCTTGAAATTTTTAAAAACTTGGATGAATGGATTAATTACATTTCTGGCCTCAAGATAGATAATTCAAAGATTATATACTCGAGGAATAAAGTTGGATTCATCGGATTTATTGCGGACTTGCACAATTTAAATTTTTTGTATGAAGAATTCGTCGAAAAAGAAAACAGGACCACTTAGAACTATTTTTTCAAGCATAAGGTCAAGAGATGGATTTAACAATAATCCCACAGCTTCATCCTACAAAAGACTTGTTATCCATAATGAAGTTACTTCGTCAGCTGACGCCAATTGTATTTCGCTTGATAGCACATCAATTCTAAACGCAACTTCATCGAAATCACCAAATACAGAACCTGATTTTTCAAACCCTTCTGATCCCGAACTTACTAATTTAATAGATCTAGATGATATTCCAATAGAATACATTGTAAACAATGAGTATAATGAAGTCGTCATATATATAAGTGGTTTTGTTGAGAAGAAAATTACTAGTTTAGTCGACTGCACAAGTTGTAAAAACTTTTTTTTAAATAATCGTGAAGTTGTCAGTTCAAAACTGATTTCAATGAAATCCAAAGGATACTTAAGGTAGCCTCATAAGGACACTTTGAAAATTTGCCAAACGGTACAAAAAATTAATTCGCTGTACGAATTAAAAGACAAACTTAAAGTGGAAAACACCTACAGGCTTATCCAAATGAGTACTTTAAGATCACTAGATTTAAACACTTTGTACAAGCAATTAAGAGATCATGTTTTGGATTGTGATGTATTAGACAACCATATTTATGTCATTGTAAAATTAGTAATTGAACTATATTGTAAGGTAATTATGCACCATATTGCCAAAAAATCTAATATAGAGGATCATATAAAGTTGGTTCGATCTAAATACACTAAAATTATTCAGTTCATGGGTCAATAAAATGAAAATATAGTAAAACAATGTCTTTTATCCAATTAAATGTTTTTGTTCTCAAAAATTTACGCTTTTATAAGCCCCACGTATATTTATAACGAATGTGCTTCTCAGTTCCATCAGCATTGCTGATTGTTTGCTCATTTTTCTGCACAAAAAATGTAAAGTATTGACGAGTAAGTATAATGGCATCAGCAATAGACAATAAAAGTCGTTTTTCAAATGAACTGTCATCCCATTTATTTTTTGTTTTTATTTTTGAAAAAAACAAACACAGGCCCTTCTGAACCGACGCGAAACATTCGCTGACGAAAAATGTTTGTGTGTACCTACTCTTCTTTTTCTCTTAATAATAAATGTTTTGGAAATACAATAGAACTATCACCTACTTTATTTATAACATACTCCTCGATAATCGAGTATTTTCTTCCTTTATATAGAAAATTAATTTTATTTAAAAAAAAATATAAAAAAATGATATAGCTTTTGCTCTTTCGAATATAAATGTAAAATCAAATTTAATTTTTATAAAATAAAAAAGGGATTTTTTCGCCCAATCCCCCAGTTCTACTGGAATTTGGCAACTTTCTATTACACTAGATGGCCTCAGTTTCTATGAATGAAAACTCATTTCAAGACAGATCTGCAATAGATGGCACCAAAAATGTTTTATATTTTCACCGCTAGTAGTAAACCTGCTGCTAATGTCGACTGTTATAAGTGGAACCGTTTTCTTAGCACATCTTGTATGAAAATGCTATACAGCTAGCAGTCCATTTCTTATAAATCAATGATCGTTCGAGTAACAAACGATTTCAACCTTCCTTACCCCTCACTTTTTATTACCAAAACCTAAAAAAATAGATCGGCATTAGGAACATCGTTCAATTTTTGGAACTAACAAAGTGAAACAAAAGGACACATACGACATACCTATAGGAGGTATGGTTGTGATTTGTGAATAAGAATAGTAGAATTCGTTATATGGGGCTCTGGGAAATAAATCCGAAGTCAGGTTTGACTTTCACATTCGAAAGAGTATTGGTACACGAGTATAAAACCACATTTTGCACAACTGTGCCTAGTGTAATTTAGCCGCCATTTTGTTTTTAATGGTCACTTGGGTTTTGGCGCGTAACTCGCGTATTATTCATGCTAGACGAAAAAATTGTTTCACAAACTTGTAGCAAATTCAATTGTTTATAAAATATGTTAAGCAAATTTTTTCGCTAATCTTTATGGTTTAAAAGTTAAAGAGCTTTTTGTTCAAAAAAGTAGGTGTTGAATATTTTATTTTCACCATCTTTTTTTTTGTCACTAAAAAAAAATTGTCGCGACAAAAGTTGTAGAGAGTTGAATTTGAATAACGGTTATCGCTCTAAATCCCATATAAAAATCCCATATAGAATTCCGTACACGGGATCATTTTATCAGTACGAGATTTTCGAATGATGATATTACTACAGCTGAAAAAAATGAGAGGCTAATTTAGCTTTTTATATACGACAGAGTACACGAGTCAAAACCCACATTTTGCACAACTGTACCTAGTTTCATTAAGCCGCCATATTGTTTTTAACGGTCGCTTGTGTTTAGGCGCATAGCACACGTATTTTTTATCCAAGACGAAAAAGTTGTGCTACAAACTTGTAGCAAATTTAGTTATCTATAAAACATGTTAAGCAAATTTGTTGGCTAACGCCAATGGTTTTAAAGTTATAGAGCTTTTTATTCAAAAAAGTAGATGTTGATTTTTTATTTATTTTTTTTTTTTTATTATATTCCACGCGCGCAAAAGGGGTTATGGCTACCCTTAAAATGTTTTTAACACAGCACGAGCGATTAGGTAAGTAGGAGAGGATTTAGAAGGAGATACCGATGCACATTGGTTTTGAACGTTTGCACATCGAAATGGGAGGGGAAAGTCGAGTCAGGTAAAGCATTCTAAATTCGTGTGGTGCGACTGAAGAAAGAATCTCTGTACATTACAGTACGTCCGAAGTTGGGCTCGAGGGTGAACTGATGGGCATTCCTAGCAGCGCGAGTATTACGGTTGAATTTTTTAAGGCGGGGAATGCAACTGGCTATTTCACTAGAACACTGATTATAATAATAGCGATAAAATAGAGAAAGACACGAAACATTACGGCGGTGTTCGAGAGATGTAATTGTTTCTGTTATAGATCTTTCGCCTATCATTTTTAAAGCTCTCTTTTGAATTCTGTCCAACAAACTCAAGTGAGTTCTTGGAGCTCCTGCCCAAACATGAGAATTGTACTCAAGCTTTGTAGATCACAGCCAGATCAGAAGGGGAAAAAAACTTCTTGCATCTACGGAGAAAACCTAAACACTTAGCAGCGTTTTTGGCAACATCAAATATGTGGTCATTCCACAAAAGGTGGCCTGTGACACACATACCGATAACTAAGAGCTGTTGGGTTTCCTCGATGCAAGTGCCGTCCATGGATAGCGGCATTGGGTGTGGGTTTCGCTTTAACGACAGGAGACAACATTGAGTTTTAGAAGCATTAAATTCTACGCGGTTTTTGATTCCCCATTGGACAATGCTGTCGAGATCAGAATTTAGTGAGCTTATCATACGCTGCCGTTCAAGTTCCACATCCGAAGGACATGGATAAGAATCTGTAAACGAATATGAGAAACTGAGTGTACTATCGTCAGCAAAACAGTTTAATGGATTAGAAGTTTCAGACAAAAGATCATTTATAAAAATAAGGAAGAGAGTCGGAGACAAAACGGAGCCCTGGGGCACACCAGCATTTATTTTGTGGATTTTAGACTTGAAACCGTCCAATACAACTTGTATTGAACGGTCCGAAAGGTAATTTCTAATCCAACGAAGAAGAGGTTCATCGAAACTAAATGCGCGCATTTTCGATAAGAGAGCTTGGTGCCAAACTCTATCAAACGCTTTTGAAATATCAAGTGCAATAATCTTACTTTCTCCAAAACGATGTAAAGATTTGTTCCACTGTTCGGTGAGATATACCATCAGATCACCAGTGGACCTATTGCTACGAAAGCCGTACTGCCGGTCATTAAGAAGCTTTCGTTCCTCGAGATATTTCTTGAGCTGGAAATTAATCAGCGTTTCCATGACCTTGGAAAGAAGGGACGTAAGTGCAATTGGCCGATAGTTAGAGGGTGAAGAAGATACGCCTTTTTTAGGGACATGCTGGACAAATGCTGTTTTCCATCCACTCGGATAGAGACCAGTAGAGTAGGACAGATGGAAAAGCTTACGCAGTGGTTTTGCCAACGTTGAAGAACACTTCTTCAGAACAATGGGAGGGATACCATCCGGGCCAGCGGATTTGTGTACATCGAGATCCTTTAGAACTCTAGCAACTGCACGCGTGCGAAAGAAGATTTGTCCCATAAAATCATTTACGCTCTCAAGTACAGGAGGAGTCATAACACTTTCGGGCAGCGTCGAATTAACAGCAAACCGTGCTGCAAGCAAATTGGCTTTATCTTGCGAGCTGACAAAAGGAGTATCATTGAAGACGAGCGTTGGAACCGAGGACGAGGTGGTATTTCGTATGTTTTTTACAAATGACCAAAAATTTTTACTACCTTTGGGACATTGTAGTATTTTTTGTCGTAATTTTTGATCATGTAAAAATTTGGTTCTTCGAATATGAACGTTACAGGTCTTTCTAGCTTGTTGAAACTTTTTCCGGTTTTCCTCAGTAGGGTTGGCTTTATAACATCGGAAGATTGCTTCTCTAACCCTAATAACCTCTTTACAGCTCGAATCAAACCATGAGTTTTCTTTGGGTTTGATAGATTTCACCCTATTCGGGATAAAATTTCTCATTCTCATTGCACCATATCTTTTTTTGTCACTAAAAAAATAAATAAATAGTTCCCATAAAAGTGGTCTTTACTCTTTCATAACAGATTTCTTTGCAAATAATGGATTTCACTTTGGTATTGAACTTTTGAACCTTTATAACTCTTTGCCACTCCACCCAGGAGGTAGAGTTTTATTCATGTTGATTTTGTCTCCAAGTTGTGACATTTGATAATAAATGAAAAATTAAAAAAAAAATTTTATATAAAATTGAAAACTTTATTTTTCACAACTTATAATAAATAATTGATATTATATATACTACGCGACGCGTTTCGTAGTGTTTTTAAAATTTTTCATTTACAATAGAGTTTTATAGAGACTTACTTATATGTAAACCATATGAGTCACTTTCGGTTTACAGCGTCGTGTCTCCGCGTTTTTTTTTTTTTTTGTGGTTTCCCCAGGATGAGTCAATTTAAATATTCTCACCATTGGTAATTCTTCGTCTTTTTTTTTAAAAGGTCCGATGGTGATCATTTCTTCGTCATTCTCATTACCATTTCCATTCTCAGAAAAGATCATATGGAACTTTCGTGTATTCTCTACAAAAGTATTGTACTGAACCATTGCGTCGTCGTCACCTTCTAGGTCATCTTCATCCAAATCGACAGAGATTTCCTGGACGTTCTCACATGTCTCCCCTTCACAGATCTTACAAACAGATGAGCAATGAAGCCCAGCTTTAGGGCAACCACAAGCTCCTCCACAACCCGTCTTGCATGAACACGCGACTAATTTCATAAGTGCCTGAGGCGCAGGGTCCTTCGTTAATCGCATTTCCGTAAACTATTTTGTTAGGTAGCTATTATTTAAAATTAATTTTTTACTTTCATAAGTTAAGATGATTGAAAGCTCTACCACTTTTATCGGTACTATTTATTCAATTTTATTAGTGACAAAAATAGATATGGTGAAAATAAAAAAATCAACTCCGACTTTTTTGAATAAAAAGCTCTATAACATAAGAAACCATACGCGTTAGCCAAAAAATTTGTTGTACATATTTTATAGATAATAAAATTTGCTACAAGTTTGTGGTACAACTTTTTCGTCTTGGATGAAAAATGCCGTTAAAAACAATATGGCGGCTAAATGACACTAGGTACAGTTGTGCAAAATGTGGTTTTAGACTCGTGTACTAATACTCTTTCGAATGTAAAAGTCAAACCTGACTTCGGATTTATTTCCCAGCAAAAGTCTAAATGCCCCGTACTAGAACACTAAAAATAAAATTTTAGATTACCGAAGAAACCTTAGACATGAGAGATGCTACTTATGAATTCATGCGTTGTAGGATTCCTTTCATAACAATTCAAACTTAAATATTTCCGAAATATGTAGATATAGCTAACGTTGCAATCAATGAAAACTAAACGCACAGAAAAAACCCACACTAACAATAATTTTGTTTTCAGATAAAATTAAATATGATTTAATATGGTTCAAATCAATAAATTTCAATTTTAAATTATTTTATGCAGACATCGAAATGCCTCTTTTATTATTATTATTTTTGAAACTAGAAATACACACAAATAAGAATCGAACAAATTACTTTATGGTTTCAATCTTTTTCGATAAAATAATCTAATTTCATTTTTTAAAATTTAAATGTTGCCACAATCAAAGGGGTTTCCCAGCAAATGTTCCACATTTCCTAAATGTGATGTGCATGTGATGAATGCGGTTTGGGTCGGATTGCGCATTTTGTTATTTGTATCGACCGCTATCGCTATCGATCGCGAACGCTCCCTTGGCCCTTCCCATTACCAACATAAAACGACGCACGGTCATTGATACATGATACATACATTATGCTGGTTGTGTATATTACATTACACGTGCATGATTTTTATAAAAATATAATAGAGCATATATTAAACTTAAAATACATTATTACTTAAAACAATCACATACCTAGGCACTTGTAAATTTTTTCAGATTTTGTGTGGTTACTGACACAATATTGTTAAAATGGAAAGATATCTGAAATTATCTTAATATCATGAAGAGATACTTTTGGATGATTCATCACTTTCTAGAAAAAAATAATCAGTTAGATTTATCGAAATTTCAGTCATCCGGCGGTTCCGATCTTTTATAAGACTTAATATCATCTCTATAAATCAATGTGTAGTGATAGTCTCACAGTATCTTTGATTTTGCCACATTATACCTTACTTGTGTCTTGCTTTTGACATTTTAATTTTGAGTTTTGTTGTTCCTCGACACTTTTTATAAGTGTGACAGTGGCTTAGTTCCGAGTTTTTTTTTTAAATTATTATCTTTGAAATATTTCCGGAATATTTTGTTTATAGCAAACTTGATAGCTTATTCGAAAAAAAAATTATTAAAAATTAATTCACTTTCTATTACCTTTAGCTTAATTTTTGTTTTTCATTCTTATTTCCAGGAAACATATTCTAAACGTGGGGAACCAAACTTGGAGAATGACGGGTATCTCTAGTACGCTAATCCTTCAGATACAACCATCAAATCGGAAGAAAATTACATAATTAAAAACATATTTGACAACCAGAGCCAATAGCCTGTGACATTTGAAAAACGCATTTCTGCTTTAAATGTAGTTTTAAAAAGGAAAGGGACGCAGCATTGCTACTGCAGCGCGTAAACCTCCCGTATCTTCCAACAAAAAGAGCACAGAAAAGGAAGATCCATCGTATGCGGGCCAGCCAAATAAAGGAGCCCGAATGCTTAGAGGAAATATGACATCTATCCGAATTGATTTAATCGACGGGCAAAAATATTATTCTGGGTAGGAAACGAACTCCTGAGCTTCTCGCACAGTCGAAATATTAGCTAGGATGGAACTTTCGCTGTGTTGCCAACAAAAATGCGGTAGCTGTTTCAATATACACTTCCACCCGGACGTTATTGTGTCGGACTTTGAAAAGGCAATAATAGCACAAGGATACGACTTTTTCCAGCAAGCGGAAACTTATAGAATAGACTAACAGAATAGTCCAGGGTCTTGGACTGGCCTCCAAATATGGAACGGCAGAGGGCTTCTGCATCAAATTACGGATGCTAATCATCATCAATCATTAGTGTTGGTTCCCCCAGAAGAATTAAAGGAGTATACCTTTAACCTAGCTTTCTAATCTACGTACGGGGAGAGCAAGACGCTGGAAAATAAAAAATAAAAAAAAAATAGCGTGGAGGCTTGGTATCGGAGACTTAATGTTGAAGAGGGTCTGAACTATACTGGAACTGTAGAAGCTCATTGAAGACCTTGTGAAGGAGACAGTGCTTGCGAAACTGGAAGTGGAGCGTATAGAGTGAAGGTGGAAACACGCGCACTACTAAAACCATCGAGAAAAATAAAAGGCTACAAATAGTCTTCAACAAGAGAACGTGCAATATTTGATGAATAATACCAACATCAACTTTGCATAGGTATGCTTACCAAAAAAACTAACGTTATGCTAGGTTTTCACTTGTCCTAGCATTACCCAATTCATACTTTTCAGGACGACAAACAGATCATAAAGAGATTTTTTCTAAAGCACGTAACGTTTAGCCAAAAATCGGGTTTTGAATCGATAAGGCAGGTTCACCCTCTTTGATAAATCGACCAACCTGAGTCGTTTTGCTAGCGTTCACATTCAACGGCTGCCTCGTCAACTTCATTTGTAAATAAATTTTCAGAAAGCAAACATGGCGTGGATTTAACTTTTTGTACCAGTTTCAGCGAAGCAAATTCAATTTTTCCACTGCCCTTTTGTGGGTTAACTTCTATTTTAACCCTTTCTCTGTAAATATAAAAATAGTCGTTCAACTGGTGTTCACTTTAGGTACAGCGGTCGTTCTACCGAGTAAAATTTCAACAAATAGTCGTTCCACTTGTGTTCACATTACAAATTATGTGACGTTTTGACACGAGTTGACGGATTCGTCATTGAGTGTTAAACCCCCTATTGAAAAGTGGCACTTCCTAAATCACGAATATGGTATTTTTAAGTCTCTAGGGTCTAGGGTACCTACTTAGTTTGGCCGGAAATCTCGTAATTAAAAAAAGTTGTCAACTTTGGAAGGTCTAGCACGTATAGTCTTGCCGCAAATCGAGTTTATAGATACAAAATTGGTTTTACGTTTCATGCGACATTTTAAAGGTGGCACTCCCCACTAGATAGGTAAATTAAAAGAAAACTTTCCGGCCGTTAACGAGAAAAAGATGGGGGAAGCTGTATTCGGATACCGGAACTGAAACAAAAAAGGGTAAGTAGAGATAGAAATAAAAGGAAAAGTAAAGTAGGTACGAAGGAACATGAAAAGAAAATCGAAAATTTAATAATTGATTTAACCAAATGGGGTTTTAAATATTTTGATGGATGAGATGTTTATTCTTCCTTCGGCTTTTTTGGTAACTATTCGTGGCAATGAAACAAAGTAACATTAATTTGTTCGCAACGTTTCGATAGGGATTGCTGTCCTCTTCAGGGGATCGTTATAAACACAATTCAAAATAACACAATAAGAATTTTAAGAACATGGTGTATGCACAAATCAATATAAAAATAATGGCTTTGATTAACATTTTACGTTAAAATAAATTAAAAGAAAATTTATAAATATTGCTTCATTGTGAAAATAATAACAGAAAAAATATAAATAATTATTTATCGATATAAAACAGACTTCTGTTGACGAAGTATTGTCAAATACAATTGTTATTTGGAGTTTATGAAGGAATCGAGAGAGTTAGTACACGACGGGTCCTGGTCCCATAAAAGAAAAAGAGGGTAGGTAGAAGTCTGAACGAGAATTAAAGTGTCAGTCCACCGAACTGGCACGCTTGCAAGGCACGGCTCAGCTCACCGGTTGTGGGGAATCTTGTTCAGTAGGCAGACTGCACCAACATCAAAAATATAAATTGTCCCACCATAAAAAAATATTTAAATCACCACCATAAGAAATATTTCACAACCAACAATGACCTGACACATTTTTTGAGCTGCTGGTGTTACAGGATAAGCTCCTTCATGACCATGAGTCCGCGGAAGGTATTTTCGGACTCCCTGACCCCTGTACGTCCAATGCCGTCCTGAGATCATCTCCTTAGAAGAGAAGAATGTTTCACCACCCCTTTCTATCCTCTGAAAAATAGCTTTAAACTCCATTGAACCGCCTTTGTTTTTTTTTTTTTTGGAAATTTTGTTTGTATTTTAAAATTTTTCTAATATTTTTATCTTCCCATGGAAAGTAATTGTAATTTTAGCAATTTGTTGAATTGAAAATTTTGACATAAGCTTCACGTTTTGAGGTCTCTAGAATCAGAATCCGTCGTTTTGAGCAAAATGTCTGTATGTGTGTATGTACGTACGTTCGGGGTACGTTTTTCGCCCACCATATCTCGAGAATGAATAAAGATATCGACCTCGGATACATTTTACTTTACAGATAATATTGCCATAACGTACTGAAAAGGTTTTCTAACAAATTCAACTGGCACGTTTGCAAGGCACATCACAGCTCGCCGGATGGGGGTGGCATCTTGTTCAGTAGGCAAACTGAACTAATATCAAAAACATAAATTGTCCTAGCCTAAGAAAATATTGAAAACCACCATCACCATAATAAATATTTCACAACCAATGCTGACCTAACACATTGTTTGAGCTGCTGGTGTTACTGGGTAAGCTCCATCAAGACCATGAGTCCGCGGAAGGTATTTTCGGACTCCCCGACCCCTGTACGTCCAATGCCGTCCTCAGATCATCTCCGTTTTTTATCTACAGCAAGTTAAAGAGGAGCTGTAAAATGTTATTTATCTCCAATATCTCAACAACGGAATAAGATGTTCACTTCAGACTAATTTTATTTTACACATAATTACACAATACGAAATTGGTAAATATTAAAAAAAAATCAACAGACACTTTTTTTAAACTAAGAAAAACTGTTGAAAAATAATTTTCGTCTCAAAACAAAAAATGATTCCGAATCCAGTCTATTTTTTTTTTATATATAATGACGTAGTCAACAACTGGTAATTTAATAAAAACAATTAATAGACAGTTTTTTTAAGAGAAAAAAAACTGAAGAAAAACTATTAAAAATACTTAACAAATGTTTTTCAACTAAAATATTTTGAAAAAAAAAAAAAAACAATGATATCGATTTCAACTTTATATCAAAAATATATACATACATGTACCATCTAAATGTGGTGTAATTTTGAGATTTTTAAAACCACCCTTTAAAAAGCTAAAAATCAAAATATTGCAAGAAAAGACTTTTCAAAAATGTTTTAATTCGAAAAATTCTTACACCCAAAATCGCTTCAAAATCGAAATTTTGCATACGACACTTAATTTCCTTTCTATATTCTTTGAAAACATGTTTTTTTTTTAAGTACACTCCCCTGATTTTTGGTATTTTTTTAGCGAATAGTCTGTTTGAAATAATTGACTTAAAAATTTAATACCTCGATACTGAGAGGGGTATTTATTTAAAAAACCGTGTTAAGATTTTTAATGAAATCTTATTTCTAATTTTATATTCTTAGATAGGTTTTGAAATATTTTGTACAAACACATAGAGGACATAATTTATACCTAGTCGTATATTATGTCCTCATCATCAAAATCAAGCAAGTACAAATGAAATGAAACCCTTTTATATATAAAACTTATAAGGGTTTCAAATAAAATAAAACTAAATTTTGGTGTGAATCTAACATTGTGCATAATTTTGCCATTGACTGTAAGGGGTAAAATTCATGCATGAACCCTTTCCTTTAAATATAATTATGTAGAATTTATACATTATTTCAATTACCTTTGCACTTAATACCAAATTAATCATTTAATTTTAGATAACACTAATTATACTCCAGTCGGTTATAAACGGAATTGTTTTGTTCAGGGTAAAATAATTCATCTCTAGCATCTACAATATTACATTTAATAACAATGAGGTGATTGTATTCCTATTCAATTAGCTAAATTATAGCACTGTTAACAACCGTTAGGGCTGGCCACGAGACGAGACTCGGCGAGACTTTTGTTAGTATCGTCTGGTTCTCTATAAAATCGAAAATTTTCAGTCTCGTCATGCGTGGCCGAGACCCAGACTGAGACTTTTCTCGTCTCGTGGCCAGCCTTAACAACCGTAAGCGTCAGCATATAGGTTGGTTGGTACCTATGTAGGTTGGCTCTGTAAAGTGCAAAGCAGTCGATAACTTAGAGGGTTTTAAAGGTCTGTTAGTACCTTGTGTTCCAAGGTACCGCACTGTTAAGTTTATCGCTAAGATTTTAGAAGATCTATCTTCATGCTACCAGCAGGGCCGGCCCCAGCCAAACTTGCGCCCTGTGCAAGATTTGTAGAAAGCGCCAATTAAAACAATCTGCACCAGACCAGATACAACGCGACTCTATTCTCCTTTTCCATTCTATTAAAATTTATATATTCTATCTCCTGTGTAAGCAGGCACTTAACTCTTACACAGTTACAGAGTGCAATAAGAAAACCTGCACGCTCTGACCCAAATGATTCCGTAGAAATAAGTTTTTTTTTAAATATTTTTTCCATGTTAGTTTCGATACTCAGTGTGCAGAAAAAAAACTTGCACATCCATTGACTATTGTAGTAGTAGCAGTAGGTAGCACAGCAACCTACCTGTTCTCTTTTTCGGAGACATTTTTTTGATGTTTTTTTTCGTAGATGAGAAGACACATACAACAGAGGTACGGTGCGTAATACAAAACCTGCACGTTCTAGCCCATATGATTCAGTATGAATAAGTATTTTTCGTTGTCATATTCTCTTTGTTAATTTTGGGACTCAGTGTGCATGAAATAAATCTTGCACATATGAGATGCCACCTCTTTTTAACTTTTTTGTGTTGAGATTTTTTCTGTTTTTTTTTCTTCTGTACGAACAGGGTGTAATATCTATTTGGAAATTAGGTAGGTAGGATTGCTTGATTCTTGCATGGGTCTAGTGGGACTTTTAACTACGATATCTTGACTCTTGAGTTAAATATTCCTTGAATGCAACAATGAAAGTGATGTTAGTTAGTGTGCAAGAAATAACTTAGCACGGTTGTGATGGATGTTAGTTTGGGATTATTTGAAGAATGTTTGTGGTTAAAATGCAAATGGCAGTTCATATTTGTTTGCGCAAGATCAGATTACATTTTCAGAATGTTGCGCCCTGTGCATTTGCACATCTTGCACATATGGTTGGTTCGGCCCTGGCAACCAGGATATATGTAATTATTGCTGGTGATTTCAACTTAAATTTCTTAGTTCCAGATAGCCTAACAAAAACGTTAAAGATAAAAATTCATTTAGTTGGTGCCAAAAGGGTGAACACGAACCCAGGCATTTCACAAGCACGTCATCTTCTAAGCTTGAGTTCAAGCTTAAATTTTTTAATCAGTTTTCTCCTAGTCTGTTTGCTAGTCAGGACTTGAACCTTCCCATTTTTGATTTTGATACATCTGTGGCAGTCCCTGAAATTAATACATTCTCCTACTTTAACTATAATTTCTCAGCCTAACCCTACACTTCCATGGCCGAAACCAAGCCTATCTTAACTGGAAATGTTTCAGAATTTCAATGTTTTGGGAAATCTATAAAAGAATGCGAAATATAGTTAATTATGAAATTCGCATTTCCAAGAAAAAACATTTTGTTAAAGTTCTCAACCCTTAAGCAGCCGACTAAACGTTTATGGTCTAATCTTAAAAAAGCAGCGATTCACTCACAAAAATATAACCAGCCTAAAAATGGGATCTCTAATCCGCAAGAGTTTCGCCCAATTAGTGTCCTACCTATACTTTCTAAAGTTGCCGAAAAATTAATGCTAAAGCCAATTAACGATTTCTTGCAACAACATAAAATTCTTCATAAACATCAGTCGGGTGGCCGGGCAAGACACAATTGTACGACTGCTCTTCTCAAACAAATAAATTCTTGGCATAGGTTTTTGGAACAGGATAAGCTTACCATTCTTGTTATGATAGACTTTTCCGAAGCTTTTGATTCATTGAGTCATACTATTCTGCATCGTAAACTTTTGACAAATTTTTAAATTTTCACAGAAAGCCGCCAAGTTGATCCACAACTACATCTGTTTTAGAAGCCAATCTGTGTTCTCTGGTGGTAAATCGTCCTCGTTTCTTCTACTGGTGTTCCGCAAAGATATTAATTAGGCCCCTTACACTTCTGCATGTATATAAATGATATTTTTGACTGTGTAACACATAGCGAGCTTGACCTTTACGCTGATGATGCCCAATTATCTCTAGTCAGATCTCTTGGTTTGGTGGAAGATGGCATAAGTTGCATTAGTGATGACCTTGAATCCATTCAACAGTAGGCCTTTAACAACTCTCTAGTTTTGAATCATCGGAAATTATTAAGTATGATCATTTACAAAAACATACAGCCCAATTCTAAATAAAAATTTCCGGGGAAATGCTTCCCTTTTCCCTACTCTCTTATTCTTAACTTTAAATTTCCGGGAATTTTGTTCCCTTTTCCTTATTCTAAGCAAACTTCGAATATGAGAAATAATACTACGAGAAGATAGCTGGCATTCTAAATGTCCAAAAAACGGAAAATATAAATATATTTGATGTGACGAGCATTTTAATTGTGGGGGAACAAATTTCCCGGGGAGTTATTTTCCCGGGGAATATTTAGAATTGGGCTGATAATTTTAACCGACGACTTTGCCCCATATTGCTGAATGGAATCCTAGTACCCTTCGTAAATAAAGCTCGTAATCTTGTTGTCATTATAAACTCTACACTCACTTGGAATGACTATATACATAGTATAATTGGAAGAGTCTATGGTGTAATTCGTTCCCTTTGGCGTTAAGTAATTTTACACCTGGTGCCACAAAGAAACTTCTTGCAAGTTCACTTCTGCTTCCTCTGTTTACATATTATGGTTGTGAAGTATTCGAAAGACTTGACTCTGTAAACTCTGACCACTAGGGGACTGTTCTTAAGCTATACTCCCAGACTATACAATTCAACATCAGATCAAAACAACCACCAACACCAGACCCTTTAATGTTGTAAAACGTGACCTTTTTAACTATTTCTGCGGACCTAGCATTTATTAGTTTATTAGTTTATTGCTTAACTTTCATTTATTTTTTATAAATTAATAGCCGTGTGTTTTGAGAGAGAACTAGTTGGTGTTTTACGCGGAAAGCACAAACAAACAAACACACTAATTTTCTATAATAATTTGTTTTGTTATTCTTTGTCGTGTGAACATTTTTCTGAGTTGCTGCTCACTCTCTCAAAAAACACGACTAATTTTAATTAATATTATTAGTTTTGACATCAATTTATAAATTACAATATTTTTATATTATTTTGAAAACAATGCAAAGCAGAAGGTTTGTATTTATTGACAAACAAACAAATTAGACCTTATTTAAAAAACAAAATTTGGTTGGCGCCTTGCAAAATTGTCAAGCGAAGAGTCAGTATGAGCTGCAACTATCATAGCTGCTGACAATAGCCCGAAAAAGACATTACCGACAGTTTGATGCTATGATTTACTTGTCAGACGTGTGGTCACAAATGTCATATATTCGCTTGCATAAAAAACATATATGTTTAGTTATTATTTTTTTTATACTTATTGATTGCAAAAAGCCATTTTAAATTTGCTGCAAACGCTATGTAAAATATATAAAAGTTTGTTTTTTCTTTGTGAAAGTAAGACAAAATAAAAAACAAAATTAAAACAGTCGTTATTCGAAGTAAATTGTAAGTTGAATTAAAAAAAAAAAGTTGACTCAAATTGGTTGCATCGGCAATCAGTGTTGTCACTTCAATATTTAAAAACGTGGTAGATTGAGCTAGGAGAAAGTGGTAGGTATATTCAGATTTTTATGGGTAGATTTTTAAATTTTAATTTTTGCAGCTTTTATTTTGTTAGTATTATAAACAAATGTGTTTAAAAAAGGTAGGTAATCGAAATTAGCGTTAACTGAACTTTATTTTATTAATAAAATATGCCTTAAATAATAATTTTTGATGTTCAAAATTTTCCCGCGCAGAAAAACATACTAGTTTTCGACATGTCACTAGAGAGTTTTAAATACATTCTGGCAAGGCCCTAGCATGGCTGATGAATGGCCAAAACTAGGGCTTTGTCGATTATGAACCCTTTTGCCTCGTCAGAAAAACCACTCTAGGCCCGGACCAGTTAAAATTAGATTTGTTTATATTTTTGCTAGACACATTAAAAAAAGGGTGTTTTAGTATCGGTTGTGATCCGATAGTAAAATAACTTAGATCAAAAATAAAAACTAAATAGCTATTAAAAATAATACCGCAAATTTTTTATGAATTTAATAAAATATTAAAGCAAATTTAGTATGATACTGAGCATTTTTGTAAAATACTCTAATACTACGTTTTCATTAGAGCCGAAATGATGTAATTTCGAAATTTGGCAAAAAAGTGTTTTCATTATCAAGCTTGCTAATTTCATTTGACATCTCATTTCATTTTGAATTTTTAATCGCAGTTAGCCGTTTATTTTTGTTGTTTTCTCTTTTAGCCCAGGAAACAAAAACATGGCTCCATACAAGTTTCTAAATTTTGGTAATAGCTTTGATACTTACATATATTGTACCTAATACTATTATACAAGTTTTCAGAAATATCCTTGGGTGTGGCTGTTGAGCAAAAACAAAAATAACGGGATTTTAGTGTGATTTTTTTTGGGAATTCTTTGTTTCATGAAAATGGCTATATCTTTAAATATAATTGGTTAAGAAATAAGATTGGTACGTTAAATGATTGATAATTATCTTTAATAATAAAATATAATAAGGAATATATATACGATAAAAACTTTTTAAAAGTACACAAAGAGTAACTTGATAAAAAAATTTGACCAGTTTTCAGAATTCAATTGTGCAGAAAACCTCATTTTTAGAATTACATAAAAAATGTATTTAACTGTGTTTGAGAAGATTTTAATTGCACCCTTTCTTCACAAAATTCCTATAGAGACATGCCTCCATACAAAATTCTAAATTTCGGTAATAGGTTTGATACTTACTTATATTGTACCTAATACCATTATATGTCTTTTCAGAAACATCTCCTTGTATTTTATTTTGACTTTATTTTAAAAACACTATGGTGCAAAGACGACGGTAGTATTTGATGGTTATCCGAACTACGCCACCACGAAAGGAGAAGAACAAAAGAGAAGAGCAATTGCAAAAATGTCATCTAAGGGGCCAGTTATAGCTATCATTGAAAACCATCATTGAAAAAGTTAACTGTTGATTTTGAGACCTTTCAAAAGTTTAATCATTGAATACTTTAATGCAGAAATATAGCTTACGACTTTTAAATTATTTCACCTTCAAAAAAAAATCATTTTGACTTATATCTTCCCCATAACGTAACTTTAAATTTTTTCAATGATCATTGGTAAGGTAGTTCATCATTGAAAAATTAAAAGTTACGTTATGGGAAAGATATGGGTCAAAATGAATTTTTTTTGAAGGAGAAATAATTTTGAAGTTGTAGGCTATATTTCTGCATTAAAATATTCAATGATTAAACTTTCGAAAGGTCTCAAAATCAACAGTTAACTTTTTCAATGATGGTTTTCAATGATAGCTATAACTGGCCCCTTATATAGAAATAGAAAGTAACATGACATGCACTACTACCCAAGCTGAATTCCTTGCTTACGCCTTCAACAAATGAGGATTCATCAAACCCTTGAAGGAACATTTGAATAAGTTAAATATTCAAACTCATCAAGCGGAGGCTGACGCAGATACCGCAATTGCAAATATAGCTGTGGAGTTTGCAAAACAAGGGGAACCGGTGGTAGTTGCTACAGAGGATTCGTACATTTTGATTTTACTCGTTTTTTATGTTCCGCAGAACATCAGAAAATTTGGCTTTTCTGCCCTAAATCTAGAACTGCATATGACGTACCAGCAGAGAAGATACGAGTGGCTGCAATGAGTCACCTGCTTCCTGTTGTCCATGCCTTTACTGGATGCGATACCACCTCAGCATTTTACAGGAAGGGGAAAGTAAAGGCATTTAAGCTTCTGGAGATTAATGAACAACTGAGGACTGATGTGCATGTATTCTTGCAAAGAAATTCAACGAAGGACGAAATTGCTGCTGGCGGAGCACTCTTTATACGTGGACTATACAATATTCCACGAGAGACACCACTCGATGAAGCACGGTACCGTGGATACAACAGGGTGATTGCTAATCTGCAGTTACATTCTAAATTTGAGCTGCTTTTAGGCTGCTGCAGATCAGCACTCATATCGCGTATATCATCAAGTACAAGCTTGGCTGGGAAATGCTTTGGAACCAACCGATTGGGGTTGGAAATCCGTCAAAAGCGGATTAGTTCCTGTTACAACAGATCTGCCACCGGCTCCAGAACATCTACTTAAATTAATATCTTGTAACTGTCGGACACAATGTACAATAAGATGCGAATGTAGGCGATCAGGAATGTTATGTTCAGTGATGTGTGGGACCTGCCAGGGAACATCCTGCAATATTACCATTGGCGAAGAAGACCATCTAAACGAAGTAGATGCCAATGAGTTTTAATATAAATTTTTGTATAAAACTAATTAATTTTTAAGTAAAATAACTTTATATATAAACTATAATGTATCTAATGTAACAAAAAACTAACATTTAAGCAAATAAAATATTGATAAAAATGTATGTATAACTGAAGTATGTTCTTTTTAATTTTTTCAACAAATATTTTTTTTTCAGAAATGTCCGCAGAAGGAACCTACAAAATATCTTAAAAGACGCAATATAAAATTATTAACAAAACTAAATATTTCTTTTAGTGTTATTCAGTACCGTTAGCTATTCAATTTCAATAGTAAATATTATAAGAAAAATCAACATTATCTTTTTTTCAACTTTCAAAGACGAATTTTCCAACTTTACGGTTCCTTATGAAAAAATAAATTACATTTTCTTAAACTGAGTTAAATTGGTCATCATTTGAGATATTTTGAATCTTTGTGAAATGTACCGTTGTATTTTTTTTTTCTTTTTTTTAAGTTAGAACTCAAATATTTTTTAACTAGTTTCATGATGGATTAAATTCAAAATTTTCCAAATAGTGTGTTATAAAAACTGTTGTAATACCACATTTGACGGAAAATATTATAAAGAATAAATAAATACTGCATTAAATTTAATTGGGTCCCGTTAAATACTCTATTTTAACAAAAAACACTTAAACAAAATGAAAAAAAATCATTTTCTTCAATTTGTATACAAATTTGACAAATTTAGTGCAACAAAATTTAAACAAATTTTAAACAAAATAAATTACTTTTTTTTTTAATAAAAATCTTTTGACTGTTAACTTGGAACGATAAGAACTGTAAAAAAAAATTGCAAAATTTTTACTTCTTCAACGTTTAATAAAATTTTTACCAAGTTTAAGACACTTTAAAAAAACGAAATTCTTTTATCTTATGTCGAATATAATTTTGCGTAGTTTGATGTATTTTTCAAGTTATTTGGATGCGCCGTTACATTTTTTTTTTTTGTAAAAACTGCAAAAATTTAGTTTACATTTTCACTTTTTCAACGCTTACTAAAATTTTTTAAAATTTAAGGTCGTAATATACAAAAAAAAATGTAGACAGTTTTATGCTTTAGTAAATTTTGCATCATATGAATTTTTTTCAGCTTTCTGAAATGTACCGTTATATTTTTTTTTTATCATTTGAAACTTTTAAGTTTTTGTTCATGGTTCCCTATCCATTTTATTGAAATTATTCAAGAAATATCTAAAAGAAAAATCTCAAAAGTATCTCAAACAATGTTGAATTTAACAGTGAAAAAAAGTCTGTTTTTTGATTTTGTTATATTTTGTTTACAATTCCGTTTTAACAGTAAATACTGTAAACAATTGTTTAAAATGTTCACATTTTCAAGTTTTTATAAAAAATTGACAAAGTGAACGGTACATAATAAAAAAAAATGATTACTATCTTGTTCTTAATTCAATTCTGCATCGTTTGAGGTATTTAACAATTTTCTTAAATATACCGTTATATTATATATATTCATACCTTAAGTTTTTTTTTCGTGATTTGTCTTTTAATAAAATATTTTTTTTTACAGAAGGGTACATAACACAAGCTTGTAAGATATATCAAACGACGCAGAATTAATTAGTTAACAAAACTGTATTTTTTTTTTATTTATATTTGTTAAAAATTACATTTTAACGGAAAAAACCCCCAAAAAAGTTTAGAAAATTTCAATTTTTCAACTTTGAATAAAATTTTTACTAATTTTTGGATTTTAGATATAAAAAAAACAAATGTACCATGGTAAAATATTTAATTATGTATTTTTTGAGATATTTTAGAAGTTTGTGAAATGCACCGTTATATTTAATTTTTTTTTTGTCATCACCATTTTTTTTTCAAACGCTAATTACGCGGATTGCTCAACAGCTAGAGGCCAGGATATTTCCTCAAATACTCCTTTTAAATAGCTCTACAACCCATCAAAATCCTAAAGCTATAACCAAAATTTAGGATTTTTGCACAAAATTCCTGGGCTATTTCTGTTTTATAATGTTGAGTATCTAGTGTATTGATATTTTCTGAAACTGATTCCCGCTGGATGCATTGACCTAATTTCCAACCTAATTTCGTGCAAATGAGGTTGAAATTACCTCATTTCGAAATGTAATGAAAGTGTCTGAAAGGTTTTTTCTCTGGAGCTTTGTGTTGATAATTGGCCACCACCATTACTTTAAATTTGTTGATGCAAACTCACGCAGCGAATTCAAATAAGAGAAATAATGGCAGACATTTTCAAAGAATTTTTTCAATGAAAGTGTGCAAAAATCAAGTGCAAGAACAATTTTTAATAAAGCTTCCAATACAAACTGGCAGCATATAACTCTTAAATCAAAGATATCGGAAATCTTGAACGTAAAAATAAGTGACAACGCTTTTAAAATTTGTATTGCTGAGAAACCTTTTACTCAGCCTCAATGCAACGAAATATGTGAAAGATAAAACCACACCGCAGATGGTTTAAAATATAAGGCTGAGAAAAAACCTGTCAAATTTTTGTTTTCGATATATGTATGTACATAAATCCTCTTACTCAAATTTTGGTTATGCATCCATTCTCAAAATTTGTAAAGACAAACTGCTGGAGGACTTGAGGATTTCTTCTTTTCACATGGTTTCCTGATAAAGAAAAAAACAAAATATATAAAAAGAAATCTTTGAAATAGTAGGTACTTACTTTCATTTTTGAAATAATCAAACCATCTTTCTGTGACCGTCCCAATCTTTGGCGTTCGGCATAACCATTGATAATGCTTAATTAAAATCTTTAATAGTTATATCTCGGTTTTCTTTTAAATCTATGACAGCTGAGAAAAAACAATTTTATTGTGTTATTAAATACAATTAAATTTTTTAACTTTCGCTTTTAGTACCGAAAATGCAATCAGCGATCTTTGATCCGCAGAAAATTGGTTTCCCTTTCACACATTTTGTTGCAGTAAAGCTGAGTAGAAGGTCCCTAGACCCTGGTAAACAAAATTTTTAGAAGCGTTGTCACTTTTTCTGTTAGACTTCCACTGCCATACCTCACTAATAATATTGGTAAAGTAAATAATTTTTAAAACCAAACAAATACAAAAAACTTACCTTTGCATCTGTGCTTGCACGACCAGTCTGAAAATCAATTGCAATTAACAAATCTAGACTCCCTAAACTCAAGGAATGTTCTCGATTCCCGTTCTTTACAATTTCTTGTTTACACTTTTACAGTTATGTATTAACATCACATTTCACACAACGCAAGAACATACAAACTTAACAACGTGGAATCGAAGAAGGAAAACCGGCAAATGCAACAACGCAACGCTAACGCTACCATAATTATACATAGGTACATACATACTGAAACGCCCATAAATGTTCCCCTTTATTTGCAGTGGAAGAGTAATAACAAAGCGAAAAGACAAACGAGAAACGTAGCTCGGTTGCAGCTTGTTGTTATGAAGCTTGTTTCACAATGGGGTGTTTAGATGAAACAATATGCTGTGCAACATCATTTTTGTTGCCTAAATTTTTTACTTGTTCAACCATTGTCCAGTTCTTGCTTTCAGATTTATATTGATTTACGTACATTTTTATATACATAATATGTAGTGGTACCTTTTTTCTAGTAATATTATTTTAGTTGGTATATCTTGTTAGGTTTTTATCGGGTATTTTTGTTAATGAATAAAGTTTGTTTTTGATATCATTAAGGCAGTTATGGAGTAGGGACTAGGGAATTCATGCTTGAGAGATGAAAACATTCGATAAGGCCCACTCCCTTTTTATTTCATAATTAAAAAATAATAAAATATTCAAATTATTGAAATAGTCTTAGAGCCGACAACAAATTTTGTGAAGGGATGTAGAACCAAAATCTTAGTCTGAGTATGAGGGTGTATAGGTGCATATTTTTGCAAGAGCGTGAAATTTGTAACTATTTTGAAACCAAAACTGATCAATTATAATAAAAGCTAAGATTTGTATTTTTCGATTCATCGATTCAATTTGTTGAGTTAAATTTTTGCATATGTATCAATAACGATAGTGCTTAGTCTGATAGGATGCCGAAAACGTCCACCAGGTTCTTACTAGCAAGAACCTCCCGAGGGTATGAAACATTTTCCTCGTCCAAATTTTACTTACTGAAAACTTGTAAGGACTTGACGTATATTTGACAAGTTTTTCGCGTCTAGATTTCTCGTAAAGAAAACTGATAGTGCCATGTCGAAACTAGACAGAAACTGGGCATTTTCTAGCCGGGTTTTAATTTAATATAAAATGCAGGGAATTAAGGGAAGAGACGGCTTTACAGAAATATAGGCGCAACCTAAAAAAAAGCTGACTTCATGCAAAGCACTTACGCCTACGTAGGGAATAGGTTAAAATGTATCCCTTAAAGTATAATAATATCAAATATTTTTTTATTTTATATATCATATACTCGTATATGGCGATAATGGAATCGCCCAACAGTATTTTCGAAAAAAAAGACGTATTTGAAAAAAAAAAACTAATTAATAATTAATAGAGAAGGTTTATATCGTTTTACTGTTATTAAAATGGATTCAAGTTAGACGCGTTGCACCCGCGATAATTTGATGTTGCATCCGCGATTGCTTTAAAAATGAACAAATCGTTGTTAATTTTTGTTTTCTATCTTTATTTGTATGTCTTTAGTTGATTGAATAAACGTCGTTCAATAAAATGTAAGAAGATCATAAAAAATGTTTCAAAATAAACAGAATTGTGTTTTCTTACTATGATCAAAAAAAGTGGGCCAAATTCGTTGCACCCGCGATCGCACTTTGAAACCTTTTTTCTGACGATTTATTTATTTAATTTGAGTCTTATAAACGAATCCAAATCGAATAGTCGAAAATGTTACCCTTCAAGTAATAATTTCATTAAAATATTTTTCTATTTTTTTTATTATAAAAATACTTAAAGTGTGTCTAAATATTGCACCCGCGGTAATGGAATCGCCCTTATGTTATTACTTTATAATTATATTATTTTTTTTTCTTTCATTTATAATTCCAAATGATTTCCACAATGTAATCTCGCATATTTTTTAAGATTTAATCTTACAAGTATTGCTTTTTGCTGATAATAAATCTAAATCTAATAAATCTAAGCTTACGAGCTAGCTTAACCAACAAGGAAGGTGGTTTAGCGAAGGGTTTACTAAGAAAAGTAAATATACGTTTTAATTCACAGGTTATCTCTTAATCCATGCTTACACGAGAACTCGAAAGTTGCAGGTGAGTTAATTGCTGTTTTTAATAATATGTCTGTCAATGTTTAGTTAAAATGGTTCATTTGACTTAATTTTGTCCAAAATAAAATTTGTTCACTTGTTAAAAGAGGACTAAGGTGGACTTGACATCATAGTTAAACATCATCATTATTATTAAAACATCCATTAGAATTGACCGTTTATTTTTCATTTTTTAAAGGTAATTGTTAAGTTTTTATTTGAGAAAGTTTATAAATTTCAATCGCATCATTTTATCCTTATCCCATATTCCCTTTATAATTCAAGCTCAAAAGCTAAACCACCTGACAAGTAGTGTATAATAAAATTCAATTATAATCAAAGTATCCTTCAGTGAAAAATCACCTTTATCATAATGGATTTGCCTTCATTGTGATGATGATGATCTTCATCATCATCATCACAAAATATTCAGGAGTAAAAGTAAAATACCACAAGCTATTCCAAACTTCGGTCAAAATCACACCGACTAGCATTAAGGCCCATGCATCCTAAAAGCCCCCTAAAGGCATACAACAAAACAATTTGTTCTTCAGAGCTTGCGGTTTGGTTCCGGTTGGCTGTGTTCCTTCAGTTCTTGCACATCATATATACGATATATACATCTACACCCTTATACAAACACCCACACACCGAAAACCCATACCCATGTTTTCGCTAAAGCAATTTAACTAATTTATCAAGTTAATGAGGAAAGTTTCGTGTAGAAGTGTAATTCATTGGTAAGACAAGGACCAGACGCAGGATCACCAACAACAACGCAGCCCAGCCCTATAGCCAGCAATGACAAGAGCTGCAAAGGCAAGTTCAACAAAAAAGGATACTTCCAAATTATATACAGACACAGAAAAAGATGTATGTACATATGTAGGTTCGTGTTTTGTAAGGAAAGCGGACCACAAGGCATGTTAAATGAATACCGAAAGGAGATGGATTACTCGCAGCATTAACACTTAAATTACACTAATCTGGACATTTATGGTGCCCCTCAACAAAAGGACCATCTGAAGGCGATTCATATATGGTTAAGCAGGATTACTTTCATATTTTTTTCGTTCTTTCATTAATAATATAGATTTATCATTATAGTCTGGTCCGGTCCTAAAGATCTTATGAGCCAAGGTCGAATGATGGAAACACATTTAATTGTGCATACATTTTTGCTCTTTAAAAATTAAGTATTTTCTTTGTCTCAATTACCGTGGATGCCAAAATTTTAAGCAATCCGTTGGTTTAAGAATATTGAGTATTTATGTACTGTACATACTAACTTTGTTACTGTCCAAATAAAGTTTAACAACTTGAATTCAAAATAAAGTTAAGGAAGGCCGAATGTCTGGCTTGCGTTAAAAGTAAAGCTTTTTCATGTTCGGGAACCCGACTAATCTTCGCAAACAACATCGTCGCATGACATATCTTCGCAAGCAACATCTTCACAAAACAACATCCCCGCAACGACACATCCTCGCAACGACTTATCCTCGCAAACAAAATCTTCAATGTCACTAATCTACGCAAGCCACTGACCGTGGTATTTTTTCGCTCGACCGCGGCGGCGCTTGAATTGACAACCATCAGGATAAATGATGTTGTATAGCAATGGGTTAGGTGATTTAGTAGAACGCGAGTGGAATAGCCAATATGAACATGAGGGGGCCAATTTTATGTGATTTTAAATTACATATCCTATAAAAATTGCCAACTTCTTTGTTCTTGGACTGATTTCGATAAAATTGAAATATGTTATAGCTGACACACAATTATGGAAAAAAAAATAATTTTAACCCCTAAACCCTACCCTAGGGTCCAGCGCAATTGAAAAAAATATATTTATTTGAATATTTTAAAAACTTAGTAACCCATGTCGGCGCATATTATCATCATATTATCTTATAAGCCGCCTAATCATCGGTAATTTTTTTATTTTCGAGTGGTACAGTCGCGGAAATTTAAACTTCAGGGTCCCATAGGCCCCAGGGTAGGGTTAGTGCTAGTTTTTGAAGATTTTTAAGACGGACCAGACGATGGCCATTGGCTATATTTTATGGGATTTTGAAAATTGTGGGTGTTAATTCTTATTTTCTCCCGAAAATGGCGTCAAATCAAAAATAAATTAGACGAGAAACTTCCTCAAAAAATTGGCACTGAACCTCATCAAACACCAAATGTAGGAGGTTCACTTGGCCAGCTTTGCCTTCAAATCTCCAGGTATTGATTGGAGATATTTTGAAAATAAAACGACCATTGATTAAGTCAACTGTTGCTGTTGCTGCAAAAAATAGATGCGCCATTTGTCCACGCGGAAAACACCGGAAGACGAAAATAATGTGTGGGTGTTGCCGAAATCCTCTTTGTGGCAAACATAGCCGCTCTGTGTGCCAAACGTGCCTGGCTTCGAAACTTTAATACATATTTACCATTTTAACTTTCGTATGATCTCAATAAATAATAATTTTCGATTTTTTGTGGAAGGCAAAAAATTGTTTGGAGTCTCCAAGACCCCAGGGTAGGGTTAGTTTAGCTCCCAGGATGGGTAGGGATTAAGGGTTAAGTTAGGGTGGTTCAACAAAAATTTCATGTTCGTTGTTCTTAGACCGATTTAATATTACTTACATCTACAAAATATGAACGGAATAGAAAACCTTAATCAAGACTTAAAATTAAAATAATACAAAAAACTAAATCTAGGTTTTAACATTTTAAAATAGATAGAACTCAAAAACACAATAAGTCTAGATCTTAGAATTAAAACATTAATAAAATAAGTACCAACAAAAAATGATCCCCAGTGTGAATTTTGATTTGATAAGTGCAAACTTAAGGACTCAAGATATTCATACGTTGGCATATCTGAACGCATTCCCTGAAAGTTCCTAAGTGACCCAATTTATTTTATTTATTTTTTTTTTTCGTGAAAGTTAGTCAAACAAAGACCAAACAGAATCTAGAGATTTTGTGATGTCTATACTTTTCTTATTTTTTATATTTTTCCGCCGCCAAAGAAGAGGATAAAATAAAGAAATGGATAGATTGAGAAATTAACGGAGCAGCTAGGAAAAATTAGTTATGAAATAGGTACTGGACTTTAAAAAAAAAAGAAATAAAAACATACCAATTATTGACAATTTTAGCTTCCCTGACTTGAGGAGAACTATTTAGAATACGAACAAAATTGTAACGAAAAGCAGAGGAAGACAATTTTATTACAGAAATTATTTTATATCCCATGTTGAGAAGAAGAAGGAACAGTTTCGTACTCCAAATTTTGTTCCAAACTCTTTAACGAAATGTTATTGGTAAAACAACTCTTACAAAACAGACCAATCAGAGTTTTAAATGTAACCATGTTGTAAGTTGTTGGCACGTTGGTCATTTGTGACCAAATTTGGTCACTTGGTCATTTTGTTCTCCGTCTGGTCTTTTTTTTTTTGAAGAAGAAGAAATATAAAAAAAATCGAGTTTTAATTTTCATATTCTAAATATGAAGCGCAATTTTTTTTCATGGCCTAATGTAAATGATGCATGTGTTAAATTGAACACACTGCACTTCATTTATTGACAGATGGAAAGTTTGAAATATTTTTGTCTTTTTAGACGTTTAATGTCTCCGTCTATTTCGCTTGTTGGTTTTGTTAGTTTTTGTTTTAAACAAAACATACAAAATGGATAGGTTATTAATAAGATAAATTAATAAATTTTTCTTGTAAAATTAAAACAACATTACTAAAAGGTTTGTTATTGTCGTTACCACACAGCTCAGCTGCTGCTGAAAGAAAGTTTAATTAAAACTAAGTTAAGAAACAAACTTAACTTTGACACCATAAATAATATTATGTTGTCCAAAGAGATTCACGATGAAAAACGTGTAAGCCATAGCGTTTGGTGTGCAGAAACCTTTTTTTTTAAATAAGTAGGTATTATGTGTGTACATTTTAGTAGATTTAATTTAACTACATATACGCAATTTCGTTTTGATTGACTTAAAAAAATATTGTGAATTTAATATAAAATGCTGTGAGAAAATGTGATTTAGTGAATAACCCCTACCCTTAAACATTGCCTTTAAAGTAATTTTGTGAATTATTCTGTACCTTTTTGTTTATTTGTTATTGTTAATTTCTAATTAATTATTTATGATAATCAATGAAAAAATATCGCTAACTTTAATTTTCTGTGTGCTATGAAGTTTTCAGATTTTAATTATTTTGGTCACTTTTTACTCGTTTTGGTCCTTTTTATTTTCAATTTTGGTCGCAAATTTTATTTCCAAGTGGCAAACGTGGTTGTTGGAAATTTTCTTTATTGTAGTGGCCTTACCTTTACATTATTAATTTCACACTGAGAATTTATTCAATTCATTCCTGTTAAACATGGATTTTCAGGGCTTTTCCTGAAATGTTTAATCGGCGATATATCATATGGTAGTCGCAGGACATCTTTATTTTGGTACATATAACGATAATTTAAGTCCATAGAATCATGACGAGTTGAACAGTTTGGTCGGAAATGAGTCGGTCGACAATTCGATACCAAAATTATTTGTTTTGCAATTTTAAAGAGTCTTTTTTTATATACACGTGGGTAGGTATAGACCCTCGAAAATGTACCAAATATAATCAAACATTTTAAAATATTGAAAATTGGCTTTCTTTTTGTTAACCAAATAATGACTCTGGGCAACGGCATGCTGCAAAACCTTTTTCCATAGTTTCTCCAAAATTTCCCAATTAATATTTTCACTTGTTCAAACAAACCGACACCAACCAAACGACCAGGTCCAGCCGATGGTATTTATTTTATGCACCATCTGAACTATCGAGCTGAACAATGAGTTTGGGAGTGAGTGGTGGCGAGATTTCAAAAATATCTGGTTCTATATGGAAGTCGTGTTTTTCAACGAGGCAGGTGGTATGTAGGGGTGGACTCTGTCAGATGGGTAATTGATTTCGCTACGAGAACAATTTTATTCAAAAACTTATTGCTGAGCTCATTGAAAATGTCACTTCCAAAAATTGACCCACGGTCGCTTATTACCAAGCAATGATAGCCTGCTGATACTTGAACTCTCACCATCATCCCCACGGTTCACCCAGTCACCACTGCTGACCTAGTCCATAAGGGCTATTAATACTGAGGTGAGTACTGCGGTACCGACCACAGGCCTTTATGCCAATAAATTCCATCGTCAGATTTTGAATCACATCACCCAGGACCAGGACCCATTCCTATGCTGTAGAATGTATTGTATAGGAGGCATTTACATCCATGCCCCGAGTGACAGGAAGGTATAGCCGTATAGCAGCAGAGTCGATTATTATTTTATGTCGGTGATGCCTAAAAAGTGGTGATGCATAAAGTCATTCCTCATCATGATGGACGGAGCAGATATTTTATAAACTAACGGCAAATGGGTGCTGCCTGTGCTCTGCATGTCCAGGATTTGATTCCGATAAGGATATAGCCGGCAATGTACTTTGTCTGATTATTGCTGAACTGCTGTGGTTTGGTCCAAACTGTGTTGTTGTTTTATTGTGCTTGCACTTTCGTTCCACAGTGCTGGTATTTACATAATGGTTCGCATTTACAAAATATTACCTCAGTCTCAATGACCAAAATAAAGGTCAGAGTTCTTGCCTCGTTGTAGTAAAGTATAGGTGAACCTACTTTAATATTAAAACAATAGATTTACTACGGCCCTATTCTGCCGTTGTGAGGCTCAAAGGTCACAATTTTTTGTGAGTATGTTTTTGTGAAAAAAAAATTTTCTGAGGAAGCCCTTATAAGAAACCTCACAAGAACGACGTGAGTTGTGATTTGCCAATGAGCAGATCATAATTTTTAAGTTTTTATGAGGCGAGTTCACCACGAGTTATGATAGGTTATTGCGAATTGTGAGGCATCGGTGAGGTTTCGAGAATAAGGCTGTAAGCAAGTGAACACCTTATTTTTGAACTTTGGGATTTCCATTTCCAGACTGATATCTACGCTAGGTATAGAAAAAGAAACTTGAATATTAAAATATTAAAACTTCTTTGGTTTTAAGGCCGTGTGTCAATTGCGTTAAAATGTTGGTTAAATTTGATCTTATAGGGGTGAATAAAATTGATGGTTTTAAATGTGTCAATTGCATTAAATGGAATTTTTTAAAATATACATTTCCCATTGACGTTCCTTGTGTTAAGGAACCTATCCGAGACGGTCTCAGCCTATCCAAAAATGTTCAGATACCTTGGTTTGTTGTTGCAATAGCTTTATTCAGAAGGATACGATCTTGAACTCGGAAATTGCATTTTGGCAGTGGCAGTCACCATCGACTTAGTATACCCGGACTGCTAGTCGATCATCATTCTTATACAAAAGTTGCATTGAAGATGGTTTCACCGATTAAAAGGGACAACAGCGCCTATAGTGCCCCGCCGAATGTTTCGTATTATTTTGGGAGAGCCTTTAAGGTGAAACATTCGCTAGTCAAAATTTCTTTACGTGCAGATAAATGAGAGTGCCCAATCCAACGGTGAATGTTTCTCCGCCGCACTGAATGTTTGGCGTTGGTTTGGAAGAGCCGTAACACATTACCTAATCAAACATTGTCAAACCGACAAATATGTTCTGTTCATGTTTGAAAGTATGTACTCTCTGTTTGACAAACACGTTCTTTGTTCAAAAATTTTGTTGATACTGTTGAGTGTATGACATCAAACAGATTTGTCAAACAGGTTTGATGATGTGTACCACACTTTCATCCATGATTATTGAAACTGGGAAATTGTCGAATGTGTTTATTGTTGATCAAATTGTTTTCGAAAAATTCAAAGTATGAGTTCCTTAATATGGATATCGCTGAAAACATCTTACAAGTTGACTTCAAATCCGTAGTTCAACTGATTGTTGAAAAATGCTTTTATTCACTTCTTTGAATCTGAACTCCAGAGTTGAAATTCAAAAGTTGACCAACCTGCAGTTTCTAAGCAGTCCTTGGGATATTTGTTAAGCATGAGACACAAGACGTCATTTTCAACTTTTGCTTTGCATTAGAATATAAGTTTGCATTTGAGTGTGGATATGTTTCTTTATTCATTTTAGATATTCAAAATATTTGGAATAAGAATTTTGTGTTTACTTATTCGATAAAATACTCGGGAAAAACCATTATTGTCGAGTTTATATTTATTACAAATAATTGGAATGAATTTTTCATTCCATCGGAAGCGCGGCGCGGAGTCAAAAGAATACCAAGAAAAAATACTTAATGCTCATGCGGTCCTCCAGCTAAGTACTAACCGCGCCCGAAGATACTTGATTTCGGTGATCGGACGTGAACCTGTTTTTGTTTTTTTTTTTTTTTAAACCGATATTTTCGTTAATCAACTCTTGAGTTGAAAATCAAAAGTTAAGAACGTCAACTTCGAGTGAATAAAAACTATTTCTCAAGTTGACTGTAAAAATCCCAAAGTTATGTTCAACTTTGAGTGAATAAATAAGGCCAGAGTCGATTTCAAATTGCCGCTAGTGTATCGATTTTTGTTAATAAAAGGACTCATCGTGATGTTGGCTCCTAGCAGTCCAGGTAAAATAGGTCGATGGTGTAAGTAATGTGCAAGAAGCTTAATACAAACGTCAAAATTTATCCACTTGTTAAAATTTAATCAAGCTCCTGAGCAGGTAAAATTTTTACGACTGTATTCACCACAGTAATGTCAAAATTTAGCCATGGGATCAACTTTAACGCACTTTCAAAGTAATTGACACAGCCTAAGTGGAGTGAATGAATATAATTCAAATAAAAAGTACAAGTGAAACACAATAATTTCTGGAGTTGAGGTCACTTGTACTTTTTATTTGAATTCTACGGTAGGTATGTTGGTGCACTTAGGACTTTACTTACTTAACTTTTAGATGGCGTTCTCAGCCCAGGATAGGCTACGGCTTCAACCAACAAGCCCTTCCAGCCAGCTCTGTCCCTAGATAGCCGCTTCCAGTTTCGCACACCAGGTTGGTTGAGGTCATCCTCCAATTGTGTGCGCCACCTGTTATGGGTTCTTTCTCTGCGGCGTACACCATCGGGGTTGGATTCGAAGACTCCTCGGGCAGGTGCGTTGCTTGTGGAGGCGTAGGGTTATGGCTATCAATTAAATGCCGTTTCAAAATTGAGTAATTAGGTAATTAAAGAAAACTTGTCAGGTAAATCAACTAAATTTAAGTCAGTAATCATAAAATAACAGATTTCTCTGATAATGGTGAGGTTCTTCCATATCCCTCTACTTAAAATATTTGATATTTAACATTAATGGACCTAGAACTTGGCGTACTATTAGATCTCACTACTTTTTACGGCTGACTTGTTACGCAAAGGTTTTTTGAATATATAGAAGAACTTGGCTACTTTTTTAATATTTATGTTTTTAGTGTGATTCCAATACTTTTTGTAAAGGGTGGAATAAACGCCCAATGAGAGCCTCATAAGGAGAAGTAAGTTTTTAATGTATGCCTTTTGTATGTATACTACAAGTCCAACCCCTCTACCAATTTTCATAAGTTAGAAGTGCTCCATTGAAATGATAATAATTGATAAGAAGTGGGTGGATGAAACGCTCCTGTATGGACAATTTCATGATTTCAACTTTTTCTTTGTATATACCTGAAAACTAACCACTTTACCAAATTTCATAATCCTGCGCCAATCAGAAGTGCTCTCAATAAATTTAATATGAATTCTGTGAAAATGGGTGGTTCCCACGCCCACTTAATGAAAAATCTCAAATTTTTAATTTTCCACTTGCTTGCATGTCAAATCCTATAGCTCTATACCAAATTTCATTATTCTACGACAATCAGAAGTTCTCTACATAGTTGATATCAATTCTGAGAAAATTGGCGGGTACCACTCCCCCTGAATGGAAAATCTTAAATGTTCGATTTTTTCAGTCACATGAGAGTCAGTCAGTCTGGAATAGGCCTTTGGATCAGAAAATGGACAGCATAGGTATTCGGTCTTTTTCGCGCTAATGCGGTATGCATTTCCTTCGAAAACATCCACCCATACCTCAAGTGCTCTTTGCAAGGACACATGATCTTCGCTTATGATGGTCAGCAAAGAATAACTTATTCACTTTGGGGTATGTCACCTTATCCTTTAGCAGAAAGTCAAGGACAGTAATACAGAGCAAAATACTCAAGACGCTTCCCTGGTGCACATTCACTCTAATTGGGAATTCTTCGTTGATTCCTGCGAGGCAACTTACCATTGTTTTAAATTGCTCCTACATGTCCATGATCATCCGCACGTAAACTTCCGGAACTCCTCGTTTTCGGTTCGGTGTGGAAGAGATATTACCATTAGCCGCAGTGTAGGTTGGCTTGGGAACTTGGGATACATTGCTAGGCAATTGTCTTGAGAAAATATTAAAAGTTTCTAACCGCCTGAGATGATACCTGATGTTTCAAGGGTGTATTACCAGAATTTGGTTAAGGAATTTAATTTATTGTAAACTATTTCCTTTTTTTCTTTTTTTTATTCAATTATTTTATGTGTACATATAATATATTTTCAGGTTCGTGACAAGTGATTCTCTTGGAGGATTTGTCAATTCCTCGCAAGAGGCAGTAGCCCTGAAAAATAACTTTTTAGTTTTTGGTGGACGAGGCTGGGAAGCGAACCCAGACCTCCAGCGTGACAGTCGAACGCACTAACCATTACGCAACGGGCTACTACTACGGGCTACTCGGGAAATATTATGTTTTCCTAAATAACCATTTTCATTTAGACCTTGTAACATATTTATAAATGAAACTCAAGCTAAACTAAGGCATGCCATTCAAGTGTGAAAGACAAACCAAAAGAAGAGGTGATTTGCATTTCATCAAGACTTCAATTCAATCAAATTGACACTTCATATTATTGTTCCTTTGTGAAGAGACCCTTGTAATGCACAAGCAAATCCATCCAATCTTCGATTGCCGATTTATTTGCAAAAAGGGTTGAGATGGAACTTATACTGAACACCTACTGATACTGACTGACTGCCTCCTCCTCCGTCTGCCTGGCTACACTGAACTGAAGGGTACATAAATCTCTGCAATCACTCTTAGCACGTCCAAAACTTGTCGAAAGGGTTAACTTATACATTTCATAGAAAATAGATGGCTAGAGCACAAACATTCAATCTTCTATCGTTTGCATCGTTTTCGTTTCCATCCAAGTCCATCAAGAAGTGGTCAAACATTTTGAAATGATGGCCCATTCTGCAAGAGGTTGTGCATACATTTCTATACAACACTTGAAATAATATTCAAGGACCTATAATGACAAATAGTTACATTTAATCGAATACAAGAAAATTCCTACAATGTATTGACATGTTACCTTCACACATCCATAAGTATATTGTATGCAAAATATCTGCTTGAGAGTTTGTCAAGTCCTTGTCTTTGTCCTTGTCCTTGTCCTTGTCCAAGA
This sequence comes from Melangyna quadrimaculata, assembly GCA_949320155.1. NCBI lineage: Eukaryota > Metazoa > Arthropoda > Insecta > Diptera > Syrphidae > Melangyna > Melangyna quadrimaculata. Next base: position 387,894,453 of record OX439483.1, read on the forward strand.
CAAATACCTACTACTGTGCCAGTTGTTTTGTTACTCTTGTTTGCTTATCGTAAGTAACACATTTCTATTAAAAGACCTCATGCGGAATTCATGGCATCCAATACAATAAATGCAAGATTGCATGAATAAATATTGAATTTCGATCATTTAATATAGACATACATACATTCCTACTGCAAAGCAATAACATCGAACTTAGGATTTTTGTCTTTTGTGTCGAGTGAGAATAGAGAAAGTGATTGTGAGTTTTGTTTTAAATCAGAACAGAAGATGATGGAAAATGAATTGATATTAAGCTAGAATTAGCTCAGTAGTTTTAAATATTAAATCATTTTAAAGACCAACGGTTTCTTAAACATTTACGTCTTCGTAGAAATGAACTTTAATTAATTAACATTTAATTTATATAACTTAGAGGAGCACTGCTGGGGGAGGAGTAGAATTTAAAATTTTCAAAATGTACGGCCATGGCCACGTTACATTTGCATACTTCCGTTCTTCTTTTAAATTAAATTTTGGAATCGCATATAAAAAGGCTGTGTGAAAATCATATTTTGTTTTTTAATATTTGGCAAGTCTTCAAAATACAGCTTTTTAAAGTGGCTGATAAAGTAATAAACAAATTTTGAAATCATGTTACATTATTGAATCCGCGCCCGTACAGCTCGTCGTTGAAGCTTCTCCTTTCGACACTCAATAATAATAATAATTTTAACCTCAGGTCTTTTATATGCAATGCACGGCACTAGTTAGAAGGAATAGAAGGAAAGGAAAGATATTTGTTGGCACACCGGACCAAAAATCAAACGTAGAATCTTCTTTTCAAAGCGCCCTAGCAAACTTTCATCCAATTTTTCAATGTCCATGCTTCTGCCTCATAGAGCAGAACCGGGTTGATAAGGGTATAAGTCCCCTTGGTTCTCTGAGAGAAGGCCTTACTACTTAAATGCCTTCTTAGACCGAAGAAACAGCGGCTGGGAAGAGTAATTCCCACTAATGGGGTCCGATCAGATCGTTGACAAAAAGTTTTAAGCGGTCACACAGGATAGCCGACAATATTTTATAGGCGACGTTTAGGAGACTAATTTCTCTGTAGTTGGTGCATTTCAGAGCATCTCCCTTTTTATGGATCGGGCATCCCACCAAATTTTGCAGATGAGTTGGTGTATGCTCCTAAGCAATTCATCTCCCGCTGATTTAAATAATTCGGCTGGTAGGCCATACGCACCAGCAGCCTTACGACTTAAGTTTTGATATCGCTAGCCGCACTTCGGCTAGGTCGGGTAGGCGGAACTGTTGGCCATCATCGTCCAAGTTGAATGGAGTGTTTGGCCTTCTAGCGGTATCTTGGCTGTCTTCGGCGTTAAGCAGTCTAGAGAACTGACTGTGTGTCTCTCATTTCGGCAGGCTTCCGTTCTAGCTTTGTATCCTTGGGTGGATCGTTTGACACTCTGATAAAATTTTCGAACATCTCCGCCGCCGCTACAACCCTCAATAGACTCGACCACCCGCTTATCGTACTTACTATTTTTCCTCGTGAGAAGTCGGCGTTCCTCTTTTCTTTTCAGCCCGTAGAGCCCTCGGGGGGTACTCTCTCAGCACCTGTTGTTCGAGTCTGCAGCATTACAACTTCTTGCCGACAGCATAAACTTCAAAAATATTTTCGTTCGAATCCTTTCATTCTTTCTATTTCATCGATAAACGATTGTTCTATTTTGTCGATCACATTCGATCAAATTTATCGATCGTTAAAACCTTCAAACACACAATACATTCGGTATTTCTTATTAAACAACCAAAATAATCACTATGGCAAAACAACGTTTGCCGGGTCAACTAGAAGCTTAAAAAATGTTTTAAATCCATTTTTTTTTGTTGTTAAACTAACTATTTCTTACAATAATTTTTAAAAATTAAAATACAAAATTGTTCTTTTTTCTACTAAAACATTTTATTTTTGAGCGATTTGCATTTTTTAGGATATTTTTTTTTTCCGGTGTTTAACGAGTTTTTTTTTTTAATTGCGATGTTTGGTCAGAAACGATATTAGGTCTTTCAAGCCTGGTAACTACTGCCTCTAACTAAGCCCTAGCATAGCAGAATCGGCAGCGCCGAGGCTCTCCCAAAACGACGCCAAAAATTCGCTAACGGCAGTTTTTTGTTGTAGTAGTAGCCCGTAGCGTAATGGTTAGTGCGTTCGACTGTCACGCTGGAGGTCTGGGATCGCTTCCCAGCCTCGTCCACCTAAAAACTAAATAAAAAGTTTTTTTTTTCAGGGCTACTGCCTCTTGCGAGGAATTGACAAATCCTCCAAGAGTAACACTTGTCACGAATAAGGGCATAAAATTGTAGGTCCCTTCCATTCCTGTTGACAGGCGCACACAGGAATGGTTGCGAGTTGTTAGTCACTAGGCCCTGGTTCTTCATGAGCCGTTGTGCCTTGGAGGATTTGTCAATTCCTTGCAAGAGGCAGTAGCCCTGAAAAAAATTTTTTTAGTTTTTAGGTGGACGAGGCTGGGAAGCGATCCCAGACCTCCAGCGTGACAGTCGAACGCACTAACCATTACGCTACGGGCTACTACACTACTACTAATAATATAGTAATAATGTTAAATTCTTCGCAATATTCGGCTCCCTCTTCTTTGTATTAGCCATCTTCTCAAATTGCAATCGGTTTGTTGTTCTTTTTATATTTTATTATTCAAAAACTTAAATGTTTATGAATTAAAACTTTTTGGTGATGTCCATTTTTTTTTTTTTATTTTTATCAAAATAAACTTGCGTCCACAACGACTTTTGTGCGGATTTGAAATATCAAAAGATATAACAAGGAATGTGGATGGGCTGAGTATTTCATAACATAAGGGGCCAGTTATAGCTATCATTGAAATTCATGACTGAAAAAGTTAGCTGTTGATTTTGAGACCCTTCGAAAGTTAAATCATTGAATATTTTAATGCAGAAATATAGCTTACGACTTCAAAATTATTTCTCTTCCAAAAAAAATTCCTTTTGACCCATATCTTCCCCAGAACGTAACTTTTAATTTTTTCAATGATCATGGGTAAGGTAATTCATCATTGAAAAATTAAAAGTAATTTTATGAGAAAAGTTGTGCAAAATCGAATTTTGTTTTACCTAGAAATAATTATTATTAAGTCAATTACCTTTACTTTGGCATCAAAATGATCACTCATTTTTTCTTCAAAATTGGCAATTAATATTTTCAATGATGGTTTTCAATGATAGCTAATGGGTGATTTTTTAAGAGGTTTAGAACTTTAAAAAAAAAAAAACACAAAAAATTCGAAAAAATGAATGAAATATTTATTTGAATCGATAGTTTGAACCTCTTTAATGTTTAAAGATAATTTCATGCAAATGTTGACCGCGGCTGCGTCTCAGGTAGCCCATCCGCTGAGTCCAATTTTGGCATACTCTTTCACACATATCGGCCGGTATCTCACGAATGAATGCATGGATGTTGGCTTCCAGTGCGTCAATCGAAGCGGGCTTGTCCCTATAGACATTAGCCTTGACATACCCCCACAAAAATAGTCTAATGGTGTCAAATCGCACGATCTAGGCGGCCAATTGACCGGCCCGAAACGTGAAATTAACTGTTCACCAAACTCGCCTCGCAATTGCGCCATTGTTTCGCGTGCTGTGTGGCATGTGGCACCGTCTTGTTGGAACCACATATCATGCAAGTCAAGAACTTCCATTTCGGGCAAAAAAAAGTTTGTTATCATCGCTCGGTAGCGTTCACCATTGACAGTAACGCTGCGATTCGCATCATCTTTGAAGAAATATGGCCCAATAATGCCGCCGGCCCATAAACCGCACCAAACAGTGGCTTTTTCGGGATGCATTGGTAGCTGTTGCAATGCTTCTGGCTGATCTTCACTCCAAATGCGGCAATTTTGCTTATTTACGTACCCATTCAACCAAAAATGAGCCTCATCGCTGAACACAATTTTTCGATAAAAAAGCGGATCCTCGGCCAGCTTTCCAAGAGCCCATTCACCAAAAATTCGGCGTTGTGGTAGGTCGGCTGGCTTTAGTTCTTGCACCAGCTGTATCTTAAAAGGCTTTACGCCCAAATCCTTCCGCAAAATTTTCCACGTAGTGCTGTAACAAAGGCCTAACTGCTGGGAACGGCGCCGAATCGACATTTCGCGGTCTTCTGTCACACTAGCTGATACGGCCACAATATTTTCTTCACTACGCACAGTACGTAAACGTGTTGGTGGTTTAATGTCCAACAAAGTAAATTTGGTGCGAAATTTGGTCACAATCTTCCGAATAGACTGCTCAGAAGGTCGAGAATGCCGACCATAAAATGGAAGCAGCGCGCGATGAACATTTCGAACCGAGCACGAATTTTGATAGTAAAATTCAATAATTTGCAAGCGTTGTTCATTTGTAAGACGATCCATGGTTAAATTGCAAACCAAACTGAAGCTGTTTGACAGTGACACAAGGTACTAAACACACGTCAGCTGTCAAAACCAGTGTTGCCAAAACAAACCAGCTAAAAAATCACCCGTTATAACTGGCTCCTAATCTAAAATTTTTTTCAAACAACGTTTACCGCCATTCCTGCAATATTTTTACAGCGGATTCCAAGCGCGAACGCAGGAAAACAATTCGGGGGGGTGGTGTTTTAAACTAAAAACTCAAAAATAAAGAGTGATTTGTATGTCGAGGAAGTTAAATTCATACATTTTGGGGGAGGGGGGTTTGAACCCCCAAACCCCCCCTGCGTTCGCCCCTGGCGGATTCTCTAATACAAAAAACTGAACAAAATTGTCGAAAGCCATCTAAGCACCATTCATCGGATTCTGTAATCGGGGTGAATTTCTTATCAAGTTTCTCTGTTATCCTCATGGTGGTTCAAAAATGTCTTATTGCTTTTGATTTTCATTGTTTTCACTTTAACTGTCATAATGTCGCAGAGATTTGTTTTTAAGTATTTTCATGCGCATATGCTGATAAAGTGTAAGTGGCCAACTCAAAAAGGTCTTTTACTATTATGACTTTTGTTTGACACTTTTTATATGAATATGCCTTCTTTTGAAAATTCAAATCCGCAACAATGTTATGGCAGCTAAAGTGATACGAATTTCAGTTACAATTGACATCATAATAACCATCAGTTGTTCTGGTGTAAGTATATTAAAAACTCAATGTGAGTAGGTAGGTATGCAAAAAAAAAAAACACCCTTCATAATAATATTCTGAGAATATGAGTGTTTGTGTCGCATTGTTTAATATTTTTGTTGTTTTTTTTTTTCTTTTCATTACAATCAGCTTATTTTTTTTTTGTATTGCTGATAATTCTGTTGTTTATCTTATTATGAATTATTTTATTGTTCTTGTTGCCTTTTTTACCCTGATTGTGGATAATAATAGAAAGGTTATTATTTTAATATTGTGAAATCTTTTTTTAATTGTTCTCTGGAAAAGTAAATGCAATGAAATAAAATACCTATACTCCTGGAACTTTATAAACTTGGAAACTTAACATTTATAAAATTTCTATAGAAAGTCATTATTGGCCCAATATACGCAGAATCGCTAATCTTACTAGATAATTTTAATGTTTGCACATCGAGGTACGTGCTACGAAACAAATGTAAAAGGCATTGAGTGTTTTGTTAGATAAGGTTATAGGACGGGAGGCGACCGTAGGTTTACCTTTATCATCGCGGCTTCAGAAAAGAATGATGCCAATTCATAGCTTTAGTGTTGACATTAACAAAACCGCTGGTCGGACAAGGTTCTTCAGGTGCCAATGGGTAGAAAACGCACTTTTTTGGTTTCATTTTTGGCTTAGGGTACCTAAACCATGATGGATTTTTATAAATAGGGTATCAAATGAAAGTTTAGACTGAACTCTTTACAAAACCAGTGGTCGGACAAACTTTTGTTGGTTGTTGCGGCGAGTCAGACCACTTTTGTCAAAAGAGCTATTATTTTAACCTTTGCATTTAAAATGCATTTAAGTGGTTTCTCTACGCTATATGAAAAAGTTTTGCATAGTTGTGCACCTGTTAAACGCAATGGATACAAAAATAGCTGTTTTTACAAAAGTGGTCGGACTCGCCACAACAACCAACAAAAGTCTGTTCGACCAATGGTTTTGTAAAGAGGTTAAATTAAACAATTAAATTGACCGAAAAAATCACGAAGTGCACGATATGCATTTTGATTTGAACGCCCATTTTCATAATAAGCCTGAATAACTTTAACACGTTGCTCGATTGTGTATCTTTCCATAATTCAAATTGAGTTAGTCTGAAATTGAGAAATGTCAAATGAAATGCAGAACAAACTTGACGTTTAGGTGTGGTTCACATTCGACATCGGCCCTTAAAATTTAACCACCCTTTATATGGCGAAACACATTGGTTTGAAGGATTGGGCTGTATGTCACAGTGGGAGGGGGTGGAGAAGGGGATAACATTTCACACAGAGGCCGATTAAGGTTTTTTAACAACAGCTCAAAAGAATTTATTCACATATTTGACATCTTTGACAAGACGAAACGAGACTGCCTTTTAAGCATTCGAGACGAGACTGCAAATTCAAATTTTCTCGCAAAAAGGCGCGACTGAGACGAGACTTAATTATACGAGACTGACACGAAACCGAGACGGTATTGAAAATTTTCGACTTTGAGGAGACCGAGACGAGACTTACGAAAGTCTCGCCTAGTCTCGCCTCGGGCCAGCCCTATTTCTGTAAGTGAAAAGTGATTTGCTCTCGTGAAAACGCTTTCCGGAACTAGTCACACAGTGAAAGTGTTCAAGACAGCGAATCACTTTGCAACAAGGATCCAAATTAAAAAACTGCAAAATTTGGAGCCTTACTGCAAATTCCTATAGCACGGTTGGTTCAGGAGACACACCATGTGCCCTAATAACTGTACTGTGAAGTAAGCATCAGGTCACTCGATTACACCTGCTTTTTGATGAACCGCAAAATTGGCAAAAGAAATGCAAACAAAAATACACAAAACTGCAAATAACTGCATTGGTCCTATTACTCTAGGTGACTCTAGGATGCCAACTTGACAGCGACGACGTTACCTTTTGCATAAAAGATCTAAAGTAAGAAATAAATATCTATGCTAAGATCACCTGTTTGCAAAAAAAAAACAAATGTTCATTATCTGTCTGTCTGTTTTTTTTTTTGCAAGCAGGTGTCTAACATACATTCAAATTTCTCACTTTTGTACATTTTGGAAAAAGTAGGTGAATTTAGTTAAGCTTTAATCATCAAACCAATTACTGAGGAATTTAACAACAACTTGAGTTCCTCAGTAGGTACACATTTACATTATCAGCCGTATTTAATAGAATTCTTTAAACAGTTCTAAACGGGTGAGTAGTTATGCAGTGTATAAGGATTCTATACAACGTTGCATGAATTAAATAGTAATTAAAAATACATTTACCCACCCATTATAGTTAAACAGGCCTTATTTCAAATAAAGAACAAAAAATTGTAATGTATGTGGGAATCAAAAAGCTCAGTTCAATAAAATAATAATTTATTTCACTGATTAATTTGAATTTACAATTCGTGGAAAAATATAATAAAATGAAGTAGAAGTATTAGAGGTGGGGAAAAACGTCTTCTTCGTCTTGTTGCTTTGTGAACTCTGACGTTCACATTTCATAATCTCATCTGTTCGCTTTTGTCAGTGTTTCGTTTCCATTCCGGTGTTACCAACAGGGTGTTACGATATTCTGGGTTTTCTTAACTTGGTGATACAATAGTATCCTACAATCGGCCATCTTGTGTATTTCACGTCCTCGGGAAATCGTCTTATGAATCGTCTTTGGATAGCATCTTATGAGTCTTCGATTGTTTGTCTTTGCATCTGTTGTCTTCTGAATTGGAGGAGATCGTCTTAGAGGTCGTCTTTAATTGCCTTGTTTTGGGTCTGTAGTAACATCTTCGCTAGAAACTACAGCGCCGTCGACATCGTCTTCGGATTCATCATCTTCATCAGTAATAGATTCGTTGGGATCAGGGTCTCCCCAAGGCTTCATATTGTCTGCACTGGATGTTGTATTCCGAGGTCCATCATGTGTACCGACCTTTTGTACTTCATACCTGTCATTAGGCGAGACTTTCGTGACTACGTAAGGACCTAGAAATTTACGAGAAATTTTTTGATTAGTACCAAATTGTGTTTTCTTAATAGCAACTACATCTTTAAGCTTATATTTAGTAGCTAACTTTCGCCTTTTGTCGAATGTTTTACGATTTTCATCTTGTATTGCTTTAATGGCGGATTTAGCAATATCGCGCGACTCTTCCCGTGATTCTTGGAAAGCTTGCCGAATTTCTTCGTCTACAGCTTCAGCAAGATTCAAGTTCTCAGCCCTACGCATCTTTACTCCAAAGAGTAATTCAAATGGAGTTCTTTTTATGCTTCTGTGCCACGTTGAATTAAGACACTCTTGTAGTTGATTTGTAAACCTAAACCATTTAGATGGGTCGTCATCTGATAGCTTGGCCAATACGGATACAATCACCCGGTTGACTCTCTCCACCTGGCCGTTCCCCCTGGGAACACCTGTAGTGATCAAGGTATGCTGTATTTTTTGCTGCTCACAATATTCTTGGAAGGCATTCGATGTGAACGCCGCACCTCTGTCTGAAATGATGCGACTAGGATTTCCAAAAACAGTTTTTTGCAATTCTAGCTTTGCGAGCACCTCAGAGGTTCCTGTTGACTTCACAGGGTATAACCAGACGAATTTTGTGAACGCGTCAACTATACAAAAAATGTAAGAGTATTGTTTGCTTGTCACTGAAAGAGGACCCAAGTGGTCAATGTGGTATGTGTGTAAAGGCTCCTCTTCTTTGTAAATAGGGTTAAGAAATCCTTCTTGTTTACCACTTTTTCTTTCGCTAACAATACAACGAATGCAGTTTCGGCGACATGCCTCTAACTTTCGTTTGAGATTTGGAATAAAATAGTCGCGTCCAATGAACAGATTTAATTATTTCGTCCTGCATTTTTCTCGGTATGCAAAGAAGTTTGTTACCTTCGTAGTTTGTTTTGTAAACGATATCTTGCTCGAGAAAAAAGTCATCATACGGTCCGTTTTTCAAAGCTCCCTTAACAGCTAAAAGGTATTCATCTTTGTCTTGAGCGCTTCTCAATCTTGCTAGGAGTTCCGAATTAACAACCATGACAATAGCATTCCGGCTTAGGGCGTCTGCATGCTTCAGGCTAGTTCCTGCCCGGTGCTCCAATAAGTAGTCAAATTCTTATAAGGTAAGCGCCCAGCCTGCTATTCTTGAAGATATCTCTTTCCTTTCCATCGTGCCCTTAAATGCTAAACAGTCAGTTACGATCTTAAAATGAAGTCCTAGAAGATACGCCCTAAATTTCTTCAATGCCCTGACTATCGCTTAGACTTCTAGCTCGTAGCTACAATAGCTTTCTTCTGACTTGATAGTTTTTTGCTATAGTAGTAAACGGGGTGAAAATTTCCATCGTCGGCCTTCTGGAGCAGAACTGCGCCATAGCCAAACTTACAGGCGTCAGTGTGAACTTCTGTTTCTGCTTCTTGCTGATAAAGCTTCAAAACTGGACTTTCGGATAGTATGCTTTTCAGTTTTTGGAAAGCTGTTTTTTCGGAGACATCTACGTGAAAAAAACCATTCTCTAAGTCCAGCGTGGAAAATATTTTCGACTTGCTTAGAGCATCAACTTGGTCGTCTATTAAGGGTAGTGGATAACGATCACGAACAATGACTTTGTTTAGACGGCGGTTGTCGATGCAAAGTCTTTTTGATCCATCCTTTTTATCAGCGAGAACGATTGGGCTGGCGAACTCGGAATCACTTGGTCTAATTATGCCTGCCTTCAGCCATTCTGTTATCTGGTCATCAACGATTCTTTTTTCTAGAGGGGCTAATCGGCTGGGATTTTGATAAATTGGTTTCTCATCTTTAAGGACAATGTTCATTTGTACTTTTGTTGACTTTTCGCACCTAGGGTTGTAGTTGGCAACTAAATCCCTAATAACATCTGAGTAACCTCTGTTTCCAATGGTTAAAACATCATCTGTTTTGGAATTAATACTCATCAAACATAGTGATTCTTCCACCGACTCTCTAACAGTTACTCTACCATTCTTGGAAATACTGATATCTGTGCCATTCAGCACATTCCTGCCGATTTTCATGGGTATTCTCAAAAACTTTTCGGACATGACCCAAATGGTTGTATCTGTAGCAAAATTGTCTATCTGCAAGTGGCCTTTGAACGAACCTAGAGCTTCTACCGGTGCATTCGACAAACCTTGAATCTCAATTCCTTTAAGCTCCAGCTTTGGTGACCCAAGTTTTATGTATTGTTCGCATGTAACTATAGTTAAATCACTGCCTGAGTCAATTAAGGAGAGTATTTCGTACCCGTTTAGCTTGACAAGTTTCCTAGCATCGTTCTCATCAACTCTAGCACAATTCGTGGTTTTCGTTTTAGTACATGTAGAAGACTTGTGCCCAAACTCGTTGCACCGAAAGCACTTGAGTCCATTCGGACACCCAGAACTTTTATGCCCCTTTTTTCCGCAATTAAAACACCTGGATTGGAATGAACCGGCCTTACCCGTTGACGACTCTTGTTTAGATACTTGTTTTGAACCTTCTTTTGTTCGAGCTGAAGTCAGATCCTCTTTAAACTTTGAGTAAAGCTTTAACTTTTCCTTAAATTCCTTCATAGAGTTCGCCCCATAAAGAATCACTTTGTTGTTATGGTTGTCTTCGATTCCATTAATAACATATTGAATGATCGCTTTGTCATCGAAACGACCTAACGCCCCTAACTCTCTCATTTTTAAGAGATAATCTTGCGGAGTTTCGTTCTTTTCCTGTTTCCTTTTGCTCATCCTTCGATGAATATCTACTGATGTTACCTCTGTACCAAACTCGTCTATCAAAAACGCCTTAAGCTCAGCAAAGGAATACAAGTTGGTTCCTGACCTCAAAGCTAACTTTGCGGAACCTGTTAGCAAACGTTTTGTGAAAATAAGTTTCTCCAGCTCTGACCATTTGAGTGAAATAGCCGCGGCTTCAACATCTTCTAACCAACATTTAACGTCATAGGAGTCATTTCCAGAGAATTCTGGCACAACATTGAGTGTGTCTTGAAACGTAACTGAAGTTCGGGCCCTACTTCCCAAAACGTCTACTTCTGTCTTAAGCACAGATATCTGGAGTTCCTTACGAAAATTGTCTTCTCTTGCTGACAACAAAGACTCCCTCATTCTCAGATATTCTAGTTGGTTTGTAACATCTGGTGAGTTCGAAGAATTTTGCGTAGCTGGACACCTGTTGCCACTATATGTCTTTGGAGCACCTTCTACCTGACTACCTGATTCCGTATTTACTGCATCAAAATTATTCGCTAATGCCCCCCTTGCTGGTACACCAATCCCTGCCAAACCACTAGCTACCGCTCCAGCTGCTCCTCCTGCCAAACCACCTACTGCTCCTCCTGTCAACCCACCTACTTCTCCTCCTGCTAAACCACCTACCTCCAAACTGCCTGCTTCTAAACCAATTGCCTCTAAACCCTGAGTTCCTAGCTTGTCAGCCACATGTGAGCTTAACCTCAATCTATTATCCTCACGTTCACGTTCAAATGTGTAATCAAATGAATTACCTGCAATTGGCAAACCATTGCTTGTTTTTTGTTGATTCCTCATCTCATCCAGTTGCTCCAATTCTTTCCAAGAAATTTGCAATGGGGCTCTTCTGTTGTCCAAATATGATTCTCTGACGGCTAGGTCCAATTCCATCTGCCTTATAGCATGTGAAATATCGTCTGTGTCATCATTGTTTATAGCCGTACTGTTCGGGTTTTTATTGTTCTCCGCATCGGACATATTTAAGCTACTTAGAGATGAAAGGCAAATAATTAATTTTGATTCACAATGGTTCTGTTAATCGTAATAGCAATTGAACAAAGATTTTTCTATCGAGGAACTAGGGCAGGCCACTGGTCCTTAACTTACAGTTTTGGAGGGGTATACTTATTTTCTTGGGAACAGTTAGTTTTGTCGTGTCTTCTTCCGAAAAAATGTGTGTCTCGTGGTTAACGGGGTTACCGCAATCTTTTAGCAGCCAACGGTATTACCGCAATCTTAACAGCAATAATTTTTCTCTTTCCAATCGGGTTTTACAGTAATGTTAGCGGCGGCCTCTTTTCTTTTTCCTGACCAGCGAAATGAAAACTATCTGGCAAAAATGAATGTCAATCTTTTTATTATTAATTATTTCCACCTATCCCACTTCTGACACCAATTTTGTGGGAATCAAAAAGCTCAGTTCAATAAAATAATAATTTAATTCACTGATTAATTTGAATTTACAATTCGTGGAAAAATATAATAAAATGAAGTAGAGGTATTAGAGGTGGGGAAAAACGTCTTCTTCGTCTTGTTGCTTTGTGAACTCTGACGTTCACATTTCATAATCGCATCTGTTCGCTTTTGTCAGTGTTTCGTTTCCATTCCGGTGTTACCAACAGGGTGTTACGATATTCTGGGTTTTCTTAACTTGGTGATACAATAGCATCCTACATGTATTACGTTCGAATGTCATTCTCATAAGGCAACCCAGCTGTCATTCTGTCAAATTAAAATCAAAACAAAAACATTCTGGAATTTTACGAGTCTCACTAAGAATTCAATTATATTCAAAAGCCTTCTCGTTGCATAATTTTTAAAAAAATGGCCTTCAAAGTAAAAAGAAACCGCGCTGTGAATTGGGATTCAATTCAATAGATAAGGTAAGTTATTATTTATTCATAACAATATAAATCAAAGAATAATAGTGTTTCCCAAGTCGATCTGTGAAGATCCAAATACATATGTATGTATGTACTGTAGAAAAGTTATCATATCACCCACTTTCATATTCTATTTGTACCGCGACAAGGCGATACATGGGAATCTCTACTCTTGTTTCTGCTGGCAATAAATGAAATTCTCTTAGCTCCGCCAACTAAGATATATTGCAGAGAGGATGACCAATGCAAACAAGAGTTGTTCAATTTGGCGATGGGAAATTGAAAAACAGAAAAAACTTTCTTGAAGTTGGAGCATGAGGCAAGAATGAAAATGATCGAAATTAGGGCTGGCCCTCGTGGCGACTCTGCGAGACTTTTGTAAGTTTCGTCTCGGTCTCGTCTTCGAAAAATACGATTTTCGGACAAACTGTTGATTATTGGAACAAAATATTTTCGATTATCGTTTGAATATGTGCAGAAGAAAATAAATATTTAACTGAAATTGGATTTTTTTAATTTATTAGACTCTGTAAATTTCGGTCCAAATATACAGTCTTGTCTAGGTTGCTTAAAAGGCAGTCTCGTCGTCTCGGTCTCGTCATGCGAGACCGAGATCGAGACTGAGACTTTTCTCGTCTCGTGACCAGCCCTAATCGAAATGGAGCGGATTCAAAAATTAAAGCTAAATGAGAAGCAGAACGAGCTTACTTATCAAATGGAGAGGCGGCACAAAGAAGAAATGCATCTTTTAAAGATGAAGAAAATAGAGGAAGCAAGTTTACATTTTTATTTCGGATAACATAGGGGCGGGCCGGTAATGATGCGTTTTACTGATTGCTATAACTGGCCTATTATATATAAACCATTTTGTGATTTCGTCAACTCAAAGGTACCATTCAATAAGTATATCTAATAGCCTTTTGTTAGATAATGAATGTTATCTTTGTACCAACCATTTGTAGTTTGTTAGGGGCTAGTCATAGCGATCAAGAAAAACTTTCTAATGGATAGTTTTTTTTTAATTAATTAATTGTTTGTTTTTAGTTTCTACTAGTTTTATTGTTAATTTTCTTAAGCATGTAGTTATTTGTTTTTAAAGAAAAAATTGTAGATTTTTTAGATTATTGTAGATTTTTAAGATTATTTGCACTTGCTTAAAAGTACAAATTGTGAAATAAAGAATATTAAAATACCTTTTTTTTTTATTTATTTAAAATACCTACCTACTTTATTATAGGTACTTAATTATTTGATTTTGAGATATTTTTAGTGCATATTTTTTATTTGTTATGGCTTTTGAGACTTAGTCAAAAATCGTATTGTTTTGTTTGGTAAATGAAAAGTTTGACTTCTGGTCATTTCTGAGGAATGAAACTAGGGTTTAAATTTACCTTGAAGTATTTTGCATAGGAGCCAATCAAAAAGCATTGCGACTTTTCATAACATTTCTTATTTTGGGTTTTAAAGGAGAAAAATAATTTATAATAGATAATTATGATTGATTTTCAAAATAAATGGGCAGGTTAGTACGAAAAATACATATTCAACGTAGGTAATTATGCTTTGATTTTAAACTTAAGATAAACATGTAGACACATCATTTTATTTTAATAAGGTTGATTTATTTTAATAATAATGAGGTACCTACTTATTATTTTAATATATTATGTTAAATTACGCATATTTATGTTTGATTGGGCGTTGAAAAGAATTGTTCGATAAAAACAAGGCGTTCAATGCTTTGATGATTTTGCGGTAGCAATCTTTCTTGATTGTCTGGTCCATCATATTGGTTACTTTTATCAGCATCTTCAACGGCTTTATCTATATTTTCAAAAAACAATCATTTTGTTCAGTATTATTAAATGGGTACTTCTACTTACTTTATAAAAGATGTGAGTTGGTCCTCAAAATCAATTGCAAGATTGTGCAGTACTGCGAGTGCGACGGTTGTTGTCATGGCGTTATTTAAGGAGCACCTCATATCTGATAACAGAATTCTAAATCGTTGTTTTAATACACCAAAGCACCTTTATACCGTGTTGCGACTTGCGAGTTGCTATGTGCGCAATGTTATACTGTATTTCGCTTTCCGTTCGAGGATTAAAATAGGTGTAAAAAGAATGCTAGAATAGCGTTTATGTTCATTTTGTCCCCAATATAGGATAGCAGACATTACTTGCAGATCAACAGGAATTTGATCTTCTCTGTTATTCCCGCTGAGATTCAAGCGTAAAATCTCTATAATTTTTTTCATATTTTCTTTAGAAAACCGATATTTTGTTTTGAACTCAGCATTGCTGAAGCGCTTAGGATTGAATCTTTTTTTTATAAATTTTTCGAATTCTGGGTGTTGGCAATACGGCGTTAATAGCATTAAAATCATTAAAAAGGATGAAAATTCAAAAGGCATATTGATTTAATAATATTTAATTCTTTAATGTCATGTCAAAATGACATTTGGATACTTAAATACCCTTATACCAGGCTCTAAGCCCTCGGTTCCCAAACTTTGTTCCGCGGAACCTTGGGGTTCAGTTTTCAGGGTTCCGCGACTTTCTCGAAGTACAAATAGTAAAAACACAAAAATATTTTTTTTTAAGTGACGCACTGGCACATTTTCAAATTAAAATATGAATGACTTTTGCATACCTAGATTTTTTTTACAGTGTAAAGATTTTTTGCACAAGTATCGTTATTTTTAGACAAATCAGTTGGCTAGTTTAATTATTAAAAATCAAAAATTTGGTTGCCAAAGTGACACTGCAGTTTTGCGAGACTTTGGTCGGGTAAACGTTTTCTAGAATCATTCGATGATCCCCCATCAATTGATTTCAACGATATTTTCTTATACTGAGGATTGTTTAGGGTTTCATTTATATTTTTTTTTGTGTTGCTTTTTAATTACATGAATTGTTAATTTAAATTTTCATATCATTGGAACAATATTAGGAGGAATTTCTCTCGTCTTTCGCAGCCTTGATGATGAATTTTGATGCATTATTTCATAATTTGTCGTGGCCAAATTCAATCAAAATGCAAGCCAATGTCTCCCCATCATATGCCATTTTTGATAAAAACTAGATAAATGTTTTTTTTTGTTTTATTGTTACATTCATAAATAAAAAAATATTGTCCACATAAATGAGAAAAAATTATTTTGCTGTAGTATTTCCAGAAAATATTGAACCTTTTTAGCGATTGTTGGTGTTTTTTTCAAGTATTTTTGTTATACAAAATGATTTAGCTTTTAACTTTTTTTCTTTTTCGAAAGAAAGCTGAAAAGACCTTGATAATAAAAAAAAAAAATAAAAAAAAAAACATTCTTTGGCCAAATTCATCCCAACCCCGGCCAATTTTTACCCAGCTACCCGGTATGTAATTACAAATACAAACATGTTTGACGAAAAACCTTACAAAGTGGCATTTTACCCACACGTGAGGGAAATATGCCACTTCTGAAAGGATGAAATGCCAGTGCATATTAAATTGTCATCGATGGGACATATCGGGCAGTTTCCATTTTGCAAGTAGTCCTCGTGCATCCATCTCTTGCATTTAGAACATTTTCGAGGCATAATACTGCAAGAAATTAAAATCAAAGGGGTAAAACAAATGTGTCATTTTACCCCAAAACGTCAAAAAATATAAAAATATCCTTGTGCTAAAATTAACGCAACATATTGTGTGGTAGACACAAACAAACATTACGTATACAAATCGAGTCTTACCTTTTTTCAACAAACATTCGTATATTGTATTAAAAATCCAAAGAAAGACCGTTTTTAATCACACTAAAGTTAATAAAAAGCCACTTCGATTTATACTTTTCCGAATATTTTTTAAAATTAAATTGCCCAATAACTTGCACATCCGTCTGCTCAGGGAACTAAGCGTAACTGAGTGAATGGCATTGTCAGAATTGCCAATATCAACTTAGAAGTGTAAAATATTGAAAAGTGGCATATTACCCACACTGGCATATTCCACCGACTTACCCTTAGGGCTGACCACGAGACTCTGCGAGACTTTTGTAAGTCTCGCCTCGGTCTCGTTAAAATCGAACATTTTCAGTCTCGTCTCGGTCTCGTATAATTAGGTCTCGGCTCGGTCTCATGTCCGAAAAATAGGATTTCCGGACAAACTGTTGATTATTGGAACAAAATATTTTCGATAATCGTTTGAATATGTGCAGAAGAAAATAAATATTTAACTGAAATTAAATTTTTTAATTTATTAGACTCTCTGTAAATTTCGGTCCAAAAATACAGTCTCGTCTCGGTCTCGTCTCGGTTGCTTAAAAGACAGTCTCGTCATGCGAGACCGAGATCGAGACCGAGACTTTTCTCGTCTCGTGGCCAGCCCTACTTACCCTATAGTTAGGAGTTGGGGTTCCGAAATCTATTTTGACCTTGTTAAGGGTTCTAAAGCTTAAACAGTTTGGGAACCGCTGCGGTCTTAGCAACCTCCAAACGCGTTTAGCTTATATTCGCTATATACAACGTTGTCTAGGTTTTATAAATCACGTTTTTGCGTTCAGAGGCATTTTAAAGCGTGCATAGTTCTTATGCAAACGTTTAACTGTGTTTATAAATAACACTGTATATGTTTAGAATAGCATTACCGCATTTTTATAGGTATTACTTTCGCTTGCATCTCGCTTATTAAATTATTGACTATTACATTTTTTTAAAGAAAATATAGAAAAGAAAAAATTGATACTATTATGATGCGTTTAAATTCTTAAATATGTTGTTTATTCCTTATTACTTAGATCACTTATTGTCCACCCAAACATTTATTTGCCCCCCGCATCATTCAATTCTTTTCGCCTTGCTGTTGTGGACATTTCTTATTTCTATTCGCTACCAAAAACAGTAAATACCTTAAAATAGGCTTACTGTCACTTTATACTTATAAATCCTATTATTATTATTATTATTTGTAGCATGAAGAATGATGACGAATAAAAAAAAAAAAAAAATTCTTACGGTTGTCACCAAATACAATAGGTTTATTCATTTAAGGCTTTCCAAACATAACAGACAAATACAACAGCATAAAACCAGACACTGAACTAAAAAAAAACGAGTAGGTAATTCAAGGATAACTCTAACCAAACCAGTATCATGAGTATCCAAGAGAATAACAATAAGCGATAATGGCAACAATAAGCCATTAAAAAAGAAAACAAAAAAAGCAACACCGTTAATACAAATAATTAGGGTCTTTAATTTCACAGAATATCTTCTTTAGCTTGTTAAAATTAAAGAAAGCATTATTGTTACGAGATCGAATGGGAAAAGTCCTTGGAACTTTGTCCGTGGATGTATTTTTTTGTTTGCTGTTTTTATAAGTTTAAAGAAAAGAAATGTATTTGAGGGAGATTTCCATGATTTTAAAAGTTCCTAGCTAATTCGGTTACATTTTTGTTCAGGAATTTTTAATTATAAAAGGTAAGGCTTTATTTTTTAATGAATAGTTTGTCAATTTATTATTTTTCAATGGTCTTGGTATAATCTAAGCAGATGAAACATGAATTTAGGGTAGTTTTTAGTGAAACCAAAATAAATGCAACGGAAATATGCTGGAAAAAGTAATGTTTTTTTTTGAACTGATGACTGAATTTTCATTGCAACTAGCATAACATAACCGAGTTCCAACGTTATGGTGATAAAATTTGGAAAACATGTTTCATTTGTCATAAGAAATACGAATCAAAAAAGTCAATCAAAATATATGGGGCGAAAGGGAGTTTTTTTTTGAGTGAAAGGGAAAAGTGAATTACTACTACCAGTAAACTGTTGATGAAAGTCGTAAGAACTGTTTTATCATTTATTTGAACAATGACGCTATTCCACTAGCGTTTTACTTTTAAAGTCCTTTGCCCAATCACAAATCAACTAACCCATTACTATACAACATCATTTGTTTGGAGTTCCGGAAGTCTACGTGCGGATGATTATGGACATCTACGAGCAAGTTAAAACAAAGGTAAGGTGCCCCGCAGGAATCACCGAAGAGTTCCCAATTAGAGTTGTAGGTGTGCACCAGGGGAGCGTCTTGAGTCCTTTGATCTTTATTACTGTCTTTGAATTTCTGCATGAGAATAAGGTGACGAACCCCAAAGTGAATCAGTTATTCTCTGCTGACGATGGAGCCATCATAAGTGAAGATCCTGTGTCCTTGCAACGAGCACTTGATGTATGGGTGGATGTTCTGGAGGGAAATGGATACCGCATTAGCGCGAAGAAGATCGAATACCTATTCTGTCCATTTTCTGATCCACACAGGCCTATTCCGGACATCTATTTCAATGGAACAGTGCTTCCCAAGTGCGAAAAGTTTAAATATCTTGGATCAATGATGACGATATCAAACATCGTATAAGCGTAGGGTAGATTAAGTGGCGGGAAAACTCTGCCATCTTCTGTGATAGAAAAATGCCCCCTAAGCTGAAAGGAAAGCTCTACACGGCAATTGTTCGTTTAGCGCTTACATGCGGCTCACAATGTTGGGCAATGTACAAGAAGTATGAGAGTAAATTGTTGACAGCTGAAATGAATATGCTTCGCATGACAGCAGGAGTGATAAAGGGCGATCGAATAAGAAGCAAGAGAATCCGAGGAAGCCTACACGTCAAAAATACCATCTTGGACAAAATACAGCATGACCAACTTAGCTGGTACTGTCATGTAAAAGGAAGATGCCATGAGAACCTAGTTCAAAAAGCAATAGCATAAGACGTTCCAACACTATCGCGGAAGAAAGGCAGGCGCAAAAACTCCTGGATGAAACAAATGCAACGACACCTGCATTTAGATGGCCCCAGACATGGAACAATTCAAAACCGGGAGGCCTGTCGATGTTTTCTGAGGTCAACCCGGCGAACCCCACAAGTGGAACCTTAGGTGAAGCAGTTGAGTGGGAGAGTTGTGGTCCCCCTCGAGATCATGACAATCGCCGGATAACGAAGAAGTAGAAGTTATACAATTTTCCTATAACTCAAAAAAGACCCTTTTTCTCTCAGATATTTGTATGGACTCTTATGATTCTTATTTCTTACGAAAAATGGGACATGTGCTTCAAGTTTAATCAGCATACCGTTAAAGCTTGGTAATATGCTCGTTTCGCTGAAAATCAATTCATCATTTTATAAAAAGAAATAAATATTTTTCTAGGGAAATTGTATTGTATTTATTTTAGTTGCATAAGATTGGAAATTAAAAACTTCCCTTAAATCATGTGCCACATGCTTAGATTATACCAAGACACTTTGGAATCGATTATACAAAAAACAAATTAATGGATTTAGTTACGCGTAGGTAGGCTTCGGCTATGTAGTTGAATGTGAAATTCTGCAGTTTTAATATTGTATGCATATGTCAACAATTACCATTATTTTCTGACAAACAAAAACCCTTACTTTGCGCCCCTGGTGGGCAAGGGTGGGGAAGGTGCCAACAAAATCTCATGGTCATGTGGCTTCAAGAATTTTCAAACCAAAGAGACATTTCGCAACAAACATCGTCCGATGTCTGGTTATCGATTGATATGGAATTTCGTTTTGTAACCTTTTAAGGAGGCAACCCTCTTATCGTCGATCTGCCAGTTTTGCCACCATGGTAACACTTCTTAACACTAAAGTTAGAAAGTAGGGCTGGCCACGAGACGAGAAAAGTCTCGGTCGACGAGACGAGACGAGACTGCCTTTCAAGCATCCGAGACCAGACCGAGACAAGACTGTAGATATAATTGGACCGAGAGTCTTATAAATTAAAAAATCCAATTTTAGTTAAATATTTATTTTCTTCTGCACATACTCAAACTACAATCGAAAATATTTCGTTTCAATAATCAACAGGTTGTTCGGAAATCGTTTTTTTCAGAGACGAGCCCGGGACGAGACTTTAATTATACGAGTCGGACACAAGACCGAGACGAGCCTGAAAATTTTCCATTTTAACGAGACCGATAAGAAATTTACAAAAGTCTCGTCGAGTCTCGTCGAGTCTCGTCTCGTGGCCAGCCCTTTTAGAAAGTGGCCTATTAGTGTATCAAAGCTCATCCCGTCAGGATGAAATCCAAGGTTTGACCTAAAATGTGGCGTTAACGACCTAACTAAAGAGCAAGTAAGATATAATTCCAGCTAACAAGGTTTAGGAGTACCAAGATATTTATTTACATTTTCTCGTACGGTGGCGTATGAGTTTTTTTTCTAGTTTTTAAAATCTCTTTTTTAAATCTACATACATAGTTTGTTACGAAGAATTTGACCAGTAGCAGTAACACGTTTCGATCCAACAAAATGTGTGTAATATTATTCACATGCTTTCTAATTTAGAACTTTTATCGTAAGTTTTGATTTAAAAAAGCATTCGCTTTCTTTATGATTTTTTTTTTTTTTTCTTCTTCTAATAATAACTCTGAAAGGATTCCACAATAACAAAGCCTTCAAACGAAACGTGAGATGGCAAAAAACTGTCTTGTTCAGTTCCCCGCTTTTCCATAATAAGAAATGACAACTCTTAAAAGTGTAATGTCTGATGTGTGCATCATAGTGTACTGTAAAGTGTACATATAGTACAACCAGTAGCGGATCTAGGATTTGGCTGTAGGGGGGGCTTGGAAATTCAGTTTGAGACAAAAATGAAATCTTGTTATGTTTATTTCGTTTGAATAAAAGACCGTCGTCGTTGAGGTTGTAAATTTGACTCCTCGAGTTTCAAGAGACCTACCTGAAACTTACTTCGAGTTACTTCCAAAATGCATTACTCAGCTTTAACCTACTGAGATGCATTCTAGAATTTAGGTTTTTAATTGTGTCCCACTGAATCATTGCGTCACATTAAGTGTAACGCGAAACTGCTGTCGACGATGAATATCTATTTCATAAGTTGAGGTATGTTGACAACAGTTGTGACTCAGTGGGTCATGCCTTTCTCAGGTGGGATGTATTTCGAGCACAACAATCTCACTAGCAAAAGTTTATTGTGTTTCGGCAGTGTGATCCCTCTGGGGACTCATTTTCTTGAACTACTCAAATAAACTATAGTAGAGTAGGTACCAGTTTTGTTAGAACTGTCACTGCGGAGAGCACAGAAAACGATATTTTGCTGATACACTTTATATTCCAGCTCAAAAAATATGTCGATACATTTGCAAGTCACTCTAGAGTCTAGAGAGACTGCAAATGTTCATTTGCTTGTGCATGATTTTCTGAGTGCCCAGAGAAAACTCACGCTTGTGGAATTTAGCTCCTTGACTAGATTTCTTGTAGGTAATTGCTTAGTCCAAAAATATTTTGTATGTGTAACTGACTTCGACCATGGGAATATAAGCCCCAAGATTCTCTAATTGTTAATGTTAACAATTAGCCATGTTAATTGTTTAGCCCCGACCCCGTTTTTTCAATTATCTCTTCAAGCTTAAGCCCCAACTTCGGAATTCCACAGTCCCTAGAGTTAAGCCCCAAAAACCCTTAGAAATAAGTTAAGTTTTAAAGAATTGGTCGGGGACCACGTTTCTTGGCATTCCCGAACTGTTTTTTTTCGTCTCAATTTTCTGGGCTTTGTTTTTAGGGCATAATTTTATTTGCATTAAAAATGTCCATTATTCGTTGCCCCGAACTTGATTTATCTCAAATTCCCTTAAGGCTTTAGCCCCAATCAAATAATTTCGGGGCTAAGAAAAAAAATTACATAACATATAAATTGTTCAGCCCCAACTTTGTTACTTTATCTGAAATCTATTCAATTTTACAGCTTAACAATATTTGAGACCAATAAAAAAAATCTACATGGTATCTAATATTGCTTTTGATATTTCAATTAATTTAAGGAATTGGTTGTGAGGTGGGGGGGGGGCTTTAGCCCCTATAGCCACCCCCCTGGATCCGCCACTGAGTACAACTTAGTTGTATTTTATAATATGCAACCAGTGTGTGGTTGGTGTGTGTGTGTTTTATTTGCCTTGATTTGTACTCTTCGTGTTATCCTTTTGTTTAGTCTATTTTCTTTATTTATTTATGTTTTGTTTAAATTCTTCTTTTTCTCAAATTATTCTATGCTTGTATACTAGCTAGTCCATTTTCAAAAACCGCATTTTTAATATGTACCACGCAAAACAAAACAAAACAAAACAAAACAATAACAACATACACGAGTAGCAACAAAGAGCATGACATTGACGGTTGATGTTGGCTTTCAACGTTTAACCTGGTTCAGATGAGCGTTGAAGCTTTTTTATAGGGACATGGAGCAGGGGGCTGTTGAGAGGCTTGTTGTTTAAGTGCGTATGTGTGCACATTTAAAAATCCTTTATGCAAATTTTTTTTTATCCTTGTACTTGAAAAGATACTTTGAAAAAATACTTCAAAAGATGAGTTCAACTGTTGCTGTCTTATTGTTTCTACTTTTATTGTTGAAATGTTTGCATATTTAAATAATAATTGTAAGTGGGTGCGGCTTGAATAGAATATTTTTCTTATGGTTTTGTTTGGATGGCATACATATGGAGTAGGTTTTGGTTTTATTCAGGGACATTCATCGCTTTTGTTGTTGTTTCTGTTTTCTTAATTGGCCTTAACCTAATTGTTGTAAGCAAAAAGAAACATTCTTAAACACTTTCTTTCTTCCAAGTAAAAATAAAATATTTGTACCTTGGCTTAACTAAAATAACAGAGCTAATGCAATACCTACTTCGTCTCACTTAACAAAGAGCATCATTGTTCTTTTTCTTAATTGTGTAAGATTTTCAAAACTCCCACACATGTAAAGTAAACCTGGTACTCTGTTTTATTAAAACCACTCTAAGATTACATGTTATTGTTATTATTATTAAAAGCATTATTTACCATTTCAAATTACAATAAATAAAAATAAAATATTTTTTATTTACATTTTATAGTTTTGTTTTCAAAATTTAAAATAAGTTCCAGCATAAGCCTCCCCAATTTCTGCTACTTGATATATCTCTGCACTTGGCGTCGTCATACCAATTGTAATTGAATTGTCTTAGGTCATCAGCCCATCTTTTTTGTTGGTCGAAGGTTAACCATTTGGGCAATTGCTTTGTCCATCTTTAGTCATCTTTTCTCGATACATGTCTAGCCCAGCTCAATTTAAGTATTTTTGTTCTTTGTAGCACGTCCATTATTCTTGTCCTTTTTCTTAAGATGACATGTAAGAAGTCTTCTACTTGGCTGATTTATTTCAGTAGTATATAGAATTTGTATTATAAAAAACACTCATATGTAAACAATGCCAGGCCACGTGTAACAAAATTTCCAACAATTCTTGATTAGAAATTCTAATTGGGTTGGATATAGTTCACAATTGATTTTCGATGTAAAATTGATGTAAGTTGGATTGAACTTAATAAAAATTGCGCCTTGACAAGGCCCTCACTGTCAACTGAAGAGTCCAAGTGAGAACGCCGGGACGAAACGCCAATTTTTAAGGACTAAAGGCCGTTAAAAGCAATTTTGAACCATCATTCAACAAGTCCAATTAAATAGAATTTGTATTACAAAAAACACTCATACAAAAACATTATTGTTAATAAAAGAACCAAGTTCTTTCTATATAGGAACCTGTTAGTCTAGGAAAGATAGAAAATTTAATATGATGTGTAAGTGGGCAATAATTAATTCATGAAATTTTATTGCTGGTATTTCATCCTCTACAACAAAATGCCCTGATTGGTTTTTTGTATAGACGCCTTTAAAGATGTGGAGGGTGGGAGTTTATCAGGCTTTTGTTACAGAATACAATCATATCATATGGTCAATGATTAGGGTGCTTTTCAACGCTAATACTAAAGAGACCAACACTGAAAAGATTGCATTGCATGTATGCTGTAGAAAGTTAAAGTCTTTTTTATGAAATGATTTTTTTAGTAAAATATTAACCTAAACCATTTTAAAATAATGGGATATAAATTAAATTTGGTGTAAATGCTTTATTTGGCATGTTTACCAAGAATTAAAAGAGAACCTTAAAATATGTGGGGATAAAGGGTATATTTTTGAGCTGTGTGAAGTGGGAACCCCGAAGTTAAAATATCGTTTCCATCTGCTATAAAAAAGAAATGTTGAATAACTTTTGAACTAGGGGTGGAAAAATGATTATTTTTTATGGATAATCTTAAACGGCCGGTTGACAAACGAACACACTTAGTCTCATCCTCCTAAGTCATCAATTGGGGGCAGTAGACGAGTTTTTAGATTTTGGGGAGTTGCTATAAAAAAGAAAAGCTTAATAACTTTTTTCCTGAGGGTGGACAAACGATTTTTTCGATTGGACAAACGTGGACAAACGATGGACAAACGATTCTGATAAACCCCACCCAAATATTTTAACTTCAGGGTTCCCACTTCACACAGCTGAGGGAAAGATGCAAGTGAGTGATTATTACCGTAGTGAAAAAACGAGTTGCGCAATTCTGTCTGTTTTTCTCCGAGCACCTACACCTACAACATAAAAGGGTGAAGGGTTTTTGGGATTATATCGTCTCACGTTTTTCAGATTGATGATGAAGACTTTTTGAAAACGGTTAAGTTGATTGAATCATAAAGTTTAAATTGTAGGTATTCCAGCAACATTTTCCTAAAAAATCATGTTCCTGAGACTAAAAATAGCAGTCCCTATAGCATAAAAATGTTGAAAACCGCTAGGTAAAAGCGTTAAAAAAAAAAACATGTGGACATATTCCCAAAAAGTACTAGGTATATTAAGTTTGAAGAAAATTCATTCATCTGCTTAGGCTGTAACTACGCGGACAGAAAGACGAGACCGAGACGAGACGAAACTGCCTTTTAAGCATCGAAGACGAGACTGTATATTTGGACCAAAATATACAGAGAGTCTAATAAATTAAAAAATCCAATTTCAGTTAAATATTCATTTTCGCCTGCACATATTCAAACTATAATCGAAAATATTTCGCTCCAATAATCAACAGGTTGTCCGGAAATCGTATTTTTCGGAGACGAAACCGGGACGAGACTCAAAAAAGTCTCGTCTCGTTATAACCGTAAGTCTCGTGTTAAATTTGTTTGCGAATCCATACCTAACTAGCTAATTGTAAATCTTATAATTTTGAAAACTGAGGTTTTTTGGTTTTGATGAGACCGAGACTTTCTCGTCTCGTGTTTAGCCCTACATTTTATATATATATTTTTTTTTATTATAATTTTTTTTTTGTTTTATTTTATTTTGTTTTATTTTACTTTACTTTATTTTAATTTATTTTATTTTACTTTATTTTAATTTATTTTATTTTATTTTATTTTATTTTATTTTATTTTATTTTATTTTATTTTATTTTATTTTAAAGAAAATCGATAAATCTTTTTAGAAGGCTATGTAGTTAACAGAGTGACAGAATTGCAAAACTAATTTTTGAGTCTTAATTGCCAAGTTTGATCAAAGGTCGGTCACTTCGTGGTGATGTTTCATTCAAACTTCAATAAAATTGATTTTATCGAAAAGTACGAAGATCAAAGGGCACGGTAGTGCCCAGCCAAGTTCTGGCACTACACCCTTTTTACAGGATCAAACTCAGGCGATTTTTGACCCGCCTCTAACTTCAGTACCAATTAAGTCAGAAATTTCAAACTCGCAGCATTTGCTAAACTCACCAGGTTTAGACAACTCACAAAATTTCAATTCCTTAGCATCAGTGGTTCACGAGATATAAGACTGCAAAAATAGCAAAAACCTTAACTGACTCACTGGCAGATCATCAAAATTATGGAGCACTTCCCGACATGGTAGTCCGTAGGCCGTAGCGTAATGGTTAGTGCGTCCGACTGTCACGCTGGAGGTCTGGGATCGCTTCCCAGCCTCGTCCACCTAAAAAACTAAAAAGTTTTTTTTTCAGGGCTACTGCCTCTTGCGAGGAATTGACAAATCCTCCAAGAGTATCACTTGTCACGAATAAGTGCTTCTCGTCTAGCCGTTCGGATTCGGCATAAAATTGTAGGTCCCTTCCATTTCTGTCGAAAGGCGCACACAGGAATGGTTGCGAGTTATTAGTCACTAGGCCCTGGTTCTTCCTAAGCCGTTGTGCCACCCGATTTATTTTGTATTCCCGACATGGTAGAATCTTATTATTTCGCACAACGGAAGGCCTTGTGGTGTATACAAAGGAAAAAATCGAAAAATTTTCAGGGGGCGTGGTACCCGCCCATTTTTATAGAATTGCTTTAAATTACTTGCAGTACTTCTCGGTTTTGTGAAATCATTAAGGTGTTAAAATTAATTAATCAATTATTTTATGGATTTCACGTGGTTTAACTAGAATAATTTTCTTACTTGGAGCACTTCCGATTGTCTTGCTAAAGTGAAGGCAAAGGAAAATTTTTATAATTTGAGATTTTTCATTCAGGGGGCGTGGCATCCGCCCATTTTCATAGAATTGATATAAATTAGTTGGAGCACTTCTGACTGTCGTGGAATGATGAAATTTGGTACGGCGGTAGGGCTTAAAGTGCAGGCAAAGGGAAATTTTTAAAATTTGAGATTTTACATTCAGGGGGCGTGGCATCAGCCCATTTGAATAAGAATTGATATCAATTATGAGGAGCACTTCTGATTGTATTAGAATGATCAAATTTGGTAGGGCTAGAAGTCCAAGCAAATGCAAAATTTTAAAATTTGAGATTTTACACTCAGAGGGCGTGGCAGCCGCCCATTTTGTCATAATTGTTATTAATTATGTAAATCACTTCGGATTGTTGCAGAATAATAAAATTTGGTAGACTGGTAAATCATGTGGTCAATACAAAGGAGATATTGACAAATTTTAAAGTATCCATTCAGGGGCGTGGCACCCGCACATATTCTCAGAATTGATATCAACTATGTAGTAAACTTCTGATTGTCGTAGAGTGATGAAATTTGGTAGTGCGATAGGACTTGACAAGCAAGCAAAGGCGAAATTAAAACTTTGAGATTTTACATTCAGTGGGCGTGGCAGCCACCCATTTTCACAGAATTAATATCAATTATGCAGGATTATGAAATGAAAAGTTTTCAGGTGTATAAAAAGAAAAAGTTGAAATCATGAACTTTTTCATGCAGGGGTGTTTTCCCCTCCCACTTTTCCTGATAAAAAGAATCTTTGCAAAAAGTATTGAAATCACACCAAAAACATAAATGTTAAAGAAGGAGCTAAGTTCTTCTATATACAAAAACCTTTCTGAAACAAGTCAGCCGTAAAAAGTAGTGACATCTAAAAGTACGCCAAGTTCTAAGTTTATTAACGTTAAATATCAAATATTTTAGGTAGAGTAATATGGAAGAACCTCAAAATTATCAGAGAAATCTGTTATTTAATGATTACTGACTTAAACTGAGTTAGTTTACTTGGCATTTTTTTTTTACTACCTAATTACTCAATTTTAAAATGAAAACTTGACTAGTAAACCAACCCAATTTAAGTCAGTAATCATTAAATAACAGATTTCTCTTATAATTTTGAGGTTATTCCATATTACTCTTCCTAAAATAAAGAAGAATGTCACTTTCACTTTTATTTAGATATTAATTTGGAAGGTTTTTGCGACCTATAGTGCAGATGTGTTTCGCTCTGACAACAACAATTGAGCTCTTCAGTAAGAATTGTTGTTGCCTTTCTTAGAAACATGTTTTTAGTCCATGGCTACCGACGTATTTTTAAAATAATCTGCACTGATGTGCTGCAAATTATATAATTTCCAGGGGAATTTGGTTAAATTCTTGCACCTAGAGAGTTGTTGTAGTTGCCCGTGGTCTGGCATTATATAAAGAAGAAGATAACAATAACAATAGAAAAATTGTTTTTGTTTTTTGTTTTCTTACTCTAATTCTAATTCTTACTGAAGAGGTCAATTGTTGTTGTCAGAGCGAAACACATCTGCACTATAGGTCGCAAAAACCTTCCAAATTAATATCTAAATAAAAGTGCACTTAACAAAAAACAAAAACAATTTTTCTATTGTTATTGTTTATCTTCTTCTTTATATAATGCCAGACCATGGGCAATTACAACAACTCTCTAGGTGCAAGAATTTAACCAAATTCCCCTGGAAATTATATAATTTGCAGCACATCAGTGCAGCTTATTTTATAAATACGTCGGTAGCCATCGACTAAAAACATGTGTCTAAGAAAGGCAACAACAATTCTTACTGAAGAGCTCAATTGTTGTTGTCAGAGCGAAATACATCTGCACTATAAGTCGCAAAAACCTACCAAATTAATATCTACGTAAAATATTTGATATTTAACATTAATAAACTTAGAACTTGGCGTGCTTTTAGATGTCACTACTTCTTACGGCTGATTTGTTTCCGAAAGGTTTTTTTATATAGAAGAACTTGGCTCCTTTTTTAACATTTATGTTTTTGGTGTGATTTTATTTTATTTTAAAGAAAATCCACAAATTTATTTAGAAGGATATGTAGTTAACAGAGTAGGGCGGCCAGATAAAATTTACATAAAATCGGGTCTTCAAAACCCAAAAATCGGACAAGTCGGGAGACCCAAAAATTATGAAATTTTTGGAATGCATACAAATATTTCTCTTTACGTAAAATATAAATTTATCAAAAATGAAATTATAACACCTACTTCAGGATTCAGGAACAATTGATATTATTGTCCCGTCGTTATTTGCCATCACTTTTTTAAAAACAAAATGAGTGTAAAAGTGAAAAATACGAGACAGAACAAAAACAAACTGAGTCGTGGGAGAAATTCAGGTGACTTATTTCTTACATTTATTCTCTTTATATTTATATAAAATAATAATAAAAATATATTATATATTTATATTTATTCTTAAAAAAACTATGGCCATACTCGTAAAACAGTTAACTTCCTAACAAGGATATACTATGCGTGTTTTAAAGCAATTTTGGATAGAATTAGATGTACAAAAATGACATTGGGACTTAGCAAGTTATCGAAACATAATAGGCCTTCACTGTTACAAAACACACAAACAAAAAACGCCGAACTATAGCATTTTATCAAAAATATCGGGACTATCCCGCCAATATCGGGACGTCTGGTAGCCCTATAACAGAGTGACGGAACTGCAAAACCAATTTTTAAGTCTTAATTTTCAAGTTTGATCAAAGTCTCAACTTCATTCACTTGGTGGTGATGTTTCATTCAAACTTCAATAAAAATGATTTTATCGAAAAGTAAGAAGATTCAAATTACTTAATTGTTCTTGTAACCCCAGGTGTATTGTTCAGCAAATGAAAACTGGATAGTCGGGACAAACTTGGGACCTTTTGTAAATCGGGACAGATATCGGGACAGGGCTCAAAAATATCGGGACTCTCCCGCCAAAATCGAGACGTCTGGTAGCCCTATAACAGAGTGACGGAACTGCAAAACCAATTTCTAAGTCTTAATTTTCAAGTTTGATCAAAGTCTCAACTTCATTCACTTGGTGGTGATGTTTCATTCAAACTTCAATAAAAATGATTTTATCGAAGAGTAAGAAGATTCAAGTTACTTAATTGTTCTTGTAACTCCAGGTGTCTATTTGATGACTATTATCTATCAGATACCTACTTAATTATAAACTATACCTTCTCTGCATGAGAAACTAGTCCAAAATATAAAACCTCTTTAGAATCATTGAAGTAAGTAAACACCAATGAAAATTATAATTTATCTCTGAATATTCTCAGCCACAATCAGAACCATTTTCCTTGAATTTAACCACTTTCCATAGAATGTGACATTTGCAATAAATAGAAAATTAACTCCACCATATTCTCATTAGAAATGTTGGTTCTATACATATAAATATCTACGTAGTCTTTACTCAACATCTACACCAATCCTCTTTCAATTAAGAAAACCTTTTCAAAATATTTCAATTGTCATTTGTCGCCCTCTCCACTTTCCACAACTTGATGATGATGGTGAAGCTGTGGTAACGCTTGCTGAAACTTTTGAAATTTATATCCATAGCTCCGATCCGTTCCGCAGTAGCAGTCAGTAACTACGAGTACATAGCAAAGATACTTATATTTGCTCAACCTCATTAACCAAAAGTCGGTGATTGGAAGAAGGACTTCGTTGAGGATGAACTTTGAGTGTTGGTGTAAAATTGTCATAAGCAGGGTGCAAAACCATAACATTCGATAAACAAATTGGCTAAAACGTTAAAAGAATATTGCTACCCACTACGATCTACGAGTACTAGCTACGACTACGTTAGTATGTATACGGAATACGGATGGACGCTACAGCTATAGTAGACGTAATGAAGTAGCAATCATAAACAGAAATCCAATTAAGAGAAATTATAACCACACCATCGATTTTTGTTTTTAAAATCTTGTTTTTTTTTTTAACATTAACCTCATTATTCTATATAAGCTTCTTTGTCAACTTTATCAATTTCAATTGGAAAATAATTCACTAATGAGATTAATCAATTCGAAAAAGACACTTAACAGAGGTGGTTTGTGTAGTCATTTTTTGAGGGAAAAATTCTTTTGCCGAAAAATTAGTCATCCTTTTGAATGTGATTTTAGTCTCATAGATTAGAGGTGATCAAATGATGGTGTTCAAACAAAGCTTTTTGTTGTAAGACTTCTTATTAAACTGTTGAAATTGGTAAATGAACTAGAAAATAGGGAGATTTGTTTTTAATAAAAAGACAATAGGCTTAAAATAACATTATAAACCTGTGAAAGAGAAATAAGAGATCAATGGCGTAGAAAGCTTTTCTCATACAAATTATCATAAGCAGACTTACACAATAAAAAAAAAAACTATACGACTTCAAGGCACAAACTTGCTCTTGTAGTAAACAACTTTATTTTTAATGGCCCGTTTTCAAGCTATCTAATTTTCAAAAAAACACAAAATAACTGTTGATTTAAATATCCAAAAAACATTTTTTTCTAAAATTTGTGTATGCAAAATTTAAAAATTGTGAAAGACCTTGGTTGAAATCGGTTTGGCCGTTAAAGAGAAATTTGAAGATCATAAAATCGGTGCTATGACAGGTACCGTTAATACCCGTTATTGGTATAATCATAATGTTTTTCACTAAAACATTAACCATCAATCCAAATCAAAATCAGAAGAACCGTTTTTGAGATAAATTACTTTTTTCATAATGGTTTGATTCCCATCCAAGGAATCACCTAAGAACATTACCCGTGTTTTTTTGGCATTCTATAAATAGTACAGTAGAAAATTACCAAAAAAACGCATCCGCAGTAGCCTGGTTTTTGTATTTCAAAATTGGTTTAACTGAAAGAACGCCTGTCAACATATTAAAAAAAAATATACATATACATTTGTGAGAATCAGAAGCAGTCAAAAATTAACTTCACGAAAAAACTAATAGTAACCAACATTTGAGAATGAAATCACCAAAAATTCATTCGAGACTCGGAAAGCTATCCGCATATATGATACTATTTTAACTTTTATCGGCAGTTTGTATTTGTTATTCATGTAAAATCCTCCTATGGATAGCTACTATGGAATACTACTATGGATAGCTTTTCCAATAAAACACGGGTATTGAGTGTAAAGAAAATCGCTTTAGCGGTTTATGCTGGATTGCAAATATGAATAAAAGTAGAGCGGGACAGATGTATGCTAAAACTCTTAGCGTGTGAAAGAGAATCATCAAGAAGATGAACATGTTCGTCTTCATATCTGCATTATGGCATCTCCTATAATCTTCATGCACGAAGATCTTCTGCATTTTGGTGTTCCCTCTCTATCCAACAAATGTACATTTTAATTTTGCATCCCCTTTTTTTTGTTGCAGAAGTCGGACGAAGACACATGTTAATCCACCATTAGGCTGCACTGGAAGTCACGGCATAGACAGATAGATATACGGACAGACGGCCATAATTTCGGGACCCACTTTTTTCGCGTTCTCTATCATCGTTATGTTAAGGAAAATTATTATCTCGAGTTCAATTTTTTTACGCATCAAAAATGCAAGTAAAAATATAAAAATTTAAAGGCACAACAGCTCGTGGAGATACAAGGTTTATATAGACGTACATTTTTCAAACATTCCTATATGCGCGTTTGCAGGAATGAAGGTAATCAACTATTTATTGCCGATTTCAATCGATAAGACATCCATCGGTCTGTTTGTTTTTTAGTCCAGTCGAATTGTATAAAAATAATTGCTGAAATGCAAAACAATAGATAGTGATTTTTTTTATTTCAAACGTTAGAGGGGTTCATAAATAGTGTTCAGTATACATTTCGACCACCTATGGTCAACCCTTGAATTGTCGAAAAATTACCGGAATGCTACGCGTTTATTTTCAACTTTTTACTAAAAATGCCCCAAACAAAAGTTGTTTAAAATGTAATTATCTACAACTTTAATGTTAATAGTTTTTTGTTTAAGATTGATAATTTTCCATTCAATCCTGAAATTGTGATTATGATCGTTAGATTTCTATTATTTTTAGGTTATCCTCATTAAGGCCATTTTTGTATATAAACAAAAAGAAAGAAAGATAGAGAATTCTTGGTGCTCTACGAGTATCTTAAGTTGTATTTTATGCTCTGCTCCGTAAAGACAGACCGGTACAAAAATGTATGAAACGTTCAATTTCAATTATTTTCTGCTCTTTTTCAACTTCAAAAATGCTGACAGTTTTTACAATACATTTTTATGAAAAAAAAAGTTGCCTATAAGGTTTGACAGTAAAAGTATTATGTAATATTAATTTCTACAAAAACCCCTTCTTCAAAATAGCGGCTAAAATCTTATTTCAATCTTAGTGTCGCGCTGATTTGTTAAAGTGACCCAAATAGCGTTCGGAGAAGTCATTTTGATTCCATAAATTGTTTGACCTGAGTGGATAAAAATAAGTTTTTAAATGAAATGGGCATACGGAACACGCCTTGATCCCGCCCGACAGTCACATCTCATATGCCAAGGTAAGCAATTTGTTGGCTGGCCAGAGACGTGTACTGTATGATCTCTCAAAAGGATAATCCTATGACATGACTCAACAAAAAAAAAAAAAAAAAACTTTTCGTCGCGTTGAGAAAAGAGATCAAGACATCTTAGACATTCAGTTTGGAAAGTTCGTACAGATCGTCTAAAAAAGGGGCCTTCCTTCGCGAAGTTCTATTGCGGTGAAATTCCGCTGAAATGCGGATTCCGCCTAGTGCAGTCTTCAACCTTGAGATTTTATTTTCTTCTGCTTGGTCCTTGTTGTTTATTACCTTTTTCCCCCTTTTATTTTTTTTCGGGGCTACTGCCTCTTGCGAGGAATTGGCAAATCCTCAAAATGTATCACCTGTTAGAATAAGTGCTTCTCGTCTAGCCGTTCGGATTCGGCATAAATTGTAGGTCCCTTCCATTCCTGTCGACACGCGCACACAGGAATGGTTGCCCTGTTTTTTCACGAGCCGTTACGCCACCCAATTTATTTTTGTTTCCCCTTTTATTTGGTTCGGGTGACACATTTTATTAAAAAAAACGAATCCTGCTTTATTATATACCATTTGTTCCACCCCTTCTGGCCCAGGCAATTTTCTCTCCTACGTCCTACCTGCCAAACGTAAATACCTAAGTTAGTATATTAGCTACCAAGGGAAATCTTATTATTCACAAAAACAGCTCAAACGATTTTGATCAAACAAATCAGATAATTACCAAAGGGGGGGGGGGGGGAGCGGTTAAGGAAACTACACTAATTTTTTGTTTAAGTTCCTTATAGAGTGAAATCCTAAACCTAATCTCTTATAAATGTTTGTAATTGTAATATTTATACCTGCAATTTGGACGCATTTCAGATTCGACGTTTGATCAAAATTTTAAGGAACATTCTTAAGAGCTGAAATTAGTTTCTAACAATTGCATACAAATATTTTTATATGTTTTGAACATATTTCCGAATCACATGCCCTTTAAATGGATTAATCTTAATAATTTCTTTTCAGTTAGTGTTTATAAGAAAAAAAGATTTCCCATATTTTCCCACTGCATTTCACTACATGTCTTGTGGGATTTAGCTATCAGAACCATCTCTCACAAAATACGAAGACTAAAAGGATTATAATGGAACCCAACTACATATTTTAATTATCTCTTATAATTTTAAATTTTAATTCTCAGAAAAAATACAATGTACATACTACATGGTACTAATACCAACGCAAACGTTACCAAATTTTACATGAATCTTACCCATTCATCCTTGTCTAAAGTATAGATACAAAGAACATAGGTTAGGTACATACATGTGTCGATGCTTTCAAGACAAAATATTTTCGTATGAAGTTCTGCTTTTCAAACCAGCCCAAGCTTATTACAGCTCAATTTTTGTTCTATCTTTAAAAATATGTATATATTAAGACACTCATAACATTATAGGTATCCATTCTATGCATTCAATACTAACAAAGTTATTCATCCGAATGAACAAAAGCCTTTAACTCTGGTTAGTAGAAATCCTGTGCAATAGATGGATATGAAATGGATTTATTGATAATGGTATATATGTACTGTACATAGGTTTCCTATCTACTTGTTCATCTATCAATTATAGTTGTGGTTGGGTGTACTATAAACGAACAACATGAGAAATTACCTTATCCAAAAAATCTATTTTTCACTCATTCTTAGTTGTTTTCTGTAAAATGCAACCATATTATTCAGAAATAGGAGTTTATTAAAATGTCCCACATATTGGATGTTTCAACAATTTAAAGTTGAATTATGTCACTTAACCTCAACAGCCATTTTGATATTCCATGTCAAATGTTGTGAATATGAATAATCTGCAGAGAAACCCATTTATATATCTATTTATATGATGCTCAAGCTCCTACGTAGTCTGTTTTTTGTATCGACCTACTATCAACATCATCATGATATTTTACATTTATTTGCTCTGTATGATCCTTCAAAGTTATGTATGAACATTATAGTATGCTTTACATAGAAATTTAATATTATAAATCTTTTTCATGTTTACCTAAATATTTTTCCAACTTTAAATGCAATTTTACTATACATTTTCAAAATTTAACTAACATGCCTGAAATTAAGAGGGAACATTTATTTTCTGTAAAAATAATAATCCTAAGCCCCAGTTTTTCAGAAGTGGGTTTTAAGGCTAATATTAATAATTAATGCTGAAATACAAAAAATTAAATATTGGATTTTTTTTATTTTAATCGTTAGAGGGGTTCATAAGGAGTGTTCAGTACGGTTTTCGACCGCCTAGCACTTTTGCGTTAGCCGCCATTTTGAATTTTCGGAAACAGCTTTTCACTAAAAATGCCCTTAACAAAAGTTGTTTAGAATTTAATTATCTGCAACTTTGGTGAAAACAATATTTTGTCTAAGATTGATAGTTTTCGATATAATACGGAAATTATGATTTCGATCGGTTATTTAGGTATAGGTTAAACGCAATAAAGTATATTTTTGTATAAAAACAAAAGGATAAAGTATTTTTTTTTTCAGTCATTAGGGGGCAATAAGGAGTCTAAATAAAAAAAATCGACAACTTCAGAAACCATCTTGAATTTAAAGCAAGTTGGTTTTTGGTAAACAAATCATTCACGAACTCGCTTTTTGTGACTATATGCGTTGTTATACTTTCGAGTAAAATTGATAATTTTCGATTTCAGTCTGAAATTCAAGTTATCCGAACTAAGACTAGAATTCTTTTCCGTATCACCGCTGGGTTTTTAAGGTGATATTCCTAGTTTTATTATTAGTTTTTTTTTTTTTTTTGTTATTTTTTTTGCTGGATTGTGATCAGGATTAT
Organism: Melangyna quadrimaculata; assembly: GCA_949320155.1. Taxonomy (NCBI): domain Eukaryota; kingdom Metazoa; phylum Arthropoda; class Insecta; order Diptera; family Syrphidae; genus Melangyna; species Melangyna quadrimaculata. The sequence goes on from OX439483.1 coordinate 387,931,073, forward strand.
TCTTCTTTTTTTTTTGAAGGTGGACCTACACTTACTTCATAATTTTCTTTTAAGGTGGTATGTGTGTCAGAAGTTGATTCCATAAGATCGTGCACTTGCCAATAAAATTATTCGTTCCAAAATAAAACTCTTCTCCATAAACCAACGTACAAAAAGAGCTGCTCCACCATCGTTATATTTTGTAGGTTAAACCCCTAAACATTTTCACTGCAAACAAAATTTTACTTTTACATTTATGCATATTCATTTAAAAGTAATGTTTTTTCCGACGAACAATTTCTGCTGGTGCCATGACGTACCAAAAGGATTTCTAACGGGAATCGGTTAAGCTACGTACTCCAGCGTCACGTCACACCCAGCTGTCCCGATAAATAAGCTAGAATAATTTTTATGGCGTTGGCCCTTCGGCACCATGTGCCATAATGCACCAAAAGCATTCTAACGGAAATCGATAATAGCAACCCAGCGGTGATGCGGAAAAGAATTCTAGTCTTAGTTCGGATAACTTGATTTTCAGACTGAAATCGAAAATTATCAATTTCAATCAAAAGTATAACTACGCATGTAGTCACAAAAAGCGAGTTCGTGAATGATTTGTTAAACAAAAACCAACTTGCTTTAAATTCAAGATGGTTTCCAAAGTTGAAGAGATAGGAGGTCGAATTTTTAATGATTGAAATAAAACAATACTTTATCCTTTTGTTTTTATACAAAACTATCCTTTATTGCGTTTAACCTATAAATAACCGATCGAAAGTACAATTTCTGGATTATATCGACAACTTTCAATCTTAGACAAAATATTGCTTCCACCAAAGTTGCAGATAATTAAATTCTAAACAACTTTTGTTAAGCGCATTTTTAGTGAAAAGTTGTTTCCGAAAATTCAAAATGGCGGGTAACGCAAAAGTGCTAGGCGGTCGAAAACCGTACTGAACACTCCTTATGAACCCCTCTAACGATTAAAAGAAAAAATATCCCCTATTTAATTTTTTGCATTTCAAATTACAATTCGACTGGCCTATAAGTTATCTCTGGAAAAAGATTTGTGTTTATCAGTTGAGGATAAATGTAATAGAGACTTGACAAGCTTCGAAGATAAAACATCAAAAGCATCTGTTGAGTTTATCAACAGTTAAGTCACTAATTTTGGGGAATTAAATCGGGTTTAAATAACTTAAACTTAATTGAAACAACTTACGGATTAAGGCTAAGTTTCGCCTGGGCACTAATTTGTATCTATGCTGCCCTCTGGTGACTAGCGCACATCTACATAAATAAAAACCTTAGAATTTTAGGTTTCTTTATTTATACAATGACATCAGTTGGAGTTCTAATGCAACGCAAGCTAACGTCAAATCTCTGAAAGTTCTTCACCGATTAGTTTAAAATTTTAACACAAGGTATCATTAGTGTTTTAAGGCCTTCGTGAACGTGCTCTTGAAGCTGAGTGGGGAAGAATCGGGATATTTTCCGTTCACGGGCAATTCGCGACCAAAATGTATGGTACGAGAACTTTTGGTGAAGCTTTGACAAATAAAAGAAAAAATAACTGTGTACAGTCTCAGTTTGTGCGCATTACTCATTTTTAGTTTGTTCATTGCGTGGCGTGAGTTTAGAATTTGAATCAGCTTGCAAAAAAAATGCAGTTGATAATTATGGTTTGTCCTCCATTTTAATGAATTCATATATACGATTTATTTTGTACTAGGCATTTTATGCATTGAGGTTTCAAACGTCAACCAGTGAGAAATGTCAAATGTTCACTTTCTCCACTGGCGATTGTTGACTTCACGAGGAAGTATGTACCAGGCTTTACAGTTTACAGAACAAAATTCCAGGTCAAACCTTAACCCCTTGATCACAATGCAAGTCACTAGTAGCGAATAAAATCGCTGTAGCACAAGCTGTCATTAAAATCGATCAACTTTCAGTAGAAAATAATTCAACTTTGGCGACTGCGATTACTGCAGCTACAGATCCCATTACGGCGCTGTATACTATTTTCGTATATTTCAAACTTTGACAGTGCGACAAACGGCTGCTACAGCGACTCCATTCTGCTTGGCCTGTTAATGTCTTTCTAGCAATTGAGAATTATCAAAGGTATAACAAATGTCACTTTCGGCAGTGCATGTCGAACTCTGCATTTATTGAAGAACCATCGCACATGCCTGATGATATGTTGCCTCGAAATCGCAAGGAGAATTTTAATATTAATATGGACTGCACAAAAGTAATCTTCCACAAAGCGTTAATAATGATTGAAGATATGTGTTTGGTAATAAACAACTGACAAATTTCTCAATGAATTGAAAATGACATCGCCATCCATGGTTTTTCTTTCGATGGCGAATTGCAAAGAGCATTAACGATAAAACTATGCAAACTGTCCATAAAATGGATGGAGAAATCTTTTTCTTAGATGCACCAGGAGAAACTGGAAAAACTTTCCTTATTAAATTGATTCTGGTAACAGTTCGATCCCAAAATGAGATGGCCTTAGCTCCGTCATCGGACTGCGACTGCGACATTGCTACCAGGTGAAAGGTACGCATTCCGCATTTTTAAAACCCGCAAGTGTAAAATTTCCGAAGCTTTCAGCATGGCAAAAGTATTGTAGAAATGCAATATGTGTGGAGCACAAGAAATCGCTTGAGGCTTTCGAACGACACTGATATATTTGCGTGGACATATAGGAGATTCTAGACAAACATTATCTGTTATTTTTCGATAAGCCCCAGCGCAGCGGACGAAATAAATGCATGCCTGTAAAATATTCTAATTTATGGCGATACGTAAAGATGTTGAAATTAAATAGAAAAAAGTGTGTTCGATTTCTGATGGATCAACTGAGATATTCTCAAATTAATTGCTGGAAATTGAGAACTTACAGGTACCGGTTGATTTGAGACCCGGAGAAATTTCACTGCCACATAACTTCTGCAATTTAGTGCCTTCAATAGAAAAATTGGTTGAAAAGTAATTTCCCAATATAAAATCAACCCGCGCAGAAAAACAATCTAGTTTTTGACAAGACACTAGAGAGTTTAACATACATTCTGGCAAGGGGCTAGCAAGCGTTAGCAAATGCTAGAACAAGGACCTTGGCGATTGTGAACCCTTTTGCCACGTCAGGCAAACAAACGAAAAAAAAGCTGGCTTATGTGGGACTTGTTCCCGCGATCATCTGTTTGCCAGTCCAATGCGCTACCCACTGGGATAATGCGCTGTAAAAAAATTGAATGTCAAAAGTGATTACGTTTCATACTCTAAAGTTTCCTACCATATTGCATAACAAATACATTCAGAAAAGAACAGGATCTTATGTACTTGCTTTTTAGGTAGAACTACTTAGAACGAGTTTTCCTCATTGAACAATACAATAATATACAGATGCCTCACAGCCATAATAAAAACTGTGATATGAAAAAGAAGACAAAACAAAGAGAGAAAAAAGTGTCGTGTGATACTGAAATTGCATGGTGCATGGCTATATAACAATACTGAATACTGAAAATACACGGGCAACGCACCTGCCCGACGAGTCTTCGAATCCAACCCCGATAGTGCACGCAGCAGAGGAAGAACCCATAATTGGGCCCATACACAACACAGACACGTCGCTGCAAATTGTAGTCTGTGCAAACATGCCTTCGCCACAAGGTGCCGACAATCTGCACAGACATTAGTTTGTATCTTTTCGTCGTGGTCGTCGGGTCGGAAAAATGGGGGATACCGGATACTGATTGTGCTGCTCTTTTCATTGATTTGACAATAAAATCAAAAACAAAATATGAATCAAAGACAAAAAAAAAGAATTTAGAGCAAGGAATTGTTTAAAAAAATTTCTTTCACAGTTGTTTTCCATGTTTTTCCACAAATTGTCTCGCTCGTCAGTGCACAGTTCTCCACACACGATACAGACATGTCGTTGCAGACCAACGACATGTCTGCGTGTTTTCAAAAATTTTGTATTCACGCAGACGGCCGCTGCAAACAGTCGACATGGATACACACGACGCGGGCGGCCTGCGCAGATTTGTGCACAACAACAAAATGTATTGGTCTGCAGCGACGTGTCTGTGTCGTGTATGGGCCCCATAACTGGTGGCACGAACAAGTGGAGAACGACATCAACCAGCTCGGTGTGCGCAACTGGAAGCGGCTAGCTAGGGGGAGAGCTGGCTGGAGGGGCTTGTTTGTTGATGCCGAAGACCATCCTGGGTAAAGTAAAGTAATTTATAGAACTTTTGTTTTTGGTGTAGAGACATTCCTGATAGGGTACCGAAACATGTTTAGTAAATTTTTACTAGGAAGGAAATGCTTGGTGCAGAAAACTAGCAAGGTCTTGCCAAGTATCTTACAAGTTTTCCTTGTCTAGATTTTCCCTACTGAAAACTAAGATGGAAACTTGGAATTTTTCCCACCCGGGGCCATCGATTCCTGCTGATTTTTTTAAGCTCATCTAGCTGGAACGAATAACCGACATACAAAGATTTTCTTCTTTTTTTGACAAAATTATGTCAAAACCGGCTTCAACATTTTTTTTATATAAATTAGGTTCCCCAAAGTCATTGCAAACACAGGAGTATTTTTCCAGAAAATTTAATTAATTTTAAGTTAATGACATTTATTTTCTTAATATAAATAATATTATTTATATTTATAGCAAACAAAAAAAATATTCTTCAATTATCTTGCAGTTTTTCTGGTAGAAATAATGGCAATGACTCGTGTAGATACAACATAAATTCCATACTGGCGTCTTTTGAATTCAAGCGATTTAGGCGGGCGCCTTTCGAGATAGGCAGGCTCATCCATAGTCTACTGATGCAACATTAATCAGATTGTTAAAAGTTTAACTGTTCGTAAAAACCCAATTTAAATAAATGGAATACTGTGCCTCAATGGGAAAACTGTACCTAATGAATAATAATTATATTGTGGTGTGGGTGCGGTAACACATTAATGGCATATTATTTGCACAATCCCAACGTGTCTATTAATTTCAATACAACATAACTTCAGACTAACGCACATTTGTTAAATTCCTATAAAGAAATTCTTCGTCGTCTTCGCCCTTGTCGGCCTTTCGTTGGTCTTATAGTAATCCATTTATCGTAAATTCAATAAACTCTTGCAAGGAACTTACTGGCTCCTGGAGCCTGGTCTCGTTCTCCAACCGATTGGCAATCTCGAAACTGGGAACACAAAATCTAAACAAAATAAATGATGGAGAAAACTTCTGCCGACCCAAATTCATTCTGCTGAAACATGAACATGTTCATACCATTTCTACTTTTGGTTCGGTAAAATGATTTTTTTTTTTTTTTTTGTATAAGGGTCGGAGTAGTTGGGGGATTTTATATGGAATTTTCATGCACCCACTGCTCAAGGGCATATCAAATAAGACACAAAATAAGAAAGAGTAGGGGTAGGCATAGGACGGCAAACAACAACAGAATCAAAATCCAGTATCCAGACAATTGGTTGCCATAAAACTGTTTGGATAAATGCGGGTACGATTGGGAGGATTGTTGCTCATGCCCAACTTTACGTGCAGATGGGATGGTATGTTATGATATGAATATGAACATATAATAATTATGTAAGTATGTATATTGAGTATTGAGAAAATATCCTTGTTATAAGGTTTTGATACCGACTTCATAATATAATGTACTCAAATATGACCTGAGGCAATAAATGAAGAATATTGTTTAGGAGTTACATAAAGGAAAGGGTCAGGAGGTTACTTTAATAATTTAAGTGGGTTAATAGCTAATTTAAGAACATTTTTGTGAGTTGCCCTTAGAACATTTGTGTAGTTAAGGGGGGGGGGGAGAGCAGTGAGTTTTCTTAAGTGAAGCTCCCACCTGGAAATCTGAACGTCCTTTAGAAATATCGAAAGCATTTAAATTAGTCTTCTAGTTCGCACTGGTACCTATTTGGAGGAAAGTTCTTAAGAGACATAGAAGTTCATTTATATTCTTATAAACTTTCTCGTGACTTGAGAATAGACAACATTTTTAGACTTATCATCCAGGGTCCAAAACGAATCGTGAATATTTTGTCTTTCATTGCTGTCAAATTATGTTTCGCAAAAAATACACAAGATTTGAAATCAACACTTTTTAATTTTCTTGCAGGTCTTACCACTCCCTTCAAGTCAACATAAGCCCTAACCTTTTGTCGATTTTGATTTCTTACGTTACACTTCCAATTTGCTCCTTTCCTTTTCGTGACGGTGGTGTTTTTTCAGTTTTTGTTGGTGGAACATAAAGATGAGTAGCTGCTTCCTGATTTGTAAAAAATGATTTGGACGGTAGTAACAAAGACACATTGTTTGTTTTTTTTTTTTTTTTATTTTGTTTGCGGTTGGAATGCCATTTTCAGATCGCTGGGAATCGCTATCACCACCGTTTGAGTTTTCATATAAAACATAGTTCGGGTCCTTTATTGAATCATTGGAATCAAAATCTTCAAACGCATCCTCTGTTCCATAGCTGAAATTGATGCACTAAAATTAGATCCAAGCCAAAAAAAAAAATATTGTTTAAAACAACCTCTGAATGGACCACCAAGAAAATCCGTAGCGGAATGGAAAAGGGTAGATATCAGAAACAAAATTAAGTGGAACAATCATAAGTTTTGAAATAATTATACCTTTATTATTTAGATATGGAATGGATGCTGCGTAAATATGCTACACAAAAAAAAATTAACTGAAAACAAAAATTCCATTAAGAAAACGGGTGGTGGTGCATTTGACTTCAAGGAAATAGACGCAACAGAGGAAGCCATAATTGCTGCATGCGGGATGGAAGCAGCAAGTGGTGTTGCAGGTGGTCTAGCTTTCGGCAGCAGCGAGACAAAAGGTTTGTATTAAAATACTTTTTATTGCTCAAAGCATTCTAGTTTTGTTTTGTTTTTAATAAGAAAACAATGAAGAACAAACAATTCATGACGTTGAGCAGCTACTCGAGGATCTGACAAAATTACCAACCCGGGGAAGTCAAAATATTTTAAAAAGATTTAAAAAACAAACATTATTCGGCCGCAAAAAACGTTTGAAAAAACTTTGATAGAAGACGATGCTTTGAAAAGGCAAATAGATCTTCAAGAAATATTTTTCAAAAATCAACTTGAATGCTATTCTACTACTTGCAGACAAGAATAATAAGGCAAATGAAGCTGAAATCTCAATGAAAAATGAAGAACTGCAAATGAGAAAAATGGAACTGGAGGTGGCTAAATTGGAAAATGAACTGAAATTGATGGAGATGAACTCCAAATCTCACTAATAAGACTACAAAAACAAATGAAGAACAAATAAATTTTTATTTTGAACTTTTAATTTCATTATTTTGTAATAAGCTTTTTTTTTCTCTGTGATTTAATTAAATTAAAATCTAAACAATTTTTTTTTCATTTATTTTGAGAATAGTATTACATTATAAACAAATCGTCTCTTATAGCCTCACGGATTCTGTTAGCCTCTCTGGAAAAGATTTCTCCTGTTGATGGAATCAGTGCTGCCACCCTCCTCCTTTAGCAGTAGATCTACTGCGCTTAGCCCCAAACGAAATTCTACTGCGCAGCAACAGGAATCTACTCCTCTTTTAAGAATTTTAAACATTATCAAAAATTAACTCTAAACGTTTCCATCAAGAATTTCAAATGCGCGACCATATTAACTCTGAATGCATCCATCGAGTATTTCAAATTACATTCGCTTGCGGCTTTCAGCTCAAAAACATCAAACAGCGACAGCAACTTTTAGCTTCGATTTGTTTTGTTTTGATAAAGTTTGGAATTGTTTTCTTGTCTGTTGTTTATTGATTGTGTTTGTTGAATTAATATTTTTCGAAAATCGACAAATTCGTGATAAGGTCTGAGAAGCCAAGGTATAATTGCAGTTTAAATGTGTTTTCGGATTAGTTATTTATAAATATATTTTTGGATAGCAGTAGCAGAACCAGCGACAGTGATTCACAAGCAAAAAGAGCAATTCAAACAAATCAAAATGGAAATCCCCGCATAAAAGAAGCTGGGCCAAACAAAAGATTGTTGTGAGTCATTATTATTATAATTTTCATTATGTTCATAATAATAACTACTAAGAAAAATGCTTTAAATACCACTCAACGCTTTTGAATATGTATTATTTCTCTGCTTTAAAAAGGAATCATGAACATGATACGGAGTTGTATTCAACTAGTGAGGATGAAGATAGGTCAACAGCAGATAGTGCACCGATCCAAAAAAGTATAAACAGAAATATAAAAGTTCGTGGGAGTTAGAGTATTCCTGGCTTCTGAAAAATGTCAGCAAAAGAATACGTGTATTTATGCTGTCATCAATTGGGCAGTTGCTTTTTGCGCGAAGTATGGACACAGCTTATCAAATTTTAAAGGCCATATTAATCATAACTCAAGCTAAAACTGATGGAAGAAAAACATCAGGCGAGAAAACCGAGTGCGAGGTGCAGAAAGAGTTTTTGTATAGCCTTTTTATAGCTCAATACAATTTTCCTGAGCCATCAGAAGATGCAACAATTGAAGAAGAAGACCTAGTTAATGAAAGTTTATCTGACCAATTATGGCCATAATTCCTGGGTTTTGTGGGCTTCGGGAATAAACAATGATGTTAAGGGTCTAATTTCCATGGAAGGAGACCGCGATAATGCCCATTTTATGCCCAAAATAGCAAAAATATTGTTAACGGACATGCGATACTTTCCCATGTGGTCGTGTGTGCTTAGGGACAAATTTGGATATAGCCGTATTCCGGCTACAAGGGCTTCATCAGAAAGCAATTGAAGCGTTGAGAGGAAGAAGGGGTTAAGTAACAATTGTAAAGTTTCGAGATACAAGGTTTCAAACTTTATCGATGATAACTTTTTTATGGTTAAGACGTAAAACTTTTCGATAAGAATAATAAATAAAGCACAAAACAGACTTCCTATAAAACATAATTTTTAATCCATTTAAATAGTTCAGAGGTATTTTTTTTACACTTTCTCTTAAAAAGTGTACTTAACACCTTTTTGCAAACAAAGAATAAAATCCTTTTCATTGGTAAAAAAAACGAAGGAGTAAAGTGACATCTTTAAATTTTCTTATTTTTGTATTTCTTTTAGTTTCTTTATTAATATTTTCCTCGGGAGAATCTGCAATGGCTTTTTTATAAAACCAGATATGCTCCTGGGGAATGAACTGCATTTGTTCCTTTAAGTTTTTAATTTTTTCAGTTTTAAGTTGCTTGTTTTTTTTTTCTCTAGGAAAAAAATCTTGGGTTTTGTCGGGAATCTTTTTTGACTTGGATATCAATACTTCTTCAAATGGAGATTCTTCATTGAAGCATTCTTTATAGGAATAGGACCCATATTTGTCCATTCGAATCCATTTGACATTGTCACGAAAGCTTATTTTTTCATTTAAAATGTTTTTTGTTGTGTTCCGGACATTGAGTTTGTCTTGAAGATTGGACAGTGACCGAAAATGATCCTCCATGTTTATCACAATAGTATTTTATTTTTACTGGCACTTCTTAGTATCTCCCTATATTGTTCGGCAGTATAGATCAGTTCATGCTTTTCTATCCTTCCGAAATCCCGGTCGCTATCCAGATATATGTAACCGACTTCTGGAAATTTGTGGTCGATCACTGCGAAATAATCAAGTAAAATAAGAACTTGGTAAAGACATATTAAGAAAAAGTTTTTGTTTTGCCCAGGGCAAGAATCTGTCCAAGCTATTAAGTGTCTTCTTGTTTTCGTGAATTCGCACTGCTGGAAAAACGTGAAGAGTGCGCTCATTACCTCAGTGCTTCTTCTATCTGCTATGTCTTCGGTCCATGTCATCATATAAGACATTTCAACATCCGAAGTAATGACATGTATTCCCAAATTATAAAACCACATCTGCCTCATGTAGGATGCCTTTGATGTTGTTAGTTTGGGCAAGGGCATAGTTTGCAAATCAAAAGTAATATATACGACGTTTGGATCAGATCGAGCCTTTTCACGGTCAATTAGCTGTCCTTCGAATGCAGTCTTATACCTTATTAGGGTTCTTGTTTCGAGAGTAGTGCGATTCTTCAGCCGGAAATTTTCTTATATGCTGCGATATGCAATCCTTTAGGTATTTCGTTTGAAATTTTATTTGGTCGGCTGAAGTATTGACCTCTTTTATCCAAAGATGGCGCAAACTCACAAAGTTTCATCTTATTTTAAATAATATCAATTTTTTTCTTTCCAATTTGATATAAAGAGCACATAGCTGCTTTACAAATCCGTAATGTTTTTCCATCAACGAAAATATTATAATCATATGAAAACTGCCTTTGCTTACATTCATTTCTTTTATTGCGACTAGTTGCCTTTCTTGTAATGCTTTTAAACAACCCACCTGTTCTGGTGGTGACTGTTCTGGAAGTTCTGGTGGTGGCTGTTCTTGTAGTGGCTCGTCTTCCTCTTCCTCGTCACTTTTTGAAAAACTTTCCGGAATATACTCGTCGTCTTCGCTTACAGAGAAGTCCAGCTCATCATCACTTTCTTGAAAACTAGGCTCAATACCTGATGAAAAAACTTAATAAGTACACAATCGCAAATGGTTATTGACATCGCCTTCTAACATTGAGTATCATGTACCTGTACATCCCTCCTTGTCCTTAGGTTTTTGTAAACAGAGGATTTGTTTTCTGTTAAGTTCAATATAATTTTATTTTGGCTGTTTTTGCCAAACTAAGAATTTGCATTACTTACCCGCAATTTGTGCAGCTGCTTTCTTTTTTTTTTGTTCATTTTGCTTGAAAAATGTGTAGATCATTTTTCCACGCTCCATGCTTTTCAAAGTCACTTACAAATTTCGCACCTTCTTCACAAGAATTATTTGAAAATAATGCACACTTAATGATTAAAGAGTTTTCTACGAAAACTATTAAAATGGTAATAACGGAACCTTACTAAAATACAAGCAAAACGATGACTTGTAAGAGAAATGTTAATTTACTCAGATGCGCAAAAATCAACAACAATCGCAGCAGCTTAATCAATGGAGAGTGGGAAATGTGTGCAAGAAACAAGAACAAGTGAGAACAAAAAAAACAAAGAAACGCAGCGCCTACTTTGATTATTCTTATTTTTAACTGACATAATATTTGAAAAAATGAAAAAAATAGAACAGAAAAACAAAAAAAAAACTAAAGAACCATATGTCTAGGTATATGTAGATAAACATTTAACTCCCAAAAGTTATTCTAAGGTGATAAATAAGCATTTCATTATCGTTAGGGTGTCCATCTGGGTACTTTACAAAAAGAGGACATTTTCCTCTAAAAGCAAAAAAAAAAAAAAACATTTAGAGCAAATAAAAGAGAACATAACAAAATAAAAAATATTTTTAAATACAAAATATGAATAGCTTATACAAAAATAAAATTTTATAAAATATTAAAACAGAATATGTACATCCATGCACCCTGCCCAGTCAAGTGTCCTAAATTCCAAGAATCATACAATCGAATCATACAACTAAAATATAAAATACAAAATAGGGTTTAGTGGGTGCGAAATGTAGTCTGCTCGTTTTGATAAGGGCTAGAGATATCATCATTAATATCGTCTTGATATTTTTCTTTTGTACTTTCTTGAACAACTTTATCGTTTAAAAATTGTACAGAAGTTCTGACACCGTCTTGAATTTTATTTAAAAAAAATAAGAGAACAAAAAAGATACCTAAAGAAAAAGATAGTGTAAAAAAGATCGGAGTGAAAAAAGAGAACATGTTCTCTTTTAAAGAGATAAGATGGACACCCTAATTATCGTACGTCATTTTCCCTACTTTTTTGCAAGAAGGGTGAAAGTAGACATTTAACTCTTTCATGCAAACAATATATTTTTAGTTTTTATTTTTTGGTTGCAAAAAGGAGTTAAGTGATCTTAACCCCTTCTTTCACTAATTATTTTAAGAAAGTTGTTTCGTTCAACCCTTTTATACCAAAAACAGAAATCGGAAACTAAAGGTCGTAGAGAAACGCTGATAAGACAGAAATCTAAGTTTACATTGAGCATCATCATTTTTGAAAAAAAAAACATAATAATCCAAAAATGTCAATTAACCCCTTCTTCTTCTCAACGCTTCAATTTTAATATTATAAAATCCAACATGCTGAAGTATACAGTCCTCCCCATGAGAGTGGATGGCTTTTTAAAGAAGCTACGAAGTGTTTAGTTATCGTAACTCGATTTTTTAATATTGTGACAAACAAAATGACTGACCATTTCTTTGGATTAGTAGAGCTCCAACTGTCGGATTCGCAAGAAATATTTTCCAGCATAAAATTAATTTTCAAAGAAAAGAATATTCCACTTGCCAATATAATCGGATAAGCGACAGATAATGCATCTGTTATGTCCGGTTATATTGTTGGGGTAAAAGCAAAGTTTCTAGGTGTAAACAAGAATATAATTGCCATTCTTTACATATATGTGCTTCTGCAGCATCCAGAACACATTGCAAAGATGGTCAAAGCTATATATAACTATTTTGAACACAGTCCAAAACGCATCGGTGCATATAAAGAGTTTAAATAGTCTTTTGATGTAAAAAGCAACAATATCTTAGGTTTATCTTCCACACGTTGGCTTTCTATGGAAAGTGTAATAAATCAGCTTTTAGAGCAGTGGCAGCCGTTGCAATATTATTTAAATTTGCAATCTTTCGAAAACCAAAGTTCAACAATAGAACCCGAAAAGAAATAAGAAATGTACTTTGGTATTCAGTTTCAACAGTATGTTAATCTAAAATTAAATAATTTTGTTATCGAGATTAAAACTAATTTACTTAAGTCTTACAAAGAATTATGTAACGGTTTGACTTCAACAACCAAAAATTTCTATCGCTTAAGTATTTGGATGTGAGCCAAATTGTGGATGGTACTTTGTTATTAATTTTACTAATTTTGGATATAATTCCATTTTCAAGTGACAATTTGGAAGTGCCTAATATTCAATGGAGATTTTCGTTAGGCAAAAAAGATATTCTTAGCAATTACAATGATCCGTTGGATATAACAAAGTTTTGGTCAAAATGGGGTTCAATTAAAAATGCTCCAGGTGAACTAGTATAAGCAGAACTATCAAAATATATGCTTTTGTTATGCTCATTACCTCAAAGTAGGGCAGCTGCTGAAAGGAAATTCTCATTAGTTAATCTAGTAAAACCAGATACTAGAAACAGCCTTAACATAAAAACCCTTCAAAACATTATCTTAGAGCTAACAGACCCCAAAAAAGATTGTTGGTCGCCCTCAGATTCACCGGGTGTTATTGACTTTTTTAATAAATTCAACTTCATAAATGGGGTATATAAACAAAAATAAAGCCAACAAATTTGTATACATATGTAGTATATGAAATCCAACCGAAATTTGACTTTTTGTTAACTTAGTTAATGTAAATTTTTTGTATATGTATGAATTCCAAACGAAATGTGATTTTTGTTAATTTAGTTTATAAAATTTGTTTTTTAGTTTTGATTTTTTTTTACTTAATTTACTGTGGAGAGTTTGTTTTTGAAATTTCTGTTAAGTCTCTTGATTTTCCTGTTCTTGTTGGTTAATAAAATTATTTGAAATTGATTGAATTTTTTGCTTGTATATTTGTATTGTAAGAACTACTGCTCTATATTGCAATCTACTGCACCTTTTTCTCATATATATTGCGCTCAATCATCCATAGTGTGGAAGCGCTGGCATGGAATTTTAAATCCATGGTTTCGAGAAATATCAGTAACTAATATAAGTTTCAGCTTTCAGGTTGGGGCACATTGTGGGTACATCATATATTGTGCAATGTATCACATATGTTTGCTATTTCCACAACTCGTATATAGTCTAGGAAAATTGGCTTTTTACAAGGAAAAAACTAGCTCCGCAGGCTGAAATTTGGTGGAAATGGGACTCCCTATAGACTGTGAAAGGTCTTCATCGATCCGAGGACCGCTACCTCAGTTACAAGCGGTCAAAGGAAAACGGTTTGATTTAGAAAAAATTGTACAGTAAGTGAGGCGATTTCCCACAAAAATGTTCGTATACATTTTCCCGTAGCATTTATCTACCGTTGAAGAGTTATAGCAATAGCAAGTATCGTGAAATTAGCCCTTTTTTGCTTTTATGCTGAAACATAATCCAAACGATGATAACATTTGAATTATACGTCGGAGCCAAACCTTCTATGCAGAAATAAGCCCAAGCCTAGTTGTAAACCGTAGTAGCCCCTAGCGTAATGGTTAGTGCGTTCGACTGTCACGCTGGAGGTCTGTGATCGCTTCCCAGCCTCGTCCACCTTAAAACTAAAAAGTTTTTGTTCAGGGCTACTGCCTCTTGCGAGGAATTGACAAATCCTCCAAGAGTATCACTTGTCACGAATAAGTGCTTCTCGTCTAGCCGTTCGGATTCGGCATAAAATTGTAGGTCCCTTCCATTCCTGTCGAAAGGCGCACACAGGAATGGTTGCGAGTTGTTAGTCACTAGGCCCTGGTTCTTCATGAGCCGTTGTGCCACCCGATTTATTTATATCTAGTTGTAAACGTGACATAAATAATCTAGGACGAACTGCCGACATGATAGCATGAGCGATAGCAGTGCATGTTAATCTTAAACGCTCTTGATTGCACCTTTTGTTTTTTGAAAATTAACTTTTCCAAAAAGTTATCCAAGGAATGTCGAATTTCATCATTCAAATGTTCGAACATATGATATTCGAAATGTTCGAAATTGACTTTCAGATATAGAGGAAGTTATGTCGTCATAAATAATAGTCGTAGCTGTTTTTAGGATTCTTAAACGTTCTTCAGATTCATTCAGTTCCCTATTGCTAAACCAAGAATAAATAAACAAAAAAATAAATTGGATGGCACAACGGCTCGTGAAGAACCAGGGCCTTGTGACTAACAAGTCGCAACCATTCCTGTGTGCGCCTGTCGACAGGAATGGAAGGGACCTACAATTTTATGCCGAATCCGAACGGCTAGACGAGAAGCACTTATTCGTGACAAGTGATACTCTTGGAGGATTTGTCAATTCCTCGCAAGAGGCAGAAGCCCTGAAAACAAAACTTTTGTTTTTAGGTGGACGAGGCTGGGAAGAGAATCCAGACCTCCAGCGTGACAGTTGAACGCACTAACCATTACGCTACGGGCTACTACTATTGCTAAACCAAGACTTACTCAAAACTTCATGGTGATGACGATCATTAAAACAAACAATAGTAGAACTTCCTTTTTTTTCCGATATTATAATTTGAGATTCATATTTTTTCCTTAAGTTTAATTTTAATAGTTTTGACACTTGGGGGATCAAGCTGGCAAATACCTTTTAATTTACTTATTGTAAATTGACAGTCATCATTATTTTCTATGTACAAATACATATTTTCCATTGCAGTTTTTATGTCTGAATTTCCCGACAAGAAAGCTGAAACATTGAACTTCTTAAACAAAACCCAACAATTTAAGTGGTACCTGGCTTTAACAGCAATCAAGTCATCAACAAGAGATCACCACGCTTTTCACCATATTCCAAAATGGACTTCCGAAAAGTGGATATTGAAACATGATGTATAGTGCGACAAACTTCAATTTTTCTTTTTTTTTCACTTTCATTAGAAGCTACGTCTTTCGAATGAAAAATAAGTATCACTTGGCCGAGTTTTAACACGTGATGGACTTAGAGATGTGGCCGGGCCAGCCTCTCTGTCTCTTAAACGCCATTATGCTACATTTTCGGGTGTAGTTCTTACAACACTGACGATGGAAGATCACATAAATTTAGTCTTTTAAGAAATCTACTTTGTCGGCACCTCTTTCAATACTCGAATCGATTACCCTCTTAGTTCCACGATAAACAGTCAAAATCTCACCTTCTGACAACGAATCACTGCAAATAAAGCAATGTTCATCCATTTTACTTGTTTTCTTATAATATTTCCGTTAAAAAAGTTGAATGCAAACAAAAAAAAAAATGCGCATGCAATACGGGTTACTTTGAACTTAGTGGTAAGTGAAAAAACTTTTCTAATTGGTTAAAAATATTTCGGACACAAAAATTAAAATTAAATAAATTCGCGTGCAATACTTACGATTCTTTGATTAGCTGTATCTTTTGACCGGTTTGTGCTATGGACAAGTTACAATAATAACCATATCTGTGGAAAATTTCCCCAACTACAAGTTTGTGCAACAATTTTTGTTTCTAAACCAAACCGTTTTTGAGTTACTTACGACCCGAGTGATTCTTTGACCTGCTATAACTTATTAAAGGTAAATGCTATGGACAAAATTATTCAAGATAATATCGCTTTAATGGGACTTTATTGTTTATTAAGCAAAAAATAATAATATAATTCAAAGGTTGTTAAGATTTGAACATAAAATGTGTACTTCTCTTTTTTGAAGCAAATTTATCTATGAGCATAGAATATTTCTTTGTCTCGAGATCATTTCGCTTTAATTGCACACTCAAGAAATCCTCAACTTTAAATTCGTAAACGAAACACCACCCACCTTCTGATAAATAAACATTACAGTTGACAATGCGATTTGCACACACACAGACAAAAAAACACCACACGGAACACACAAGTGGATTGTGAACTTTGCTACACCTCTGACAATGAAACTGAACTCATTTACAGTCAGAAAAAGAAAACATCTCATATCTCTCCTTACCTGCACCCATGTTCTGTAACTTGCGAAGCGATAAAACTTGTCGAGAAACGGTGAGAATTGAAACAAAACTCATTTTATCGCATCATCGGGTTTCTATAACTTTGACAGGCGATAATTTTATCGACTGGAACAAACGGAATAGAAATACTGGAAAAATGCGATAAAATGGGTTTCTGTATCTCTGAAGGTCGATAAGTTTATCATTTTAAACGTCAAATCTTATCACTGACCTAAGAGATGGCGAGTAAACATAAATATAGAGAAAAATGGTAAGAAATTAAATTATTATACAAAAAAAGGCCTTTTAAACTAAATTTAAACTTACTTTTATTTTATTGTAGCTTATTGACGATGAAGAAGACGCTGATTACGTTAAATACTATTAAATGAAATCGGTTCATAAGAAAAGAGTAACAATTGTTGCGAAACTTTCAAATTTACATTAATTTATTCTTGGATGTTCAAGACGAGGGCTAAAGGAACCTTAACACCTTGATTTAATAAGCTGTTTTAATATTGAAGCTCCCAAGGATACTATTGGCGTTCGAGTTAATACTACTCTTTGTTACTTTGCTATGAATCGAAAGGTACATTTTTAACTTTTGCTAAGAAATCTAAGATAATATATGAAATATATTTCCAGCTTCCTTCAGTATGGACAGAACTCTTCAAAGATAACAATACCTTTTCCCTTATCTTCCCAACGGCTGTAGTCAATTTAACACAAACAAGACATCGCTGATTGTGATAATGCTAAACTATGAGAGAAAACCTCACTCAATTCAAGTGTTTTTGGTCCTAACTGCGTTATTTATCCAAAAAATATTGTAACCAATAAGGTTATTACGGCAAAAAAGAAAAATCTTTAAATTCTTTTTCGTGAATTTGATGAAAAAAGCTCTTAAAATATAACTGAACTATCATAAGAAACATCCACAAAAATATGAATCAATAATGTAGCTTTAATAGTACATAAATGAATAAATATTTACTTTGTATCTATGATATATATAATATCTGATTATAAGCAATTAAAAATGTAATCATTAAAAACTTTCGTTTGATTTTTATTTTAATTCAATTTCCTAAATACAAGCCAATAATGACGTTGGTTTGCATGTAACACTTAAAAGAATTTCGAGCTAAATTCTTGTGTTACATACAAACCACTTCATTTCAAAAATACGTGCTTCATTTGGATTATTGAAATGGTGGTGAGTTTCAATTTATGTCACCTAAGTGTTCCTTACACCCATTTTCAATTTAAGGAATTTTAAAAAGTAATTCCCATGTAAAAGTATTTTCAACATTTTTAATTTTCAAAAAAAAATGTTGAAACGTTTTTTATATGGAAATTTTTTGAGATAATTTTTTGAATTAAAAATGCTTTCCGGAACTAGTTAGAAGACACAAATTAGAACTCAGAATGGTTTCAATCATCCCAATGAAGCACGTAGTTTTGAGATGACAGTGGTTTGTATGTATCACTTACAAGAATTTCGTATGATTTTCTCTCGAAATTCTTGTAATACCAATTGAAAATTGTAATACCAATTGTACATTTTTCGAATGGAAACCTTTTCGGTTAAGGTAGCAGGCTTCAATGTCACGGCTTGGTTTTTGTATCCGTACATGGGTGCAGTCAATTGCACCAATCACCCCAGGAAAGCCGGTTTGTTCAAAAAACCTAAGATATGTATGTTTAGTAAGTTTAGCGAACAAATATTTTTTATTCAATCAAAATCTTACCTCCGTTTAATGGCTTCGTAGTCTTCTATACTTGGAAACTTAATCCATTTGTTCATCAAATTATTTTGGAGAACTTTTGACACATCAGCTATACACCGTGAGATCATGGATCTGCTCATTGCTACGGAAAAAACATGGCCAATGTCTCTCTGGTAGGATCCCGTTGCAAAAAAGTGGATTGCCGAGCAAACGCGGAGGGGTATTGGGATAAAAGTTCTTCTTTGTCCCTGTGGCAAATATGGACGTATTTCCTCCACCAAAATCAGCGCTGCATCACGGCTCAGCCGGAATACCTCACGGAAACGTTCCTCGGGCATTTCGAAGGGATTCGTACTATCTCGAAGCATGCGGCGTTCTATACGCATTTTGTTGCGGCGTTGGTAAGCTTCTTAAATGAAAACAGCGAACATTTTCAATAAAAATACACTATATAAATAATTTTAACAAAATCAAGAATAATAAATACAATTTGCATTTCACTTTCTGTTTTTTTCTTGTTTCAAAATGTCAATTTGACAGTTCTACTTATCGCCTTCCAATGGAATTTCCAGCCCAAACAAATCGAAAATCGAAGTTATCGCATTGAGTTACAGAAACCCAATTTTTTCCAGAGGCGATAAGTGGGGAACGAATCGTTTCATTTTTTAACGATGCGATAACTTATCGCCTGAGTTACAGAACATGGGTCCTGCTCTCCTTTTGTTCTTACAAATTTTCATAATGAATTCACTCAATTCATTCTTCACTTTGTATGTGAACGGAAAGAAATTAAAAGAATTTACTTCCAATGAGATGGAGTGAGAGTTGAGAATAGGCGATATACAAGAATGCCTAGCTGGTATGCATTCCGAATATTTGTTAGCATGGTATAAAGAATACAAGGTATGCTTGACAGTTCTGGTCGACGTCATCGCGAGTGAATCTTCTCAATCATGGTATTCTTTGGTTCTCAATTTTCAGAGGGAAAGAAAAGGAAAGAAAGTATACATATTTACCTTCGCAAACGAAATCTACCAATCAAAACCGATTATCACTCGCAATGACGTCACACGAATACAAGATGGCGAACAATCATCTCATATCAAGCATACCTTGTATTCTTTATACCATGATTGGTTAGCAAGCACTTTCGTGCGTGTATCTATAATGGAGTGATATTGTGCATTCCCAGTTAACATTTTTTTTTCTGAATGACTTTTATAATGAGAATTCATTAATTTACAGAAGAGATTAAATGAAATTCGATTAGGTCAGTTTCGAATTAATAATTCTTTGCTAAAATCGTATAATTTTTTGAATTGCTTAACGGAAGCACTCATTCCACTCAATATATGGACGCTCCGTCCATGATGTATATGTCAGGAAGTTCCAGAAAATTTGCTTTATTTTGTAAAGAAATTCTGAGCAATTGAACAGTTTTATAATTGTTTTCTTCATTTCTCCTAATCGCATTATTAAATATTCTTAATGAGTTGAACATTCCGGTTCTCTTAAATTTATTTGTTTTTATTTTTACCAAAACTTTTTTACACACAATTTATTTTCTTTAGAAATTCAAGAAATTCAAATTGCTCACAAAAATAACAAAAATGTATGAAAACGACACCGAAATAGCTGTCACTTGAAATCGAAGGAAAAAACGTCGATTTGATTATCACCTTACATGGAGCAAAAGTATATCGTTTCTGATTATCAACTATCGCGTTAGCCGGTTCACTCCTGAATTTGATCACGCTTTCATTATGCTTCGAAATTTTCACATTGAAATGGCTTTCAACAAATCTGTAGGTAAATTTCTTGATGGCTAAGGTGGTGAGATAGCTCCTGTCAACGCCGAAGTCCTTGCGCAAGGATCTTTAAATGTATTCAACTCGGGTAGGTTTTTAAATTATTATACATTTTCCGTCTTATGTTTTGTTTTCTAAAACTACTCGTAGGTACTCAGTACAACAGATGCAAACAATTGCATGTGTTACTAAGCGCGACTATACAAGTTCTCCATTTCGAAGCTTAGAACTTAGAACATAGAACTTATTAAAATGAATGCAGATTTTCCTAAAATATCGAACTGATTATTTCAAAATACCCTGCTTATGTACAAATTACGTTAAATGGTTCTCATGGCTCAACCGCTGCATTTTGGTTAAAACATCTCGAAATGATCAACTTAAGGAATGATTTTTCAAAAAGATGTGGAGATTTAAATTTGTATATGTACTGTTTGAATGAAATGGCTGCTCACTTTCTCAATTTGAATGACCAAAATTATTCACGCTGAACCACAAAAGCTGTCCAAAATTTAATGAAAATTAAAGAAACTCATTCAGAGTTTCTACAACCAAGAGAAAAATGTGGATTTAGAGTGAAGAGAACCGATAAAATCTTTCTCAATGTCACCAGTCGATTTGACGTTAGAATAAACAATCTTTTCGACATTTAGATGAATCAATGGCTAAAACGGAGAAGTCGTGTTACTTAAACATCCTGCAGTCCTTCTATACAAGTTTATGTCATAGTTGTATACGAGTTCTTAGGAGATATACCTTTCAGTTATGGTGGGACAGCTTTGCAAATCTTTAAAAAAAAAATCTGCCGAATGGATGCAAACGAAATTCATGCCGTGTTTGATCGGTTCGTATCGCCGCCACGCCGCCGGCCGTCTGTCAAGAAAATTGAATGTGAAAGACGGAGCATTTTATAAAAATAGCAGGCGACCAGCTAATTTTATAAAAAGTCTTAGAAATACGATTAGTTCATTAAAAAAAAAACTAAATGAGTTTTTGGTTCAGGAATGGTTATGTGAATGTGAAAATGAGTACTTTTATGTAATAGGCAGTACAAAATTTTATATTTCGTTTGAAACAAAGTGCTTCTGTTATAAGACTCAAAATGCAGAAATTGTCCGTGAAGAGGTCAGAGAACTGGAAAGTTTCTAGGAGGAGGCTGACACGCGGATGATGCCTCATTTGGCATTTCTTCCAGCAAATTCTTCAGCCGTTGTTAGAACAGTAGATATACCTAGATGTACTTATCATAGCACTCCCTCTGAACCGGACATGCAATTTGGCTTTAGGGAAAAGCACTCCACTTTGCATCCGCTCCTGAAATTCCAGCATGTCATCACCATAGCGCTCAACAACCATCGTGTCAGCGTTGGATGCTATCTGGATGTCGAAAAAGCATTCGAAAGCGTATGGATTGAAGCTCTTATCCATAAGTTTCGTGTATTACATTTACACCCGTCACTAATAAAAATTCTTTTCTTTCCTTCAGAAAATTCTATGTAAAAATGGAAAACTGCAAATCACAAGTGAAGAACATCAAAGGCGGAGTTGCCCAAAGCTCGAAGCTAGGCCCTTTCCTCTACAGCCTGATGACATCTGACCCAGCCTGTGCCATCTGGATGCGAAAATCTCCTGTATGCTGATGACTCTCTTACGTATGCTACCTCGATGTCTCCTCTGGTAGCCTTACCCCTTACTTAAAGTTGAGCACCACATCAACAGACTCTACGCCTTTTACAGGGAATGGGGCATCCGGATAAACACCTCCAAATCGGAGCTTGTGTGCTTAAGGAGACCCAGTAGAGGTAGTTGCAGCGCAGCCAACTGCAGAGGTCTGGTTCTGAAAGTTCCGGACGGATCTTCAATAGCAGCCAAAAAGAACGTGAAGTACCGAGGCATCCACTTCAAAGTGTCAAGGTTCAACCCACACTCACGAAACGTGCTCAAAAAAACCAAATGAGCCTTCCACCGACTCCACCCACTGATGCGACGCAGAAACGGACTAAGCCAGAAGACGAAGCTTGTTATGTACAAGCAGCTCCTGCGGCCCGTCATCAGCTATTCCTTCCCAGTTTGGTTCTCCATCTCGAAGACGGCCATGAAGGAACTTCCAATGTTCGAAAGAAAGCTACTAAGGATTTGTACCGGACTACATTTCGACCGGCAGCGAATGAGACATCACAGCAACGAGCGTCTTTAAACAGAGGCGAACATCATCCCCCTGGACAGGTACCTGCTGCTTCAAGCAAAGAAGCTAGTGGGACTCACCAACAGTCACCCAATTCAACTGATGAGAAGAATGGCCACTCAGCAACGACATCACCAGCCGAGAAAGCTCAGTACGATGGACATCCTGGACGACAACAGCATCATCACGTACAACGAGCAAACAGTTTCGTTCTACGCTGACACAGGGTCAGCATATCACCGAGGCTAAATGCCAACCCATCCCCCACCAAAACCACAACTTGACAACCGGGGCGGAGCACCCCCAGCACAATAAAGTCAGCCGACTTTTAGATTTAATTTTTTGACATGTATTTTATATTTTATAATCCTTTAAATTTAAGACATAGTATAAGATTAGGCCCCCTATGTGCCAATAAATGTATAATGCCATCGTAGTTATAAGTCAAATTGTAAATATTATTTTGTTCAACAAATATGAATACGAGTCAATCCCTCTGACATAAAGGTCTGGTCTGAAATATATGTATATAAAAATACTGTTTAGGTAGTCAAAAAGTTATTTTATTTAAGGTTCATAAACATTAATGAAATGTTTAATGCATGTGGACCCACACTTTGCGCTGAATTGAATTGAATTGAATTGAAAAAGTCAAGCTTTTTGAAATTGTAAGAACTTCACTGGATCTTCAAACCGTTTTTGCAACAACATTAATGAGGATGATACTGCAAAAATTTAAAAATTTGATAACGCTGTGCCCGATAAATTAGAAGATGTTTTCAATCAAACTGAGAATCAAGATTCGATCGAAAATTTTTGGTATGTAGTGTAGATTATATTAGTGTGACCAACATAAATGTTCAGGTGAGAATGTATATCTATAGCAAAAAGGGGTCTTTCCACCACTTTTGGGCCGTCTGGCGGGGGAAAGCTAAATGCAAATGTCGGGGACATATAAATTCGTTGTAAGGGGATATTTCGTGATTTTTCGGTATTTTATAAATTTGGTTATGCCTATGACCTTATTATCTGGGACCTAATTATTTGAAATCAGGACGTCATTACATTCCTATATATTGACTACATAAATTGAAATGGTTATACACCTGACACAAAAATTGGCAAAAAAGGCGATTTTTAATCCGTCATACACGCCAAAGGCTAAATAAAAAACACTGCCAGAATTTGACACCCGATATCATGATGGTTATACGCTTACCCCTTGTATATATATATTTTTTGGTTGTAAAAGTTATTTTTTCTATGGTTTGACAGTTGAGAACGCCAAACTGTCTTGACATTTCTGTTCAGTAAAGTTTGGCAGTTACTCATAAATCGTTTAACGCCGCCAGCCGGAACAACGTTTCCAAATTGTGGAAATTTACTTTAAAAAAAATAAATCTGTTCGCGAAGTCCATAGAGCACTTTGTCCATTTTACGGTCAAAATAATGAAGCTCATTTCTGGTTAAATGGCTTGGTCAAGTTAAATTGCCGTATATGGAGCGAAGACAATCCTCAAGCAATTAACGAATCACCATTAAATCCATTAAAATTTACTGTTTGGTGCGGTTTACACGCTGGCGGCATCATCGGTCCTTATTTCTTCCGAAATGAAGAAGGAGCTCCGTTACGGTATGGCGAGCGCTATAGAGCCATGCTGACTGATTTTTTGTTTCCAAAAATTAATCAGCTAATCATCCACGACTTTTGGTTCCAACAAGACGGCCCAACTTGCAATACAGCGCGCTTAACCATAAATTTTTTGCAAAATCAATTTTGTAACAACTTTATTTCCAGAAGTGGTGCTGTTAACTGGCCCCATCGTTGGTGAGGCTTAATGCCTCTCGATTACTTTTTATGGGCCTATTATAAGTCATTGGTTTATGACAACAAACCAGCAACTATTGAAGTATTGGAAGCCAATATTCAAGCCACTATTGACGCTTTACGGGCAAATTTATTGGAAAAAGTAGTGAAAAATTGGACTGATCGAATGGACTATGTAACTCGTAGCCACGGCGAACATAATACCGAAAATCATGTTTAAGAAATAAATGCCATGAAATTATCTACCAGATTATAACAATATGTACATAAATCATTCTAACAATATTTCGGTCCTGTATTATTATTTAATGTTCACAAGCTCTTCAAAAAACACCCGATACTCCCTAAATTTGCTGTCGGCTCTTTTACTATAACTGTGATTTAACTCACCACTGAAAAACTGTGTCTCAGAGTATTAGTTCTTAGTTATTTTTAACTGCCGTTGTTGTTTTTACAATTTGTTTTAAGTCAATTTTTTAGAAAATTGCAACTCCCACCTAAACGAAGGGGAATAGATCCCCTTTTCTCCTACACGATTTTTTTCTTTTAGTTCAACTTAACCTATACGCTCAAGCTCTTTGTTACATCTAAGGTGAATCACCCTCTATATATGAATGTCAACTTTTTGTCAAATTACCTTAAGGAAATAAATTCATATTGAAAGATGTAACTTAAATATGAATTTACTAAAATTTGTTCCAAAAAACCTTACCGTCGAATTTTGACAAAGTGATAAACATTCAAACACGATATCCAAAAATGTTTATTTTTGCGCATTCATATGATTCTGAACTTTCTTTCGACAATTAATACATTTTCCAAAGTCCCTTGACGAGCACATCCTCAGTTCGCATTATTTGAAATTTCCAGATATTTCATAAAATCTTATTGTATAATAATAACCTATTATTTCAGACATAGATAACGGCAACTTTCACGGAGTTTGATTGAAAAAAGTTGTGGGTAAAAATGACATTATGTTTCATTAACCTTATACTCCGTTATTGTATCCCAAAATGCATCAATAAACCAAAACAATATTCTCATCAATTTCA
Source organism: Melangyna quadrimaculata (assembly GCA_949320155.1). Taxonomy (NCBI): domain Eukaryota; kingdom Metazoa; phylum Arthropoda; class Insecta; order Diptera; family Syrphidae; genus Melangyna; species Melangyna quadrimaculata. The sequence goes on from OX439483.1 coordinate 387,956,414, forward strand.
ATAATATAATTAAATCGCTTTCATCAGCATAATTTTATTAAATGCACTAAGCAAGTTAACATTATTTGTTCTAGTTACGCAAATAATAATGACCTCTCTTTTTTGACCAAAACAAAATTATTCCCCCAATGGCAATATTTTCTATCAACATGCAGTGCTGCTGGTGACTGGTACTATAGTCCCGTCCCGACGAACACCTATCTACATAAATGTTGATCAATGTGATTAAAATGACATTATTCAGATGATTTGAACATTATTTTGAAATCGTAAACACATTAAGCATCAAAATGGCTTCATTAAAATATATAATGGCATAATTTAAGTGTGGAAATTAGTTAAGGACTACGTGATGCAAATACTAAAAATGTTCTACTACAAGCCCATAGGTACTCAACTCATACAGCTTTTGGCTTCAAGCTTCCTGCAACTTTCGGCACCACCACCACAGATGGTTTAACAACGTTTCCAATTATTGGTATTTCAAAAGATAAATTTAACATATTCATGATTTTATGTTTTAGGAATAGGAAGGTAGAAGGTACCTATATACTTCCGAGAGCATGTTTTATAACGTCGTTCGCACTTTTAAGGTGGAAGTAGCTACTTTCTATTCAAAGGGTCATTTATTGAAAACACTCTGCGTCAGTTAATTGAGGTCGATTTTTATTTAAGATAAAGGTTAGGTACACGCAATAATGTAGGTTATGGCAATTTATGGATTCGTTAGAAAGTTTGAACTCGAAATTTTGAAGATTTCCATGATATGGAAATGAAATGGGCATAAATTCTGTCGGTCGGTCTGTTAAACTTCATCCTTAAATAACAGATTGATTGAGTTGGTGCCTAGAGATTTTTAAGCATTTACCTGGGTTTTTGTAGGGTCACACCTACCGGTATTATACCCATGTTAGTTGCATAGGGCATTAACGGTACAGTTGATTTTTTAACATGCTGTTCCAATCAATCCCTCGATTTGATTGCGGTCAGTCAGTCTGCTACGAGTGGTTACGTTTTCCATTACGCATAACGCATGTTATATTATAACGGTTATAAACTAGTTGTTACAATTATTTTCTACCGGGTAATTTTGTTTCATTGCTCCTTATAGCCAGACATTTCTGTGGTTAAAAACCCCCAAGGCAGAAACTTTTGTAATAAAGAAAAATTATTTTTATAGAATTTCAGTAAATTGCCAAAAAAGGAACTAAATTTTTGTTTAATCGAAATCCAGAGATTTTTTGAATGCAAAAAGAAGGCTGGCACGTGAAGAAAGTAATGCTTTCCCACTCCCCCTCCTCCATAAAACAAACTTTCACCTAAACCTTTCATACATTAAGTTATTTTTTTATTTAAGAAAGAAATGACTTGTGTGACGAAAACGAAAAGCTAGAGCGTGAAGGTCGGGTCATGTAAAGAAAAAAATTCATATCGCAGGGGTGATCCATTTGCCCACTTTAGTTGGGAAGGGTGATTTTCTAAATTTTTTTGAAAGACAGAAATCCTTTATTTACTTTCTTTTTAAATAAAGTTGTAAAAAATTTTTGCAAAAATTAATTTTCAAACTCTTAATTTAAAAAAAATGTATTCAAAAATTCGAACTATTTTTTCAAAATTTAACATGATAACATAAAGGCTATTCATGCAACGAGATAATATTCTCCTTTGCAGAACAATATATATAACTTTCCGCAATATGTTAACATGAACAACCCCTTGAAAGTTCTTGCGTAGACGTGGGAAATAATCAAATCATCGCTTTTCGCATCAAATTTATTAGATAGAATTTTTGTTTTGCATAAGTTTTGACAGTTCATTTCTACCAAGTTAAAATTATATGGTTTACCAGTTTTATCTGGGTTTCACGCCGTCGCGTCGGCGTGAAACATTAAATACCCCTACTATTTTTAATTCCAAGATTCAATGCTTAATCTTAATCAAACACTAAAAACTGTGAGGTTATCGGACTTTTACTTTTACAAAAAAAAAAAAAAAAACAAAATAAACCAACATCCTCATTAAACAAACAAGAATGCAGCTTCCGTTCATTAAAAGAGCTTTATTTAAATAGAAAATAAAAGGAGGATTTTTTGGCTTTATACTTAAAAGTGTAACGGCGAAAAGTAAAAGTTACCTTTGTTTTCAAATAATTTTGTTTCTGTTTAGAGTCAATTTTTTAGAAAATTCCCCGGGGGGATCCAACCTACTTGCTCCAGCTTTTTGCCACACCTTAGGTGAGTCATCCTGTATGTATTGTAATTATTATTATTTTCTGATGAACGAAATCCTTTCCTCACCTAGGCTGTTTTGGATACAGCGCGCATACGAGGGATGGGGGCAAAAATAGGTAGGTTTTGGCCCGTGTCAACACTCAAGACTTCTTAAAAGTAAAGTAAGGATGTGAACTTCAGGTGTACCAAAGTACATCTTGTCAGGGTGAATATGCAAGTTTAATAACAACCCAACTATCAGCCAAATATTTAATTTTTTGTTTAATTGATTTCTTAAAGCCTTACCTGGCTAGACAAATTTCAAGTTTCTGTCTAGTTTGCAAGGCCCTAGTAAGTTTTCAGTGGGGAAAATCTAGACGAGGAAAACTTTTTAAATACTTCAAGCCCTTGCTAGATTTCAGTACAAAACAATCTGTCAAGGGAAACTTTTCAAAGACTCGGGAGGCCCTGCCAGGGCCGGCCCCAGCCAAAATTGCGCCCTCTGCAAGATTTGTAGAAAGCGCCCCTTTTTTATATTTTCACACATACACTGATATACATGCATAAGCCTTATCCACATTACCCAGGAGGTAGACTTTCAATGCGTTTTTTATTGATTTTATGTATCAAATGTAATAAAAGTACATATTTAGAAAAAAAAAGTAAATAAATTAAAAACAAAATAAAATAAAAATATTTATACATACCTACATATACATATATACAAAATAAACAATATATAAACTGCATTTAAAAAAAATAAATTAATTAATTACTTTAAGAACAAAATAATATAAAAATATGTACATATGTATAACAAATAAATAGGAAGTTCAGTTAATTTTATTTAGGAAAAAGAGTAAAACTATAAACTTACGCAGCGAATAAATGAGCAGAAAGCTGGAAGAAAAGAACCAGTTAAAAATCTGGTCGCTAACCTCCAAGGCAGGGTGGGTATAGACCAAGGCTGAGAACACCACAGCCCCCTCTAATTGGTAATGTCCGTCCGCTTATGCGAGTTATTTGAATTCTTTTTTTTTGTTACTGATATTTTTTTTTTGGCATGAATAATATGTTAGTGATAGGAGAGACTGAGTGGAGTGAGTAAGTTCCCACCCATTTCCGGCGAGCTCTAGCCAACCATACGCAAGCATGCCACGCTCATGAAACTCAGCAAACAGTTTTCAATTTTCTTAAAATCCCTCTCAACCCTATTACAACTGGTTAAGAGGGAAACGTTTAAACTTGGAAACTTACTGTTCTGGCCTTATATTTTGCAAATTCAGAAATGAGATCATCAAAGTCTAAAATTTTTTTTTTTTTGTAAAAAGTTATTTTTTTTTGGTAACAAAGTTATTTTTTTTTATAAAAAAAGTTAATTATTTTGTAAAAAAGTTAATTTTTTTTTTGTAAAAAGTTTAATTTTTTTTGATCCGTTCTTAGTTCATCAACCATATTTTTTCGACAAGTCAGGCATGTAAGCCACCGTGGTCTTACTTTCGCAACCAGCTAGTTGTTTCCCAATAGGTCCGGAATATTCTCTAGGACCAGAAGTGCAACCATCTAATGTTAATAACAACTTTCGAAGAGGTAACTCATTGGCATGAGGCATACAAATACACCATTGTAGCGGTCTCTCCAAAAACTCCTCTAAATATTGAATCACGCCCCCCTTCCAACCAGTGTTAGTTGCAGTTCCGTCACATCCAATGCAGATCACGTCATATAAATTCCAACCTTGATGTTCTTATAAGGTTGTGATCGATGTGAAAATTCCTTTTGCGGTGCCACGACCTGGTGTTGTGTGTCCCAAATAAATTGATCCAGGTTCTGCCAAAATTGAGATGTGCTCTTCAAAAACTTCTTTGCGATGATAGCGCGCCCCTGTTTTCTCATTTATCAGGGTCTTGTCTTTTCGTCCATCAAAGTAAATGCTTTTTATAGCAATACCTCCAATATCTTTTGAAGCTTCTGTACGGGATTTAGATACAGCTCTGTGGATCTTGTTTTTGTCAATAACTAGAGTTAAATCTTTGGTAGAAACCAAGCCAACATCAGCCAAAACAACAGAAGCAACAGCAGCGGCAGATCGCGTTGATAAACCGTATCGATCACAGACCTTAGCAACTGTTGGCAACCTCAATGTATTCCGATTAGCTCTTGAAGTCGATGGTGCCTCTGTCGAAGGCATGTTTGTTGGGGATGCCTTTGTTATCGGATACGTTTCTGGTGAAGATTCGAGCACCGAGTCTTCTTCGCAGTTTCCTGAGACAGAATCGGTTTCTTGGGTAGAACACTTTTTTGCTTCCCTCTTTGACTCTTTAATTTGCCTCTGCTGTTGTTTCTTCAAGATAACTGTTTCCTTCTTGTCAACCCCGCTTATAACCATTTTCCTCTCATTTCTTTGATCCAACAAAAAACTTCTCTCATGGATGGGAACTTTCTTAGGTTTTAAACACGAACAAGTTTCAAATGAAGTGCATTTACAAGCAGCAACGTCGAAAAGCTTCTCGGATGACTCTAAAAAACACTTCAGTTTGTTTTTGAAACTATCATTTTGTTTGCTTTTGGGGTATCGCTTCAAAATACTGTACTTTTCGAAATAGGATTTCAGTAATTGAATAACTCGTTCCTTAGTTACAATTGGAATCGAAGCTTTCTTCCAAATATTGTTGATCTCTTCAGAAACAATCGCATATATATCTGAATGGGATGGATCCCTTCCGTTTCTCTTAAGTTTGAGGTCGTTCCTGACAAACAAAATAAATGTAATGACATCCCTTATAGTTGGTAGCTGCCGACCGTCAAGTTTTTTGTATGATTTGTATGATATAGCACAAGTAGTCCCACTACGTCTCAAAATCATTATTTAAAAAATCACAAAAATCGCTTTCAAAATTTTCCAACACACTTAACACAACCCGTAGAGGATCTCGAATGATCTGAAGACTTCAAAGTGTGGCTTTTATATAAGATCAGGTCTAAAAATTATGGAGTTCGACAACCCATTTAGTCATAAACAAGTGGTGAATGAAAAACCTCTACGTTTCCTCAATAAAACGCATATGTGGTTTTTCCCACATTTTTCCACAAAACGCCCACTTTTCAAACCGTTGAGTTTTAAATCTGACTTTAAAACCGGATTAAGTTGTGTATTTTTCAGGTAGAAAAAACAGGTAAAAAACCCAATATTATTCATAAAAATGTATCCCTATCTGGCATCAATGAATGAAGTCAGTTTGGTAGGTTAGGTAGGCCTCAAATTTTTGCCCTTTGTATAAATTTGCAGTACAAATTTTTCTTGAAAATCGGATACGTATAGAAAAATTACTTCAAATTACGTCAAATTTATTAAGCAGTGGTTTTAAGCTGAAGAAAAAAAAAATAATCACAATGGCGATATGCGCAAAAAAATTATTTAATATGGGACACCATATTGGTGGTATTTTCTTGAAACCTTATAGATTTGAAACCGCTGGAAACGTGTTGCTGCATGCAAACCGAAACGTCAAATATTTTGTTAACCTATTAAGATCAAAAAGTCAATATTTTATAGTAAATAGTAGTTCAGGAGCGGAAATTAGGGACAGCAAAATATCACCATAAAAATAACAATTTTTCAAAATTTTGAGGGTCGGTAGCACCCTCAAGATATATTTTAATTTTATTTTTTAAATTATTTTTGTAATCTTAGGCTAATTACGCAAGTTTTGAGAGGTCTTGTGTTCGGGAAATCAAAAAAAAAAATTGTCGGGACACCCTAATATACATACATTCATCCCTCGCAGCTTTCATTTTTTGCACTCTATTCTCCTTTTCCATTCTATTAAAATTTCCATCTCCTTTGTAAGGCCCCAGTTATAGCTATCATTGAAAACCATAATTGAAAAAGTTAACTGTTGATTTTGAGACCTTTCGAAAGTTTAATCACTGAATATTTTAATGCAGAAATATAGCTTACGACTTTTAAATTATTTCACCTTCAAAAAAAATTCATTTTGACCCATATCTTCCCCATAACGTAACTTTTAATTTTTCAATGATGAACTACCTTACCAATGTTCATTGAAAAAATTAAAAGTAACGTTATGGGGAAGATATGGGTCAAAATGAATTTATTTTGAAGGAGAAATAATTTTGAAGTCGTAAGCTATATTTCTGCATTAAAATATTCAATGTTTAAACTTTCGAAGGTCCTCAAAATCAACAGCTAACTTTTTCAATGATGGTTTTCAATGATAGCTATAACTGGCCCCTAAGCAGGCACTTAAAGGTACATTGTGCAATAAGAAAACCTGCACGCTCTGACCCATATGATTCCGTATAAATAATTTTTTTTTTTTTGAAGGTGAAATATTTGGAAATCAGGTAGGTAGGATTGAACTTGCATGGGTCTAGTGGGATTTTATAATTCTACGATATCTTGAGTTAAATTTTCCTTGATTGCAACAATGAAAGTGATGTTAGTTAGTGTGCAAGAAATAATTTAGCACGGTTGTGATGGATGTTATTTTGGGATTATTTGAAGAATGTTTGTGGTTAAAATACAAATGGCAGTACATATTTGTTTGCGCAAGATCAGATTACAATTTCTTGCTCCTGGTAATGCGCCCCCAGAATTTTGTGCCCTGTGCATTTGCACATCTTGCACATATGGCTGGTTCGGCCCTGGGCCCTGCCTAGTAAAAACTAGTTTGACATGATTCGTTTCCCCATCAGGAATGTCTCTTGTACACCAAAAACTAAAATTTTATAAGCACCATGCAATTTTAGTATCATACGAAACTTTTTTCTCTCTTTTATTTGTTTTCTTTTTCATATCACACGGCCTTCAGTTAATCAGATCAAAACAGAACATAACAGCACAGATTTGTGAGAAACGTCAGAAAAACGTCAGCTACCTAAAAAGCAATTACACAAAATACTGTTCTATGTATATGTACATAATGTATTTGTTATAAAATATGTTATGAAATGTAAGAGTATGAAACTTATTCCCTTTCGAAATACATTTTCTTGTTCGCCTTTGCTGCATTTGCTTTCCTCAGTTTTTGGGCCTAGACAGTATACCGGCTGTGGGGATTATAATTTTTTTTTTTTTTTTTTATTTGACTTAATTGGAGTTATGATCTAAAATTCTTGGGGCAGCGTACTGTATAGCTGAAAATATACTAAAATAAAACTTTTAGAGTTGACAGCTGCACCCACAATTCTTATACACTATGCAGCCAAGTTCTTTTTTTTTTAATATATTTATCAAAAATCCACTTCTTAGGCCGTGTGTCAATTGCGTTAAATTTGATCCCATGGCTAAATTTTGACATAACTGAGGTGAATACATTCATCAAAATTTAACTTGTGGATACATTTTGACGTTCGTATTAAACTTCTTGCACATTACTTACACCATCGACCATCAATTATACCTGGACTGCTAGGAGCCAAGATCACGATGGTCCCTTTATTAAAAATTGATACACTAGCGGCAATTTGAAAACGACTTAGTTTGTTCACAGTGGGTTAAATTTAGTATCTGACTTTCACACGCTCTTATTAACTAACGCTTGTCAACTAAAATTGGCTTATTAGCGATATCTATGATAAGGCCTTAAAGGCTCTCCCAAAGCAGTAAAACCATCTTCAATGCAATTTTTGTATGAGAAGGAGAATGACGATCGACTAGCAGTCCAGGTATACTAGGTCCATGACTGCCACTGTCAAAATGCTATTTTCGGGTTCAAGATCGTATCCAAAGCGATTTTGATAGATTTGTGTTGTTACTCCTTCTGAACTTCTGAAAAAAAGCTATTGCAACAACAATTCAAGGGGTCTGAACATTTTTGGATAGGTTGACACCGTCTCAGAAAGGTTCCTTAAAGCAAGGAACGACAATGGGAAATGTATGTTTTTAAAAATTCCATTTAATGCAATTGACACAGCAAAACCCTTCAATTTTATTCACCCTTACCCCTATAAAAACGGATCAAATTTAACTGGGATCAAATTTAACCAACATTTTAACGCAATTGACAGACGGCCTTAGGATCAGTTTGTGCTCAGCTGATCATCTTTTTAACCCATGATTATTGGGACTGGTAGCTGTTTAAATGTTTTCGTTTATATTTTTTGTTCAAAAATCTAAAGTTTAAGTTACTAATCATGGAAGTTGCTAATGAGCCCATTTAATTTGATATGTGTTAATACTTAATTATAGAACCTGTAGAAGTCTTATGACAAATTTAACCCCACTGTGAACAGATTGACACTTAGAATTCTAGTTCTAAGACCATAATGAAAATTTTAACTGTAGATTAAAGCTAAAACAAATCCCAAATCACAAAAAAGCACGAAACTTAAACTCAACGACCAGATTTTCTTCACCCATTTAAGTAGAGATTTGTTCGCCTCAGGATGCAGTAAGTCTTTTATATACAAAAGTTGACAGACAAAGTTCAATTTTCCCATAAACAAAGTTCCATGATGGAAGCAAAGCACATCACAGCACAGCACTTAAAGGCAGGAATTCTAATTAGTCTTTTTAATAAATATTTGCGAGACTTTTCTAGATGGGTGCCTTTGTAAAGTTAAATTCTACACTAATTCGACAAAGTTTTTGAATCCTTCTGCTACATAGGTGTACAATACAGAATAGAAACTGTGTTGCAAAGATGGATGGTTATGAGATGTTGCATTCTGAATAGGAAGAAGTTTTTTTTTTGTATGCGCGTTACAAACAATGTAAGGTTGAATTTTAAGAAATAATTGCATTTAACTTTCTCACTACCTACGTGACATCATCATGTTCTAATTATCATATTTTTTTTTGTATACCCTTAGCAAAAAAAGATCTTAAAATTAACAGCAAAAATGTTTATCAAAATTCTGATGGTGATTATGTTGTTGTATGTATACTTATGCATAGCTATGTTGTACACAATATAAACAAACTAAGATACTGAACATATGAAGTAAGACAGACGAAGTTCCATTTCGAAATAAAATTAAAAACTTACAACAGTTTCCCTAAAACTTCTTCAAAATATTTCTTCATTTGCTTAATACAAAAATATGTTCATCCTATACATGTATTTTTGAATTTTATATGTGAAAACAAAAGAAGTTTTTCGTAGAATCGGCGGCAACGAAATACAGCAAAGAATCATCAAAAGATATTTTCTCGTTGTTCACAGTGCCTTTTCCAACGTTATAGTTTCCATGGTTTGTGGTTTATTGGATACATTTTTATCATTATTTTTTTTTTTTTTTGACAATCAAAGTGTTCCCTTCTTCTTTCTGCTGTCTTCTTTCGTTTGTTTTAAAAAAAAATATACTCCTCAAATTGTATTTGCTTTCCCAAACTGTAGTAGCCCCTAGCGTAATGGTTAGTGCGTTCAACTGTCACGCTGGAGGGGTGGGTTCGCTTCCCAGCTTCGTCCACCTAAAAACTAAAAAGTTTTTTCAGGCTACTGCCTCCTCCAAGAGTATCACTTTGCACGAATAAGTGCTTCTCGTCTGACCGTTCGGATTCGGCATAAAATTGTAGGTCCCTTTCATTCCTGTCGATAGACGCACACAGGAATGGTTGCGAGTTGTTAGTCACTAGACCCTGGTTCTTCATGACCCGTTGTGCCACCCGATTTATTTATTTTCGCCACAGTTTTTCGAAATATAATTTAAATACAACAATATGTAGGTATTATTAAAAACCAGAGTTGCAAAAGCTTAATATCTTTTTTAGCTTAACCCCTCGTCAATCAATTTTCTTGCACAGAATGAATTTAATGCTACTTTCTAACTATGCTTCTAATATGCAATCTTTTTACCATTTATTGTTGCAAAATTTAAAATGGTTTACAAGTTTAAAAAATGTACTGCTATATTTTTTACTTGAGATATACAGTCGTGGCGGCATGCGTTCTGCCTGCAGTAGCCAAGATAATAGCAAGGATAATATTGGACCGAATTAAAGACCACCTCGAAGAAACACTCGAAGCCGAACAAGCAGGATTCCGCACTGGAACTTCCTGTGTGGATCACATCAACACCTTGCGGATCATCATCGAACAGTGCGTTGAACATCGATCACCACTTCACCTGCTGTTCATCGATTTTGAAAAGGCGTTCGACAGTGTCAATAGAGAATTTATGTGGCTTGCTTGGCGCAGGAAGGGCATCCCAGATAAATTGATTGCTATTATCAAGGCTACATATGATGGATCCAAATGTCACAATTTGTACAAAGGTAGGCTGTCAGAGGAGTTTGAAATCCAAAGTGGGGTTAGGCAAGGCTGTATACTGTCACCAATACTGTTCTTGTTGGTGATAAGTGACGTACTGCACGCAGCTTTGTCAAATGGAAATGGAGGAATTCAGTGGACTCTGCAATCTCACCTCAAACATCTGGACTACGCGGACGACGTATGATTACTCTCTCATAGGATCATGGATCTCCATCAAATGACAACAAGGGTGGAGAGAGAAGCAGAAATCGTAGGGCTTAAGATCAACTCGGCAAAAACTAAAAGGATCAGCCTTGGAACTTCCTCATCAATCCAAGTAAATATTTCTGGACAACCAGTAGAGATGGTAGAGGATTTCCAATATCTTGGGAGTATTGTCTCTACGGTGGCGGAACTGAACTGGACGTAAACAGCCGAATCAGAAAAGCAAAGGCTTCGTTCGGAATGCTGTCCAAAATATGGAGAAACAACTCGTTTAGCTTAAAGACTGCTTTACGGGTGCAGCACTTGGAAAGTCACTGACACTACTAGAAAGCTGCAAACGTTCGTTAATAGATGTCTACGAAACATTTTGAGGATTTTCTGGCCCAACCGTATCTCCAATACCGAAATTTATGCGAGAACGGGTCAGGAGCCCATAGACTCCATTATACGAAGAAGAAAGTGGCAGTGGATTGGCCATACGCTTCGAAAAGGCGATAAGTCCAATGCATCTCAAGCAATGCAGTGGAACCCGCTCACACAGGAGGGAAGACAAGTGGGCCGGCCTAGAAGTACATGGCGACGAACGGTCGAACAGGAATCGCCACGACTGGAGAAGCTGAAATAAATTTCCAGAAATCGTACACGATGGCGCATAGGAGTAGTGGATGCCCTATGTCCCGTAAGGGAAACATCACGCATGTAGTAGGTCAGAGGACCTAACAGTCCGGGAACCCGTGACAGATTTTAATGACCAATAGAACTACAGCTTATCTTTTGGTATATGCTTAATTTGACGTTTGAACCCTAGTGAAAGTCAGCTGGCGGACCATGGGTGGGTGTGGCTGCAGCAGCCCCCATACATGTAAAAGAAAAAAGTTGGGTTGCGACTCCACCAAAGCTGAAATTTGGTTATATGATAGTTAACACCTTATATTATCCAAAAACAAAAGTCAGCTGGCTGTATATGAGTGGAAAGACCGTCAGCTGACGTAGTGAAGTAGCAAGCATAGAACCACGGTAAGAAGCAATGCTCACAATTCACTACGTCAGCTGACGGCCTTTCCACCCACATATAACCAGCTGACTTTTGTTTTTGCATAATATGAGGTGTTAACTATGATATAACCAAATTTCAGCTTCAGTTAATAGCTACACCTGCTTAAAATTATTTGTTTTGTCTCTATAAGGATGCTTATAGTAAAGCACAGGTAACTGTTCTTTAAAATATCATAAAATAGAACAATTACTGAAAATACTCGAACAATCGTTTAATTTTTAAGCTGTCTTCGACTACACAGCTCTACAAGGGTTTGAAAACAAGCAGGTAATATTCTGTAAAGGGATCGCACCAGCGACCACTTAACTAATTGCCGCAAAACAATTAAGAATACATTCAACCTGCTTCGATACTTGATACTCGGTTTCCCGTCCATGTCTATCGCACATACTTTGTCCCGTCGCGTCGGTCGCCGCGTCGGCTATAGCTATAGCTATAGAGCCGAATCATAATAAAAAAAATATTCATATTTCTATTGTCACACTTTGTGCATAAGATACTCATATAGTTCAACCGGTACCTTCAGTGCACGAACTATAGGAGAAATAAAAGATAAACAAAAATACTCATTTAGTGCACGAGTATTTTTGTATTTCCAATTTCAAGTGTCGTTGATTTTTGAAGCAAATGCATGGTATGGTCAAATGCTGATTGTGCATATTGTGGGTATATCGATAGAACGTTATCGATTATCGAAGTATGGTTGGATGTATACGAAGACAAATAATTTTGTGTATAAATAGGAATAAAAAAAATATATCAAAGCACTTCAAACTCTGAAGCCAACTAAGTCGATTCTTTTACTGAGCAACTCGCTGGAGGTTCGATTAAGTCAAATTCAGTAGAAACCGAACAGATCAGAGTAGGTCCTAAACCTCTAACCACCGAAGAGTATTTGAGGCGAAATACTATCCGTGCTGCAGAACCAATTCCAGTACTCTCAACTCCAAAGGTACGAGCGGGAAAGAGGGTGCAGCTCAAGAAACACCTAATTGAACTGTATCGGTTGGCATACATACCTGGCCAACCTAGCGACGTAAGGCAAAAATACTTGCACCAGATCCAGCAAGTGAAGGGAGCAATCCAAACTACAGGAGCAGATCTCTTATTTCTTTTTATTAAAGAAAATTAAAAAAAATAAACCTGATACAACGTTTGAGCCATCTATAGATATGATGGTAAATGATTTCGATGACGAATAAACACTTACTGAAGAATAAGCTTTAGCTGAACTAGAGACACAAGATCCATCTGAAGTCATTGTTATTGAAGAAAGTGAAGATGAAGTCGAAATATTAAAAACAGAACAAGATACGGATGTTGGAGAAGATGCAACTGTTGGAGAACAAGAAAATGAACTAAAAACTTACGTTTTTGAAGAAAACGATTAGGAAGAGGAAGAAGCAGAGTTTTATGATTGCAGTTATGAAGATCGTCTACCTGAACATACAAAATTTTGTCTTAATCAAGGCCCACCTTCGAAGAAACAACATCACCACAATTTTTCTATCATGAGCGAAACAAACCGTTCGTCTGGAGGTAATCATAACCTCCATTCAAATTCAAAAAAGTCTTCCCCTTATAAGCGATCACATCGTCGACGAAGTAGTTTACTATCCGGGAGCAAATCTAAACACCATCATCACCATCGTCATACCCATGATACTTCTAGTATTTTTACAAAAAAGTCCAATTCGGAGACATCATCGTCAGGAAAAATTGGCCGAAACAACTTTTCAAACCCCTCTTTCTCGTCGTCAACTCGGGAGCATCCTCTTCATTAACCGTTAACAATACGTTAGAAAATCATTCTAACAAAAAATGATTCATCCTTAAATATCCAAAACTTTAAAATAAAAAAAGAAAATTATTATAAAAATGTATATAAATATATATATATAATGTATATAAATATATATATATATAATGTATGTTTATGTGTATGGCTGTGGTGTCAAATATTGATATAAATATATATATATATTATATATAAAATAAGATTTTAAACTTAAATGCATTCTGATGCATAATGATTCAAAGAATCGAAATTTAAAATTGAATTGAAATAGTAGCTAGATAAGTGGGGAATAAATTAATTTGATTTATCACACACTAAATGCAAACAAAATCATAGATTTGCACATATAAAAAAATGATTAATTTGCATACACAAATTTTTATTTGTATGTTTTAAAGAGAAACCCCTTAACAACATTAATATAAACACATTGACTGTCAAGCTAAGTTTGATATATTTTTATTTTTCTGTACTATTTAAAATTATTACTGAGATTGAAAAGGTACTGAATGTTTTTTGTTCGTTGAAATATTAATTTTAGTTTGTTTACCTATGATTTTTTTTATTTCTTTGTCTTTGATAGAAATAGATTGCCTAGGAACACGTTGGCCCTTATATTATTTTTTATTGAATTCCGTTCTATCAACCCTGTTTCTTTTCTCATTTTTTAAATGAAAAAAAAAAAAACTGACGAACAATTCATAACCAAACTGTTGAAATTACCAGAAAATGGGCTTAAAGTCATAGAGCTGAAGATTGTTGACAACTTCGAGGAAGATTTAGTTAACTTCAAAGATATGGACATTATCATTGGTCCCAACAAGGTTTTGGCGTATATTCCAAAAGAAAATTGTTTACTCCTAAAGAAGTCCAAGGACAGCACTACAACCCAATCGTCAGTATTTGGAAAAATATTGTCGAAGGATGTGCGGAAACTCTGCGGATCGAATTGTATTAAAAAGATATATATTACTAAAAATGAAATAAAGAAGCTCGTATGCGGCCGCAAAGAGAGCAATATTAATGAATTGAAAAAATTATAAGGAGAAATATTTAAAGAAAGTAACAAATATTAAAGTGCACATTATAGGAAAAAATATCGAAATAACTGATCCTTGTAAAAAGAAATTAATACTTAATGACTACCACATTCTTCCAACCAGTGGACATGCAGGAATAAACCGCATGCTACAAAATATAAAGAAAAAATACTTTTGGACAGGTATGCAAAACGATGTGACGACATTCGTAAGGCATTGCCCAATTTGTCAACGAAATAAATATATTTAGCCAAAAAAGCAACCAATGACTATCACATCAACAGCCGAATAGGGTTTTGACAAACTATTTTTAGATCTCGTAGGACCCTTAGAAGAATTAGAAGATGGATTCAAGTATATCTTAACTATACAAGATGAACTAACCAAATTCACCGAAGCAGTACCCATTTCAAACAAGAAGCAAGTACAGTGGCAAAAGCTCTAGTAGAAGGTTTTATTTTAAGATACGGAGTTCCACACACAGTA
This sequence comes from Melangyna quadrimaculata, assembly GCA_949320155.1. Classification (NCBI taxonomy): domain Eukaryota; kingdom Metazoa; phylum Arthropoda; class Insecta; order Diptera; family Syrphidae; genus Melangyna; species Melangyna quadrimaculata. The sequence goes on from OX439483.1 coordinate 387,971,449, forward strand.
GCCTCCGATCAGGGAACTGAATTTCTAAATCAGGTTTTCCAAAAAATATGTTAATTATTAAAAATAGAACAGTTGCAATCTACAGCGTATCACCATGAGAGCATAGGAGCTTTAGAGAACTCCCATAAAGTTTTAGGAGCATATCTGAGAAGCTACGTTTCTGTTATAATACATCAGTACACTCAGAAACCGGATATACACATTTCGAACTAATATTCGGAAGACAGTGTAACTTACCATCAAATTTGGTTAAGCTGGAAGAACCTGTGTACAACTATGACGATTATGTGATCGAGTTAAAACATAAATTACAAATCGCTCATAAAGATGCTCGAGAAACTCTGATAGGCAAAAAGATAGCAAGAAAAAATAGATTTGATCTAGAGGAGTGAACAAAAAGCTCAAATTTTGAAATAGGAAGTTAAAATTGTCCGATATTCTTATTATACATAACATTATTTTTTAAATTAAATTAATAGGTATGTATGTATGTATTATTAATTATTTTGAATTGAATAAATGAAACTGTGCATATAAGCGCATCTTACTATAAATAGTTTTGAACTTTTAAATTTAATATTACTATTAAAAAGATATATATTATTAAATATTATTATTAATATTATTATTACTATTTGTTATGTTAATTGCAAATAAAAAAAAATTTAACATCTCCCCGTGAATATAAGTTGGTTTTACTGTACTAAGTTTTGAAATGTATATTAAATACAAAATAAAAAAATATTTTATAAATATTTCAATTGTTTTGTACTTAATTTATATATTTTTACAAATAATATTACAAAATAACTTGTTTTTTTTTGGAAAATGTTGGTATTTTGAAATTTAAAAAATTTTGAGCTGAGAGCGTCAATTTTTGAAGTGTTAACTTTTTTAAAATTTTATTTCATAAATTTCTTGATTAAAATGCTGTCTAGCCTCCACTAATAATTAATTTTTAGCTTTACCAATTTGTCTTGCCTACGCAATGTTTTCAAATTTTAATGAAGAAAATGGGTATTTTATTTTGTGTTCATTTAATTTGTATGTTTACTATAAAACCCTTTGAGTTCAGCCAATAAAATAAAGTTTAAATCTGAGCAATTCCGCTCAATAAATAAAATGCGTCATACACAAAGTCTATAAATTACGATTTAGACTGCACTCATATAATACACGTTTTGCAGAATAACTTTAGAAAGGTAATACCACCGAAGCTGAAATTTGGTTACATGATATTTAACACCTTATATTATGCAAAAACAAAAGTCAGCTGGCTGTATGTGGGTGGAAAGACCGTCAGCTGACGTAGTGAATTGTGAGCATGGCTTCTTACCGTGGTTCTATGCGTGCATACTTTACTACGTCAGGTCTTTCCACCCGCATACAGCCAGCTGACTTTTGTTTTTGCATAATATAAGGTGTTAACTATAATATAACCAAATTTCAGCTTTGGTGGAGTCGCAGCTCAACTTTTTTTTTTACATGTTTGGGGGCTGCTGTAGCCACACCAAATCGTATTAAAAGTAGAGCTCAGCAGAATTTGGATTTTACGTAGATGAAAATTCGGATCACGCCATACACCCAAGTCAAATAAATAATTTCGAAATCATCACGGCAGTCCCAGTTACAATGCAATTCAATATTCTTTACCTATTAATTTTAAACTTTTATACGTAAATGACTACCCCTATTCAATAACTAGGCTACCATTTTTAGTTATGTTAAAAATTCCGTGTACCAGTCGATAGGTACATGATGTATCCCCATTGAGTTCTTGAATGGAAATTCATTTTGAGCTTTTGCGATTTTTTCACCGCCGATATTTATGCAGTTCATAAAATATTTGCAAGTTGAAAATGGCTTACAACAGTGTTAAATAAAGAAGCGACTATGCTTCGCTTACCACCATATTCCCAACTTATCCTTGTACCAACTGAATATTTTATGAATTTTGTTGTTTTCATAAAAACTCGGCCGATGCTCAATTGTAGCCTCAAACCATATTGGCAATTTTTTTTTTTTTTTTTTTTTGTGGCAATGCATGTGTGTAAAATCCACGTGTGAGTTGTGGCTACCATTGTTTACACGTGCCATTTTGTATGGATATTTATTTTTACTACTGTCCTACAAAATAGGTTTATCTTGTTTGCATGTGAAATTTTTCCGGCCAATTTTGCCTTAGGCTTTTTGTATAAAACAATGCGAGCAGTGCAGTGTAGTTACCTATAGTTTTTGCAATGTAATGATGCTATTTTTTTTTATTGTTCAACCTCCCTTGTCGATTATTTCCACTCGCTTTTGGCGATAAGTGTGTGTAATAAAAAAATTGAAGCCTTGAAGCAGATTTATTATGCAGTAAAGAGTTTTCTATCTCAGAATACTTGACTTGTGATATCTCTCCCAAAGGTTCTTTTGTTTTTGACAGAAAATAAAGTAACAAACATTTGTGGTTTACCTACATATCTACACACATGTAGGCCATCTTACATCTGAACAAAAAGAATTTATTTCCAGATAAACTTAGATATTGGAATTGGAAAAAAAAACTATTGCATGGATATTACTTTACCTACATTTTTCTACAAATGTTATAGTACAAGAGCCGACAGCAAATTTGGGAGTGGATGTATAACCAGAATCTGAGTATGAAGGTTTATAGGTGCATATTTTGCGATATCGAAATCAAAAGTCTGCCAGGTTTTTATTTCAGCCTTTGGCGGGGGTGGGGGGGTGTTGAAAATAGAGATTTTCTAAAATTCTTATCAGGGGTATCATCACTTCCATCAATTTCTTGAAAATTCATTATGATGCTCTGTCATTTTCCTTAAATCAAAACACCTTAATCTTGGTGATATGACCAGTAGAACTCAAGATATAAGCTTTTCGTTTAACCTTAATCGCCTTTTTTTGGAGACTTTGTTTTGTTGATTTTTTGCGGTTGATAAATCTCCAAGAAAAAACCGAATAGGCTCGCTTACAAAGTTTATATCTTGAGTTCCATTAGTCATATCACCAAGATTAAGGTGTTTGGACTTAGGGAAAATGACAGAGCATCACAAAATATTTTTAAAAAATTGATGGAAGTGATAATACCCATGAAAAGAATTTTAGAAAATCTCTATTTTCAAACCCCCACCCCTGCCAAAGGCTGAACAAAAAACCTACCAGGCTTTTGATTTCGATATCACAAAATATGCACCTATAAGCCCTCATACTCAGATTTTGGTTATACATCCACTCCCGAAATTTGCTGTCAGCTCTTAGACTATAAGGGTAGTTTATATGGAACAATATATTGTACAACAAAGCTTGGAAAGTGCTTGTAAATTTTTCAAAACCACGCAGCAAAAGTGATTCAAGCCGTTGCACAGTGGTCCGTTCGTTGAATTCTGTGGACAAAAATCTTTTCCCACGTCAATTATTCTTGAAGGAAATTAATGAAATTTGGTACACTCAATGATTTGGGGACGCAGCCTATGTTTTGGTACTTTAATTGGGGGCTTCACAATTTAGGCCAGAACATGCTTTGAAATGTAAAAGTTCCAAAGAAAGCCTTTTCAAAGCTAGGAATCTTATGAAATTTATGTTTGAAATGTCTTAATATATGTGATGTGTCCATATGTGTACTAAAATATAAAAATGGTCCAACATAAATATGTAGTAAATTTAATCCAAAATGTTCCGCCAATTTCACGCAGGGCAAAAACAAAATGCGGCGGGGCAAAAAAAAAAAAAAATGCGCCTGGCGTTTATTTTTGCCCACGGCATTTTTTTTTACCCCGTGGCATTTTTTTTTGCCCCGCGGCATTTATTTTTGCCCCACGGCATTTATTTTTGCCCCGCGGCAATTGTTTTTGCCCCGCGGCAATTGTTTTTGCCCCGCGGCAATTATTTTTGTCCCGCGGCATTTTTTTTTGCCCACTATGTTCGATTTGATTTTATCTATCTGCGGGCTGGTTCGAGTATCACCAAATAAAAATGTGTTCTCATCAAAATCAGAAGTAGGTACATATTTTGATATTTTTCGAACCAAGTTCTACTGTTTACGAACTGGTTTATTGCGTTTACTCGCACATTTCAATATTAAATTTAAAAAAACAAAGTAGTGAAATTTAGAAAGAAATTTTGGAGTGATTGACATATGTTCAAACATAATGTAAGGTATGTGTCGTAAAGAAAAATGATGTTCGAGTAGTAAATGTCAGCTTGATTTCACTGTCTGCGGAGATTAGTCGAACCAAGTTTAATCGCTCATGCTCATGCTCAAGGTAAGGTGTTAAGCACCTACTTTACATTTTAACTAATTTAATATTAATTAACTTTTAAAATTTGATACTTTTGTAAGCACCTATATATACCGCCCACCGAGTAACTCCCCCACACTAAAGAAGATTATACAGAAATACTATTTCGCCAACTTACTGGCTATCTGATCCTAACAAAATGACAGTACCTACTTATTGACTTTTTCGTAGCTAAAGGCAATAAACAAAATAGTCACTAAGTAGAACAATTTATTGCTGAAGAAGTTACTCCAATTATTATGAACAGAAGCGAAACTGAAATAAAATACCCTGTAGAAATAAAGGAGCTCATACTCATATTAGAAACAAGAAGAGCTCGTAGAATAGGCAGGCTACGAGATTTCCATCAGGCAGTATTTAATCGTCTTAGCAACAAATTAAAAAAGAATCGTTAGTTCAAAAATGATTCACTGAGTAGAGCCCTTTAACACAAGGAAACTGAGTTGCCAGAAACTAGCTGTTGCGTAGGCGAGAAGGATGTGTAGGGAGATTTTTCCCTACCCCTTACGCCCTTCTTACGCGTTCGACTGTCACGCTGGAGGTCTGGGTTCTCTTCCCAGCCTCATCCACCTAAAAACAAAAGTTTTTTTCAGGGCTACTGCCTCTTGCTTGGGAGAAGAAAACTCGAAGAAAAAATAACGTCGAGTTTGTTAGAAAAGGCGAATGGTGATATTGTAGATGTTTAAAAAAAAAGTTTTCTGTGATAATTGATGAGAAAACAGAAGTCAGTTCCTCAAAGTGCTTATGTGTCGTGGTAAGGTATTTTGATTTCAAGTATGGTAAAGTAAGAGATAGATATCTTTCCTTTAATTGAGCTGTTTGAGGTTTGATGCTAAATATATTTTTAACGTAATATTTAAGTGCTTTAATGCTCTGTCAATACCGTTTCAAAATTTTATTGGTTTTGCCTCAGACAATGCTGCTGTGATGGTTGGCAAAAAAAATGGAGTTTGATCTCTTTTTTTTAAATGAATATCCAAATATGTTTACTTTAGGTAATATATGCCATTCTTTATAGGTCAGAGGAACTGCCGCACCTAAAAAAATGCCTCAGAGTATTGAGGTTTTCCTTAAAAACATCTGTATTTACTTTTCACATAGCCCAAAGAAGCAAATCCAATTTAAAGAGTTTCAAGAATATTTTAACGTTGAAAAACATAAGATTTTAAAAACTTCTTTTACTAGGTGGCTAGCTCTTGAATAGGTTGTGGCAAGAAGACTAGAACAGTGGACTGCATTGTGACAATATTTTTTGGAGAATGCTTATGAATCTTCTGACAGCAACCTAGATCTTGATCACAAGATTCAAGAAGAGCTAAACGATACCACAAAGTTGTATTTATTATTTCTAGTCCATGTTTATAGTTAACCTAAGCAACTTAAATTAGAATTCCAATCTCAGTCCGTCCGGATTCATACATTTTTGACATACGTAAAACCTTTCTACAAAACTAAAAGTATTTTACAAAATTTTATCAAATCGGAGTTTTTTTTTAAATATTGACTCTGTATAGTATATTGGGGCTAAGGCTGAATTTTTTTATTAAAACAAACAAAATTGAAATAAATCAATTAATTGAATTTAAAAGTGTTTGTTGAGAATATTATAAGATCTGTGTGCGCAAATTTCATAGCGAATCGTTTTTAATGACGAAATTTTGAAATCTATACAAGGCATTGACCCTTTAAATTTAGCAGAAAGTGCAACTACAATAATTTCTTCCATTCCTGATTTGATAAATGAAAATGAAATCGAAAACCTAGACATGGAGTGGCGGACACTTTTTTAACAACCCATGGTTTCTAGTTCTTTAGAAATAGAAAAATTTTGGTCAGAAATATTATAATTTCTTCCATTCCTGATTTGATAAATGAAAATGAAATCGAAAACCTAGACATGGAGTGGCGGACACTTTTTTAACAACCCATGGTTTCTAGTTCTTTAGAAATAGAAAAATTTTGGTCAGAAATATTTTTCGTAAAAAATACCCGTAATGAAACGCTTTTCCCTCTGACAAAAGGTTTTGTAAGTGCATTGTTAAGTCTTCCACACAACAGCGCAGCGACAGAACGAGTTTTTTCCCAGCTGTTTCTCATTAATGATAATAAACGGAACAGATTGGAAGTAAATAGATTAGGCGTTTTTCTTTTTTATCCAGAAAAGAGTTCTGAACATCCTGTGAACAAAGCACGTTCTGAGCGCTCAGAATTATTTTTGAAACACACCTGAACATTTAGCTGTTATATTACTAAAGAAATTAAAGGACAGTCATGTTTCTCGTCCAGTTCAAGCCTCTTGAAATAAAACTAAGCCTTAACAAATATATTTTATTAGTTATTTCTTATGTAAACTTACCTTCTGCACTAGAGATTGAGATATTTTTTTAATTCTACCTGTCAAATGCTTGTGTTCAGCTTTCAACTCGGTCTGCTCCTTTGTTTTATTCTGAGCTCATAGAGTGCGCTCTGAACAAGCTCAGAACACGTTCAGAACGAAAAATGGAACACAAATTTGAAGCTCTGAACGTTCAGAAGTAAAAAAAAAATTTTTTTTGTTTGCCAGTCCAGGCTCTTCGCTGAACTAAAAAAGAAAAACGCTTATTAAATGCAATTATGAGTTGCAAGGAAATATTAAATGGAGTTTAATCCTTCAAAACAACTTTTGAAATCGTATACAAAATAATGTGTGTTTCTTTTTTATATTTTTGTTACACTTACCAAATTATATGAATCAAAATCCCTTGCTTTAAATGATAATTTATTTATTTATGCTTTTTTTTAACTGAATTTATTTTTTGATGATTTTTTTTTAAATAAAGTTATAAAGTTTTTGTAGACTATAAAATGTCTGTACTACTTTTTTGTTCCAAATACTCCCCTTTTTTGACTGCAGTACTACCTTCTAATATTTTTCTCCGGCAACACTGATTTCAGCTCACAGATTATTTGCATTTTTCAACTGTTTGACAGTGCGCGCCACCTGTTATGGGTTTTTCCTCTGCTGCGACACTATCGGGGTTGGATTCGAAGACTCGTCGGGCAGGTGCGTTGCTGTCCATACGCTCCACGTGCCCCAGCCATCTTAGCCGCTGTATTTTCAGCTTTTTGACCAGGTAAACGTCGCTGTACAGCCCGTATAATTCGTCGTTGAATCTTCTACTCCACACTCCATCGATACAAACCGGACCGAAAATCACACGAAGAATCTTCCTATCAAAGCACCCTAGCATACTTTCATCCGATTTTTTCAATGTCCATGCTTCTGCCCAATAGAGCAGGACTAGGATGATTAAGGTCTTGTATAAAGTCTCCTTAGTTCTCTGCGAGAGAGCGTTACTAATTAAATTCCTTGTAAGCCCGAAGAAACAGTGGTTGACAAGAGTTATTCCTCCTTTTCTCTGCACTGAAGTCATTTTGCGAGGTTTGTACCGGTGGTGTTGACTTGTGCATAGCGTACAATTGCTTCAAGAACGATGTAAAATAGGTTGCATCATACGCGTCGGCACACACTGATAGGGGCCGATCAGATTGTTGACAAAAGGTTTTAGGCGGTCACACAGGATAGCCGGAAAGATTTTATAAGAGACGTTTAAGAGTCTTATTCCTCTGTAGTTGGTGCATTTCAAAACATCTCCTTTTTTATGGTTGGGGCACACTATACTGAGGTTCCATTCATCGGGCATACTTTCCCCCGACCAAATTTTGCAGGTGAGTTGGTGTATGCTCCTAACCAATTGATCTTCCGCTAGTTTGAATAGTTCGGCTGGTAAGCCATCCGCACCAGCAGCTTTATACGATATCGTATGCAGTGTTGCCAAGTCGAAATTCCAAATAAAGTCAAATCTGACTTTTTGACTTTATTTGTCTCTTCCAAATCAAGTCAAAAAAAGCCAAGTATTTGAAAATTTTGTTTCTATTAAAAAAAAAGTCAAATATCAAAATACCAAATATTAATGATAACATTAATACATTTTATTAATTATAAACAAAACATATTCAACTTCAATTCAACGAGTTAATTAAAATAAATAATATTTCATAAATTATTATTATATAAAAATGGGTATGTACATATGTAGGTACTTAAGTTAAGGTACCTTTAGTTAAAGATCTTCAAATTCTGAGCTATCACATTCAATTTCATTGGTTATATCTATATTTTTGTATATAGCATATGTTCCAACTTTTTTTTTACTTCTGCAGGAATTCCAAAGTTATTGCAACAGTTTTTATTGCGCAAATGATTTCTTGTCGTCAAAAGAGAATAAGTTAACAAGAGCTGCATTCTGTTTCTTAGTTTCGTTTTGATAAAATTGAATTGACTAAAAATTCTTTCTACTTCTGCATTGGAAATTGGCAAAACCAATATTGATATAGAAAACTTCGCCAACTCTTTAAATGGATTTTCTCCACTGGCATCCTAACACGAATAAACTTCGCACCAGAAAGGCACTGTCTCTTTTATGTTTTGCTCCACTGGCTTAAAATCTTTTCTTTTGAATCAGGCTCAACCTTCATTTCTTCAAGAACTGGAAGCAATGAGCTTTTGTTCTGGAAAAGGCATGTGTCGACAGAAAGCATGCTGATCTTTTTGAGAATTTTAAGATTATTTGGCACTCATTGCTGTAATTCTTTTATTAGTTTAATAATAAAACTTTTGCACTTTTTTCTAAAAATATGAATTTCTTCTCGTATGGACACAACGAACATATTAACACCAAACATTAAAATTCCAATGTGGACAGGCACTAACTTCATTGATTGCAGTTCATAGTATAACACATTACACTCGGCCTACACTGAAGTTGAAATGTATTTTAAAATATTTTAACATAAAGTTAAGTTGCATATTGAATTATTGAATAAAGTCAAAAAACAAGTCAAAACACTTTTGACAAGATTTGTATTTCATTTCATTTCAACAGCGATGAAATCTTGTTAAACTTGACATGAAACAGGTCAAAACGGCAACACTGATCGTATGGATATCGCCATCCGCACTTCGGTTAGGTCGGATGGACGGAACTGTTTGCCAACATCGTCCAAGTTGAATGAACACCTTATATTGGCTGCTACGACATAAATAGTCATCCTTACATAAAAATAGGTCTAGCCATGAGACGAGACCCTGCGAGACTTTTGTAAGTCTCGTCTCGTCTCGGTCTCGTTTAAATCGAAAATTTTCAGTCTCGTCTAATTAAGTCTCGTCTCGGTCTCGTCTCCGAAAAATACGATTTCCGGTCAACCTGTTGGTTATTGGAACGAAATATTTTCGATTATAGTTTGAAAACGTGCAGAAGAAAATAAATATTTAACTGAAATTGGATTTTTTAATTTATTAGACTCTTTGTTAATTTCGGTCCAAATATGCAGTCTCGTCTTGGTCTCGTCTCGGTTGCTTAAAAAACAGTCTCGCCTCGGTCTCTTTATGCGAGACCGAGATCGAGACCGAGACTTTTCTCGTCTCGTGGCCAGCCCTACATAAAAAGGACAATAACTTTTTTTAGATCATCTAACTTTACCGCCTTGTTTGTGAGTTCAATGGATTAAAAAATGCCCTGTCGTATTTAACCTGTACTTTTTTTCTTTTAAGGGAATTTTTCATTTGGAGTCCATATCATTGGGTGTCCTTTGGGTTGGAATTGTATCACCTCCACTCTGACTGGCAATGCTCAGCAATGGAAGTACCCCATTATCACACGTCTCTTAATATATTCATGTTCAAGGAGACTTGTTATTTTCCAAATAAGCGAACCTTTAACCAAATTTATAATGTATCGATCGTCCCCAGTCCATCCAAACTTTCAGTATCTTGGAAATTCCAACATTCCGAGTGGCAATCACAGATTCAAATCAGACCACTTCTTGCTAATATCTCAAGCTCAGATGTGGATATCCATGACATCTCACCAGTGTTGCCATAATCTTAAATTTCATAACGCTAAATTTCAAATTTTATAATGCTAGATCGTATAGGCGCTCCAAAAACAAAATGCTTGATTTCAAAATCCATATAAAAACGTCAAAAAACAAACATTTTATAAAAATTCAAAATAAATATTTGTTTTCTCATAAATACCTACCTAACATACATACATACATACATAGGTAATATCTCCTTATGTAACAAAAAAAAACAAAAACGAAAACAAAACAAAATTAATTCAAAAATAACAAAACCTAAAGTAAATAGGTAAAAGAAACTTTTACAGCAAACTATTTTTAAGTAAGAACATGTTTTAGTAGTTAATTATTTAATTTTAAATCAGTCAGACTTATAACATTCTTATTTTTATAATATCTTATCTATTTTATGATTTTAATTAAATAATGAGTTAGCCCAAAGTGCTTCATACAAATAATCTTCTTCCCCCTTAAGTTTTTCATACTTCGTCGAGGCTCCAACTTCCTCTATAACACTTCTTGAAACCTTATACGAAAAGTTCCATTTATCTTCTATCTCTAGCCCCTTGGATAAGACGATGATGTTCAATAATACTTTTCCAATTTTATGACCAATTTTTTTTTTAATCATATTCGTTTGGCTGAACAGGCGCTCAAACTCAGCATTTGAAATGGGAAGTGAAGCCAATCCAATGCCAAACACAAATCGACCTAATTCCTGAAACATATTTTCTCCATCTGCATCTTTAAAAGTTAGTAGCTGGATCCAAAACGCATTTGTGTTTTGTGAATTTCGAACTTTTGACATCTCATAGCAGATTTCTTAACAATTTAATTAGCCGAATACCATATTACAATTCATAAAAATGTTTTTGACAGCTCAAACTTATGTATTGAAATTGATAACAGAATAACAGAACAAAAGAAAAATAATTGACTTTCCAGATTGCACAGCAACAGATGCTTTAATTAATTCATTTCTATTAGAAAAAGTCATGAATTTTGTGAACGCCTGTGTGAATCTTCGTGATTTGACGTTATTATGGGTAAATCAGAATGCCGTCTAATATTTTAAATATTTTTTTCCAAACATAATATCACCAAATCAATGATTCCAAATCATTTTTGGCATCCAAGAATGCAAAAAATAAAAACAAGAATGCCAGAAAAGCATTTAGCATAATTTAAAAATTTCCTTATGCTTTTTTCTTCTCTATAATGCTAGATCTAGCATTAATAATGCCGTTTTGGGAACAGTGCATCTCACCATGATTCATGAACTTTAATTGACCACGTCTCTCAAAAAACTCACCACCAGTATCAAAGGCATAGGAGCAGTGAAAGGAAGAACAATTAACGGTCTGCCAGAAGCGACAGTACTGATTATGATGATTTTCACTAGGCAACTATGTACATGCAAACACTTGGTTCGATGCTGTTAGGCAGGCTCCCGGGCATTTCATTGACAGCGGAAGGGATGAACGCGGATTTCTAGGAAGTCGAATAGAGATCAAGATTCAAGAGAAATAGTGTAGTCAAGTTCACTGAAGATTGCTAAGTCAGGTAAAGAGATCAACATTTCTAGGAAATGGTGAAATTATATATCCAAAGGCAACAGAGCCAGAAATGTATTTTTGTGACCATATAAAATCATAAATGGTTGATAACGTAAAGTATTTGTTCTTACCTTAAATCCAAGACACCATAGCTTCCAATGGTTCAAAAATTATTGAAGTATATTCCTTGAGCGCTAGCATCTACTTTCATGCCAAGGCAAAGGCAATGCCAATGGCATGGCAGAAAGTATGTCTTTAAGAAATAAAAAAATCCTTAAAGCAAAACTGTTTCCAATTTATACCCAATATGTCGCTGTAACCATCACACAAAAGGTTACGAAAAAATACATAAAAAAAGTATTTGACCAACCAGAACATCAAATATTCTATTTGATGGCTTTTCTTTTACACAGTTTCATGTTTTTTTTTTGCATGAATTTGCATTTGCCATAATACTTTACATCTGAGAAATCCTTTTCTTCTTTTACACCCAAAATCCCTATCTATACCGCAGTCCTTGTAAGTTATTCATTCTCTTATACTCCTACAGAGTGCTATACAGTATTGAACATACGCCAAGGATTTCGATAAGATTTGAAAATGTAGGTACTTTTTTTTTGTCCAAAAGCCATAACGCCCAAGAATAAAAACAAACATTGAAAAATCGAAAAATAATAAAAAAAAAAAAAAAAAAAAAAGGCGGAAACGAAAGGAAACAATGGTAATCGGTTCGAAGAAAGAATTACCAGGAAAAAGATAAAAATGTCACTTAAATGGTGTGGAACGATATATCTTTTAAGAGTTTGCTTTTCGTTTGGATCGCATGAAGCAACATGAGAGATTTACTTCAGAGTGAATTTTAAATATTTAATGTATGGGGGTCGTCGATATAACAGTAGGATATTCCTTGCACTACGTCTACGACTACGATGCTTTGTTTGCAATCAATGTGCTTTGTTTAATGACTTTGCTGAGTTTTGGATCTATGGATTTTTTAAGGTAGTTATTTTACCTACGAGCAAATATTGGTTTAGTATTGAACCTTGAATGTTAAAATAAATGTAGGTAAATGGTTCATATCATATCAAGTACGTATCCAGCGCAGGATGTCCAGAGGTGGGCGCTTAAAATGTAATCATGGTTGCACCTGCAATAATGATCATCACATTGTACCACCCCTTTCTTAAAGTACTATTAATAATCGCAAATTAAACATGAGTTATCTTTAATCAGTTTGTAAATTGCGAACTTTCATCTGTAAAATTGATTTAAGGTTAAAACTGATGTTAATTACGAAATTCACCGAAGTATAGAGTGACAAGATAAGACCGATAAGATAAGAAATTGAAATTTAAACAATAATGCTGTAAAATAAAATATTGATTTTGGCTCGGTTGTGAAGCTCAATCTATGCTTCGCTGGCGGGGCTTCCAGTGCGCTGGGTTCAATTTTTGACGGATCGGTCCAATATGTGCGGCGTTATTCCGGCAATAGCGCCCCGACCTCGTTCAAAGTGGTTGACTTGTTAGCATTGTTAGGTTTTGACGTAGCACAAGAGAAACTAATCGAGTGGTTGTTCATCAACTGGCCGACTGTGAGATGACCCGCAGTCCCCAATTTCTCCTTCCCGCTCTCGAGCGTTTCGTCGGTTGTTCGTTATGGCATCCAGCGCCGTCTTATTAGAGCCACAGCTCGGATATGGATATTATTAAGCTCTGGTCCTAGAAAGTCGGTTAACTTACTTTCTTATGGCGCTTGCATACCAGGATGGATTACGGCCTCAACCATCAAGCCCTTCTAGCCAGCTCTGTCTCTAGGTAGCCGCTTCCAGTTGCGCACCCAATTGGTTGAGGTCGTTCTCCACTTGGGCGCGCTACCTATTGTGGGTTCTTCCTTTCCTGCTTACACTATCGGGGTTGGATTCGTAAACTCGTCGGGCAGGTGTCCTAGCAATCTCAGCCGAAGTATTTTCAGCGTTTTGATCAGGTAGAAGTCGCGTAGCCGTATAGCCCGTAAAGTTCACCGTTGAATCCTCTTCTTCACACTACCTCGATATACAGCGGACCAAAAATCACACGAGGAATCTTCCCTTTAAAGCACCTTAGCAGACTTTGACCCGATTTGTTTCAATGTACATTCTTTCGTTCCATAGAGCAGGACCGTGATGATTAAGGTCTTGTATTAAGTCTCCTTGGCTATCTGAGGGAGGGTGTTACTACTAAAATGTCTTCTTAGCCCGAAGAAACAGCGACTGGCAAACGTCGTTTTTCGTTTGATCTCTGCACTGATGTCATATGGCTTGGTGCTGGTAATACTGAAATCCAGGTAAACAAAGTCCTTGACAATTTTGAAGTTATAACTGTCCATCGTGATATTTCACCAAGTCGACGAAGTTGAGATTACTCTCCCTATGACAACATAAACTCCGTCATGTCGTCACTAACCGCCAATCCGATTTTAGCCACCTCCGATTCCATACTCGCTCTGCCGACAATATCTATTGCGTCTTAATAAGGAAGTAGTTTCACTGACTTTTGATAAATTGTACCGCTACCGACTTTGACGGAGCAGCGAGATTTCTTCATCGTCATCCTGCACAAGCCAACGGACGGGTAAGGATGCCGAGATATGACCTGGCTCTGTATACTTCGTCCCCACGCTATCATACGCGACTTTAAAATCGATAAAGAGGTGGTGTGTATCGATTTGGAATTCCTGGGCTTTTCTTAAATGTGTCGGAGTGTGAACATATTTGATCAATGGCTGACTTGCCTGGCTAAAACAACACTAAAAGTCGGTTAACATCGCTCTATATACATAATTTGATTCCTAAGTGTAACGACGTTTTGTGTTAACGTCCTTCTTTAGGCCTGTTAAAATTGTTTTTAGAAATTTAAATATATAAAATATATGTATTTTACCAATATCTAAAAACCATTTTAACACGCCTGAAGAAAGACGTAAACACGTCCGAAACGTTACAACTGAAACTTACTTTACATACTTACTTAAGATGGCGCTCACAGCCCAGGATGGGCTTCAGCCTCAACTAGCAAGCCCCTCCAGCCAGCTCTGTCCCTAGCTAGCCGCTTCCAGTTGCGCACACCGAGTTGGTTGATGTCGTTATCCACTTGTTCACGCCACCTGTTATGGGTTCTTCCTCTGCTGCGTACAACATCGGGGTTGGATTCGAAGACTCGTCGGGCAGGTGCTTTGCTATCTATACGATCCACGTGTCCTTACCGTCTCAGCCGACATATTTTCAGCTTGTTGACCAGGTCAACACCGCTGTATAGCCCGTAAAACTCGTCGTTGAATCTTCTCCTCCACACTCCTTCGATACATACCGGACCGAAAATAACACGCAGAATCTTCCTCTCAAAGTACCCTAGCAGATTTGTATCCGATTTGTTTAGTGTCTGTCTATGCTTCTGCCCCATAGAGCAGAACCGGGATGATTAGGGTCGTGTATAAAGTCTCCTTGGTTCTCTGAGAGAGGGCCTAACTACTTAAATGCCTTCTTAGACCGAAGAGACATGTCATTTTGCGTGGTAATAGTGGAGCCGCAAACCGCCAATCCAATTTTAGCCACCTCCGATTCAATACTCGCTCTAATAAAAATATCTATGGCGTCTTAACAAGGTAGTAGTTTCACTGACTTTTGATACATTTTACCGCTGCTGGTGTTGACTTGTGCGTTGCGTACAATTGATTCAAGAAATTTGTTATATAAGTAGCATGATAACGCGTCGTCTTGCCTTAAGCTGGCTTTAGACTTTCGGTGTTATCATCGGTGTACGTTGTTCGTTGCTGTTCGTACGCGGAACAACGACAATTTAAATGATAAAACCGAACAACGAATGAAGAACGTGCAAATTCAAATCAGGTCGGAAATTGCGGTGTTCGTTGTTACCCCAACAACTTGTGTTTAAATGCGAAAACTGTTTAAATGAACATTGTTTTGGAGTGTCGTGCAACTACTCGTGTCGTGCAATTACTGAATGGCAAAAGAAGCTCAGTTATATAAATAAACAATTTTGTAAATAGAGTTTAACTTTCTAATGTAAATGCTTTCTTCGTTGTTCGTTGTTGAGAGAAGAACGAACACCGAACAACGGACAACGAATGAAGAACGAAAGTCTAAGCCCAGCTTTAGACCTTTCATTAAAGAATTCGGTGGTGTTCTTACTGACTTTGACGGAGCAGCGACATTTCTCCATCTTTATCCTGCACAGGCCGACGCGGCAGACGGGTAAAATATGGAGCGACTTTAAAATCGATAAAGAGGTGGTGTGTATCGATCTGGAATTCCTGGGGTTTTCTAAAATATGTCGGAGTGTGAACATTTGATCAATGGTTGACTTGTCTGGAGAAAACAACACACAAAATAAACGAATTTTATTTTGTCTCGGACCAACTTAGTACCCTTTCATACAAGGAAACTGAGTTGCCAGCAACTGAGAGCCGTGGACGGGCGTAAGGGCATATTTTTGTCCATCCACTTACGCTCTTCTTGCCCACAAACTCCCAGTTGCTGGCAACTCAGTTTCTTTGTGCGAAAGGGGACTTACAGGACTTAGTTTTTTATCAGATCTTATGCGAATCACCGTTTATTGTATATTGACTATTTGGTCCATACCATACCTACTCCCCTTTATTTTATTATTTTTTGTTAATATATTGGTGAATGGTTTTATAGATCAAATTTCAAATAAAGAAGTTAACCGCGGTGTTAAAAGAAATGATTGCTAAAGAATTTCGAATCAATGCAAATACTTCAGTTCAATTAGTTACCTTTGATTAGAATTTGTGTATCCCAAATCAACCTGCATCTAAAAAATCAAGTTTATACATCGTCAAGTTTCAAAAGCAAGTAAGTAAGCTTTATTTTTATTGAATTTTTTGTAGGTATATATATTTTTTAATTTCATTCACGTTCATACTAATTGACACTTATAGTTGCAACCATCATCATCACCATCATCGGTGGTGTACTTCATATATATTCACATGCGATAATGGCCACTTGAAATTTTATTCACTTAACTGGCAGTGATCAAGAGCAGCTAACGAACCCCAATTGAACGAATATATTAAAATAAATGGAAATCCGGTAAGGGGCTTTTTTCATATATGTATCCCTAGACCCTACCCATACATTCATAGAAATGAATCTACGTGTGCATCAGATGCACCAAGTATATATGTATCTACAGATCCTTTATATTTATGTTTGTATTTGAATGCAAAATCCCTTTCATACATTGCGTTGGTGAATAAATTATAATATGAGCATACAATTTTTGTTTGAATGCTTCGAATCGAAAATTGCAATCACGTATTAAAATGTAAAATAAAAAAAAAATAAACCAATGAATATAAAGATGAATTCGAAATAGGTTCGAGGTCGTTCTACAAAGTGCTGATGGTCGAATGGATTAGTACAGAAACGTATTTGTTATTTTATTTATAATACCTATGTATTCAATTTTTTAATTTAGGTATTTCATTTTCTATTGTGTTATATTAAAAAAAAAAAAAACTTAATTAATTCGCTTTGTGAACATATTTTTTTCCCTCTAACAATATTTAACTTTAATTACCTACATTATATGCTGTAAATATGTAGATATGTATAATGTACATGTATATATATGTATGTATTTTTATTATAAAATTCTTAACGTTATAGGTAGATGAGTTTTCGTTCAAATCAATATTCATGTGACAAATTTTATTTCAACTAAGAACTATAATTTTGGATTTGAAAAATTTAAGATGTTCATAAATATTAAGGGCATTTTTGCAATTTTGTAAAATGATAAGTTTACATAAAATTCAATTAAATTACATAAAAGTTTGCATGAACGACCTTTTTATTCTTTTGGTTAAATGCTGTGTAATTGAATCAGCTGTTCGTTTAATTGACAGATTTGGTTTGTGACACATTAGACGTGTTTAGATTTCGAAGTTATTTTCCAGTGAAGAATCTCTCCCGAACGATCGCGAAATCAGAGCCGAATGTCTCGCAACGATAAACAAAATGTAAGATACACGTTGGGACTATTATAGTCGTAGCCTCACAAAAAAAATCATATATGTTCCAAGTGCGCCCATAATAAATGTCGGTTTCTTGATTTGCGTTAAAATGCTTTCGCTAGTGAAGAGCGCCCCCGAGTGCACCTCATGGAAGTGAAACTGATATTTGTTGAGGCAGGAACGAAAGAAGAGATACAGTGAATATTATGGCTCAATTCTGATTTTGATTTTTCAGCTTCCGACGGAAGGATCACCCAAACCAGTGCGAATCAATCGTTGACGAAGAAATCAACAATAACAACACGTTGTTGATATAGTTTCGTCGTCGTCAACGAATGGTTCGCATGGGTTGGGGAGAAACTTTATAATTCTACCTTAATAGTTTATGAAAAGTAGCTTGTTCTTGCATATTTTGTCTTGCATAAACAAGGTTTTAAGTCACTTTTATCGCCAACTAATCGCGATTCGATAGGTACAGAACTCGGTTAGAGTTTTTTTTTTAGTTCTCTGAGTGAGTTATCATATTATGTAAATATGAACGCGCCTAATTGTAAAAGTCAAAATGACGTTTGGATAAGTTTAACCAAACAAATTTGGTTAATTTTCCCCGTCAAAATCCTTGGATAATTTTAACCAAATTGTGTAAACCATTTCACATACAAAATTTGACAATACATTTACGAAATGATAAATTTAACCAAATCGTAAACTTATCTAGTGCTTTACGACGTTGCATGAATACCCTGTAAGAGATCTTATCTCTTACGATAATATTTTTCTTAAGATAATATGATTAATTTAATAAATCCGCTGGCAACCCTTTTACGATCACAGGCACGTATGTAAAAAAGAAAAAAGCTTTTAATATGTTTTGTCAAATCAAATACATAATTTCTTATGTATTCAATTTGTTCTATTTAGTTAAATGTAACAGAAATATCACACGATCCTAAGACAGTTTTAATATACATATGTATGTATTTACCGTATTATATTAAGCTTCTCTATTTTACAATTTCATTAGATTAGAATAAGTTCAGTTCGAATAAAGCTATCAACGAATTAAGAAGTCGTCTTATGTTTTTTATGATGTTGAACGTTATTTCGCATAGTTTAATTTTATTAGTTTTGCACGCCTAAAAGTAAAATTAGTTTAAAGATTTTTGTTTATGATTTTAGACGGTTACAACCTATCAGAAGTGCGATAGAGTACCGAATTGTAATTGCATGTTAGTTTTTGCTTGCTTTTTATCAATTTTTTTTATCTCGTAAAATTTTGATTTATTTATGAAAATGGATGCCAGAGCACGTGCGTCAAGATTTTTAGAAACTGCAACTGTGCAGAATCTTAAAGAAAAATTAGCTGAAATGGGTTTGGCTACACACGGTGTAAAGGCTGCGCTTCAGTCTCGCTTGATTGATGCAATTACAGCGCTCGAGCTCAATCAAATTGATGGTTTTTTCCCTGACGATGTTGAGGAAATCTGTGATGACGACTTGGAGAATGAAGAAAATGTTGTTGCCCAACGTTTAGAGAGGCTTCGTGAAATGGTTAGGCAAAAGGAGGAAATTCTTTCGTTGGAGAAAAGGTTGGCTGAACTTAACAACCCTATTCGAGAGTCTCGCCCTGCCGTTGCATGCTCGTCCCGTGACATTGAAGATTCGTTGCCAACGTTTTCTGGGGACGACGATTTTCCCATTAAAAAGTGGATGGAAAATGTTGAAGACGCAATGGTCACATACCACCTTAGTGAGTCAGAGTCATTTATATATTTTAAGAGGCTGCTCAAAGGTACTGCCAGATTATTCCTGAGGTCTAGATCATTTCGATCATGGCGAGAGCTTAAGGCTGCTCTAATGACAGAATTTCATCACCACACAACAGCAACAGACGTCCATAATACGTTGCGAAATCGGAAAAAACGTAAAGATGAAAACTATCAGCAATATGTTCTCGTTATGCAAGAGATAGCATCATCAGCAGAGATCGACGAGCAAGACGTGATTACCTACATCATTAAGGGGATCCCGGATTCCCTGTTTAATAAACAGCTTATGCTTACCGCAAATACCATCGCTGAGTTAAAGGTCATTTTACGAAAGTACGAAAAAATGAAGAGCGATCTACAGCCAACAACATCTAGTTACAACAAACATATAACAGAAACGAAACCTTTGCCACGAGTCGAGGGCAGAATTAAGTGCTATAACTGCAACGAACCCGGTCACATATCAACCAAGTGTCCAAAACCTCGTAGGGAAAAAGGTTCGTGTTTCCGCTGCGGAGTAAAGGGGCATGTTATAAGCGATTGCCCTCAAAAATCATCGGTCCTGATGGTTCAAAATACAGATCTACTGGAAGAACCAAAAATTTCTACCTTAATGAGTGATTTCCATGGCGTTTTGGAGTTTGAATTTTAAGCTGAAAGCGTTCAATGTCACATGCATGTGATGTCCATGATTGATACTGGTAGCCCGATAAGCTTCATCCAACAACAATATGTGCCGCCTTATATGATGACATCTTTAGATTCTTCAATCAACGAGTTCGTGGGCATTAACAATTCAAAATTGGTTATTTTAGGTAAATTGTTTTGTAACGTTAAATTTAATAGTAATTATGTAAATTTATCTCTTTATGTTGTATGTGATAAAACTATGAAAAATCCAATCATCTTAGGTCGTGATTTTTTACATAAAACAAATATTAAGCTTATGATTGAGAGAACAAACGAAAAAACGATTATTGCAAATGATAATATTGATGTTAACGATTTTGATAAATTAGAATTTAACGATGAAATTTTAAAAATTGATACATGTGATAGCCGCGATGAAATAATAATTTTGAAAATAAATGAGAACCTTGATTATGAGGAAAAAGTAAAGTTAAAAAGTTTAGTTTTCGGGAGTATTTCAACTGTTTCAAATTATTCAGATAATTACGAAATGAAAATAATTTTAACAAACGCGAACAGTTATTTCAATTTTGCTCCAAGACGTTTACCGTACGCACATAAAGTTGAATTACAAAAGGTATTAGATGAGTTGCTTGTAAATAATGTAATCCGCGAGAGCAATTCTCCTTACGCTTCTCCAATTGTGTTAACTCGTAAAAAGACAGGTGAAATTCGTCTTTGTGTAGATTTTCGTCATTTAAATAAGATCACGGTTAAAGACAATTTTCCGTTACCTTTAATAGAAGATCACCTTGACAGACTGCGAAACAAAAAATATTTTTCACTCCTTGATCTTAAAAGCGGTTTTCATCATGTGAAAATGGCCGAAGATTCTATTAAATTAACGTCATTTGTAACTCCCATGGGGCAGTTTGAATATCTGCGTATGCCGTTCGGGCTGAAGAACGCCCCATCCGTGTTTCAACGCTATATTAATCAAATTTTCAAAGAACTTATTACATCGGGAAAACTTTTAATTTACATTGATGACCTGTTAATTGCTACAGAAACTAAAGATGAACATTTTATTGTTTTGCAGAAAGTTTTGGAGGTTGTGTGCGAAAATAGACTGCAGTTACGTCTTGACAAATGTTTGTTCATGTACGAAAAAATTAAATATTTAGGGTATGAGGTATCTGTGAATGGAATAGGTCCAAACTGTGATGGCTTGAAAGCCGTTGCAGATTTTCCAATACCTACAAATCAAAAGAAACTGCATTCATTTCTGGGCTTGTGCTCTTATTTCCGTAAATTCATCCAAGACTTTTCTCTGTTGGCAAAACCTCTTCACGATCTTTTAAAAAAAGATGCAAGGTTCGTATTTGGTGAGAAACAGTTAGAGACATTTATGGAATTGAAAGAAAAACTTCTTAATGCTCCGCTTTTGAGCATTTATAATCCAAACGCCGATACAGAGCTTCATTGTGATGCCAGTTGCTTGGGTTTCGGCGCTGTTTTACTGCAGCGTCAAGACGATAAGCAACTACACCCTATCTTCTTCTTTTCTAAGCGATCAACGGCTCCGGAATCTAAATACCATTCATACGAATTAGAAACCCTTGCAATTATTTATGCGCTTAGGAGATTTCGAATCTATTTAACAGGCATCCGGTTCAAAATCGTCACTGACTGTAGGTCACTGACCCAAACTCTGAACAAGAAGATTTTAAATCCTAGAATCTCACGTTGGGCTTTGGAGCTCCAGGATTTTGATTATGTTATTGAACATAGAGATGGTAAGAGAATGGGTCATGTTGACGCTCTCAGTAGATGTCACAACATTCTAATCGTTGAACCTCAAACTTTTGAGCATGCACTTGCTGCATCGCAGCAAAAAGATCCAACTATAAAAAGTTTAGTCGAGATGTTGGAGAAGAGGGAAAGCCCCACTTACGAACTTATTAATGGGCTTGTTTACCGCAAGATAAACAAAAAAGTGTTTTTTTACGTTCCGTCTAATATGGAAAGAAATGTAATCCAAACGCACCATGAAGGTTTATGTCATCTTGGTGTTGAAAAATGTTTCGAATTTTTGAGGAAAACGTACTGGTTTCCTGGTATGAAAAGCAAAATAAAACAATGCATTGGTAACTGTTTAAAATGTGTACATTTTTCTCCTGTTAGCGGAAAAAAGGAAGCAGTGTTACACAATATACCTAAAGGTGAAAAACCCTTTGAAACGCTTCATATAGACCATTATGGTCCATTACCCACTTCTTGTAGCAATAAAAAAAAGCATATATTCGTTATAGTTGACGGATTTTCAAAATATACTAAACTTTATGCGGTGAAAAGTACAACAACTAAAGAAGTTATCCAATGCCTTGATTCTTATTTTGCTTTCTATAGCAAACCAACTCGCATCATTTCGGATAGGGGAAGTTGCTTTACCTCTGATGATTTTTCTACTTTTTGTGAAAAGTACAGTATTCAACACATAAAGATCGCTACAAGTTCTCCTCAATCAAACGGGCAAGTTGAGCGAATCAACAGGTGCTTAACTCCGATGTTATCAAAAGAAAGCGAAGTTGAACCGGGTGATTGGACAAAATACTTGCAAAAGGTTGAGTTTGCACTCAATAACACCGAGAACAAAAGCACAGGTAATAGTCCTAGCATGCTGCTTTTTGGAGTTGTCCAAAAGGGTGTTATAAATGACTATATCAAAGAGTATTTAGACGAAAATATAATAGAACAGGAACCGCGAAATTTGGAAGATCTTCGAAAAAAAGCAAGTGAGAAAACTGTCCAAAGTCAAGACCAAAATAAACTTTATTTCGATAAACGCCACAAAAAACCATTTCAGTATAAAATTGGCGATCATGTACTGATAAAAAACGTTGTGAATACTCCCGGTTTAAACAAAAAATTTCTGGCTAAATATAAAGGGCCATATGAGGTCGTAAAGATATTACCTAATGATCGATATCTTATTAAGGACTTAGAAAATTTGCAAATTTCTCGCCTGCCGTACGAAGGTGTATCTTGTCCTGAAAATATGAAGCCTTATGTCCAAACATAAGTTGCTAATTTTTCATGTATCAATATTTAAAATCGCTAAACTTTTTTATTTTGAAACGTTTTATAAGTACATAGATTATTTACTATTTTGCTTTTATATTATTTTTCAAACGATTATTGAAATCAAAACATTTAAATATATGTATAACATTATATCAAAAGACCATTAAAAATAAAAAAAAAATAGAAATGTTAATGTATAATTTAATAAAAAGATTATTAAAATTAAAACATATTAATGTATATCTGTATGTATGTATCATTTCATCAAAAGATTATTGAATTTTAAACATATAAATATTTATGTATCATTTCATCAAAAGACATTTTAAATTATTACGTAATTTCATTATTATTTAATATAAAGATAATTTCATGTATGTATATTAACGTAAATGCATGCGATCGTAAATCGAGGACGATTTGCTGTCAGGATGATCGAGTTGTAAGAGATCTTATCTCTTACGATAATATTTTTCTTAAGATAATATGATTAATTTAATAAATCCGCTGGCAACCCTTTTACGATCACAGGCACGTATGTAAAAAAGAAAAAAGCTTTTAATATGTTTTGTCAAATCAAATACATAATTTCTTATGTATTCAATTTGTTCTATTTAGTTAAATGTAACAGAAATATCACACGATCCTAAGACAGTTTTAATATACATATGTATGTATTTACCGTATTATATTAAGCTTCTCTATTTTACAATTTCATTAGATTAGAATAAGTTCAGTTCGAATAAAGCTATCAACGAATTAAGAAGTCGTCTTATGTATTTTATGATGTTGAACGTTATTTCGCATAGTTTAATTTTATTAGTTTTGCACGCCTAAAAGTAAAATTAGTTTAAAGATTTTTGTTTATGATTTTAGACGGTTACAACCCTTATTATATTTTATCACGAAAAGTGAAAAAGTAGGTGTTTTTGAAAATCTGGAGGTGCCTAGGTAATTTTGACTTTAAAAACGTATGAACCACTCAATACAGTCAAAGAATATCAAAAAAATATTAATATTTTCTTATATGTATTTTTGAAATAATTTTTTTTTTTTTATGTTTCTTTGAGTTTGGAATTGGAATGTTGACTTTTGAGAATTTATTTTACATGAGCAACAAATAACTATAGTGAACATAACTTTAAATAAAATTTAATTTTAGATAAATGCAAAGGTATGTGTGTTTATTTGAACAGAAACCGTGAATACGAAACAAAAAAATCAATGCAAGGCTTATTGCTTATAGTCTAGTCATTTGGGCGGAAAAAAGTGGTTTGCCTGGAAAGTTTTGGAGTAGTTTTGAAAACTTTTCATTTTTATAGATTTTGGGGTGCTCTTTCCGAATTATGGTTTTGCCACGTCGCACTTTTCCCGATAACGCCGCTATTCGAGGTTAAATGTCGAAAATATCAGGTTTTCGCATATAACTTCGAAACGGTAAATGCTATCGAAAAGTATTTCATGCAAAACTTGTAGATTTCGTGATCCCGAAGAAAAAAAGTTTTGACAATTTTTTTCCTACGACTCACCGTTAAGAAGATATCGACATCTCAAAAAACGTAAAATGTCGAAAGTGTTTCGCGTATAACTCCTAAACGGTTCATATTTTTGAAAACATCTGAATGCAAGGTTTGTACATTATGTGACCCTCTACAGGAAAAAACTATTATTTTTTTTCTTAAAACAACCGTTTTAAAGATATAATTATTTTAAAAGTTTGACAAAAATTCTAAATTTCCAGTTTTCCACTTTTTACTCTTAAATGACGAAGTTGTCGAAAAAAAATTAAACTCAATTTGTAGAGCATAGTATTATCTAGAAAATAGTTTTTACACTTTTTTCCATGCAAGTCATAAGTCGCAGGTATTGTTACTTAAATAGCGTCAAATGTCGAAGAAATAGGTTTTTTGCATATATCTTTTAAAGGGCACGTTTAAACGAAAAATTATG
This sequence comes from Melangyna quadrimaculata, assembly GCA_949320155.1. Classification (NCBI taxonomy): domain Eukaryota; kingdom Metazoa; phylum Arthropoda; class Insecta; order Diptera; family Syrphidae; genus Melangyna; species Melangyna quadrimaculata. The sequence goes on from OX439483.1 coordinate 387,996,688, forward strand.
TAGTCAAAATTTATACATAATGTAACCCTTTATAAGCTTGCATTAACATTTTTTTTCTAGCAGCCATAATTTGTATTATATCATTATTTAAAGAAATCACAAAAACTCAAAAATACCTGTTTTTAGCCATTTACTCTTAAATGATGAACTTGACTTGATGTTTTGAACCTATTTGCTAGATTTTAATATTCTCTAGAAGAAATATTATGACACTTTTTTACATATAACACATCAGTTGCAACATATTGCGACTTCAAAAACGGTCAAATTTCGAAAACATAGGTTTTTTGAATACAAAAATTTAAAAAAAAATATTGTTTTGTCTGGAAAGTAATGTCAGCATTAACTGGTGCGATCAGTTAATGTCGGGAATTTTCTATAAATAGCAAGATTCCGGACTTTAACAAGTTAATGTCGACATTAACGTATGCTGACTAGTTAATGTTGACATTAACGTATGTATGCTCTCCAGTTAAAGTGCGGAAATAAGGGAGCCTGGCAGTTTGGTCAGTTTTTCGTGTCTTATTTTATTAACCGTGAAAGATCATCAAGTTTCGACTTTTGTGCTTGAGTTTATATAAGCTTTAATACAACATTCGAGTTAATTTTATAGAAAATAAATACCTTCATTTTATTTTAGTTATTTAAGACAACTTAGTTATAAATAAATACAGATACAGTTGTTTAAAAATAAAAGAAAAAAAAACGTGATTAGGCCCCAGGATTTACTTAAAATTACATGTGTGTACCTACGTTCAATAAAAAAAAAAAAAAAACAAAAACAAACAAACTAAAAACAGTCCAACTGTAAGAAAGCAAAAATTTCAATAGAAAACATAAAGCTTATGTTACATTAAAAAAAGCTGAATTAATTATTATTTCAGAGTTCAGACATGAAAGTAAGGATTTAGATTAAAAAAAAAACAAAAAAGAATTAAAACAGAAATGTTAGAAGAACAACAATTATTCAATTAAAAAATATTAAACTTATATATTACAATAAAAAAAGTACTTACTTTTTACTTTAGATGGCGCTCACAGCCCAGGATGGGCTTCGGCGTCAACTAACAACAAAAAAAAGCGGATACTTATTATTACAATTTAAAGAATTGTGACATTTGGAATTATATACAAGTTTATTTTTGCGATAGGCACACCTGTTGGTTGCACATTTTGATTTGCAGTCACATTTTTTAAATCCCTGACCACTACCTAAGGATTGCTTTTTTTGGCGAAATGAAATTTCGCCATCATTTTTGGTTAGCATTTTTTCAGGACAAACTCAGAATTCGGACCTTGCATATAATTGTTTTAAAATAGCCGTTTCAGTGCCCAGTTTGTAATAGCCATCGTCTGTTTTATTAAGAACCACGGCCAAAATTGAACGCGCATCACATTTCACCTATCGACTTCAGGTACTTTGATCCTTACAGTGGTTCCTTCATCGGCCATTGGATGATTATAGCGTCAGATACGGTTACCATCTTCTTGGCTTGTTTTTCTAAACCTCCCTTGGCTTGTTCACGTTGTCTTTTTGATTTAAGTTTTCTAAATAATATCTTCTTAACAAAACCTTCTTCTCCAGACTTAATTTCACCACATATAAAATGAACAAATGAATGACATTTGACCATTGTATTTAAAAAATAGATTAATTTTTGTTAAAAAAAGTTAAATCATCCTTGTTTGGAATGGAGAAATAAAATAATCGAAGAAAATTGACGAAACTGCCAGACTCTCTTAATTCCGCACTTTAACGGGACAGCATACATACGTAAATGTCGACTTTAACTAGTCAGCATACGTTAATGTCGACATTAACTAGTTAAAGTCCGGAATCGTGTAATTTTACAGAAAATTCCCGACATTAACTGATCGAACCAGTTAATGCTGACATTAATTAGTTAATGTCAGCATTAAAGGATTCCGGACTTTAACGATAACATATACAAGCGTTACAGGCGAACAAAAAATAGGTGAATACTTGTCGTAGGGCGAAAGTGCTGAGCAATACGTAAATAAGCTCGTGAGGGAAAGTATGAAATTTGAACAAGACATACCAACGCAATTATAAAGGGTGGTTAAATTTTAAGGGCCGATGTTGATTTTGAATAAAATACAAATTATTTAGGAAGTTATTGTCATTTCTTTTTATTATGATAATATTGGTATGGTTCAATTATGTATGGAACAAAATATCCCCGATCTCGGCGGCACACCTCCATCCGATGGTCCAAATTTTTGATGACGCTGAGGAATAATTGAGGTTCTATACCATTAATGTGCCGAATTATCTCATCCTTTAGCTCTTGAGTTGTTGCTGGCTTATCGACGTACACATTTTCTTTCAATTAACCCCAAAGAAAGAAGTCCAACGGTGTCAAATCCCATGATCTTGGCAGCCAATTTGTTTCCATTCCTGCTTAGTATACCTACAAAACTTTAGTTGTCAATAACTAATTCACTACGCTGATTCTAAAAGTGGCTGCGCCAATTGGACCAAATGAGGACTGAATTTTGGGAACCAACAAATGTTTTGTTTTTGTTGACATTATTTTGACGTACGGCTATGCAGCTTTTTGACGTTTCGGAAAACTGTTTGATTTTACAGTAGTACAGTAGATCTAAAAATAAATCGGGTGGCACAACGGCTCATGAAGAACCAGAGCCTAGTGACTAACAACTCGCAACCAATCCTGTGTGCGCCTTTCGTCAGGAATGGAAGGGACCTACAATTTTATGCCGAATCCGAACGTATAGACGAGAAGCACTTATTCGTGACAAGTGATACTCTTGGAGGATTTGTCAATTCCTCGCAAGAGGCAGTAGCCCTGAAAAAAACTTTTTAGTTTTTTAGGTGGACGAGGCTGGGAAGCGATCCCAGACCTCCAGCGTGACAGTCGAACGCACTAACCATTACGCTACGGGCTACTACAGTAGATCTCACTTTCGAAAATTAAGTGGTAAAATAGGATGGGGCTGGGCGGTGGAACTCGACAATTTTTGTGAGTATGCTTCAAACATTAAAGAACAATAAAATGGTAAGCGCAGGCTGTTAAAAATTTGGATGACGCCAAAATCTAGTTTAACTATTGGTTTGTCTACGAATGATTAAAATAAGATATGAAAAAATGACACACACCGTGTTTCTAAGAATAATGTCAGTATTTCACAGAATAATCAATTCTATGTCAATTTTGGTATTACACACTGACAAGGTGGCCTTTGCTCACTGATTGCTATAATAACTGACTTGTCAAATAAAATTACAACCTTCCACTGATTTGTATTTTAAAAATGAAGATTTTCCATGATTTGGTACTATAAATGGCGCCTTCCAATCTAAACACTTCTTATGAAGCACACTCCACACTGTTATAAAAGCTATATACTTTATTATAGTCAGTGGAAAATAGTTGCTCTTCTGTACAGATTTGTTTCTGACAGAATATTATTAATATCCATCAAGTAGTCTAAATTAGAAAAAAAAAGAGACATTGCTTAAAGCGAATGAAATGATGTAGAACAAAAAAAATTATGCAAGCCCCAGGGAAGTGGCATGGCATGGCGGTGGCGGGTACTGGCGCTTAAAGGAAAGAAGCAAGGATTCTTCCAGTTCCAACATTCCAACTATGCAAAAGCCTCACGCACACAATGTTTCAAATTCAAATGATAGATGAAAATGTCTCTCAGGAGAACGTAGAAAAATTACATTTTCACGAGCAGAAAAATCTGTGGGCGCAGATGATGAAGGAAATGTAGGCGAGGCGCCAAATAAAATGACGTGAAACTAATTCGAAATGATGTTCGTCATTTGTTATAGCAGAGCATTTGGTTTGCTGGATGCCCTGGCTAGATGTATTTATTTTTTAAAAAATACACATATATGGTACACTGCACAAGTGTACATGGAGTGAGCTCTAATTAAAAAATAAATTATACACTGCCATCGATGAGTTATTTTGTGTTTAATATTAGTTAAAAATTTCGTTAACGCGACACTGATGTAATTGAACTTTAACATGCAGCCGAAAAAAATGACTAAATGGCATTTTGAAAACAAGCCAGTACAAATAATTGTTGTGGCCAACAAATTTAAAAGCATCCTGATGTGATTTTTTTAAGCTAAAACAGGGTTTACTTAATTCTACATTCTATAGCTATGAAAAATGGTGAGAGAATAATTAAGGCAGTATCTAAATAAAAATAGTAAAAAATCGAATCCAAATATTTTAAATGCACGTCATTTTCTTTTCATCTTTCATGAATTGGGATTAAATCCCTCTAACGATAATATATATTTATTTGATAAGTAACCTCACACAGGTACTTAAGTAGGGATGTTATGTATGTAGATATTTTTTTTAAATTTCTCATAAAAAAAATAGGAATTCCTTTTGTGGCCTCAAATTACAGTTAACAATAAGCCATTCGTATTTTCTAGAAGAAATAATATACGTTCAGCTAGACTTGAATGCCTTAATAGATTAAATGGGATATGGAAAGGGATGTCTCCTTTGGGGACTAGGGGATAAAGATTTCATGTAATTTTCATGGGATTCTATTTTAAAAGGGAAACAGATGGATGTGGTGCGTCCTTTTTTTATTATATAAAAAGCTTAACCCCGAGGCACTGGCAGTTTCTAGTGATTTTCTTTTGACATTTTAAAATGTTAAATTGACTTTTTCGTGTTGATCTACATATGTACAAAAAAATCAAAGGCAACAGTGAGATGTTTTTTTCTAAATTGGAACATATCTTGAGTTTTTCAAGCAATATTAAACATTTTCGGGGGAATTTTTAAATATTAAGAAATAAAACCATGCGTGTCCATGGGGTCAATCATAGAAAATTGTAAACAGTGTCGCTATGTTCGGCCGGAGTGCGAAGGCAGCACGTTACGTTTTTGGGTTCCTTCCACATTTGACATTCACAAGAATGACAAGTAATTGAAAGAGCAGAACGAATACAACAAGCCGACAAGAGAAAAATAAAGAAAACTAGAATTATTTGTATTTTAAAGGTCATTTAGCCTTAAAGTGGGTATTTATGGTTTCACCAAAAGCTTTTAAAATAAACAGGCTTTTAACCAATCTTATAAACTAAAAGCTCACTTTCGTCCCACTAAATTTTAAAATGTGCTATTTTTGAATGTGTTATTTAAACAAGATATTTTTCAAGACCAATCATTCAAAAACTTTATTTGATAAGAAAAAACGTTAAAAAATAAAAATATTTTATATTTTGAACAATCGAATTAAATTATTTCTAATTTGTTTTCATTATTTTTTTTAATGCAGTTTTTTTTAAGCTTATTACTTATTGATAATAAAATCAATACAAAAAAACAAAAAAAAATTTGAAGATTGAGATGGAAAAAATAAGAGAGAAATAGTTTATAATATTAAAGTATTTATTAACTTAAAACCTCAAAATAAATTATAATTTAAATTTTTTTAATACATTTTTAAATGCAGTTTTTTAAAGGCCAAATAATTCAATCAGAATTCACAAAAAAATTTAGAATTACGGTTATAGTTCGGGAGAAAAAAAAAATAAAATGTTAAGAGTGTCTGCACTAACTTTTACTCAAGTAAAATCATTTTGAGCATTGAAATTTCTTTTGTAACTGCTATTTTATTTTTGGTCTTTAGGTATGTAGTTTTCATTGCATTGATTTTTCTTGTTTTTGCAGCATTTTCTATTTTATGTTTAATTTTTTTGTTCAGCTTATCTCTTTTCCTCTCAGTTTTAAATTTTTTTTCCTTTTAGCCGGCCGGCGGCGTTTGTGCCACTTGATGACGAGAAAGAGTTGCGTTACGTTCTTTCTTGGATTGAGACTTTTCCTTGATCAATTAATACAGGATTCCTGTTTGACGAGTCCTTATGAGACACTGTTCCTTTTTTTTAGAATTTGAATGTGAACGTGTCTGTCAGAAGCGGATCTAGAATTTCGGTGTGGAGATCCAGTTTGATAAAAAATTAAAATGATATATTAGACAGCGGTTCCCAAACTTTTAAAGCTTTGGAACCCTTAACGAGGTCCAAATAGAGTTTGGAACCCCAACTCTTAACGATAGTAAAAAATGAAAAACAACACATCAAATTTCAAAAAAAAAAAAGAAAGTAAACGTCAAACATGTTTGTGTTTTTTGTAATTACATATCGGGTAGCGGGTTAAAAATTGGCCGGTGGGTGGTGTGCATTTGGCCAAAGAATTAATTAAAATAAATATAAAGGACTTTTCTAATCTTTTCAGCTTTCTTTTTAAAAATGTATAATTAATATATTTAAAATGATTGTAATAGCTTCATTGGGATAACGTGTGAACGTGTCTGTCAGAAGCGGATCTAGAATTTCGGTGTGGAGATCCAGTTTGATAAAAAATGAAAATGATATATTAGACAGCGGTTCCCAAACCTTTAAAGCTTTGGAACCCTTAACGAGGTCCAAATAGAGTTTGGAACCCCAACTCTTAACGATAGTAAAAAATGAAAAACAACACATCAAATTTCAAAAAAAAAAAAAATTAAACGTCAAACATGTTTGTGTTTTTTGTTATTACATATCGGGTAGCGGGGTAACAATTGGCCGGTGGGTGGTGTGCATTTGGCCAAAGAATAAATTAAAATAAATATAAAGGACTTTTCTAATCTTTTCAGCTTTCTTTTTAAAAATGTATAATTAATGTATTTAAAATGATTGTAATAGCTTCATTGGGATAAATTAAGAAAAAAAAATTATAAACTAAATAATTTTTATTAAAAAACACCAACAATCGTTGAAAGGTTAAATATTTTGTGGAAATGCAAAATAATTTTTACTCAGTAATGTGGAATATTATGCAAATCGAATTTGCTTTTATTTATGAATGTAATGTAATGTCATATGATGGGGAGACATTGGCCTGCAATTTGAGTGAATTTGGCTACGACAAATTATGAAATAATGCATCAGAATTATAAGAAAACTTGTCATTAAAAGACCTACGAAGCTTACAGTACAAGTCTCCTTATAAGGCTGCAAAACATCAGAGAAAGATTGATCCTCCTAATATTGTTCCAATGATATGAACACTCAAATTAACATTATATGTATTTAAAAAACAAAAAAAAAAAGATAAATGAAACCCTAAATATGAAAAATCCTCGGTTTAAGAAAATGTCTATGAAATCAATTGGTAGGGGATAATCGATTGATTCTAGAAAACGTTTACCCGACCAAAGTCTCCCAAAACTGCAGGGTGACTTTGGCAACCAACTTTTTGATTTTTAATAATTAAACTAGCCAACTGATGTGTCTAAAAATGACAATACTTGTACAAAAAATGTTTACTCTGTTAAAAATCTAGGTAGGTATGCAAAAGTTATTCATATGTTAATTTGAAAATGTGACAGTCGCCCGGTTTCAGAACAAAAAATATTTTTGTGTTTTTACTATTTATACTTCGAGAAAGTCGCGGAACTCTGAAAACTCTTTCGCGGAACCCCTAGGTTCCGCGGAACACAGTTTGGGAACCAAGGTATTAGAGGTCTGGCTGATGAATGAATGAAAACTTTTATCAAAGGGTGAAAGGATACAAAGCCAGAACGGAAGCCTGCCGAGATGAGAGTGGGAATATGGTAGTAGATAAAAAGTCAGTGCTGAGTATGAGAGCACTTCTCTTACCTGCTTAACGGTGGCGAAGACACCCAGCGGTTTCATCCCCCGACCTAACCGAAGTGCGGTTGGCGATGTCCACTGGTGAGGATGGCCTACCAGCCGAACTATTCAAATCAGCGGGAGATGAATTGGTAAGCAGCATACACCAACTTATCTGCTAAATCCGTTGAAAGTATGCCCGATGAATTTTACTTTGGTAGAAGTGTGCGCCATCCATAAAAAAGCAGATGCTCCAAAATGCGCCAACTACAGAGATTAAATCTCCTACACGTGGCTTATAAAATCTTGTCGGCTATCCTGTGTGACCACTTCAAACAATCTGACCAGACACTTTCAGTCAAATGATCAAATGTTCACACTCCGACAGATTAAAAGAACATTAATTTCAGATCGATCCACACCACCTGTTTATCGATTTTAAAGTTCCGTAAGATAGTGTGAATAGGCACAAATTATACGAATTATATTTGTTGGTTGAGACCGTAGTGTAGTCCATCCTGGGCTTTAAGCGCTATCTAAAGTAAAGTCTGGAATGGTAACTGAGTTTTGAACTATCCATAATTATTCTGTTGCTAAAATATATCTGTTGTAAAATTATACTAAAACCGGGCAGAATTGCATGAAAGTTATTTTTTGTCCGAGAAATATTTTTGAATTGAAACTTCTTTGGGCGCGTTGAGAGTGAAATTTCAAGGTTGAATTTTTGTGAAACGAAAAAATGTAACGCCACATGTGCAACGCTGAGATCATTGATTAGCTAAGTGGTGGGAGGTAGAGTAAAAGTAAATTTTTTTTATTGATAGGCTTACCTACATATTTTATAGTGCAATAAGTTTGGATTTTTTGATAATCTATATTATTGTAGCAGATAAAAGGGAAAATGTCCTTTTATATGTCTTTTTTCTAATTCCGTTAATTAGAATGCTAGAGTTTTGAATTTTTTTTGGTGGATAAATAATGAAATTCTAAGAATCTTACTAGTTTAGGATTTTTCTCAATCTCTTACTGGTATGGGCATATAAATTATTTTAAATTTTATTCTCAAAATAGGTCAATTTCAAAAAATTGAATTAAATGAGGAGAGTCCGCTACAAATTTGAATTATATATGGTTTGCAAAATACATAAAACCAAATTAAGGTTGTCATATACAAATTTTTGATTTTGCAGAGATTTTGAGTGTAGGAATTTTTGGAAATAGTCGGAAAACCTACTCAAATAAACTGATTTATATCTTTTAAATTTTCACCTTTTTTTACTTAAAATTTTCACCATTATTATGTAATTTTCAAGTTTACAACCCGAACCAATCGATAATTTTGATATAGAGCTGCGTTTTACGCATGGGAGGGGGGGGGGGTCTATTTTCCCCCGTTTAGACGGAAGGGACAATTTTCAAAAAAAAAAATCACTTAAAACAGAAAAAAAAAATATTGAAAAATAACGGTTATACTTACAGAGCCATGCTACAGCATTTTGAAAAGCCAAAAGTCCATTCTTTAATATTATTTTTAAATTAAGTAGTTCAAATGAAAAGTTTTTGAAAAGTTAATTTTCAAACTCGCAATTTTGAAAAAAAAAATAAAAAAAAACAATGTCAAGCTAATTTTTTTTCAAAATTTTATGTAATTAATTTTTGTTATCAAAACTTAAAGCTCTTGTCAATTTTTAGTCAAACACTGAAAACCGTATGGATCTAGGACTTTAACTTTTCAAGCTATGAAAAAATAAATGAAGCAACTTTCTCATAAAACTAAGAAGAATCCGGCTAAATGATCATTTCAGCAACCAGTTGATTATCTCAACCTTGTTTTTTCTTCTTTTTACTAAGATGCTGGTTTCTTTATTTTTTAATATCTTGAAAAGTCAAAGTCCTAGAACCATGCGGTTTTCAGTGTTTGACTAAAAATTGACCAGAGCATTAAGTTTTGATAACAAAAATTATGCTTAATTACATAAAATTCTGAAAAAAATTAACTTGAAATTTTTTTTTTCAAAATTTTGAGTTTGAAAATTAAGTTTACAAAAACTATTCACTAGAACAACTTAATTTAAAAATAATATTAAAGAATAGACTTTTGGCTTTTCAAAATGCTATAGCATGGCTCTGTTACTTTTACCGTTATTTTTTTTAAATTTTTTTTCTGTTCTAAGTGATTTTTTTTTTGAAAATTGCCCCTCCTGCCTAAACGGGGAGAAATAGACCCCCCCTCCCATACGATTTTTTTCTTGTCTTTGTCCAACCTACACGCCCTAGCCTTTTGTGACACCTTATGCAAATCACCCTGTATAAAAGGGTGGTCCAGATAGTGGTTTCTTTTTAAATCATAGGTTATGTTGACACTGACAGCTGTTTCCCGCTCGAAATCCTGACAGAACGTCAGTATCATACCTCCGCGGAACAAAATGAGTCGCTCTACGCTTGAACTTCGTTGGGAAGTATTGAAAACTTAAAAATTCGCAGGTTACTCTCGAGAAGCTAATGCATCCACAGAGAGTGACAGTTTGGTGCGGATTCTGGAGTGGTGGCATGATTGGACCATTTTTCTTCGAAAATGAGACTGGGAACAACGTTTCGTTCAAAGGTGGGCGTTACAGAGCCATGTTAACCGACTACTTTTTACTGAAATTGTAGACATGGAGTTGGACGACCTCTGGTTCATGCGGGTGACGCGCCATGCTACACAGCCCATGCCACAATTGATCTTTTGCGCACCAAATTCCCAAATCGTGTTATCAGTCGTCTTGGCGATGTCAATTGGCCGCCTCGGAGCTGCGATTTGACGACTTTGGACTTTATTTGTGGGGAACCTTGGAGGACCAATGTCATCCCAACAATCCGGAAACGATTCAAGCAGTTAGGATCAATATCATCTGCGCGAGCTAGAGCCCGAAACCATCAACTAGGTCTTGGAAAATTGGAGTGATAGAATGCGCTACTGCGAAGCCAGCCGAGGCAGCCACTTGAACGATGTTGTATTCCATAATTAATGGGAATGTTTAAAATTTGGATGGCGCAACAGCTCGTGAAGAACCAGGGCCTAGTGACTAACACCTCGCAACCATTCCTGTGTGCGCGTGCCGACAGGAATGAAAGGGACCTACAATTTTATGCCGAATCCGAACTGCTAATCGAGAAGCACTTATTCATGACAAATGCAACTCTTGGAGGATTTGTCAATTGCTCTCAAGAGGCAGTATCCCTAAAAAAAAACTTTTTTTAGTTTGTAGGTGTACGAGGCTGAGAATGAGAAGTGAACCCAGACCTCCAGCGTGACAGTCTAACGCACTAACCATTATGCTAAGGGTTAGATGTGGAAATGTTAGCTCTTACAAATAAAGAGGTATTATACCTAGACAAAATTTAATTTAGTTCATTTTTTTGCATTTTTAAAATGAAACCTGTATTTCGCCGACCCTGTACATTAGGGTGGAGCGTCGTTGTATGGATAATATGCGTTTGATAATTAAAACATTTTAAGGGTATTCATAACCCCTTTTGTGCGCGAGTTACAAAGGTACCATCACATACCATACCCATTCCAAACACTTCACAGCTAGTAACCATAGAAATGCCGGTGTCATCAATATAATACAACAACCGATTGTCGATATAAACAAATCCACACATCCATCGAAATCATCATTTTAAAGACGCCACAAAGAAGACAAAGAATCTTGCGAAGCCACAAAAAAGACAAAGCATATTGCAACTCAGCATATTTGATGATCGTATGATCATCCAATATTATGTATCTATGTATATTTATATTCGGCACCCTAGTTGTAATTAATAATTGTATCTTAGCTTTAAGTCAGTTCCACTTTGCATCTAAATAAAAGAGGACCATCTTGGTCTATATTAAAATCTGTGTTCGACTCTCATTTTTGCCTCCGTGTAGGAGAAGATTTATTTTTTTGACAATCCCAGAGGATTTATACATAACTCGCGCGGAATATAAAAAAAATCTTTTTTTTGATAACGTCTTTAGCCCTCAACCTTAGGTCAAAGTTTCGACTTTTTGAAAAAAAACATGTGTTTTTTTCATTAGATTAAGATTTTTTCACAAGTTTGAAATAATTAAAAAAAATGTTTTAACGAATCAATTAACACAATAATACTAAAAATGATTTATTGACCAATTTGGAACTAATAATTGTGATTGGAAGTGATTAAAAATAATCTTTCCGTCGGCTTTTTTTTTTTTTTTTTTCAACACAATAATGATGATCATATTAGCTTTAGTTAGACACAAAAATAAAAAAAATACTACTAAAAACTTAAAAATTCATGATACAACTAAAATACACCGTTATTTTTACATTTTAACGTTATATTTTTGTATGTGTTGAAAAACGGCAAAATTCTTCGCGAATGAATTCTTGATCTTATAAGCGGCCTCTGGATTTTTCATCAACTTCTGCACTTGAAGCTTTGGTCACCATCTTCACGGAGCGGTGAACAGCTTGACTGTGACAAGGTGAATTTGGAAATGACATGTCAATGTCAATTCGATATTTATTTTGTAGAATGTCTTGCAAATCCATATCACTTAATTTCTGCATTAATGGGGGTGATGTTACTTGTGATGTGGTCGATATTATTATGTCAAGTTAATCTTTGGCATTGAAATTTAATTTCGTTAGTTTAAAGACTAACTGAAGACCCATGCTTTTGATTTTTTTCTAGCTGAGATGATTCTCCTTAAGCCCAGTTCTCTGCAGTGTTGCCGTTTTGACCTGTTTCATGTCAAATTTGACAAGATTTCATCGCTGTTGACATGAAATGAAATACAAATCTTGTCAAAAAAGTTTTGACTTGTTTTGTGACTTTATTCAATAATTCAATATGCAACTTAACTTTTTGTTAAAATATTTTAAAATACATTTTAACTTCAGTGTAGGCCGAGTATAATGTTATATTATGCAAGAAAATAAATTACGCTTATATATGTTTTTTTTTTTTAAAACCTATATCACGAAATATTTGAAAGTGAGAAAATTGATTTTGTAAAAGTGTTGGGGGATTTGGAGTTAGTTATATTAATTTTTATAAAAAAAAACTTGTAAAACCTGAATCAGATAAAGATTTTGATGCTGATTCGAATGTTAAAGACTTAGATTTACAAACTAATCCTTATCTGGAAGCAGGGTGCGAGGAAAAACTTAACGAATTGAAAATAAAATCGGAAGTGAGCGACGAAGAAATTAATATTTTTAGAAAAAACTGCAAAAGTTTTATTATTAAACTAATGAAAGAATTACATCAGAGAGAAACAAAAAAACTAAAAATTCTCAAACAGATCAGCATGCTTTCTGTCGACACATGCCTTTCCCAAAACAAAAGCTCATTGCTTCCAGCTCTGAAGGTGATGCAGGTTGAGCCTAATTCAAAAGAAAAGATTTTAAGCCAGTGTAGCAATCTTTGTTTCATTAAATGGAAAAACATAAAAGATACAGTGCCTTTCTGGTGCGAAGTTTATTCGTATTAGGATGCCAGTGGAGAAAATCCATTTAATGAGTTGGCGAAGTTTTCTATATCAATATTGGTTTTGCCAATTTCCAATGCAGAAGTAGAAAGATTTTTTAGTCAATTAAATTTGATCAAAACGAAACAAAGAAACAGAATGCAGCTGTTGTTATCTAATTCTTTTTTGACGATAAGAAATGATTTGCGCAATAAAAACTGTTGCAACAACTTTCCTGCAGAAGTAAAAAAAAAGTTGGAACATAATATGCTATATACAAAAATATAGATATAACCAATGAAATTGAATGTGATAGATCAGATTTTGACGATCCTTAACTTTATGTACCTTAATTTAAGTACTTATGCTATGTTCCTATTTTTTTATATAATAATAATTTATGAAATATTATTTATTTTAATTAACTCGTTGAATTGAAGTTGAAATACTTTATGTTTTGTTTATAATTAATAAAATGTATTTATGTTATCATTAATGTTTGGTATTTTGATATTTGACTTTTTTTTGACTAGAAACAAAATGTTCAAATATTTGACTTTTTTTTTGACTTGATTAGGAATAGACAAATAAAGTCAACAAGTCAGATTTGACTTTATTTGGAATTTCGACTTGGCAAGACTGGTTCTCTGATATATGGTCTTTCTTCATTAAGCATTGCCATCGAAATATTTTCTGGGTATTTAAAATAAGAATTGCGTTGGATTACAGGGTCAATTATCTCTCGTTCATTTAAAATTCTATTGGCAGCAGTTGTCAACCATCTTGTGTGTCAACTTTGCTGGGTTTCTGTTGGAGAGATCTTTAGAACAGGATCCTTTACTTATGGCTTCACACATTTGAAACATATATTTTTGATCCGTGCTAAGAGTAGCCTGGATTTCTTTTATCAAAGCATGTAGGTTCCCTGGGATTGATTAGAACTCACCAAGAGGAAGGTCAGCACAGTTTTGTAGCGCTCTTCCAATGGTGCCAAATAAAGTTGAGGTCTTGTGTTGCACCATCCATTTTGTGATAAATAAAGCAAAAGTAACTCATTAGCATGAAGTTGACAAACGAACCATTGTAGCGGTCTCCCCAACTTCAACTCCACAAGCCGGATAACCCAACTTTTCCGACCAGTGTTTGTAGCAGTTCCATCGCAATCAACAACAGACAGTTTACTTAAATCCAGTATCAAATCCGCTACAGTTTACTTTTTCACATTTGTTGCTGTTACCAAGCCAACATCCTGTAAGACTGCACTCGCGACTGCTGCTACTGATCCATCCGAGATGCCTTACTGATCGCAAACTCTTGCCAAATTAGGAAGATATAACCGATTTCTTTCATTAATTTCTTGGTATTTTTAAGAAGTAATTGGCTGGGGCCATTATCAGTTGGTGGACAAACTTTTACCGACAAATTTTTTGGTCTCTTTTTCTTTGTTCCAACCCGCTCACAGCCACTAAGGGATTTACTCTTCCAGTCTTGTAGTTTTTTTCAAATAGTATTCATTTTGTTTGGATCTTGGGTAGGTATCTCAAAAAATACAAATATTTATCATACACACTTTTCATTTCTTGTTTTACCCGTTGAATTGACAGGGATACAGTCTTCCAAACGGTAAAAACGTCAAGACCTAAGATTCCAAATATTTGAAACCTTTTTTTTTCATTTCTCACAAAAACTTTATGTTTTATAACTTTAGCTATTGTCGGTAATACTCTTTTGCTTAAGGCACGTCGCTCTAAAGATGGGACATCATCGTTCAAATTATATCGAGTCACTCGTTTCAACATTTTTTTTGGTATTTAAAAACGTGTTGCTTCTTGCCAGCTAAATGAACGACTGAGCGATAATTGCACTTCGATCGGCACGGAAAATAAAACCTGCTGCCAGACCAAACAACAAAATTTTAACAAAAAAAAAAAAGCAACCCTTTTTTGTCATCTAGTGTAAAAGAAAAAAAATATTTTCGCAGTGCAGAAAAATTTTCATTCTATGAATTGGTATTTAAAATAGTGACTAAGTAAAATTCTTAAGATCCTTTTTAACAAATATCTCGAGAACGACTCATCGCACTTTAAAGTTATAAAACTCTTTTTTATAGGAAATTGAATAATCTATCCTTTCTGCTCATAATGTTTTTTCGTATGATTTATACTTTTCAAGTTAAAGAGCCAAACAAAAAAATATTGACAATTTTGTTTATTTTGCAAAACTTTGAGCTTCGGTAAGAGCAGTAGCGTACGCAGGATCTTGTTTGGGGGGTCTCAGTCTCAATTTTGGTGAAATTTTTATAAGGTATCACAAAATAGCAAACAAAATTAAAGCCTTTCGTGTTATCAACCACCAGAAGTTAAATTTCAATAGAAAAAAAAAATAAAAACAAAAGGAAAAACACGCAAAATACTCCCTATAGTTATGAAATGAATTTGACCTTTCTTTCTTTGTAAAGAAATATTTTTTGTAAAAATCCACTTCGACAAAAATCCACTTCGACAAAAATCCACTTTATGGACTCGATTTAAACAGCGTCAACGGTAATAGGGGTAAAGGTGAAAAGTGTATTCACATTTTAATAAATAAAATGTCCGTGTTTTCTTTAAATAAGCTCATAGCCAAGGAACTGATTATTGTACATAAACTGAAAGTACACCAACGGACAACATACACAACCAAAAACCCGCGTATAACGTAACTTTTACAAGTCCTATTTATGTTTTTTATTGCATTTATTAAGTCTGTCCCTTTCCTTTGAGTTTCTGTGATTTTTAGTCCAAAGTCCTGTCAAGTTCATATAATCGAAATGAAATTGACAGAACTTGGGAACAAAATGCGCAGAAAATCACAGAAATTTAGAGTAAAGGAACAGACATTATTATAGTTTAAAGTAGCAGAAGCAGTAACTATACAAATACAATGAAAAAATGGTAACATTTTTCAAAGGAATTCTCATTATACAAATTATTATTTTGGCGTTTTCGTAGTGGTTTCGCTAAACTAATGTTTTACTTATGTACACACGGAAAGAATTCTTAGATCAGATCATGAAAAATAAGCTACAAATCACGAAAAATGAATCCAGTTTTGGACCTTGGATTGGAAATTACTAAATTAAGACTTTTTGTTTGCAATATTAAAAAATGAGCGAAATGAAGATATTGACACTCAAAAATTATATTTCAACACTTTTGAGTATCAATAATTCGATCGAGGAAAAAAAATATTAACATTAGCGAATCGCAATTTGATATCAATTTGTATCAATTTGGACATTGTGTTTGATGGCTAACCTGGAGTCGTGGGTTCGATCCCTACTCTAGGTAGCATTTTTTTTTAATTTATTTTACTACGGGCATACAAATTGAATTATTATTATTATTTCGTAGTCAAAATGGAAATAAAAAAAATTAAATTGTCAAATCTACGAATTGTGGTCGAAATGTTGATTTGCGTATATTTTTTTTAGTTGTTTTTGTCTACAAACAGGGGTGTTTTGCAGCCGCTTCCTTTTTATTCTGAAATGTATATACAATTTTATATATTTGAAAAAGAATTTTATTTTACTTACTTGGGATTCGATCCTGGCACCTTCCGCATATCAATCCAATACGCTACCACCTGGGCCATCGCACGATATAGAGGGGCCATATTGAAACTTAATCACTTCAAAAACTTATTTACTTGTTGGTTGATTCAAATCACTCAGCTCGAATTATAACTTTTGATAATAAATATTGCATTATAAAATTTAGCTTTTTACGATGATTTGAGTAGTAAATTACAAAATGTTCAGTTATTTTTTAATAAAAGCGCCTTGATTTACAAAAAAAAAAAAAAAATAGTTTTGTAAATTACAACCTAAAATTTTGCAGTTGGTGATTTTTCAATTATTTCCGTGCAGTTTGAATAAGATCAATTATAAAAATTAATTTCAATTCGATTTCTGTACTTATCAAAATAGAAGTTTATTAAATTATTGAACGCCAAAAATAGTGCATTGACAAAAACTAAAATAAATGTTTAGGTTAACTTTTAAGTTTTAACTAATCATAATAGTTTAAAACGACAATGACTACGGTCCATTAACTTAAAAAAAAAAAGAGTTTGAGAAGATTGTTACCTCTGATACAAATTAAAGGCAGTTTTTCGAAATGTCATCAATTGACTACAGCTTTCTTATAATGCCTTATGTCGTAGAATTAGAAATAACATTAGGCAAAAAAGTATACAGCTTACAGATATTTAAAAATATTTTTTGAATATTTGTACGTTCACTGAGCGCGAAGATACTGGTTTAAGTATAACTAAAGCATTTGACCACTTAAAAGCAATAAAAAAGAGTAGATATCAAGGGAATCTATTATGTTAATTAGTTCACTGCATTCGTTATTTCATTCCGGCTTTTTTTTTTAATGGGAAAAGAAGGAACAAATTAAATGTGTGAAATCATTTTGCGAAATTTGACTGATTGCAAGGGAGTTTTGTTTGGGTTTCAATATTACGTGTGGTATGAACTAATGATTTCAATACGACATCCCATGTCTATAGATTTTTTTTTAAATTAAAATTGAAAATACTTCTATTGTTCAAAACTAACAACAATAAAATTTTAACTAAAAATAATAAAAAAAGTTTCTTCGATGATATATGAAATCTTAGCACAGTACACGATATTGCTTGGGGGGGGGGGGGCTCAAGCACCTTAAGCCCCCTCCCCTGCGTACGCCACTGGGTAAGAGGGCTTATAAAATTGAAATAATTTTTGTTTCTTATTTGTACGTATAGTTAACATAATTATACAACTTTTTAAAACTATTCGAAATCGAAAATCGCAAAAAAAGTTTGACGCTCCACCCTACTGTACATACCTTCATACGTGTGTATAATGAATTAATATCGACCTAACATATAATTTCAAACTATAGCTTCAAATAAATGGGGAAATAAGAAACTCAATTATTTTTAAACTCTACGTCATGCCCCAGTAAAAAAAATCACTTTAATAATAAATCGTGATGTTTTTGTGTGATAACTTTTATAGCTTCTCATGTAATAACATTGTATATTCCATAACAGGATATCATTATTTTTTACCTTCCATATTCTATGTGGTATCCCTTAATAAAAAATAGGAGATACAAAAAATATAGGTAAGATAGATATTATTAAAGAAACTCTTCTCTTGTTATAGTATAGTAAACTCTTAGATCTACCGAATTACTGATGATGGCATTTGTGTGTCCTTTTTGTCCTTATGCTTTATATTTTCCACCATTTTTCCTGCACTTTCTTATATATGTATGTAGGTAGGTATCACTGATAACTATAAGATGAAAATATTGCCAAGGAAAACTCCCCCATTTTTCTTACTTTATAAGTTCTTATAATAGCATAAGGAACAAAATACTTTTTAAGTCTTTTTTCACAATGTCACGTTCAACGGATAAATCGAATCGGGAACGGGAACAAATCATTTAAAGCAGATGTGCTTGACAAACACCATGAATGACAACAAAAGCTGATCGTTATCGATGAGAAATGTTCACTTTTTCTTCTCCATCGACGTGGATATCCTTGGGTTTTTCCTTCAACAACAACAAGAAAAAAGGAAAAGTAGCAAAATAAGTGTGACGTCATCGAAGATTTTCGACGACATTGAAGCCGCAGTGAATTTGTGTGTGCAGTTTTAAAGTTAATCAATAAAATACAAACAAAATTATAAGGAAAAGTAGTTTGTCTGTCTTATGACGTATAGGTATCTATAACATAAGTTACCTTCTTAATGAAAATAAATATTTTGACAGATACTTCTTTCAGGATGGGGTGATGGTTTTCTGCTGGTTTTCTTAGTATTTTTGTATGACATTAAAATGTATAATTCTAGTAATATTTTTTTCAATACAAGCTAAAGTAAACTAAAGACAGAAATACATTTGTGAGATAACACGAAAGTCTATAACAAAACCAGGCACTCTTTCGTTAAACAAATCACCAGAGTACAAAAAGTGGCATTCCGTGTATAATCTCGAAGTTTTCATCAAATTGCTTTTTCCTTGTTGGGCTTTGGACATTTAAATATACATTTTAGAAAAAACGAAAAATAAAAAGTTAAAGTTAACATAAACGTTTTTCTGGTTCTTCAAACGAAAATACCTACACCGCGAACGAATATTTGCCGCCCTCAAAAATGTCCACTATGGTAAAAAAAATATTGTCCTGCTCGCGGTACAGCACTGCCAACCAAAAAAGTGTTGACAAATAATGATGAAAAATCATATTTTCTTAACAATTGCTCCTTTATATTTAATATTTGAGCGATTAATATCTTCGGCTCCCGGAAATTACGCCAGAATTTTACAAACAAGACAGTGTAAGCACAACAGAAAACAACAGCCCCTAACACCCATCCATGGGGAGGCCACGCTGTGAAGTGATATTGCGCTCGCCCACTCAATCTATGGCACTAAGCCGGGACGCACTATGTGGTGCTGTCACTCGGCCAGACGTGAGATTGCGTCGCAGTGCGCCTCCCCCGCAGGCCGCAGGTGGTCTTCAGGAGATGTTTGTTGTTGTGCATAAACTGTCTACCATTTTGAAGAAATCGCGACTTTTATAAAAATACTAAAAAATATGTTGCTAAATGTAAACTTAAAACGTGTCTGCTTGTCTGCTATGATTTCCTGGCTGCATGGACGGATGTAATTTTAGTGTGTTTGCAACTTCTGGCTCTTGCAACAACGCAACCTAAATTGCACTCCGATAATACCTTCATTCTGTCCAGTAGCGGATCTAGGAATTGGCTGTGGGGGGAGGGGCTTGGAGTTTGGAGATCCAGTTTGAGACCTTAAGTTATACTATTTGATTGTCCTAAGATCAATTTAAATTTATATAAAATATAATAGAGATCAGTTAAGTTTACAGGCAAGACCGTACTCAACTTCCGCGGAGCTACACCTCACGACGACGGACGCGGCAAAACATTATTTTTTATTAAGTTTTAGGAGCTATATCGCACTTAGCGGCAACTGAACTTCATACAAATTCATACAAATTCTTGCGAAGTGTAGTTCTGCTGCAGTAAAGTTCCGGCGAGTTTGGTCTAACCTTTAAGCTTCAAGATTTTTTTTTTTTTTATGAAAAAGATATATGGATATACATTATGTAGATATATATAACAGACAACGAATTTTAACATTCTCACTTTTCCTTAAATGATATCCGTGTTTTTTGTGCCTTTATATCTGATCCTGTCCTGCTTTAAAATGTTTTCAATATACAAAGTACAATAAAAATTACATATTCATAATTGCTGTAGCGGAGATAGAAGCAAATATAAAGACGCACCAAAAGATATATCTAACTAGTGATTGTATTAATAAAATTTTTAATTGAAGGTTTCAAATGAACTCCAACCACTTGTGTTGGCTACCACCGAGTATTATATAGGCTGGAATTATTGCAATTTCATGGCTGCCACACCAATCATCAGATTCCTTTAGTGGTGCTTAGTCTATAGTTCCAATGTTAATTTATAAATTATTTTGCTGTCAACTGGATTTGAACCTAGACCAAGCTACCCCAGAGGCCGCCGCACCACCCATTGCACCACTGAGGTCACCTGAATGTGCCCATTCAAATGAAGGTTTTTTCTAATTTTACAATGGACAACTAGCATTTTGACAAGCCACACACAAGTTAGATGTTATTCATTCGGGTTCTTTCTTTTTCTCATCTCCGTTATCACCGCAACAATTCGCTACATATGTGAAATTATAAATTTTTAGCCATATAAGCTTGAACCATACGTACAAATGCTACATTATGTAGCTGTATATTTTTAAATTAGCTAAGGGTATCCTCACTAACATTTCAGCTTCGGTTCGCCTTGATAGAAGTAAAAAGAACTTCTATTAAGCCGAACTAAAGCTGAAATGTTAGTTGGGATGTTTTGAACTTCACATTTTTGACAAGATTTGAAAACTGTTTATAATTGACAAGAGTCTAGAGGGATTGCAAATATTCATTTGCTTTTGCATGATTTTCTGAGTGCGCACAGAGAGAACTCAGGCTTTTGGAATTTGGCTCCTTGACTAGAGAATTTGTATGTAATTGCTTAGTCCAAAAATGTTTTGTATGCACAATTGCCTTTTGAAAACTAAGCCAGCCACGGCCGTAAGAAATAATTCCTGTTGTATTAAACATTTACACTTAACGTGACACCCCGTTGTTCTCCAATTGTTTTAGCCTCAACTGCGTTTCTTTCGTTAAATTAGCTTTGCTTTTAGTGAAAACAGTTGTTGCATTTGAGTTTTGAAAAGTTAATGTTAAGCCCCGACCACATTTTTATCTGTTTACTTATCTATTCAAGCCTTAGCCCCAACTTTGGACTTTAACTGTACCTAGATTTAAGCCCCCAAAACTCTGGAATAATGTTAGTTTTTAGGAAGAAAGTTGCTTAACCCTTATTATTCCAAAGCTGGTTTTTTCATCCTAATTTTCTGGGTTTTGTTTTTAGGGGAAAATTGTCGTAGCATGAAACATGACCATTATTCATAGCCCCCAACTTGGTTTCTGTCCAATTCGCTTCAGGCTTTAACCTCAATCTTAAGGCTTACAAAAAAAAGTAACATAACATGTATGAAAATAGTTCAGCCCCAACCACATTATGTTGTCCATCAAATTTTATTTCTTAAAAATATTTTAGACGGAATATAAAACTCTACTCTACCCTTGCTTTCTATATTTCAAATTATTTAAGGAATGGGCTGTGGGGGGCTTTAGCCCCTATAGCCAACCCCTGAAAACATATAATAGTATAATTATAATCTTACCCGTTAAAACCGTGGATTCCCTTGGTAAGTCAAGAATTTGCCAGAAATTTCGTTTCTGTCTTTTTTTCAATATAAAATTATCCGGCTTTTTTCCTTTCTGTAAAAGGAAAAAATCGCCAAAAATCCATTTTCGGCAGGCATCGCCTCATATCAAATATTGCCACAGAAGAAAATTAGGTATAAACAGTGGATAAGTAGAGCCCTTTTTCTAAATCCCAGCAATATTGGAATACCTTTTTTAATACATACTAAAAAATATGTACCTACACAAATAATCGAACTGGTGTATGAAATGCATTGGAAATGTCAGTGGTACAGCACTTCCTTAGGGCATCAACCAGGGTTGTAAGCTTAGTCCTCTTCTCTTCAGCCTATTTCAAGATCACCTTCCACAATGCATTTCTGGGGCAATGATATTGAAGAGCGTCGTGATTAAAAGCTTGATGTATGCTCATGATAAATAGGTTCCTTAAATACCAATGAAATCTTCGAACACATCGAAATCAAAAGTAATTATACTCAAAATTCAGAAACAATACTGGTCGGTATAAAAGAGAAGAAAAATGGTTCCTTGGAGCTGTTGTAGCTGGATGTAGTTGAACAGTATCCATATAACGGTATAACGTATAACTCTCACTCCTATATTAACTTTCAGTTTACACCTGGAAGGTAAATTGAAAGACTGTAAAAAATCCCTAAGTTGCGTTTGGAAAAATGTCCTTTTTTTTAAAAAAAAACAGGTACCAATCGAAATCAAGTACAAACTCTTCCAGGTGATTACCCAATTTGTTACGGAAGTCGAGATGGGGGCGTCGAAGATCATGAAGAAGTACAAAAGTTGCAAAAATACTTTTTAAAGTACCTCTTCGGGCTTCCTTCTTACACCCCTACTTACATGCTTCACGTCGTCTACCACTCATTTATCTTTTACGTTAAGAGTTCACTTCAATTATATACTAAAAACAATTCAACTACCTGATTGCCACCTTCAGGTTGTACTTGTTTATCTTCTAAGAAGGAAAGCCAGACTCTTTGCCAAATGGCAGAAACTTAGCGAGGAACTAATAGTAGAGTTGTTTCTTAATTGAGAAGATGGATCCACTTGAAGACAAGCACTGGAAAATGGATGAGAAAATACACGCACGTTTTCAGCAGGAAGCTACCAATTCATCGCCTACATAATCGTTGTTTACTAAAACGCAACTACTCCCTCGAAGAGTATAGTACCCAGCAATTTAGCATAATTTTCAAAGCCTTTAAGCTTCATATTTCAGTTTTTGAAGAATAAGAAGTAAAATTTGTATGGTCCAAGTCATCAAAATTGACAATCATTGAACAAAGTTTAAGCAATGCTATCGCGGTTTATCGACAATATCTACCTTCATATAAAAAAAAATGTTTTATATCTCAAAAATCATTATAACATTTTTTTCTGCTACTATTGGACTTCTTAAAATTAAACTCGAAAACCCTACCATAAACTTCATGGAGCCTCCTCCGTTAGATAAACTTAGCGACAGTAATCCGTTTTGTGGACGTGTGTCGAGAGTAATGGATAACGATTTCGGTCGATTTCTATCTAAGATTTTCTTTCGTCTGGATTGTTATTTGACTAGTTTTATTTGGCTTGTTACGTTTTAATTATGTACCGGACCAGTACCTTTAGATGCTTTAGATAAAGAATATTGTAGCATAAATTCTTATATTGGTTGCTAACAATACTTTCATGGCCTTTTAATATAATCAAAGGCCAAATTCTGGCACTACACCCTTTTTACAGGATCAAACTCTGGCGATTTTCGACCCCCCTCTAACTTCAGTAGAAAATAAAGTCAGAAGCTTCAAACTCGCAGTATTTGCTCAGCTCACCAGGTTTAGGCAACTCAGCAAAGGACCAAGGGCACTTTTGTATGGACCCTGGGCCCACTTTCAAAGTTGCTCAACAGTGATAAAACCTATGTCAAATGAAAGGCAATAAGGTTTACACAATTTCATTATATGGCAGCTCAGTTCAAATCGAGCGCGAACATGGCGTTTCGGTGGGTTATATAAAAAAAAAATAATGAAAAAAAAAAAAAAAAAAAAAAAATATTACAAAAGATGGCAACACTTACAAACATAAGCAAACTTGGTTCTTTTTTATAACAATTTTTCGTTTGGCTAAATGGATTTTTCTTGATCTGAATAAATGATGAATTGATTTATCCTTATAAGTGCATTAATGACACCTTTATCATATGCAAGCTTTTGGAGTGCACCCAGCTCGGAAACGGTACAGCGAAACAAAATTGCAGGCGAAGCGCAAAATAGATGTTTCATTCTCGAAATAGCTATTGATGTTGTTTTTGATCTAACGCTTAGTTTGGTTAATTGTTTGGTCTTGTGTTTTAGACTGCAGATAACCAACAAATTCTTTTTAATTGAGACAAGAAAAAATAAGTAAGTATAAAAAGAATGGAATAGAAGTTTTTTATTCGCATTCCAAAATCAAAAAGACCAAAAGAGTCTAATTGAAACAAAATCATATAATAACTATAATAGATAATAATTCCATATATAGGAATTCGTATACAAATATAGTAATAGGAAATAGGAAGCAATGACAGAAAAAAGCTGTGTTATGTGTCTGCGCTCGCGTGCTGTAAGGACTAGACGACATCTTTTAGGGGATTCTTTACCTATAAGCCAACCACAGTTTGCTCAGAATGCATTGATCGAAGTAAGTACCTACATATTGTTGTATTTTTAATTATTAGTTAACATATCATTAACTTGGTCTGTTAAAGAGTTAATAATACAACAGTAGTAAATAGACACTTTATGTACATATATACATTATATACATCTTCAATCGAAATACGATCACTAACAATCATGCACCTACTCTACTGGTCTCTTTCCGAGTGGATGGAAAACAGCATTTGTCCAGCCTGTCCCTAAAAAAGGCGTATCTTCTTCACCCTCTAATTATCGACCAATTGCACTTACGTCCCTTCTTTCCAAGGTCATGGAAACGCTGATTAATTTACAGCTCAAGAAATATCTCGAGGAACGAAAGCTTCTTAATGACCGGCAGTACGGCTTTCGTAGCAATAGGTCCACTGGTGATCTGATGGTATATCTCACCGAACAGTGGAACAAATCTTTACATCGTTTTGGAGAAAGTAAGATTATTGCACTTGATATTTCAAAAGCATTTGAAAGAGTTTGGCATCAAGCTCTTTTATCGAAAATGCGCGCATTTGGTTTCGATGAATCTCTTCTTTATTGGATTAGAAATTACCTTTCGGACCGTTCAATACAAGTTGTATTGGACGGTTTCAAGTCTGAAATCCATAAAATAAATGGTGGTGTGCCCCAGGGCTCCGTTTTGTCTCCGACTCTCTGCCTTATTTTTATAAATGATCTTTTGTCTGAAACTTCTAATCCATTAAACTGTTTCGCTGACGACAGTACCCTCAGCTTTTCATATTCGTTTACAGATTCACATCCATGTCCTTCGGATGTGGAACTTGAACGGCAGCGTATGATAAGCTCATTAAATTCTGATCTAAACAGCATCGTTCAATGGGGAATCAAAAACCGCGTAGAATTTAATGCTTCTAAAACTCAATGCTGTCTCCTGTCGTTAAAGCGAAACCCACTCCCAATGCCGCTATCAATGGACGGCACTTGCATCGAGGAAACCAAACAGCTCTCAGTTCTCGGTATGTGTGTCACAGACCACCTTTTGTGGAATGACCACATATTTGATGTAGGTTTTCTCCGCAGATGCAAGAAATTTTTTTCCCCTTCTGATCTGGCTATGATCTACAAAGCCTTTGTTCGTCCAAAACTTGAGTACAATTCTCATGTCTGGGCAGGAGCTCCAAAAACTCACTTAAGTTTGTTGGATAGAATACAAAAGAGAGCTTTAAAAATGATAGGTGAAGGATCTATAACGGAAACAATTACATCTCTCGAACACCGCCGTAATGTTTCATGTCTTTCCCTATTTTACCATTATTTTTATAAACAGTGTTCTAGTGAAATTTCTAATTCTAGTTGCATTCCTCCCCTTAAACAATTCAACCGTAATACTCGCGCTTCTAGGAATGCCCATCAGTTTACCCTTGAGCCCAACTTCGGACGTACTGTTAAGTATAGAGATTCTTTCTTTAGTCGAACCACAAGAATGTGGAATACTTTACCTGGCTCTGTGTTTCCCTCTTATTACAGTATTCAGACATTCAAAACAAATGTTCATCGGTATCTCCTTTTTAACCCTTTCCTATTTCCTGAACGCTCGCACTGTGTGTAATAATAATCCCTTTTGTGCGCGCAAAGTTTAAAAAAAAAAAACGATTCGGTATAAAAGTATGTACCCAGCGGGAAATATCGTCCCCAATGAATTTTATAGATGAATTCTTCAATCAATTCAATAGCCAGATAATAAAAGGAAACGACATGTAATGATTTAGTAAATGAAGAGTCATGCACGGTTTCCTCAGTTCATAGATTTGAACCCACTTTCTGCTTTGTGTTTAGAAAACAACCTTTTCTTTCGTTGAATTAAAAATTGCTTTTAATAGGGAAAATTATGCGATGAAAAAACTGTTAAACATGTGCTGCCCGCCTAGGACATGCCCATGTTAATTTCATCAAAGGAATCAGCTGAAAAGTGGACGGTGCAGCTGCCATTCCTCAAGGAAAAAGCTGATTTTTCCTCAATGAATTTTTGAATTTTTCCCGCTGGGTACATAGAGATAAGATATGCAGTTAATAGGTGTGTTTTTTTGTGCAATTTATGTTAGCTTAAAAATGAATGCCATGCTATAAACAACAATGATTCTAATAAGGTCACGGCGATAAACTTCTTCGCTTATGAAATGAGTATATTTTTTTTTACACAATTTTAAATATTATAGAACTTTTATTCATGGGTTAAGCAATGAATTTTTTTGTGGACTTTGTTTAAAGTGAAGAAGATGGGTCAATAAATCACCTAATAATGTTATAAACACTATAGGTACACAAAAACTTAGCCTTAAGAGTCCTACATGAGAAATTGTACTTTTAGCAGGTAGTATTCAATAATACACAACACGTATGTCACGGTTTCTGGCAAAGAACTAATGTGGTGTTATAGGTACAACGACCTGCGGAGAACTTCGAAGATAATGCGGTTCATGAAGCATCACCTGAAGAAAACATCGAAGATAATGCCGTTTATGAACCTGAATAAAATATCGAAGATAATGCCGTTCCAGCACAGAAGAAAATATTCAACTATATAAGAACAAGCCATTAATTTGTATGCTCCCGAACACATTAGAGCTCTGAACTCTGCACGGTGTTGTATATTTAATTATTGCCACAATACTGAACGTCATATAATTCCTGGTGCGATTAAAATAAACATACTTCGTTCACAGCATTTGTACATCCCAGAAAATTCTAGGGTATGTACAAATCACCTATGAATAAATGAAAATAAATCGGGTGGCACAACGGCTCATGAAGAACCAGGGCCTAGTGACTAACAACTCGCAACCATTCCTGTGTGCGCCTGTCAACAGGAATGGAAGGGACCTACAATTTTTATGCCGAATCCGAACGGCTAGACGAGCAGCACTTATTCGTGACAAGTGATACTCTTGGAGGATTTGTCAATTCCTCGCAAGAGGCAGTAGCCCTGAAAAAAACTTTTTAGTTTTTAGGTGGACGAGGCTGGGAAGCGAACCACAGACCTCC
This sequence comes from Melangyna quadrimaculata, assembly GCA_949320155.1. NCBI lineage: Eukaryota > Metazoa > Arthropoda > Insecta > Diptera > Syrphidae > Melangyna > Melangyna quadrimaculata. The sequence goes on from OX439483.1 coordinate 388,024,388, forward strand.
AGCGTGACAGTCGAACGCACTAACCATTACGCTACGGGCTAATACTACTAAATCACCTATGGCAATCATTAATATTGAGAGTTGCAATGTTTCGCATGAATTTAATCTTGCGCATTTCACAGACATGACCAACTTACTAATTTCTGCTCTTAACCAAAGATCGAGATTAGATTTCCAATAATTGAAATTAATAAGTGACAAGGATTTATTTTTTTGGACTGGAATCACCATTGTACAATTTAATAGAGTTTTGGACGAAACTCCTTCGCTGACGCAAGAACCGAAGAGATTAATCGTGCGCAGACAGTTGTTGGGGTTTATTTATCAAAACTTAGGACCGAAGAGTCCGATGTAAGGTTAGCTTCTCTGTTAAACATGTCACGCAGAACCTTGGAGAGAAAATTGGCATATTAGCTAGACAGCATTTAGTCAGGGAATTTGTAAGCATTCATTTAGTTATGGATAATCTAGAGAAAATATGCTTCAAAGGAACTTGTTCTTAACAAAAATGATATGGCAATGAAGAAAACACAGTAGCCATACAAATATGTGATGGGACATATGTTTATATAGAGAAAATTTCTCATTTCCTTTTTCAGCGTTTGACGTTTGAGCCATCACAAGTTCCAAAATATTTTGAAACCATTCTTAATGGTATTCAGTGATGGTTACATAATAGACGTTTTTGGTCCATACGCTGCAACAACAAGCGATGCAAAAATAATGACCAGCTTATGCGATGATGAAGATAATCCTTTTCATTGGATGTTTCATCAAAACGATGTTTTTATTTCAGCGAGGGGTGTTAGAGACGGTGCAGGAGATCTCCAGTCAATAGGATATGAACCACTTATACCCCCAACAAGAAATAGAAACGAAACCCAATTGACGACGAACAAGCTAATGAAGCTAGTTAAGTAACAATATGTCGTTGGGTGGTAGAAGCGGTAAATAGGAAGTTTAAAAACAGATTTAAGCTAATACGCCAAGATTACCTAAAAAGAGCATTGCCACGTTCGTTGATTTCAAAATCGCTGCTCCTCTCATAAATGCTTTTTCTGGAGTAGCAACTGGTCACAGACTTAATCATAACTTTTGGTTTAATATAAATGAGAAATTCAACTCACCGAATCTGTTGTTTCATTACGTAACAATGAAAGACCTTAACTGGCAAAGGGTGGCGTTCATAGGGATATAAGCTTATCTGCCACAGTTAGAAGATTTTCCCCAACTAACCCACGATGATGTTCTCTTGATTTTTGGGATCTTATCAAGTCAAACTTGCCAGGTCATATGTCAGTGAAAACTTACGGGATGGTGGTGTCTACACCATTGAACTTTACCGAGAAAATAATTTAAGAGACTTGGTGCAATGTAGGATTTTGCAATATAATGTATGGCTGTTAAGTGGACGTGTGAACTGTGAAGTCACGACACGTTAGAAGTGCTAAATACTATGCATACATCTTTATTGACCGTTACCAGGTAGGCAAAGACGCTATCATAAAGTATTACTGTACTTGTCTTGGGACTGGGAAGACACAGGGAACACTTTCATCGACCTGCATTATATTTAGCCAATATTATAATAGAATAACAAAAACTAAAAGAGATAAAACCATCTGATTTTCTATATTCAATTAAGGCCTAAAAGGGGCATTTAATAGTAAGAATTAAGAATTTTATTTCATAATTGTTAAAAAACTCATTATTCAAACGTTTCTGAAAACTTTTTTTTTAACATTTTTGAGTTTGACAATGGTTTTCCCGAAAACTATTGCCAGAAATGACATGATTTAAAAACATTGTACAAGGAAAGACTCCTAGCTTTTAAAAAACGTAAAGATCTTGTATGTTAGTGTTGCCATCTATTTTAATATTTTTTTTTTTTTTTCATTTTCAGTACTTTTTTATAAAACCCACCGAACCGCCATGTTCGCGCTCGATTTCAAATGAGCTGCCATATAATGAAATTGTGCTAACCTTATTATAGTCCAGTAAATGAAGGCATTTACCTCAAAATAAAATCAAAAGTTTTGAAATTTGGCACACTTACTAAGAGATGTCTAATGATGCCCTAAAAAAAAGTCCCCAAGAATCCGAATGGAGCGCTTGCTGCAGTGAAGAGTACCATGTAGTTGTTTTTCGGCTTTTCACGTTTATCGTGGAAACCGTTACTCAAATCAAAAAATAGTTTACCACAAAAATAAAGCTTATTAAATTTCCTAAAAAAAAATTGCTGCGCATTTCTTCGTTTAGAGCTTTTAGCATTTTCGGTTTTTTCACGTTTATCTTGGAAACCATTACTCGAATCAAAAAATAATCATCCAAAAAAAATAAAGCCATGAACATTTTCTGCAATACCGATGATTACGTAAATATGTATACAGGGTACCCCGTAAAGAATGGATAACCCTGTAATTCCTCATAGTAGACTTTGTCCGTCCTGAAAACTGATAAATAAAAGTTCTATCCCAACCACAAGAAAAGATATACGTTAATTTGTTTTTGTTCAGTGCATTATTTTTTGCTTTACTTTACGTTTCTGAATTCTATTTTTTTTCGTAGCAATATTAAACATTATTTGTGCTAAAACATAAGTAGAAGAAAATTATAATAACTGTCGGACTTCTTAGAAAAAACTATTATTGAACTTTGGTTTTCAATACAAAATGTGAAAGAAAATAAATTTTGAAAAAGTTAAATCATCTCTGGTATAAAAAAATATGCGTGAATACCTAAGTGGCATACTATTTTAAAAATATACATGTTTAAACACTAAGGATCACATCCAGTTTAGAAGAACTGCATATTGGTTGATCGTCTACCACCGTTGGATCACTAATGATCACATCCAGTTCTTCCTTAGACGAACAAACTTCCTTGAAAATTAGAGGATCATCTAGCACTGTCTGACCACTAAGGATACATCCCGCTGTGAGCGGACGTGTGTGCGCGAGTGGTGGAAATACTTTACCAAATACCCATTGTTTATAATAATTAATTACATTCAATTACACAGTGCTCTTCCCTTATTATTATTAAAATAAACAAATTAAATACCCACTCTCACCATCTTTTACAAATAAAATAATAACCTAATTACCTTTAATGGTCGCGCCGCGAAAAACAAAAAAAAAAAAAAAAAAATAGCCCATAATCAATAATCATTCAACAGCATAGTGCAAGTGCCAGTGCAAAAAACAACAACAAAAAAAGTGCACCCGATTACAAATAAAAATTAAATAAAGAAAGCATACACCATAGCAAAGTGGTAAATTTTCCTATCTCTCACAGTGCTTTAACTTTGTCATTGCATGCAGAGTATGAGTATGTATATCATCTTATACAAAGCTTGTAATTGATTAAGCCAAAGCATATCAGATAAATTGCTGTTATTGTTTTTGGGTTTCCAGGGGCGGATTAATACATACTACTAAGGCATAACACTGGTAGTGTTTTGTATTGTGAAGTTTTATTGGGGCCCAAACTCAATATCAGCATAGATAACTGTCTGATTTGGTTTTTAACGTTTGTTTTTTCGTAATGGTAGGTGAATTTAGGGTCGATATTAGCAACATTCGGGGGCTGAGAAAGAATTTCTGTGCAGTGTACGTACATACTGTAAAAAACAGGCCAGCAGTCTTGGCACTAAGTGAAACCCAGGTAGGTGAAAATTCTGATTACTCCGAATTTAGCCTACCTGGTTATAGCCTACCTGGTATACACCATGGTCTCGCAATATGTGTACGTAATGATGTGGCTTATCAGCTTCAACCACAATATGGCCCTTGTTTAAATACAAACTTTAACTTCATGTGGTTAAAATTCACCGTCAATAAGCACATCATACATACATGTTTCATTTATCGTAGCCCAAGTTTGGATAGTAATTCGACTTCTAACGAATTCGATGCGCTGCCCGATTCAATCCTGAGAATTGTTTCCCATTATCCGCACAGTGAAATCGTTGTTACGGGCGATTTCAATGTACACAATTCTTCGTGGCTACGCTATTCTGGTCAGACAACACCCGAAGGAGGAACGAAAGCTTCTTAATGCCAGGCAGTACGGCTTTCGTAGCAATAGGTCCACTGGTGATCTGATGGTATATCTCACCGAACAGTGGAACAAATCTTTACATTGTTTTGGAGAAAGAAAGATTATTGCACTTGATATTTCAAAAGCGTTTGATAGAGTTTGGCACCAAGCTCTCTTATCGAAAATGCGCGCATTTGGTTTCGATGAACCTCTTCTTCGATGGATTACAAATTACCTTTCGGACCGTTCAATACAAGTCGTATTGGACGGTTTCAAGTCTGAAATCTACAAAATAAATGCTGGTGTGCCCCAGGGCTCCGTTTTGTCTCCGACTTCATTCCTTATTTTTATAAATGATCTTTTGTCTGAAACTTCTAATCCATTAAACTGTTTTGCTGACGATAGTACCCTCAGCTTCTCATATTCGTTTACAGATTCTCATCCATGTCCTTCGGATGTGGAACTTGATATCCATGGGCGGCACTTGCATCGAGGAAACCGAACAGCTCTCAGTTCTCGGTATGTGTGTCACAGACCACCTTTTGTGGAATGACCACATATTTGATGTCGCATAAAACGCTGCTAAGTGTTTAGGTTTTCTCCGTAGATGCAAGAAGTTTTTTTCCCCTTCTGATCTGGCTGTGATCTACAAAGCCTTTATTCGTCCAAAACTTGAGTACAATTCTCATGTTTGAGCAGGAGCTCCAAGAACTCACTTGAGTTTGTTGGACAGAATTCAAAAGAGAGCTTTAAAAATGATAGGCGAAAGATCTATAACAGAAACAATTACATCTCTCGAACTCCGCCGTAATGTTTCGTGTCTTTCTCTATTTTATCGCTATTATTATAATCAGTGTTCTAGTGAAATAGCCAGTTGCATTCCCCCCCCTAAAAAAATTCAACCGTAATACTCGCGCTACTAGGAATGTCCATCAGTTCACCCTCGAGCCCAACTTCGGACGTACTGTAATGTACAGAGATTCTTTCTTCAGTCGCACCACACGAATGTGGAATGCTTTACCTGACTCGACTTTCCCCTCCCATTTCGATGTGCAAATGTTCAAAACCAATGTGCATCAGTATCTCCTTCTAAATCCTCTCATACTTACCTAATCGCTCGTGCTGTGTTAAAAACATTTTAAGGGTAGCCATAACCCCTTTTGCGCGCGTGGAATATAAAAAAAAGACATAATTCTTTATATATTGGTGTATCATTTACCACCATTGAATCATTTAGGATCACAACATTTTTATTGTTTTCAATAAATGAACTTTTGTTTGAATTCACCTCAAGCGGTTTTCTCTTTGCGTGCTCTCCTGGAACGTCCGGGAGGGTAGCAAGTTTAGTTTCAAATGAAAAAGTTTTCCACCACCTTTCTTTTGACTCACTATTGTCACTCTTGCACAAGTCGTTGCCATTAAATAATGACCCTTGAAAGAGAATTTCAGTGAAAGTTTTTGTGAAAAGGGATATAACAAATTCATGTATTCACTTTCCAGTGAATAATATGATTTGGTGAGTTCATCCTCATCACATCTTTGCAAATACTCATCACAAATTTTCTGAGCAAACGTCTTGGACTTTCTAAGGGAAAGTTTTGTTTCGACTCCAATTTGGAAGTCCTCTAAGCAATCTTTAAATTCACGAAGAGCGAATTTAAATGTTCGCACTAATGCGGCAGTATCCAACACTGCCTTATTTCAGGTTGAATCAAATTTACTACCGATACAAATCTTACCATACCGTTGGTCCTCGGACATATTAAAATTTTTAACCGAAAGAATGACCGAATAAATTTGAAACGGTAAATTTAATTTAGAATTTTAATTTCGCGTTCAAAAGAAACACTAGGGGTCACCATGAAAATCTGAACACCCTTTCAAACGAACTCACGAGCAAAGAAAACAAAACACCCGTACACTTTAAAGTCTAAAACTGAACTGATTTATTCAAATAATCTATATCTACATTACAACTATTTCTTATACCTAGATTACATATTTGTATATACATTTTCTTAACTTATCTTATCTCTAGTTTGTTATTATCCTAAGCTAAGTTGCAAAGTGGATAACGACGACGCGACACATCCCTTGTTCCTAAACATAATGCTCACAGATGTGTGTCATAAACACAATCTGCGAGATCATTTACTGTTTCTCTGAAAAGGGATCGACGCGACACAGCGTCGCTGTTAGATATTTACAATATATCTACAGTCATAAAGGTACCTATGAATAATATACATAAATAAAAATATAGATAACTAAACAGACCCGCTCCCGTAAAATATTGCTATGAAAAAAAAAAAAATAATTATAATAATAATAATTTTTAGCGATATACCTGTAAGACCTTAGGTGTTTTTAATGCAATGCACGGCACTAGTTAGAAGGAATAGAAGGAATGGAAAGACTTTTTGTTGGCACAGTGGATTGAGAATTTGATGTTAATTAGGTATCTCATGAAGTTCCATGGGTGGCATCCAGTTGAAACTGGGGAATATAGAAAAGAATGCTGCCTAGACTGGGGCTCGAACTCACACGTCCAGGTTAGCAGTCAAACAGTATATCCACTGTGCCAATGCCAGCCGCAACAGTGGAATTCATTCCCTTGTAGTCGAAGTATTCAAAAACGTAAATTTAGTCAAAAAATAATGAACTGAACAAATGCACATATCTTTTCTTGTGGTTGGGATAGAATTTTTTGTTATCAGTTTTCAGAATGGTTATAAAGTCTACTATGACTATGAGGAATTCAGAGATATCCATTCTTTACGGGGCACCCTGTATACATTGTAGAAAATTCTTTTGAATTTATTTTTGTAAAATATAATTTTTTGATCCGACTAACGGTTTCCAAAATAAACGTGGAAAATCGAAAAAGCTACATGTTTCTCTTAACTACTGCCAGAGTTATTTTCTAAACTATTGCAGATACGAAAAAATATAAATCAACTTTTTTTAGAAAACTATTTTTTTATTCGAGTAACGGTTTTCACGATAGACGTGAAAAACCGAAAAAATACATGTTTCTCTTAAATGCCGCCAGAGTTATTTTCAAAACTATTGCAGATACAAAGAAATGTAAAGCAATTTTTTTAGAAAATTTAATGAGCTTTATTTTTGTGGTAAACTATTTTTTGATTTGAGTAACGGTTGCGACGATAAACGTGAAAAACCGAAAAAACTACATGGTTCTCTTCACTGCCGCAAGCTTTCACGGTCGGATTCTTGGTGACTTTTTTTAGGGCATCCTTAGACATCTCTTAGTAAGTGTGGCAAGTTTCAAATCTTTTGAATTTATTTTGAGGTGATGGCAATTTTTTTTCCTTCATTGACTGGACTATTACCTTGGGGCCCAAAATGCCCCATGCTCCTTTCAATTCCTTAGCATCAGTGGTTCCCGAGATATAAGAATGCAAAACGCAGAATCCGTAACTGACAGATTTTTCGACATCGTAGAATTTTGCAATTTCGCACAACGGTAGGCCTTGTGCAAAGGAAAATTTAAGATTTTCTATTCAGGGGGCGTGGTACCCCCCATTTTCATAGAACTGATATAAGTTATTTGGAGCACTTCTGATGAAATTTGGTAGAGCAGTAGAACAAACAAACAAAGAAAACATTTTTAAAGGGATTTTACATTCAGGGGGCGTGGCATCCACCCATTTTCCCAGAATTGATATAAATTATAAAGTGAACTTCGGATTGTTGCAGATTGCTAAAGTTTGGTTGATCATGTAGTCAATACAAATGAGATATTGGAAAATTTGAAATAATGCATTCAGGAATCAGGAGCGTGGCACCCGCCCATTTTCTCAGAATTGATGTCAACTATGTAGAGAACTTCTCATCGTCGTAGAATGATGAAATTTGGTAAAACAATAGGACTTGACATGAGATGCACGGGTGATGCACGAAATTGTGACATCTACCGTTCGATCAAGCTGATGTCACACACCATGAAGATCGTTCAGCGGATATTGGATGGCCGCCTACGAAAAATAATACGGTTATTTGACGACCAGTGCGGGTTTGTTTCAGGTAAATCAACCACAGATGCTATTCAGAGTATAAGATTCAGAATGGAAAAATATCGGGATTCCTCAAGAGATTTGCATATTGTATTGGTTGATTTTGAAAAAGCATTTCGACAGACAACCACGAGATCTGATATGGGTTGGACGTAGACAACGAGGAGTTCCGGAAGTCTACGTGATGTAGATGGTCATGGGCATGTACGAGCAAGTTAAAACAAAGGTAAGATGCCCCGCAGAAATCACCGAAGAGTTCCCAATTAGAGTAGGGTGTGCAACAGGGAAGCGTCTTGAGGCCTTTGATCTTTATTACTGTCGTTGACTTTCTGTTAGAGGATAAGGTGACGGACCCCAAAGTGAATCAGTTGTTCCTTGCTGATGATAAAGCCATCATAGCCGAATATCCCGTGTCCTTGCAATGAACACTTGATGTATGGGTGGATGTTCTGGAGGGAAATGGATACCGCACTAGCGCGAAAAAGACCGAATACCTATGCTGTGCATTTTCCGATCTACACAGGCCTATTCGGACATCTTTTTGAATGGAACAGTGCCTCCCAAGTGCAAAAAGTTTAAATATCTTAGATCTGTGATGACGACATCGCGTTAGCGTAGGGTGGATGAAGTGGCAGTAAAACTCTGCCATCTTCTGTAATCGAAAAATGACCCTAAGCTAAAAGGAAAGCTCAACACGGCAGTTGTTCGTTCAGCGCTTACATACGGTTCACAGTGTTGGACAATGTATAAGAGAAGTATGAGAGTAAATTGATGGCAGCTGAAAGGAAGATGCGCTTCGCATGATAGTAGGAGTGACAAAGCGTGATCGAATAAGAAGCAAGTGAATCCGAGGAAGCCTACACGTCAAAAATACCATTTTGGACAAAATACGGCATGACCAACTGAGCTGGTACTGTCATGTTCAAAGTAGTTGTCTTGAGAGCCCAGTACAAAAGGCAGTAGCACAAAATGTTCCAACACTATCGCTTCGCGGAAGAACGGCAGGCGCTAAAATTCCTGGATGAAACAAAATACGACACGTGCGTTTCGTTGGCCTCAAACATGGAACAATCCAATCCCACACGTCGAACCTTAGGGGCCAGTTATAGCTATCATTGAATACCATCATTTAAAAAGTTAACTGTTGATTTTGAGACCTTTCGAAAATTTAATTATTGAATATTTTAATGCAGAAATATAGCTTACGACTTTAAAATTATTTCTCCACTAAAAAAAATTCATTTTGAGCCATATCTTCCCCATAACGTAACTTTTAATTTTTCAATGATGAACTACCTAACCAATGATCTTTGAAAAAAGTAAAAGGTACGTTATGGGGAAGATATGGGTAAAAATGAATTTTTTTTGAAGGAGAAATAATTTTGAAGTCGTAAGCTATATTTCTGCATTAAAATATTCAATGATCAACAGCTAACTTTTTCAATGATGGTTTTCAATGATAGCTATAACTGGCCCCTTAGGTGAAACAGTTGAGTGGGAGAGTTGTGGTCCCCCTCGAGATCATGACAATCACTGGTAAAATGAAGAAGAAAGAAGAAGATATGACGTGACATGTAAGCAAAGGGTAAATTAAAAATTTGAGATTTTACATTCAGTGGGCGTGGCAACCACCTGATTTAGCAGAATAACCTTATATTAAATATATTGAGAGCACTTCGGGCAAGTTTTCTTTTATTTCCTAATTACCTACTCAATTTTGAAATGGAAACTTGATAAGTAAACCTACTCAATTTAAGTCAGTAATCATTAAATACCTGATTTCTCTGATAATTTTTATGTTCTCCGATATATGTTAATCTACTTAAAATATTTGATATTTAACACTAATAAACTAAGAACTTATCGTACTTTTAGATCTCACTGCTTTTTACGGCTGATTTGTTAAGCAAAGGTTTTTGTGTATAGCAAAACTTGGCTTCTTTTATAACATTTATGTTTTTGATGTGATCTTATTTACACCTTCCAATATGCCTTCAGTGCTTCAACGATCAGCTTTATGTAGTTTGTCATGTTTCAACAACTCACTTAATATAAAATTGAAACCACTGCTACCTACTTTTAAAAATATCTTCCCCAAAACCATCGCATTCTCTTCTAACCTTATCGAAAATATACTTCTTCCCAAAAATTCTTTTATTTGATTTTTCAACATAACATGAATTTGCCAGTAGTGCATTGAAGTAGAAATAATTTAAACTGATATAGATATTTTGAGACCATAAGAACTATCTTCTTTTTTTTACAAAAAAAAAAAAAATAAATAGGAAAACAAAAATCTATATTAACACGTTCTCCTTTCATTTTCAATTACCCACATCAACTTTCACCATCAAAAGAGTTGTCAACCCATTTCTTTAAATTTCTATACCCTATACCTACATTTCAATTTCAGCATTCCACATTTGAATCCATCTAAACAAAAATAAAATAAAATACATTCATAGATACCTACTTTAGACAAAAAAAAAAAAAATCAAAGGGAATTGATAATTCAACACGCTCGAATAAATTCCTGAGCGGTCTCGTAAAACAAAGGCAACCATATCGTTGACTTTCATCTCCTCTATATAACAGCAGTCTCCTTCGCTATAAAGTATAACAATTTAATCTTGCCACAATCAAAGGTTTTCTTTATGTAAAATAGGGGTATAAAAAGGACTTGGTCCTTTTATACAACAAAAGCAATTCTCTTTCTACCGATTCTTCGCTAAAGCTCAGACCGTTCTGAATACCATTTTCCAATCTCCATTCTCCCATCGCATCGCCATCGTGGTCCTTATAATATCTCTTGAATCTTGTTGGCGATACAAATTTTTATTTCCGACTTTGGTCTTGGTATTTCATTTGCGGTGGTCCTTTTACATTTAGAAAATAAATAAAAAAAAAAAATTCTTAAAAATGATATCATCCGCGCTGAGCTGAGTGTCCCATGGTTTGCGTCTTCCATATTAGACGCGGCTTCCAAAGAGATTTCAATTCAAAGGAATTTTTCAATAAGATTCCTATTTGCATATATGTAGCTGCTCCTCTTAACATTATAATACGTATGCATGTGTGATGTATGTATGTCCTTATTGAGGATACATATGAATAAATAATATGGACTGCCATTTTGGCGAAAGCCAATTTCAGCGTTGGTTACCTTCACTTCCAGCTCCATCTCCATCTATTCTGACTTAAAGCAATACCAATGAAAAATTACAAATAGAAAAGGTATCCAACTAACCATCTAAGAAAATTGTATATTCGCTGGAAAAGAACCTCGTCCCAAAAACCTCACGTTTAGTAGCTAAAAGTGATTATTGTAAAAGCTTTTTTATAATATTTAAAGTAATATTTCTGTCTTACATCACACACACACGATGTTTAAAGAGGATTTTTCTCTTCAAAATGTTAAGCTACCTAATAAATTTAAGATTTCTTTCAAATATTTGCTCAAACCTCAAAAAATTGCAATTGTAATTGTAATTGTAATTGTAATTGTAATTGTAATTGTAATTGTAATTGTAATTGTAATTGTAATTGTAATTGTAATTGTAATTGTAATTGTATTTGTAATTGTAATTGTAATTGTAATTGTAATTGTAATTGTAATTGTAATTGTAATTGTAATTGTAATTGTAATTATAATTGCAATTGTAATTGTAATTGTAATTGTAATTGTAATTGTAATTGTAATTGTAATTGTAATTGTAATTGTAATTGTAATTGTAATTGTAATTGTAATTGTAATTGTAATTGTAATTGTAATTGTAATTGTAATTGTAATTGTAATTGTAATTGTAATTGTAATTGTAATTGTAATTGTAATTGTAATTGTAATTGTAATTGTAATTGTAATTGTAATTGTAATTGTAATTGTAATTGTAATTGTAATTGTAATTGTAATTGTAATTGTAATTGTAATTGTAATTGTAATTGTAATTGTAATTGTAATTGTAATTGTAATTGTAATTGTAATTGTAATTGTAATTGTAATTGTAATTGTAATTGTAATTGTAATTGTAATTGTAATTGTAATTGTAATTGTAATTGTAATTGTAATTGTAATTGTAATTGTAATTGTAATTGTAATTGTAATTGTAATTGTAATTGTAATTGTAATTGTAATTGTAATTGTAATTGTAATTGTAATTGTAATTGTAATTGTAATTGTAATTGTAATTGTAATTGTAATTGTAATTGTAATTGTAATTGTAATTGTAATTGTAATTGTAATTGTAATTGTAATTGTAATTGTAATTGTAATTGTAATTGTAATTGTAATTGTAATTGTAATTGTAATTGTAATTGTAATTGTAATTGTAATTGTAATTGTAATTGTAATTGTAATTGTAATTGTAATTGTAATTGTAATTGTAATTGTAATTGTAATTGTAATTGTAATTGTAATTGTAATTGTAATTGTAATTGTAATTGTAATTGTAATTGTAATTGTAATTGTAATTGTAATTGTAATTGTAATTGTAATTGTAATTGTAATTGTAATTGTAATTGTAATTGTAATTGTAATTGTAATTGTAATTGTAATTGTAATTGTAATTGTAATTGTAATTGTAATTGTAATTGTAATTGTAATTGTAATTGTAATTGTAATTGTAATTGTAATTGTAATTGTAATTGTAATTGTAATTGTAATTGTAATTGTAATTGTAATTGTAATTGTAATTGTAATTGTAATTGTAATTGTAATTGTAATTGTAATTGTAATTGTAATTGTAATTGTAATTGTAATTGTAATTGTAATTGTAATTGTAATTGTAATTGTAATTGTAATTGTAATTGTAATTGTAATTGTAATTGTAATTGTAATTGTAATTGTAATTGTAATTGTAATTGTAATTGTAATTGTAATTGTAATTGTAATTGTAATTGTAATTGTAATTGTAATTGTAATTGTAATTGTAATTGTAATTGTAATTGTAATTGTAATTGTAATTGTAATTGTAATTGTAATTGTAATTGTAATTGTAATTGTAATTGTAATTGTAATTGTAATTGTAATTGTAATTGTAATTGTAATTGTAATTGTAATTGTAATTGTAATTGTAATTGTAATTGTAATTGTAATTGTAATTGTAATTGTAATTGTAATTGTAATTGTAATTGTAATTGTAATTGTAATTGTAATTGTAATTGTAATTGTAATTGTAATTGTAATTGTAATTGTAATTGTAATTGTAATTGTAATTGTAATTGTAATTGTAATTGTAATTGTAATTGTAATTGTAATTGTAATTGTAATTGTAATTGTAATTGTAATTGTAATTGTAATTGTAATTGTAATTGTAATTGTAATTGTAATTGTAATTGTAATTGTAATTGTAATTGTAATTGTAATTGTAATTGTAATTGTAATTGTAATTGTAATTGTAATTGTAATTGTAATTGTAATTGTAATTGTAATTGTAATTGTAATTGTAATTGTAATTGTAATTGTAATTGTAATTGTAATTGTAATTGTAATTGTAATTGTAATTGTAATTGTAATTGTAATTGTAATTGTAATTGTAATTGTAATTGTAATTGTAATTGTAATTGTAATTGTAATTGTAATTGTAATTGTAATTGTAATTGTAATTGTAATTGTAATTGTAATTGTAATTGTAATTGTAATTGTAATTGTAATTGTAATTGTAATTGTAATTGTAATTGTAATTGTAATTGTAATTGTAATTGTAATTGTAATTGTAATTGTAATTGTAATTGTAATTGTAATTGTAATTGTAATTGTAATTGTAATTGTAATTGTAATTGTAATTGTAATTGTAATTGTAATTGTAATTGTAATTGTAATTGTAATTGTAATTGTAATTGTAATTGTAATTGTAATTGTAATTGTAATTGTAATTGTAATTGTAATTGTAATTGTAATTGTAATTGTAATTGTAATTGTAATTGTAATTGTAATTGTAATTGTAATTGTAATTGTAATTGTAATTGTAATTGTAATTGTAATTGTAATTGTAATTGTAATTGTAATTGTAATTGTAATTGTAATTGTAATTGTAATTGTAATTGTAATTGTAATTGTAATTGTAATTGTAATTGTAATTGTAATTGTAATTGTAATTGTAATTGTAATTGTAATTGTAATTGTAATTGTAATTGTAATTGTAATTGTAATTGTAATTGTAATTGTAATTGTAATTGTAATTGTAATTGTAATTGTAATTGTAATTGTAATTGTAATTGTAATTGTAATTGTAATTGTAATTGTAATTGTAATTGTAATTGTAATTGTAATTGTAATTGTAATTGTAATTGTAATTGTAATTGTAATTGTAATTGTAATTGTAATTGTAATTGTAATTGTAATTGTAATTGTAATTGTAATTGTAATTGTAATTGTAATTGTAATTGTAATTGTAATTGTAATTGTAATTGTAATTGTAATTGTAATTGTAATTGTAATTGTAATTGTAATTGTAATTGTAATTGTAATTGTAATTGTAATTGTATTTGTAATTGTAATTGTTATTGTAATTGTAATTGTAATGATGTTCAATGGGTAGTTATGTGCATTCAAGAGGACACAAGCGTCCACATGTTTTTCTAAAAACACACCTCTTTCTACCTTCGTCACTGTGCAAAATTTTTGGAGACAGCCAACAAGAGAGCCAGAGGAGTGTTCCCACTGAGGCAGTTCTCCTTTTATCTAGGCGGCAGCGGACGAATTCCCCAGATGGAATCAACGATGGCGTCTACAGTTCCAGTTAGGCTGAACTACTTAGTGAACACATTATATGGGCTACTACGACATATTCTTAGCTCAGACCTATAAGGAGCGGTTTATCCGGCTCCCTACCGTTGGAGTTATACATAGGGTCTGAACCTCCAGATCAAGAGCTTTATGTCGGGGTAACTTCCCTACCACGGAAAAACTAACTGGTTCCGAAACAACTACAAGCCTCGGATATGCATGATTTAAAGTTGACGAACAGCTAACGAAACACGGACAGTAAATTTCGGATCTGCACGTGGAACTTCCAGTCCTTATACAGAACATGTGCAGCAGAACAATTAGTGGATATCCTGGACAAGATAAAGGCTGACGTAACAGCCATCCAGGAAGTGCGATGTGATCGAGAGGGCATACGGAGACTGCAATCGTGTGACATCTACTACGGCGGTGGGTGCTTCAAGGAACAGGGTCAGCGGCTTTTTGGTTGCGGTTTTGTGATAAGGGGAAGACCAAATCGACCACATTGCGATAGACGCGACACATACTTTCTGTATCTTGGCTGTCCGAATGTTCCGAGGGGCCAACATTGGCGCGGATCACTACCTGGTGGTAGGTATGCGGATATCCATGACGCCACAACGTAGAACGGATGCTTTGAAAAGATTCTATGTCGAGTGCTTAAATCGCAAGAGGCCGCCAGAACTTTTTCTGACCACGTAACTCTTAATCTCTCAGGAAGTCCGCCACCAGCATCAAGTGCAGAGGACCAGTGAAACACTGTCAACAAGTTATCAGAAGTGCCGCCTCTGGTGTGCTGGGTTTCACTAGGCGACCACAACGAACCCCCTGGTTCGATGAAGAGTGCCGGCTGGCGCATGCAGCTAAGTACGAGGCCTACCAGGTACCAGGCAATGCTGCAGACTCCAACAAGAGATGCTGAGAGAGTAGCCCGGGAGATCTACGGGCTGAAAAGAAAAGAGGAACAGTAACTTCTCAGGAGGAAAAATAGAGAGCACGAGAAGCAGGCGGTTGAGTCTCTCTATTGAGTGTAAGCAACACATTTTATCTTCTTGTGAGGACACAGAATTCAGTGGTGATTCCTCTCAGTTAGCAGGTTTATCGCCGCTAAACCAAGAATTTAAATGAATAAATTATATAATGTAATGTTGCAATAATGATAATGATTAGGTAATTGTTATAATCAATACCATAAATATAAAAAAAAACCCACCTACCTACCTATTTTTAAATCATATTTTCCTTCAGACAAGACAAAACTCCCATCTTCCTATCTGCCTCAAATTCTCTAAAAAGAGCATTGATATAATATAAAAAAAAATAGGTACCTACCTAACCTACCCACATTGTTCTAACACAATACACAACACAAAACTCTCATACAACAAGTCTCCCTTGAAAGCTTACAACATCCGCGCTACCAAATTGCATACAATTTTTAATAATATCTATTCAAAATACAAATACAAACACAAATACCATACAATCTATAATACAAGAGCGTTTTACTACACATGTCCTAAGCAAAGCCCAGCTAAATAAATGAAAGCGTAAGCGTAAGTATGATGCGATAAAGCACGATACGGTATGCAAGCAGCTCCAGGTACCTACCTACCTACTTACATTTTGGGTTCGTTTTTGTCATCTCCTTTTTTACTTTCGTATTATGTTTCTAGGAAAATGCGGTAGGAAGGATGAATGTGAATGCGTGTGCTTATTGTTTTATTATTAGTGTTCTTTGATTGAGTAAACATCCAAAAAGTTCTTTTAGCACAGTCAATAATTCCAAAAAAAGTGCTCAATTGGCAAAGCACGATGTAGTTTTATATTTTTGATATGTTGTTGGAGCATGTTAGAGTAGTCTGTATATAAGTTTGCAACTTTGAAAAACCTGTGCTCGCTGCAGGAAAAATTCAACAGTGAAAAAAACGCTAAATTCATCCCATTTTCCTTTATAACTTTGTGAAATATGCAACTAAGGAAAAAACCGTCAACTATAAACTTGTTTGTTATAAAATTTTCTACAAGACCACAACAGCTCTAAGTTCATGCATGTTATATTTGTCTTGCTATCTAACCAAGAACTAAAAAAAAATCAGAAAAACTAAGTTATTTTGAAGCAATCAAAAAATAGGTCAAAAAATGTCCAATCGTGCTAAAAATTTGTAATCAAATATTTTAGAGTATTACAAGATGAAATTCGAAAATTCGATTCAAATTGGTCAAATAATTTTGGCAAGAAACGTGATGTTAACTAAGTGCAACAAGCAATGTTTGCATCACTGCTGTGGTCAAAGTAGGACACTTAAGTTGGCACTGATTTTTTTGTTCATGTACTTGGAACCCTTAAGTATGATAAAATATAGTTATGATATTTATATCTTTTTGCAACTTTGATAACAATTTTAAAACTTCCGAAAATTGTACACTTGGCATGTAAATATGTAATTTCGTGAACATTTTCGAAACTTTTAAATTCGCTACCAAAGTTGCTTAAAAAAAGATATAAATATTATAGCTATATTTTATGATAGTTAAGGGTTCCAAGTACGTGTACAAAATTTAGTGCCAACTTAAGTGTCCTACTTTGACCACAACAATGATGCAAACATTGCGTGTTGCACTTAATTAACATTATGTTTCTTGACATAACTATTTGACCGATCTGGATCGAATTTTCAAATTTCGTCTTATATTACTCTAGACTATTTGATTCCAAATTTTAAGCAGAATTGGATAATTTTTGACTTATTTTTTGATTGCTTCAAAATTACTTAGTTTTTCATGGTTAAATAGCAACACAAATATAACATGCATGAATTTAAAACTGATGTGGGCTTGTAGAAAATTTTATAACAAACAAGCAATAGTGGACATTTTTTTACTTAATTGCATATTTCCAAAGTTATAAAGGAAAATGTCGGAAAAAATGGGCTGATTTTAGCGTTTTTTCACTGTCGCATTTTTCCTGCAGCGAGCACAGGTTTTCGAGCTGCAAACTTAGATACAGACTACTCTAACATACCCTAACAACCAGTGGTGGATCCAGGGGGGTGGCTATAGGGGCTAAAGCCCCCCCCACAGGCGGTTCTTAAAATTGATTGAAATATAGAAATCAGAATCTGGAGTCAGAAAAAATGACGAGGCTGGGGCTACGCAATTTATATGCTACGTATTCTTTTTCTAAGCCCCAAATTAATTAGGTTGGGGCTGAATTCTGAAGGGAATTGTACAAAAAAACAAGTTCGGGGCTACGGATAATTGACAGAAAATTGGGACGAAAAAAAAACAGCTCGCGAATAGGGCTTGACAAGAATTGGACAAAAAAACGTGGTCGGGGCTAAGCAAATAATTCCTTTAAAACTTACCTTATTCCAGAAAATGTTTCCGCTTGACTCAAGGGACTGTCAAGTCCAAGTAGGGGCTAAAGCTTAAAGAGATAATTGAAAAAAAACGGGGTCGGGGCTTAACAATTAACATACCAAACGAAAAAATAATTCACCCAAAGAACTTCGCTAACTTTGCAAAAAAACGAAATTGGGGCTAAGACCCGTGAAGAATTTGGGAACAACAAATTAAAATCTGAGTTTTCTCTGGGCACTCAGAAAATCATGCGTGTGAATATTTGCAGTCCCTCTAGACTGACGTACAAATTTACTGACAGATTTTTTCTTCTGGTAGTTCAAAGCTTGACGTGGCTGAAAATTTAAGGTGTTATTGTATGTAATATTGAAATCATTTTAAACTGGGGATAGAAGCTGATATAAATGCACCAAAAACAAGTCTATTCTAAAAGGGAAAGTGGGAATGCCAAAATTAAATTATTTATATAACTGTAGATTTTCACAAAAAAAAAGCCTTTAACCTAAACTAAAACTTTTTTATATTAGTTATGTATAAATTCTAAAAATATATAAACTATAAAATAAAATCAACATCGTCACAAAAGTTTAAATAATTTGTTCTTCAAGGGAAGCGTTTTTCTCTTTTCACTCTCACAACGAATTTCCTCGTCACTCGAAAACAAAAAAAAAACAAAAAAAAATAATTTCAAATAGAAAGAAATATAATAATTTATTATTATTATAAAATGGCAGTTATCAATAAGATTTTAGAATGATTATAACGATCAAGTGTTCTGAACGCCGCACTGATAGACTAAGAGCCTACAGCAAATTTTGGGAGTGGATTGCTAACCAATATATGAGTATGATGGTTTGTAGGTGCAAATATCGCGGTATCAAAAACAACCGTGTGGAAGTTTTCTTTTTCAGCCTTTAGTGGGGGTGGCAGTTTGAAAATAGCGATTTTCCAGTTTATTTCTTCATAGGTATTACCCTTTCAATAAATTTTAAAAATATATAATGTGATGCTCTGTCATTTTCTTTAAGTCAAAACGTCAAAATCTTGGCAATCCGACCAATAGAACTCAATATTTTTTAAGCGAACCATAATCGATTTTTTTGGAGACTGTTCTGTTGATTTTTTGTGTTTTATAATTCTCCAAGAAAAAGACGATAAGGTCCTCTTAAAAAGCTTATATTTTGAGTTCTATTGGTCGAATTGCCAAGATTATAATGTTTTGACTTAATGACAACATCACATAATATGTTTTTTAAATGTATTGAAGTGGGAATACCTCTGACAATATAAACTGGAAAATCTCTGACAAATAAAGTGGAACCACCACCTCCGCAAAAGGTTGAAAAAGAAACCTGAGAGACGGTTGTTTTTGATACCGCGATATATGCACCTACAAACCATCGTACTCATATTTTGGTTATCAATCCACTCCCAAAATTTGCTGCCGGCTCTTAGGCTATGAAGTTTAAATGGCAGAATACATTCGTTTAACTAGAACTACAGAATTATATAAGTTCAAGGTTTACTTTGAAACCAAATCAAGTGCTGAACTTAAGTTTAAACACTAATTGTAGTTTAACTTGTGAAACTGGCCATTAATGTCTCAAACTGGATCTACCAAGCCCCCCCCACAGCCTAATCCTAGATCCGCTACTGCTAACAACATATCAGCAATGCAGAACTGCATCGCGCTTTCGAATTTATTGTCAAATTGACTGGGCTATTTGATCAGTTGATTCGTATTGAATCCTAAAAGTGCGAAATTAGTTAATTATTTTATATTTGCGTAGATTTTAAATGTGAGTAAATATATTTGTAGATTGTGGTGCTTTGAAATATGAGAGTGCGACATTGTTTTTTTTTTTGGAGAAGTGAGATGGAAGTAAATGCATATATGCTTAGAACCTAGAAATAATATTATTATAATAAAATAGATCATAGTTAAATAATCGTCAATATATTTTGGCATAAAGTCGCTAGTAGTATCTTTTATCGGGTGACCGCTAACGTGAAATTTGTTTACATAGCTTTGAACGTAAACTAAATTGTTTAAAGATAGGTACATACATACCTTCATACATTAATGTGGGTAGGTAAGGTTAAATTTAAGATTTTTTGCAACGCAAACCATATAAATATAGGATGTAGATATTTATATTTATATAATTGTTATATAAAGTGACGATTTTTATAAAAAAGTCATCGAAAATGTTGTGTCCGTCGAACGACGAAGCGAATTTATGTATCGATAAATTTTTAAACTTTTATTTTGTATCATTTATTAATGTTTTTTATTAATTGTCGTTATCAATAAAATTAAAAAAAAAATATGATTTTTTTTTTATTTTAACCTTCCCTAGACCACGTAGCTAAACCAATACTAAGGACCAGGATTCGCCACTGACAGAATTGTAACTGCCAAAATTATGTTGCTCCATAAAAGTACTTTGTATACTTAAAGGTGCCATACGACGACGCGACACGTCCTCTCGTGTCAAAGTATTTTTGTAAAACAGTGACAGTTCTTAAGGTTATTCCAATAGTGTCTGTTATAATTTATACATATAACTCTGAAATGTCTCCGTAGTAGAAAAAAATTTGCAACGGTCATCATAATAAGAATAATACCTATGTCGAATTTTAAGTAAGTGTTATACCTATTCATAGTAAATCTCAAATGTTTTATACCTAAGTCTGGCCAAAATACTTCATAAAAAAATGTCAAGAAAATAAATTGAAAAAGACAACATAATAAACAAAACGGTTAAAAGTATAGAAAGAGAAGTTTGAAATTCCTTATTCATCTTGCGGTTTGTGAATTTAAGAGTTTTCTAATCTCCCCAACTCAAGACCAATACAGATTTAGTAAAGAAATGACAGCATTCATATCCTGCGTCCATTACGCAAACATTATTTTGAACGAAACGTGGATTGTATTTTTAATTCACCGACTCCAAAAATATATATCTTTAACTGTAATATGCCAGAATATCCTTAGATCACTTAAATAGGTTTTGGAAGTTATCATCAGAGACAGAACTTCTTTCGCATACCAATCGTACAAATCATTATGCTCTCAAGGATGTCTATTTCCTTTCTTTATTTTGCGTCTTTCGTTTCAATTTTCTTTTTTTTGTTTGCGAGTAAAAGGCTTCGGTAGCATGCTCATCAGCCATTTGCCGAATTAAGAACGGAAGATTCGCCAACAGAATGTGATGCATGGAAAAGGAATGTGTGTGAATACTTAAGTTCAAAGATATTTACTTTGCACACACTTCATGGCGATGCCGATGCCACCCCGTTGATGTTCGTCGACCGACGCGACGCGACGTGTTGCCTTTGGTTAAGGGAAAAGGAAACCCATGAAGACGTAACTTCAAGCTGACATGCTTTTAAGCAAATCTAATAATAACCATCGAAGTTGGAAATCTTGGGTGTGAATTACTATAAAAAGGTACGCTATAAGGTTCGCCAGCTGTTTGTGTTAGAAGAGAATGAGGTTGGATTAGCTTTGCACATAAACAGATGAAACTTTTCAAAGCGATGCGATGCTTAGAGAAGCTTAAATAAACCAAACCATTAAGACTTTTTAGTTGCAAATTAAAATGTGACATTTTATATTTTACACACAAGCTTCAGCGTGGGAAATTAATTTCGTTGTGTACTTATAGAAAAAGGATAATTCTGAAGAAACGGAAGAATATTAAACATACTTATAACCTATAGGTATTTAAAATGAGGATTTTTAAACATTTCTTTAACCCGTACGCGGGTAAGCATTCCAAAAAAAAAGAAATTAATTTTAAAAATTGGTTATCTATTGCAGTCCAGTCCTGCCAGAGAAAAGATACAATGAAACTCACCATCAGACAAGGGCTCTTGTGGGGTGATGCATACAAGAGCATATTCCCATGTCGATGACCAGAAATCATAGTCAATGCTTGTATGTGTAGTAATAAGAAGATGAAGAAATTTAAATATTAAAATATTGAATTTACTTCTGTTTTAAGTGGAGTGAATGAATAAAATTCAATTAAAAAGTACAAGTGACCTCAACTCCAGAAATTATTGTGTTTCGCCCAAGGTATAACAGTGGGCTCTTCAGTCAGTCTGTTATACCCTACTAAGACACAAATTTTGGTCGATGTTTACCGACTCTTATAAAAATCACAGCAAAAAGATACTGTGAATTTTATTATTCTAGGGGAATTTATTTAAATTTATGTCTTAGTAGGGTATAACAGACTGACTGAAGAGCCCACTGTTATACCTTGGGCGAAACACAATAATTTCTGGAGTTGAGGTCACTTGTACTTTTTAATTGAATTTTATTCATTCACTCCACTTAAAACAGAAGTAAATTCAATATTTTAATATTTAAATTTCTTCATCTTCTTATTATAAAAAACCTGACCACGGGTATTTATTTTCTAGGTGCACGAATTTAAACAAATTCCCCTAGAATAATAAAATTCACAGTATCTTTTTGCTGTGATTTTTATAAGAGTCGGTAAACATCGACCAAAATTTGTGTCTTAGTAGGGTATAACAGACTGACTGAAGAGCCCACTGTTATACCTTGGGCGAAACACAATAATTTCTGGAGTTGAGGTCACTTGTACTTTCTAATTGAATTTTATTCATTCACTCCACTTAAAACAGAAGTAAATTCAATATTTTAATATTTAAGTTTCTTCATCTTCTTATTATAAAAAACCTGACCACGGGTATTTATTTTCTAGGTGCACGAATTTAAACAAATTCCCCTAGAATAATAAAATTCACAGTATCTTTTTGCTGTGATTTTTATAAGAGTCGGTAAACATCGACCAAAATTTGTGTCTTAGTAGGGTATAACAGACTGACTGAAGAGCCCACTGTTATACCTTGGGCGAAACACAATAATTTCTGGAGTTGAGGTCACTTGTCCTTTTTAATTGAATTTTATTCATTCACTCCACTTAAAACAGAAGTAAATTCAATATTTTAATATTTAAATTTCTTCATCTTCTTATTATAAAAAACCTGACCACGGGTATTTATTTTCTAGGTGCACGAATTTAAACAAATTCCCCTAGAATAATAAAATTCACAGTATCTTTTTGCTGTGATTTTTATAAGAGTCGGTAAACATCGACCAAAATTTGTGTCTTAGTAGGGTATAACAGACTGACTGAAGAGCTCACTGTTATACCTTGGGCGAAACACAATAATTTCTGGAGTTGAGGTCACTTGTACTTTTTAATTGAATGTATGTGTAGTAGTTCATTCATCATCCCGGGATTGAAAACTTTCAATCCCGGTATTCCGTGATAATCCCAGGATTCTATTTTAAAAATTGTTATTCATAATATACATATTTTCGTTAAAATTGTTTTGTTTTTCGAATTGACAACGTTTTTCTTAATATGCAGAGAGTTTAGACTAATTCGGCCTAAAAAAATATCAGACAAATGGACAGTTTTTTAAAGAAAAGATATTGGATGTTCGTTGGAGTTTTTATTTTATTTAACAAAAACATTTACTTCCAAAATAAATTAAGGTATATAAAAAACTTAAAAGTTTTTTTTTTTCAGCGCTACTGCCTCTTGCGAGGAATTGACAAATCCTCCAAAGAGTCGCTTGTCACGAATAAGTGCTTCTCGTCTAGCCGTTCGGATTCGGCATAAAATTGTAGGTCCCTTCCATTGCTGTCGACAGACGCACACAGGAATGGTTGCGAGTTGTTAGTCACTAGGCCCTGGTTCTTCATGAGCCGTTGTGCCACCCAATTTATTAATTTTTTTTTAAACTAGAGACGAGAAAAGTCTCGGTCTCGATTTGGATTTCGATCTCGCATGACGAGACCGAAACAACACGAGACAAGACTGCCTTTTGAGCAACCGAGACGATACTGTATATTTGGACCGAAATTTACAGAGAGTCTAATGAATCAAAAAATCCAACTTCAGTTCAAAATTTATTTTCTAATCTGCACATATTCAAACTATAATCGAAAATATTTCGTTGCAAAAGTCAACAGGTTGTACCTAAATCGTATTTTTCAGAGACGAGGCCGGGACGAGACTTAATTATACGAAACCGACACGAAATCGAGACGAGACTGAAAATTTTCGATTTAAACGAGTCCGAGACGAGACCTACAAAACTCTCGCAGGGTCTCGTCTCGTGGCCAGCCCTACATACAACTCTATAAAACAAAAACGCAATATTTATTTCACAAAAAAAGATAACTTAATAAAATAATTCATAAAAACTCTAAGGCCCGTTTGCTGATACGAAACATAAACACTAAAGTCCAACATAAGCGCTTAGGTAACGCATATTGCTTTGCACAAAATGAAAACTTAAACATATATATCCTTAAGTTCAACATAACTTAGGTGGCAGAAAAATACTCCTTAAGAGATTTATGTTGGACTTTTATTGTTGTTGTTTTTATTAATTGCTTAGAATAGCGATTCAAATGAGAACAAATTAACTACAAATTTTATAAAAATGTATGTGGGACTGTCCAAATAGATCAAATGCTTATTTATATTTATATTTAATAAAATCACAGAGAAATAGGCAATAGGTTGTCTCACTAATATTCAAGGAAATAGCACATACATAAGTACATATTTTTTATTTTATTTTGGCAGCAGCTTCACAACAACAAAACTTCACATTATCAACTTTTATAGAAACAGAAGAATAACTCCGGACAGTTTTTTCATTATCAAATTTCATTGGAAACCATAATTAAAATCAAATATTTAGTTAAATTTTTAACCGTACGTCCAAAAAAGGTCACAAAATGTAAAATACTTAAAATAGGTTTGACTTTTCACACGAAATTGACGTTTTGGCACAGATTTCTCTCATGAGAGTTATGCATTGCTAGGTAGATCATACATATTTTCTAGCAACAGAGAATAAATTAAGTTGAACATACAAACTATGTTGAACTTAGTTATGATGTAGATTTAAGTTTCGTATCAGCAAACGGGCCTTAGAGAACAAAAAAGAAAAATATTATAGAGCGAGAGCCTGTATCGGATTTTAGGTGTGAGCGATCGCAAAAATTCACTGCTATTTTAAGATAGATCAATGCTTTTTATATGCAAGTAAGTATAAAAGTCTTGCATGTTGGGGTTGGAGCCCTTCTACGTTATGCTGCATTGAAAATGCATTTTTTTTATAAGGCCTAGGTACCTAGTGTAGGGACTTCTTTAATAAAATAGCTGACATGTTTATTAATAGTTTTTTTGCTAATTTGTTAATTTTTTTGTTGTTGATTTGTTGTTGATGTAAGAAAGTATAAAATAAAATAATTCAGCAACCAATACCGGGATTGGTGCATTTCAATACTGGGATTTTCGGGATCTCAAATGGACCGGGATCCCGGGATTACAATTTCTATAGTTGGGTCATAACAGTAAAATACTATTAAGAAACATCGGCAACACTTGTATCATGCTTTTATACTTTTTCTTAACACCAGAACTTAATTCTTCATTTTCTTAAATTTTATTATAATCGAAATGGAATGAAAACGATTCTTTCGATCTCTAAAGCCTGGTTTTATTTTGTTTCTTTTTGAATTCAACACTAATCAGATTACACAAAATTCCACATTAATTGTAGCAGCTGGGTATGTGATGAAATTAAAAGCTGCTCTTGTGTTGGCTGTCCAGTTGCTGGATGTTTTTCTTTGAAATTATGTATTTATTTGATTCATAACAAAATATTTAGGAAATTTAAAGAAGAATAAAAAAAAAAATCGAAAATGAACTGTCATAATTTGTTTGATACCCTCCCAGTTGGTATTGCCGTATTTCAGTACTTAAAGTAAAAAAGTGCTTGAGCGTCTTTGAACTTATTTAACTACTCACTACACAATGTGCCATAGTGACGACAGTTTGTAGGTAAAATTGATAAGGTGGAAAGGGATGAGACAGTCAGCCAGGCAAAAATAAAACAAGTAGTGAGTATAAGCCATGTTTTATTTGCAAAATGAAGAATTACAAATCAGTAGTACATTTCGCTTTGTGCGTTGAACGGTATATGGTTGACAAAAGACTACAAATCTTAAATGTGTAATTCGTATTTTATGATCCATGCGTATCATCCATAGAAAATTAAGCAATACAGATCAGAGTGAGAGCGAAATAAGTTTTATATACTGCCCCTTTTTTGCTTAATGTTTGTTTAATATTATGTATTTATCTATTGTATTTTTCTATTGTATTGTCATCTTTCCTTAGACTTTTGTTTATGAGAAAGCCTCACCCGCCAGACTTAGCAGATGGATATCGTGACGTTGTTGCAATGCATGTTTTTGAAAGATAATTAAAATATGGATCAATTCTGAAAATAAGATAAAGCTGCTAAAATAAGTTAGCTGCCAATTACAACACACATATCCTTTCAACAAATGCGTACCATAAAATAGCACCCCAGCAGCACTTTCGTTCAAATATAATTTTAGTGTACAGCTTAGACCGCTTTCACACAAGGAAACTGAGTTACCACCAGTTTTTAGTTACCTATTTAGAAATCTAATGATAAAACAACAGGGATCCAACAGGATCTATTTTTCTTTCTTTTTTTTCCACTATCAAAAGTGCTGCCACTGCCAACAATGAACGAACGGAATCAAAAAACCGAATTAATGTAAATGCTTTCTTCGTTGTTTGTTGTTGAGAGAAGAACGAACAGCCAGCTTTAGACATGGATTTCCGTGTTATAAATTTTGACGTTTTGCTAGTGACTAAACTGGAGACTAGATTCGTTATTGGTATGTCCTTTTTCTGAAATCTGTAGATTTTCATTTACAAATTTACTTAATGTGATTGTTAGTAAGGCCCAATGACACCCTAAGACATATCAATTTCAGATAAAATATCGCAATGTTGCAACCTTTATGTGCAACCTTAGCCTTGCTACCTCCTAATTGTCACAGGTTTCAAGATTCTTAGTAACCAAACCATTGTAGCATATGTTTATAGAAAAAACTTGGATTTGATAAAATACCGTATGTCTGGCACCCTGGCCTCTTACTCTATAAAGTTATATTTCTGCGTATATGTACAAACATTTCCAAAATTGCCAAATAATTTAATACAAAGAATAGGGGTGTAAAAATTCCATAATATTGAAAATATTATTGACTTTTACTTTTTACTTTATTTTTTTTTTTTTATTTGAAATAATTTTTTAACTAAAGATTTAGTCATCGCTTTTCCTTTAATTATTTACCTCATTAATAAAGATCCGACAACTATTATAACTGATCAAGTTCATAAGCATCAACGGACATCCAAATCGACCTTGTTTGAAGAATTGATAATTTTCTTTTACTGAAAGTCAATTTTATGGGTAAAAATTAAACTCAAATGTTCCTAGCGCTTTTTCGGTTCGACTTACAGACAGCTATAAAATCGAAAACATATTTTCAGATATTTTCAAATTGTAAAAAAATTTAATCAACTTTATTATAAACATGAAATTTTTTTCTTAACCTAAATAATTTGTGTATACGGATGTAGCGTAGCTTTTTAAAGACCTTGAAGATCCAACTAGTAGAACTGTTAAGGCAAACAAATCGGTTTACAATTAATTTATTAAACAGGATATAGGGGTTTTTCCACTGGTAATAATTTCCACTGCAGATAATTTCACTTGATTTTAATTTCGCGATTAATTTAAAAATCGATTCGAAAATCAAAATCAACAAAAAACCATCCATCAGCAGTGACAGGATATCAAAAACATGAATAGCTATTGCTATGTCTTCTCTAGCTATGTCTTCTCCTCAGTGCATCAAAAATCGACAGGCAACAATATCTAATTTGGTAAGCTTTCCGTTGGTATGTCTGCTGTCAGTATTACGTAACTATTTTCGTCTGCATTTGTTCCGGAAAAATACAACCCGTCAATTAATACTCATTTCTCCTTAGGTATACAAAACAAGTACCTATCGTGACCTTGACTCCAACGAATGTTCTTTAACCAAACATTACCTCTGTAAGTATAACCGCAAAACTATAGAAACATGAACCCATAACATTATAAGGACACACAACATGGAAACTGGGAAACCAATGTTAGAGAGGTACTTCTTGTAATTGCAAAACAATATCCTTTTTTGGATTGGCCTGCCTAAAACGTTGGCGTATGTACTTATAGACCAGACCCGCAATCGGCAATCATGGTATGCAATGTAACCAACAATCATGGATTATCTGCTCTCTACGTTCTATGTCCTCATAGCAAGGAAGGTACAACAAGGACTTGTTTGTAGGATAACAACTGGCGGGCGGGTAGCCGGGTGAGGCGTATGCTGTATGGAATGGATAAGTCTTCCAAATAGAAACGCTTGTCATGGCGGTTTTATACGCCAACTTACGACAATAATTGGAGAGGGTTTCACAGAAAATGTTTGCGAGCGTATAAAAGTACCCCTCTCTCACTTTAAACGGTACCTACTCAGGATGTATACACAATAATCCTTATCCGGCGTTATATCCCTATTCGCAGTGAGAAAAAGCATAATTTTGCCTCCGCTTATAGAGGAAATTGTTCGAAAAATTTAGCTCTAGAGAAAGGGAGAGAGATGGGGAGGGGGAATTCATCATGGGATATGCACAATTAGGGTTTTAACAACCTAGAATCAGTTGAAGATAGTTTTTGTATTAAACGAATGGATGATGTTGTGGAATTCCAAAAGGAAGAAGGAGGCTATAGCCGACACTCATTGCGGTCGAATTTAACAAACGAGTTTTGTCTGTATCGGTATGTATAGCGGATGGTGGAAAACATTTCCACTTTTCCTAATCAAGAAAAAAGCAATGAAATAAGAGCTTGCTATAGGGTTGAAAAGGCACGAAATTTAAGTTACAAAACAACAAAACAAATTGCTATGCTCCTTGTTCGTCCTCAATGGAAATGAGGAATGAATCACAAATTGATAACCAAAAAGTATTACGTATATTCTTTTTAAGCGATTAGAGTGGGCTCAGTGAAAAAGTGGTGTTTAGTAGTTTTAAAGAACGAAAAAACCTAAACAATAGAAGTTATATTATTTTTGTTTTTATTTTAGTGGACTGTATTGAATGAAATTCAATAAAAAGTATTTAAGCGACCTTTAGTCGCAGTGTGTTTATGCTGTAAATTTTATAAACGTCGGTAGCCATCGACTAAAATGTTGCGTCTTGGAAAGGTAACAATAATTACAGCTCTAACTGATGAGGTCCACTGTAATTGTTATCAGGACCGAAACGCATTGGACTAAAGGTCGTTTAGTAGTTTTAAGCAATGGGCAAAAAAACATTTAATCAGAAGTGTTTAGGTGTGTCGAATAGCATCGGAAATCGAAGTCGAAAAATCACTTTTACAAATCGATGTTTCTTCGGACTAAATAGAAATACATTGACTAGATAAATCTTTTTATTTAGAGATCCAAGGAGACCCTGTTACATAACCTTGATACTTCCGATCCTGCTTTATAGGCCATATTCTTAGACCTTGTGAAAAAAAATCTTTCTTTCCTGCTCTCCGAGCTAGAAATGGACGGGCATCCAGTCAAAATCCTGAAAATGGAGCTGCTGGGAAGGCTGAGACAGAGACATGTTGATCGTATGAACTATGGAAAGCGAAGAACCAGCTCGACGAGTCTTCACATGTACCTACGATGGAGAACGCTTCAAATGTCTTGAAATCCTCTTCAGTCAGCTTAACTCAAGACAGCTTTAGCTGTTGAACCAGGTTTTTTGACAGGCACTTGTTGGTCTGAACTTGGCTCGGGTTGTCGCTATTCGGTGGCCATCCTTCTCATGATTTGATTTGGGTGACTGTGTAGTTATAACTTCACTGAATTGAATTAACTATTAAAACTCCGTAGACCACTGATTTCACCACTAACAATTATAGACGAAAAAAGAGAAGAGTTATAACAGGTATTACAGAAGTACAGAAGAACAGGCTTTGGTGTGAGGAAGAAATATTCACAATTAAAATGTAATATTAATGGTTATTTAAGTTAAGTTCTTAGTTGATTATAATGAAATATTTAATATTAATAATTATAATACGGACTTGTGTTGTTATTGTTAATACTTACAACTGTTCCTGTGTCCTACTCGCTTCTTCTCTGAAAGCTTTATGTACCTGTCCAGGGGGATGATGTTTGTCTCCACATATGTATATGCATAGCTTTATCGAATATTTAAAGTTCCTTCATGGCCTTCTCCTAGATGGCGAACCAGACTTCGTCTTCTGTCTTAGTCAGTTTTGCGTCTTATTGGTGTAGTTGGTGGAGGGCCAAGGTTACTTTTTTTTAGTACGTTTCGTGAGTGCGGGTTGAACCTTAAGAACTCGGTAAGGTGGATTTCTAGGTAGATACAATTATTTGTCTGCTACCGTCGATCCGTCCGGAAGTTTCGGAAGCAGGCTTTTGCAGTTGGCTGCACCGAGGCTACAAGAACTGGGTCTCCTAAGGCACACAAGCTCCGATTTGGAAGTATTTATCCCAATTTCCCCAATTATGTAGAAGGCGTAGAGTCTGTTTTTATGTTGCCTAAGCTTTGGGTAAAGCTACCGGAGGAGATATCGCTGTGGCATATGAAAGGGAGTCATCATCTTACAGGAGATTTTCATCAGGCTGTAGAGGAATGGGCCTGGCGTCGAACATTGCACAAATCCGGCTTTGATGTTCTTCACTTGTGATTTGCAGTTATCCAGTTGTACGAAGAATTTTCTGGAAGAAAGAAAAGAATTTTTGTTAGCGTTGGGGGTAAATGTAATAGGTGAAGCTTATGAATCAGGGCTTCAATCCATACGCTGCCGAATGCTTTCTCGACATCTAGAAAACATCTAACGGTGACACGATGGTTGTTGAGTACTATGGTAATATTATGCTGGAACTTCAGGATTGCATGTAAGGTCAAGTGCTTTTCTTTAACGCCAAACTGCTTGTCTTTGATGTTGCTACAGAAACTCCTTAGCTTTCGAAGTTATACTTCTGCCAATACTTTGTTGTTGTTGTTGTTCCAAAGTTAAATGGGCCTGCAATTGGATAACAAGCTGCAAGCACATTTCTTCGGCAGGCGACGATATTTGCTGTTCTTTACCTTTGGGGGAAGTAGCAGTGGTTTATGCAATTGTTCATGATATTTGTTAAAAAGATCATCACTGCATGTGGCAGCCTTTCCAAGATGTAGTTTGAGACTCCATCTACATAGTCCAGCTGACTTTTTCCGCTTTGCATTTCCTATGATGTCTGCTGCCTGCAGTTGGGCCACTTGCTGGGTTGAAGTCACTAAAAACGACTATTTTCGGATTTGGCTGCAAGGTTCGCCGAATGGATGCCTTGACTTCGTTCAGAAGTGCTGGATCATCAGGTTGGTTTTGTGTGAAGTATCCCTCGAAGTACATCGTGAACGCTTACACTTTATACTGTATTGATGATATTGCTTTAATGTTGTTATGACTGACGGAATCGGGGCATGTTTTCCAACGATTTTGTTGTTGTTCTTGAATGCTTCTGGTCCTGGCTTGATCGCTTGTAGCCTCTTCTGGAACTGTATATGGGTATTGTGCTGGACGAAGTTCCGCAACATGACGTTGAGGCATTGTATCTCGCTCCAAACCATGGTAGTTGCTGCTGGTGGCTTTCAACTCTCTCTGATGGATCCTTTCGTTTTCTCAGCCACTGTCTATGCTTGACGTTCTAGGGTGCTTTTGGTCTTCCA
The DNA here is from genome assembly GCA_949320155.1 of Melangyna quadrimaculata. Taxonomy (NCBI): domain Eukaryota; kingdom Metazoa; phylum Arthropoda; class Insecta; order Diptera; family Syrphidae; genus Melangyna; species Melangyna quadrimaculata. The sequence goes on from OX439483.1 coordinate 388,056,289, forward strand.
ATGCATCACAGACAGCCTTCCTTAGACCATCTATAGCAGTGTGTACTCACAGTCTGGCTAGTTCCCGTTTGAGGGTGGAAGCCTAATGTTTTATTCAATGTCTGGTTTCTCAAGCCACGGGTGATTTCTTACTACCTACCCTACCCTTGATTGGTTACTTTGTAAGGATAATTATTCAGAAGGTATTCGTTACAATTTTCCTCAACCAGTTTGGGCAGTCTTATTGAATGATGATTTAACTAAGAACCTGGTGTCTACAAGAGCTTGATGGTTGAGGCGGTCGTGATCTATCGTGGATTGTTATAAAGGGTGGTCCAACCACAATACTCGATGTTAATTGTTAGCCACACCTTAACGTCAAGTTTTTTGCCCAACTTAATTTGACATTTATTGGTTCCAGTGTTTGACAAATTCAACCATGGAGAGGTACACAATTGAGCAGCGGGTTAAGATTGTTGAAGCCTTTTACGAAAATGGGCGTTCAAATCAAAAAATGCATTTCGTGCATAGAGGTATGCCACTGAAACCGAAAAATATTAAGATAATTCTCTGAAAACTTTGTGTTTGTAAATTGTAAATTAACATCGTGCGTTTTCGTTGGGCCACCCTTTATTAAGTAATAGTGAAATCTTAAATTAATAATTATTGCAACCAAACAACCCGAAATTTTAAAATGCCTTTGGTCGCAAGACATCTTAAAAATAAACGATTTCCAAGAGCGGAAGCTATTTAATTATTTATGAGATAGTTTGTTAAAAAAATTTCATAGAATTTTTCCTCTCCGTTCCGAATGACATTTTTTCATATTTATTTCGAAAAGTTGCAAGCAATTCTGTAAGATTACAAAAACCGAAAACACTTTTTAAATGTTCTTTGTCATCGTGCAAGATTGTTTGTAAAGCGGACCAAGCATGGCCAGGCCATCCCATGCTCTAGAGTTCCTCCCACATACATCCAACCAGCCACCACCCGCCTGCAATTACTTGCAAATATTTTTAAATTATTATTATTTTTTTTTTTTCTGTTCCTGTTTTCTCTTTATGATAAATTGCTCTTTCGTCCAGACTTATTAGAAAATTGCAACACTGATGAACAGGGAAGAAAAAGTTTTATACGAACGACTATATACTAGAAGAACAACGACGAGGACACCCAGTTACAGTAGATAGTTGCCCTCGATGTTCCAAATGATTGTATGCAACAATCAGAACGGATGGTGGATGCACATTGAGCGTAGTTTCCATCAACGTCATGGTATCATCATCAACATCAGCAGTAGCAGCAGCAGTAGAAGCAGCCAGAAGGGAAAGCATCAGATCAAAATCATCAGCAGCAGGCAGCATCAGCAAGAGCATCCAGAAAATATATAGAGGTACAAAGTAGTAAGGCCAACGAAGCGACTGAATTCATTCTAATTTTTCTCATGCAGAAATAAGCCAGGCCGAGCGATGGGGAAGAGAATGCGAGAGTTGAAAAATAAAAGAAGTAAAATATTATTATGCTAAGGACTATTTTAGCATTTTCATCCTGTGTTCCATTTCATAGGATCGTCAGCAGCGATGTACCAGTATCTACCTCTCTAGGAAGCATATTCTTCTATGCTCGATTTTTTGTTTGTGTTTGCTTTTTGTCTTTCCTGAGGGAGATGAGTTGACAGCTTGATAAGGGGATGAAATAATGAGAATAGAACGCTGAGATGATTAATAGATCCCCTAACTTATAGAGACATCTGTTCAGTATGGAGTTTTATTTTTCTACAGAATTTTGTTTTTTACATTTTAGAATTCTCAGGATGCACATGCTTTTTTCATATTTTATTGTTCTAAGGATGGTTGGTACTTAAGGCTTATAAGGTGTTAAAAAAAGTAAAAAACAAAAATGATCAAGTTTTTTTTTTAGAAATTATGTGACACACAAAAAGTTACTTTGAAAAAATGATGGTTTACCATTTTTTGTGGTGTTTCACTAACATTCTTTACTTCTGCTAAACAATGTGTGCTTTAAATTGGTACTGTAACGAAGTGCAATTCCCTTAAAATAAAACACGTCTATCATAAATTCTTAGCAAAATGCTTGTTTCCAGAATGCACCATGCATTTCTGCAGAACAACATAGCTCAGAAATTAATCATAATTAATGCCTGATGGACACTTCATGTTGGACTTGTAGCTCACCATCACCTGGCAGTTAATTGCATGGAGTAATGCCGGCAGACATAAGTTTTTGAGAATTATTTTCCATTTGAAGTTAAGGATTTTTGCCATTGTTGAAATTACTCCAAATATGTTTTTAACTGTACGGAAAATTTAATTGAAGTGGGTACTTTGCCATATAATTCCATGCATTTGAACTGAAGCAAACGGAAACGGTATTGTGATTATAGATTTTAAAGGCATAGGCGCCCGCAGGAAGGGGGGTACTTGCCCCCCTGGCTCTGGCCGAAAAATCATACTAGTTCTATTTCAATTATAAACTAGGAAATTTCTAAAAGCGACTGTTTAAATGTACTTTTTTGTCAGAGTCCATGGTTTGCCCCCCCCCCCCTAACTCTGAGCCAAGCCGTGTACAGCCGCTTTTATTTTACTCTTTGTTTTGTTCGGAAATGTGATTATTTTCTTGGCAGCTTTGTTTCCAGGTCCATAGTTTTCCTTGGGATTTTATCATTATCAGGGGTGGAAACAATTGTGTTGATTGTCGATTCGAAGCTGTCTTTATCACATCTATAGGCAAAGATAGAGAGAGCAATCATCAAAACAACAATCAACACATATGATAATCAACTATCACCTTAGCCGATTCCACCCCAAATTTTTAGAATAACCAACAAACTTGCCTTGTAGTAGTCCGTAGCGTAATGGTTAGTGCGTTCAACTGTCACGCTGGAGGTCTGGGTTCGCTTTCCAGCCTCGTCCACCTAAAAACTAAAAAGTTTTTTTCAGGGCTACTGCCTCTTGCGAGGAATTGACAAATCCTCCAAGAGTATCACTTGTCACATAAGTGCTTCTCGTCTAGCCGTTTGGATCCATTCCTGTCGAAAGGCGCACACAGAAATGTTTGCGAGTTGTTAGTCTCTAGGCCCTGGTTCTTCATTAGCCGTTGTGCCACCCGATTTATTTGTTTTTTTAACAAACTTGCCATCTTGTATTCAATTATAGAAATTCGACACGAAATCAAAAATGAACCCAGAAATAAGTAGGTATATTAAATTTTGGTTTCGAAATTATTTCGGAAAAGGTTCTACTGAGTGCGACCTTACCTTAATGTGAATGAACAACTCTGGACTCAGGGGCGTATACAGCCTTACTTCTTGGGGGGGGTCACGCCAAAAAAAAATAACACAAACTTATATTTTTTATAAAAAGTCAAGTGCCTTATATTTTTTATTTTTTATTTTACTGTGGGTAAAAGGAAAGGGAAAAAGTCTTAATTAACTATACTATAATACATTAATATAAAAAATAAATTGGGTGGCGCAACGGCTCGTGAGGAACCAGGGCCTAGTGATTAACAACTTGCAAATATTCCTGTGTGCACGTGTAGACAGGAATGGAAGGGACCTACAATTTTATGCCGAATCCGAATGGCTAGACGAGAAGCACTTATTCATGACAAGCAAAAGGCAGTAGCCCTGAAAAAAACTTTTTTAGTTTTAAGGTGGGCGAGGCTTGGAAGTGAACCCAGACCTCCAGCGTGACAGTCAAACGCACTAACCATAACGCTATTGGTTCAAATAAGCTCATTTTGACACGAGAACGGAAATGAGGTAATTTCGGATCTCATTTGGAAATTTGCATGGAAATTACCTCATTCGGCCTAGTGAAAACGTAGTATAAAGCGCTATTTGTTTCTATTCCTTAATGTTATATTTTTTGTTTTGGAGCACCTCAACAACAGCATACAGCAGTCTCCAGTTGCCTGAACAAAAAAATTTCAGCTTAGGAATCAAAATATTGAGGAAAAAAATATTGAAGTCGCTTGGTCATTTGTTATGAATTTTGTTCAGACTTCAGAATTTATTTTATTTCGGCTAGTTCTAATTCGAATTGAAGTTGCAGGAAATATTAGTAAGATATCATAAGGTACTCTGTTTTCTGTTTCTGAAATTTAAGTTAATAGTTAAATATAAATATTCACTACTGCAAATGAAAACAATAGTTCTGATTTTCAAAAATGACCACTTGGGTTAATTGCTCTTTTTATACAATAGTGGAAAAACTAAAATACATAACATATTCGTATTTTAATTGAATACAAAGATTCGTTTTTGTTGCTTTTTAATAATAGTGTGAAAAAAGTTCAGGAGTGATTTGTATATGCTTCTGATTAAAAAAAAAAAATGTATGTCTCTAAAGCTTGCCATACACGATGTGCGTGAAGTTAGCACCGCCATTTCCATACACGACCGAACCAACGAGGCGAACGGCCCGGAGCCGAACCAAAATTGCCCGTGAGTGGGAAAACTCAGATGGCTTCGTTTGGTTCGGCCGAACAATTTTGATTTACAGCCAGTCCAAAATCCACGAACACGAACCTCCGAACTAATGTTCGACTCTATCGTGTGTGGGGATTGTGGAATCAGCAAGCCAAGCAGTTCTGTTTGTTCTGTTCAACGGCACCGTTAGTAAATAATAAAATCCCACTTTCTCACAATATCTCATTAAATTGTAGAATACAATTTTCACCAAAATCTAACTAGCTCATTCTCTTTTTTGAGAAGTTTTGTCATGTTCAATACAAAACACAAAATTTAGATTTTTAGAATTTTCTTGGTTTCTGATTGGGCAACTGTCATAAGAAGTTCAGTTTAGTCGACTTGTGTTTTTTTCATTGAACGGACCGCTGACGTTTTTTGTTTGGACAAGATCCAAACTGCCAAAATTGGTTCGGATGGGCCGTGTATGGCACCCAAATTTGGACCGTGGCCAAATGGACCGCAGCCAAATAGCTCCGAGCTGTTCCGCTCGGTCGTGTATGGCCAGCTTAAGACTGATGGCAAGATGGCAAAGCGAAGGGCAAAATAAATATGTAGGTACATCAAATAAACCTAACCTTTTTATCTTTCTTACCAGAAAGCCTTTCTGATAAAAATAATTGACAAAGTTGTTAAATTCTGTGAACCTTGTCGCGTTTTCTCCAAGGATTCCGTTCGACTGGTCAAACGTTTACCGCAAGGAGTTCCAAAAAATCACCTTTACCATAGCTATAAACTTTTGCATTACGGGATTCATAGGTTACTTTGTAAAAATAATCCACATACCACATCCCAATCAACAAGATTATTGTTCGATCATAAATGTTGAATAAGTGCAAACAAAATCCTTTCATAACAGGTTTTCAACATAGTTTTATATAATTTATGACTATTTTGCGTTAACATTAACATTTTTTGGTTAGAATAACTATAAATCGAAAGTTGTCACATATGTAGATATTTTTGTTTGCTTTTAAAAATAATCTACTCTACGTACAGAAATGAAAAAAAACCTATGAGTGCTTATGCATATATTTTAAGGTTTAAATGTATTATCATATGAGAAGTTTGTTGTTAACTTAAATTTGAGGTACGAGGAAGAAAATCTAAGTATCATCGATTGAATACAAAATATGGTAGGAAGGTACCTATTCCATTGCCATGAAAATTAAATTTCTTATTGAATTCCAAGTTAGCAAAATTCAAATTTTCTATTGAATTCTGAATTTACCAATCGAAAATCCTATTAGCTTTCTAGGTAACCAACTTGCTTTTTTTCTATGTGGTTACTAAATAATTATTTCAGATCAACAAAATTATCTTGAGTTCTCGGGGGGGGGGACATGACCCCGTGACCCCCCCCCCCTGTATACGCCGTTGTCTGGACTTCAAAATAAAAATATTAGAAAGGGAGAGTAGATGAGTAAGAACCTGTGTGTCACAATACTCATTGACCAAAATCTGTCAACAGTAAAAGATCAGGTCAATGTTTTGAATAAATTGTTTCAACCAAATCGACAATTGCTTTAAATGAATTAAATGAAAAAAGTGAATTAGGCATAGTTTTAAGCTCGATTAGGCGGAAACAATGTAGTCGACATATTTCACTTTTCAGGCTACTTCCAGGCTATGTAATGAGACCGGAAAAAAACCTGCTCCAAAAAGTTCTTCCCCTGAAGGTTTCATCAACACATCTCTTGTGGACAAATTCTAAGGTTGTTGTAGAAAAAAGAAAGGATGCTTCGACCATTGAAACCAAGTCTGCAGGGCCTGATGAAATATTTCCAATCCTATACATTTAAGCTCTATAGATATAATTATTTCAGCTGCAGTCGATGTCGTTAGGTGATGTCTTAACATTGCCTTTATTACTTCTGGTTGGAGAAAAGTCGATGTTATCTACATTCCAAAGGACTGCCAGCGAACCCACACTCAGCCTAAGGATTTCAGCCATAGTGAGCCCATCTTCCTTCTCAGTAACTTAGCCTTACGCTAAATGAAGAAGAAAAGTGTGCTCACACAAGCCTAAATGCATATATTTCAAATTGGTCTGCAATTGGGACGGTAGCTGTGGGCCTAAAATGTCAACCCACTTAAGACAGAACTACTTTTATTTAGAAGAAAATGTAACATTCTAAACATCAACGTCCCTACCATACATGAGATACCGTTAAACATAACTGGTACGATAAAATATCTTGGTTCGATAATTTATCGTAAACTACACTGGAAAGAAAGCATTAAAGGTCAACATAGATCACATAATAACTATTATGAACTTTACTGACTCGAAAAGACTACAACATATCGCACATTTTGTTTCTCAAATGAAAATCATATATCGGTCTTCACGGACGGTTCCAAAAGAGACTTTGGATCAGGCTCAGGCAGGCTTCTTAGATAAACTCACCCCTGAGAATATCATTTAAGCTTCCAAATAACTGTAATCTGTTTAAACCGGAAGTGCTTGATCCGGGCCACAAAGATGCTGTCGAATGTGAAGTAGTCAAATGTTATGTATATATCTTTATAGTCAGCCTTGCGGAATTTAAGTCCATTTCCTAAGTAGTCAAAATTTCAAAACTATTAAATCATTAGCGCAACGAACACAGTCAACCTTCAATGGGTCCTAGGACACCGTGATATGTACCGGAATGACATTGGAAATGAAATTGGATAGAAGCGAACCATTCCTTAACCATTACAATAAGAATCTTCAGTTCTCACTGAAGCAAGAAGAAGTAGAATATACTAGAGGTTTCTTAAAGCAACAAACTAAAAAGGTGGTCAAAATTTTTGACACCTGTCTGGTTTAGAGAAATCGTTGGCCAGATATTTAAAAAAAAAACGGAATACTAATTCAAGCATGCATCAGGCTCAGGCTTCAACTAATCCTTATAGTGGGGATCCTACAATGTGTCAAAATTCAATCAGAACGCACATGAGCAAAATGATCATCAGGGAATCAGAATTCGATAAAGAGTTACAGGATGAAGAGGCGCATGATGGCTCATCACACTTCCTAAGCGAGTGCCTAACCTAATAAAAGCAGCCCTTGGAGAATACTTCTTCCACTACCTCATCCAATATCTCGTCTTTTGCACTCTCAAAAGAACTTCCTGAAATTCTTTAAGAATTCAGGTCTGTTCAGGCTTCAGGGAGGCACCCGATACCGATAAAGGGGATACCGTTAAGGGTCAGTCTAAGGAATTATTCTTTTCTCGATGTATATTTGTGAATGACCTTTTCTCTAGAGTGCTATCTGCTATTCAGATGTATCGCACCCCCAGAAGGAAAGTGACCTAACTCAAAATTCCTCTAAATTCAGATTTCGCAATAAACTGACTTTAAAAAGGGATCTCTAAAACCATGTGTTAAAAAAGATACCGAATGATGAGTAAGAAAGGGACAGTCTTTACATCGGTCACTTTATTTGATCAAGCTATTCACCTATGCATTTTATGTGAAAGAGACCAAATCGGTTTTGCGTAAGAGGTGCTCGCGAGTCGCGAGTGGATGTGTGCTAAATCGACGGATCTCGAATTGTGGTAGTTAATTGCAAATACTGCGAAGGTAAGTACATTACATTTTTTGTGCTAACTGACTCTTTTTTGATATAAGTCTGTTTTTTACAAAATATTAATAAGATTTTAGTGACCGTTTTTAGATTGAGTCTCAGGAGTTGTGGCCATCTTGCGTCTTAAACAGGCTGAACTCGTAAAAAGTTCCAGAAATACGGAAATATTTTTGCAATAGAGTGACTTAATTTGAAGCGGTTTCTTATTTTATCTTAAAATATTTATTTAAAAAATATTTAAATTGAATTTTATGTTATCGATTTGTACATAAGTGATTAATAAATAATTCCGCAAAGAATCAATAATTTCCAATGAAATATGTAAGAGATACATTCAAACTTACTCAAAATTATACTTTTTTGAAACCTTTATTGCTCATTTCCCAAAAATTGCAATTTTTTAATTAGGTCACTTTCATTCTTGGGGTGCGGTATGCTGATGACGTCCCGCTTTATAAAAGCTGCCCCTTTGCCCTCTTGGTATTATTTAAGATAGAGCATACTATAAGCATGATTTTTGAGCATATAAATAACAGACTCTTCGTAAGCCAACCAAAAACGAAATGTCTGGCCATAAGTTAGAATTTATTCCATCTTTCCCACTTTCCAGATACAAATTTAGATGGTTCAAAATTTAATTCTTTCACTCTATTCGTCTTCCATAATCACAGGACTTTTAAATGTCCGTTGAAGAATTTTTATTACAAAAGACTCCAGTGTTCATATTCTTTGCTCACAGACTTTTGAAACCATTTGCTCTATCAAACCGAAGATACATGGGTTTCCTACGGCAGTTTTTTTCCAGAGCTAATGTATAATCTGTGCAATTACACCCTTATTCATGAGGAAAAAATAGTTATTTTTTCTCCCGTGTTTAGGAAAACTACACCATAGAGTCAGAATGTTCCGGACTCAAATGGAGCAGTAAGCAATTGCCTTTAGTTTGAGCCCAGAAAATTCTTATTCCATGGTGTAGTTTTCCTAAACACGGGAGCTAAAAAAACTATTTTGCTTTATGAATACGGGTGTTAGTGTTTACTTCACGGAAGATAAACCCGAATCTAGCTACTATTAATTTAATATTGATTTTTTATCCTATACAGATGTTGTAACATGTTTTTCAGTGGCCGTAAATAAGGACTCTATAACGGCACGTTGGAACGGAACGGCCGTTATCTTCGTTAGATTTTGTGAGTCTTTGAAGGGATCTTTTAGGCTCGTTTGCTGATACAAAACATAAATATTTAAGTTCAACATAAGGCACTTATGTTCTTCTTTTTCCTAGGCATAAATTGTCACGTAAGTTCCTATGTTGGACTTAAATGCTTAAGTTTCATATCAGCAATTCGGCCTTAAAATCAAAGGCGCAAAATTTTAGACGATTTAGTACGCCGTTAAATCATTTTTAGTATGATACTAGGTTAAAAATTGTTTTGCTAATTTTAAACGAGTTTAGCATCGTACTATCCCCTAACATTTTACTAAAGTTAAAATCACCAACTGGCTATTTTATCTTTTTAGCATCGTACTAAATCCATATGAGAAGATCAGAATTTACCAGGTTCGAGTCCTGCAGGTACCCAACTTTTTTTTCTTTTTTGCATTTTTTTTTTGGAAATAATGAGGTTAAAATGCTAAAAATATAAATATCGAATACTTATTTCGAGCACATTATGGGTTTCCATTAAATTATTATTAATTTACAACGCATAAAAACAATAATTGTGTTCATTAAATTCAAACCCTAGAAATGCAACTTACTAGTTAGCAAAAGGTTTAAAATTTTGGAATAGATAGTAAATTGCTAAATACTTAGGAAATTGTTAACTAGTAAATGGTTAAGCACTTAACAATAGGTTGTTTAAAATTTTGCGCCAAGGTTTCATTTATATTAACGCCTCTTTAATGTAATATCTGTTCCAGAAGAAGATTAAAGAAGTAAAATAACAGCCAAAACAATGCACATGTTTGGAAAGAGCTATTTCCTGATAGCATATATCATTTGATTTCTAATGCAACGCGGCACAACAGGATTATTACTGGGTTCATCAGTTCGGCAACCGCCATAAAGACCACTTTTGTCTCGACTTGAAGTTTGAATGCTTTGTATCAACGAATGAATGAAAGAATAGAAAAATTGAGGAATATTGCACTGCGACCTTAAGATCTATTGTGCCCCTATCTAGAGCTGGAGGAGGCCTGCTCATGTTACAGCTCTTCCTCCAAATGTATTCCTCTCAAGAATTGGAGTATTTGGAATCCCAGTTACTTTTTTCTTTGATGTATGAGTGCACCACATCTGCCTAGAATATGGTCCGGCGCGGCGTTTTCTCATCTGTGTCACAGAAACTGCATGTGGCACTACTTACTAGGCCAAGTATACTAAGGTTTCTTTTTAGTTTGCAGTGTCCAGTGAGGAGACTCGTTATAATTCTCAGGTTGTTTCTACTTAAGTTGATACAGTCTTTAAAACGTACAAGTAATATTTTAGCCTATTTTTGCTTTGGGAGTTCTTTACAAGTTTCGGATCTTATTGCCTCCTCTTCTTTTTTGATTTTGTTTCTTATCACGTTTTCTCCTATTCCGCAATATGGTTCAGGTACCGTTAAGGGAGTCGTTGCACCTATTTTTGCTAGGGAGTCTGCCTCTTCGTTGCCCTGGACACATTTGAGGCCAGGTACCCAATAGAGTGTGACAGTGTTTTTTTTTTGCCAAGTTCATTTAGTCTTCTTACACATTACCATACTAGCTTAGAGCTGATGGAGTAGGAGATCAGAGCTTTGAGTGCGGCTTGGCTATCTGACACAATGGCAATGTTTTGTTTTTTATAATTCCTTTCGAGATTTTGACCTGTGCATGTTCCTATCGCTTGTACTTCAGCTTGAAATCAACGAATTACGTATTGCTGCAAAATTGACCAGTCGGGATTCGGGGACCATTATCTTTTTTCGTTTCGTGGATACTGTGCCCACTAGCAAGTCCCATACAGTCTCCGCCTTAAAGTTCCTTCAAGCTAGTTCTGCAGGTTCAAATACACGAGTAGGTTAAATATTTTATTTTTTCAAAACATTTATAAAAGGAAACAAACAAAATCTATTAATAATACTAGAACATCTAGAATGTCTTGAGCAACAAGAGTAGGTTCATTCGATCTGAATTCTCGAAAATTGTCTTCTAACTATTTATAAGAATTCGTTGTTAGTATGCGGGTCACTGTTTTTAAATTCTTGGAAGAATTTTCTCAAGTCAAAAACCGAAAAAAAAAATATTCTAAATTAAAATCATAAGAACAAAAATATGTACTTTTTTATTTCTATAGAACGGAAATGTACAAATAATGCCCGGATGGTCACCATAATTATAATACGCTGGCATACAATTCATGTTCTATGGTATTAACAAGGACGTCGCGTCGTTGTCGTTTTCGTTCGTCGTAAATACCATTATTATACTTGCAACCAGAAAAAATGTTTATCTTTGTAACACAAAATCACCACTTACCGACAAGAATTAAGGACCGGTCATTAGCTCCCCACAGGACATATGGGTCTCAGCGCGAAAGCAACTTACATACCTTATACCTCTACCAGCTACCACAGGTCGTACCGGGAGCTTTATTACCATTACATTGTAATATAGTGCGACATTTCAGCATAACAAGTACACAAACATACAATAATGAGCGCCCGCCGGTAACCGTTGAATGACGAAAAAGAGATTTAATGGTTTTATTAGCATTCCGTTTATTTCCCTTAGGGCAGATAAAAAGTACCTACTTACACCCTTATCATATAATTTTTTTTGTTCTGCAAAAAGGACATTGTGTCCTTAACGGTGGGTGAAGCAGAAAGATGCAAAAGAAGTATTTAGAAAGCAACTACCTGCTGTGTTAAAAGGTATTTCCTTTTGGCATGTTTATACTCGACTTGAAAAACGACGGATAGAAGATGGTGTCAGACTTAAATTCATGTTTCAAAATTAGGAAACGAACACAACAACAACAAAAAAAAAAAACATGGAAAATGGGAAACAAGAGGTTTTCAAGATAATCAGTAGGAGAAAAAAAGGAAACAAATTTCTTTTTAATAAAGCTGGGTCGCTATACTTGACAAATTTTAAGGATTTTTGCATTTTTCTGGCAAAATTTGTTTGCTTTACTTAATTGGCCAAGACCATAATAAAAAAGATCATACAGTTATTAAATAAGTAGAGTTGATTGTTGACTTCATGAACCAGCTTACTTTTCCATCATAAAGTACTTGTTTTTTTTTTGGAATTCTGGAAATTCTAAAATTTGAATAGTTATGATAAACAGCAACTTAGTTAAAATTCACAACTTGACAATTATTAGTCGGAAGTCAGAAAGAAACCATTAGGTAAATGGAAAAAGCAATGCTATTATTTAGCAAGTATTCAAAAACACGAGTTTGACCTTGCAAAATATTGGCAATCGCGTATCTATAACGTGATTTGGCATAGCTAAAAATTGTGGGGGAGTAGATCTTCTAATATTTTTGCATCATTTTCAGTCAGGACCTCATGTTCCAGAACCCACGGCGGTGTTCGAGGGATGTAATTGTCGCCGTTATTGTTCTATCACCTATCATTTTAAGAGCCCTTTTTTGAATTCTATCCAACAAGCTTACATGAGTAATAGGAGCACCTGCTCCATATGAGAATTGTACTCAAGTTTTGGACGAATAAAGGCTTTGTGGATAACATCCAGATCAGGGGGGTAAAGGATTTAAGTGCTGCTAAGCACTTAACAGCGTTTTTAGCGATGTTGTATATTTGGTCATTCCACAAAATGTGTTCTGTGACACACATATTGAGAGCTGTTCGGTTTCCTCGATGCAAGTGCCGTCCATGGATAGCGGCATTGGGGGTGGGTTTCGCTTTGATGACAGGAGACAGCATTCAGTTTTTGAAACATTAAATTCTACGCAGTTTTTGATTCCACCTTGGACAATGCTGTCGAGATCAGAATTTAATGAGCTAATCATGCGCTGCTGCTCGAAGGACGTGGATGTGATTCTGAGAACGAATATTAGAAGCTGAGGGTTCTGTTGTTTGCGAAACAATTTAATGGATTAGAAGTGTCAGACAAAAGGTCGTTTTTGAATATAAGGAAGAGATTCGGCGACAAAACATTTATTTTGTGAATTTCAGACTTGAAACCGTCCAATACAACTTGAATTGAACGAAGAAGAGGTTCGTCAATACCAAATGCGCGCATTTTCGCTAAGAGGGCTTAATGCCAAACTCTTTCAAACGCTTTTGAAATAAAAGTGTTCAATAATCTTACTCTCTAAAACGATGTAAAGATTTATGCCACTGTTCGGTGAGATAAACGATCAAATCACCAGTGGACCTATTGCTGCGAAAGCCGTATTGCCCGTCATTAAGAAGCTTTCATTCTTCGAGATATTTCAAGGTTAGACTAGAGTCATTTTTATACTAGTACTATAGCAAGATCGAGTTGGATTAGGATTGGATATTAGATGAAGAATTGCCGCTTATCCGCTAATGAATCTTTTCGGAAAATATTTGAATATCAACCATAGTGGCGTGCTCTTATGTTACTAACCGGTGTTAGGTAAAGTAATCATCAAATGTATCAACTAACAATACTCTATCTGTTTAATGACATGAAAAAATAAGCTCTTAAAATGAAATTGGACTGGCTCCCGGATAACTGGGATTTTTCCCCGTTGGCCCCTGGGTGAGCAAAAAGTGCATAGGAGTTTCTCCTTTTAAATGAATATTTTCTTTTAAAATTCGACTTCTGAGGGGCGCTCACATTATATATAGACTTCCCTGGGAGGCCTCTTCACAGCTCTTTTGAAGGCCCTAGAGCTCTGATGCAAGTCCCCACAACTCTTTTGAAGAACCAGACCTCTACTGCTCTGTTAGAGGCTCTCACAGTTCACTTGAAACCCTTCAGCTCAGTTGGAGGCCTCTTTTCCTTTGGTGCATGGCCGACAGCTTTCTTGAAGGACCCTATAGCTCTGGTTGGAGGCGCAAGAGCTCTGTTGGAGTCCCCTTCAGCTCTCTACAAGGACCCTACAGTGAACGTTCTAAATGAATATTTAGATGAAAGTATCTACAAAAAAGTGGCAAACCTTTCTGTTAGCCCTACACTCAATATTTTTTCCCTAAAACCCTTATTTTTATGTAGTGTAACTCTCACTAAAAAAGAGATTTTTGGAAATGACACTTTAAAAACAATCTTTTTTTAAGGTTTTGTTTTGGCCGCCACAAAATTTTTTTTTAAAAAAGCACGTGGCCAAATTTATTGCAGATATCTACAAAAGTGTCAAGAGCATGATTTCTGCGTTCTGTTCGCAAAAATGCTTCACGAAATCATTTTTGATTTATACGGTGACAAATTTTCGGAACTTCTAAATCGTTACCAAGGTTGCTTAAAAAAAAGATATTAATATTGTAACCAATATTTTATTATAGTTAAGTTTTCCAAGTGTAGTGCAGCACGTAGCGTAATGGTTAGTGCATTCGACTGTCACGCTAAAGGTCTGGGTTCGCTTCCCAGCTCCGTCCACCTAAAAAATATAAAGTTTTTTTTCAGGGCTACTGCCTCTTGCGAGGAATTGACAAATTCTCCTTGTCACTACTTGTCACGAATAAGTGCTTCTCGTCTAGCCGTTCGGATTCGGCATAAAATTGTAGGTCCCTTTCATTCCTGTCGACAGGCACACACAGGAATGGTTGCGAGTTGTTAGTCACTAGGCCCTGGTTCTTCATGAGCCGTTGTGCCACCTGATTTATATTTTATTTAAGTTTTTTAAGTACGTGCACAAAAGTCAATGCCAACTTAAGTGTCCTACTTTGACCACAGCAATGATGAAAACATTGCGCGTTGCACTTAGCTAACATCATGTTTCTTGCCAAAACTATTATACCGATTTGGATCGAATTTTAGAATTACGTCTCAATACTCTAACCTATTTGATTCTTAGTTTTTAGCAGAATTGCACAATTTTGTACATACTTCCAAAAATATAAAGGAAAATATAACAAAAAATGGGGGTGATCCTAGCGTTTTTTCACTGTTACATTTTTCCTGCAGCGAGCACAGGTTTTTCGGAGCTGCAAAATTAGCTACAGACTACTCTAACATGCCCCAACAATATATCAAAAATGCAGAACTACATCTACATCGCGCTTTGCGATTTTATTTTCGAATTTGACTGGCCTATATAATATAACCCAAGTTAACTTTCGGTATCAAAATATACATAGGAACATAATGTACACATGTATGCAGCTATTCACTAATTTTACTTTTGAAACCAAAATTTAAAAAATCTATGAATTTTCAGAGATAGCTTCAAGTGGGAAATAAAAGTTTTCCAAAATGCCAGCCTGCTACTATTCGGCTTCTTTTAAATAGCACTTTTTTTCGAAAACTCGACCTTAAATAGGTACGCATCCATTACCTCAAGTTTCAACAACAGATAAAACAAGTTAATAAAAACATTCATGGTACCTACCTACAACCAAAACAAAATATACATTCAGGAAACTTTAATTGAAAACTACAACTTTTTTTTTTTTTTTTATTCAAACTTTTTTAACTAACATTCCAAGATCACTAGGGACAACATCCAACTCAAGCAATATATTTATATGTATATGATTTTTTTTGTGTGCTGTTGTAAGGACATTCATGGCACCTCTCGGCTTAGAAATTATTACTCATTTTTACATCGAAAATTCAATTAGAAGTGAAAAACTTTTCATACGTTATTATCAGAGAGAATGGAACAAAAAGTATAAAAGGTTCTGTTCTTCTGTTGATGTGGGATACAAAACTTTATCTGGAATTTTTTTTGAACACATACATGTATGTAGTTTATAAAATGGTGAGATTTTTATTTTGTTTTTTGCTTGCGTTCATGTTTATGTTTATTACATGTTTATTTGACAAGAAAGTTTTAGTGATGATGAAAGTTTTCACTTTCCATTTTGTAGAATAGCTTAAGTTTGTTGAAACCTTTAGAGGGAAAAAGTAGGTCAGATATTTAATTTTAGATCCTCATAAACCCATCTTGCATGTTTCTTTTCTTTTTAACTTTTGTTCTGTATGTATAATGTAATAATATAATACCTAGAGCATACGACCAGTCACCACTTAATTTTGTAGTCGGATAAAATACCATAGTTTTGCACCAATAAAACTTGTATAAAAAAAAAACGCTATGACGGCGAGGACTAAGAAACTGTTTACTTTTCAATGGTAAAAATTCAATCAAATTTTTTCTCAAACATCTATTTTGGCATTTTTGACTTTCAAACGTTCATATCTCGAGTTGCAAATTTTTGTCAGTTTTTGTTGTCATGTATAACTTTCATGAATTTAATAAAATCTGTCGCTTGAACAAAAACAAAATCATTTTATTAGAAAATAAGTTCCCGGCCTTTTAATACTTACTTACTTACTTAGGTCCTCGGACCTATTACGTCCGTGATGTTTCCCTTACGGGACATAGGGCCTCCACTACACCTATGAGCCATCGTGTACGATTTCTTGAAATATATTTCAGCTCTCTCCAACTTTTCCCCAGTCGTGCCGATTCCCGTTCGACCGTTCTTCGCCATGTACTTCTAGGCCGGCCCACTTGTCTTCCCTCCTGTGTGAGCGGGTTCCACTCCATTGCTTGAGATGCAATGCACCGATCGCCTTTTCAAAGCGTATGGCCAATCCACTGCTACTTTCTTCTTCGTATAATGGAGTCTATGGGCTCCTGACCCGTTCTCGCATGAAGTTCGGCATTGCAGATACGGTTGGGCCAGAAAATCCTCAAGATGTTTCGTAGACATCTATTAACGAAGGTTTGCAGCATTCTAGTGAAAGTGTCAGTGACTTCCCAAGTGCTCCAGCCGTAAAGCAGAACGGATTCAACATTGGAGCGGAACAGTCGTAACTTTGTCTTTAAGCTAAAAGAGTTGTTTCTCCATATTTTGGACAGCATTCCGAACGCAGCCTCTGCTTTTCTGATTCGGCTGTTTACGTCCAGTTCAGTTCCGCCACCCGTAGAGACAATACTCCCAAGATATTGGAAATCCTCTACCATCTCTACCGGTTGTCCAGAAATATTTACTTGGATTGATTTACTTGGATTGATGAGGAAGTTCCAAGGCTGATCCTTTTAGTTTTTGCCGAGTTGGTCTTAAGCCCTACGATTTCTGCTTCTCTCTCCACCCTTGTTGTCATTTGATGGAGATCCATGATCCTATGAGAGAGTAAGCATACGTCGTCCGCGTAGTCCAGATGTTTGAGGTGAGATAGCAGCGTCCACTGAATTCCTCCATTTCCACTTGACAAAGCTGCGTGCAGTACGTCACTTATCACCAACAGGAACAGTATTGGTGCAGTATACAGCCTTGCCTAACTCCACTTTGGATTTCAAACTCCTCTGACAGCCTACCTTTGTGCAAAACGTGACACCTGGATCCATCATATGTAGCCTTGATAATAGCAATCAATTTATCTGGGATGCCCCTCCTGCGCAAAGCAGGCCAAATAAATTCTCTATTGACACTGTCGAACGCCTTTTCAAAATCGATGAACAGCAGGTGAAGTGGTGATCGATATTCAACGCACTGTTCGATGACGATCCGCAAGGTGTTGATGTGATCCACACAGGAAGATCCAGTGCGGAAAACTGCTTGTTCGGCGTCGAGTGTGTCTTCGAGGTGGTCTTTAATTCGGTCTAAAACTATCCTTGTTATTATCTTGGCTACTGCAGGCAGAATATTCCTCTCCAGTTTTCGCACTGTGTGAGATCTCCTTTTTTTGGGAGCTTGACAATCATTCCTTTTTTCTACTCTTCAGGAAAGCTCTCTGTTTCCCAAGCTCTCTTAATAAGTGGGTGCAGTAGCTCGCTCGATGTCGTTGGGGCTGCTCCTAAGAGTTCTGCAGGAATACCGTCAAGTCAAACCGCTTTGTTGTTTTTCAGTGCTTTGATGGCGGTGATAATTTCTTCTTTACTGGGGGGTACGGTGCGTACTCGGGAAATTGTTACTTCGGGTAGCTCAGTGGGAATAGGGTTCAATTCACTGGCGAAAACGCGGTTAAAAACCGCAGAAAAGTGTACCCTCCACCTTATGAGCTGGACCTCATCCGCAATTAGCAGGGATCCGTTGGTGTCTTTAACCAGGTGTTGTTTAGAGCTCTGGACACCAGTGAGCTCTTTGGTAATTCTTTAGACGGTCCTACTGTCACACCTACTAGCGGCTTCTTCTCCTTCTGTAGCCAATGCGTTGATGTAGTTACGCTTATAACGTCGCACACAACGGTGAACTTCCCTCATCTTCATGCGGAACGTAGACTCAAGCTCGTTTCTCCCTGCTGCTGGGGTAGCTGCGATGCGAGCTTTAAGGTGTTTCCTTTCTTCGATCCTTGCCCAAGTTTCATCGGAAAGCCAAGCACTATTTCTCCCTTGCGCCCGGCCGACTATACTTTCAGCACCGGATATGAACACATTTTTCACAGCACACCAATGATTTTCGATGGATGTGGTTTCCGTGCTGCTGATTGCGTTCAATCCTTGCGAAAGGTGGTCCCCTAGTTGTTGGCGCACTGCGGGATCCTTTAGTCTTTCACGATGTTTTCCCATGACATGCCTTAGCCCAGTGTTGTCATTGCCAACCTTGGCATTTAAGTCTCCCATCACCATAATTATATCACCTCGTGGAACGCTATCATAAGCAGCACTCAGCCGGTTATAAAAGGCCTACTTCTCCTCGTCAGAAGAGAGCAAAGTATGATGGTGACGCGACGTACTCTAGTCCGGAACCTGGCTTTCGGGATCCTGTCACCTAAAGGCTCCCAGGAAATTAAGCTTTTGAGAGCTGTTTTGGAAAGCAGCAATCCAACGCCAGATTCCCGAGCGCTTCCAGGTATTTTTCCGGAATAGAATAGTACAGTGTTACGGGTTGGTGACTTAAACTTCCCCGAGCCCAGCCATCTAACTTCACTTATCCCTAAGATGTCCATCCCATACCGCATGAATTCCTTCTCTAGTTGCAGGAATCTGGCATTCTGAGGACCTTCTTTTCCATTGTCAAGAAGCGTCTTCACATTCCAGAAACCAATCTTTGTCCGGGTACAATAGCCAAAAGTCGTCAACGAGTTATCATTAATTATCCGAGGTGTAGTGTTGGTTTCGGTAGCGGGTTGATTTCAGTTACGGAGAATGCTTACCTCCGTAACCTATCCTAGAAAGCTAGGCCTTTTCGCACTTGTAATTTTGGCCTATTTATGTATATTGGGATACACAAATAGTTGCCCGGGGACCACCACGAGGAGGTAAAACAAGCACTTCATCGTGACTGATTGTTGCGCTACTGGCCCAGACCAAGTTCTGAGCAATCAATAGTTTCCCGATCAGGCACGATGCAGGTCGCCTCTTTTAATACGTTCACCCTAATTTACCCTTCTTAAATTTAAAATTTCAAAAAATCCAGTATTTGAACATTTTTAAATTAAATTTCCTTTCATAATAGTTATATTTTTTTTGTATACCTAAACTTATGGCCTACCACATAAGCGCAATCAGATAATTGAATGAACGCAAAAAATGATCTTTAAAGCGTGGCAATCCTATGAAGGACCCACTTTTTTATAGGAATAGGAAACCCATGCGCGGACTGTTTTTTTAAACCAGATAAGAACTTCTTATCTGGTAAAGAGATGAGTGTAGATCGTTCTATGGCGGGCTTACTGACTATGGTGAAAGTAGTAGTAGAAAGTTGATGTCTAAATAATTTATCTAAAATATAAAAATATCGTTTCTCTGTGTTTGTAGTCGCACTCATCCGAAATTATGCGATCGATTTTCTGAAATTTTATGTTTATATTTGGTAGGTGTGAGAATAGATATATTTTATACCGTTAGGTGATTAGGGTGTCCCTATCCAGATTTTGTTTTCTAATTTGTTTGACAAAAATTTGTGTCTGTATTTTTTTTGAATTTGGCATCAAAAATATATACATTTAAATAGTAGAGCAGTAAGAACGGACGAACAAATCCATAAAGAACGAAAAATGTCACAATTGCTGGTTCGTCTTTGTGATTGACACACACAGATCAAAACACCGACAACGCCAACAAGTTCAAGTACATCGAGCATTTACATCGGCTTCGTCTCGCATTCGAGTACGAGCCAGATATTAAATATACCGCTCATCCGAAAGTGCTGATTGGTGCTATGAACAAAGAATGTCTCCATTGTTATGCGTTCAAATTGAAGCACGAGTCTGCTGGCTTGAGTTGTGCTTCAGGAAAAGAGCAAATTCCAAAAATTAAGACACCACCAGAGCCACTCAACGGCTTACTCATCGGTACGGAACCTGTTCTCGAAGTCCATTCTTTCTTCCAAATGACTTCGTTCCGAGCAAAAGAAAACGTTCACAATACTGCGGCAAATGGTCTACAACTCAATGCAACGATGGCTAAACTATTTGGATATTGCTCATACAAAAATACTAAAATCCCGATTAAACCATGAGTGGTTTGGTTAACGGTTAAAATTTGAGGTGACATATGTTTTTGATGCCAAACCTAAAAAAAATTGTCTAGATATGGACATTTTTAATTTACGACATATTCTCATACCCCTACCAAATAAACACAAGTCACGAACATTTCAAAATATTCACTAGAAATAATAAATATGCTAGAATAACGTTTGCCGTGCCACCTAGTTTTAAATAATTTTGTATTCTAGGTTTACCTGTTACAATTTTATTTTCATCCTTGTTTTTTTATTTATTGTTTTTATTGTGTATGTGTAGTAGCCCGCAGCGTAATGGTTAATGCCTTGGACTGTCACGCTGGAGATCTGGGTTCACTTCCCAGCCTCGTCGACCTTAAAACTAAACAGTTTTTTTTTCAGGGCTACTACCTCTTGCGAGGAATTGCGAAATGCTCCAAGAGTATCACTTGTCATGAATAATTGCTTCTCGTTAAGCCGTTCGGATTCGGCATAAAATTGTAGGTCCCTTCCATTTCTGTCGACACGCGCACACAGGAATCGTTTCGACTTGTTAGTCACTAAGCCCTGGTTCTTCACGAGCCGTTCCGCCACCCAATTTATTTATTTATTTCTTTTATTGTAAATATAGTCCTTTTATCTTTGTTGCTTTAAAAGAATACAATATTAAAGTATATTGATTAAAGATATTTAAAGTAAGACAAGGCAAGTTTTGGGCTAATAGGTCATCTATTTTAAACTTTAAATTGAGCTATTGAAGTGCTTTAAGACATGGTAACCCTGTTTTTGAGCTATATTTTTTTAGTCGAGAGCAGTCATTTAAAACTTCGGCACCTGGCAACCCTGTGCATTTTAATTTTGTTTTAAGATTGGCTTAGGTAAAGTTAGGGGCTGATAGTTGCTCTTAGTACTGTCACACTTAGATCAATGTAGGGCCAAGGATTTGATCCCCATATAAAGAAATCTATGATAAATCGTATGACATAACCCTTTAAGGGCGTTGATAAGTTTCAGCTAGCTACAGCCTGGCATTTCGGAGGGTTTCTTTCAAGTTATTGAAGGATTGTCAGACACCACACAATCACCGGGTTGCGGATAGGTTAACGCACCATTGTCTTTTAAGTGCCTAATACTCTCCTTAGCCCCACTTGATAAATAACTCCACAAGCAGGCCCGTACAAGGAGTGGCTCCTTGCAACGCCTGGTGAGTGAGTTTGCTAGATTAGTAGTTGGTTTATGTGACTTTTTTGTTAGTCAGATTTAAGAATTGTCAAGTCATTTTGTAGCCTTTCTAAATTTTAACATGGTTTTGTTTAAAATGTCAGAGAGTTCTTCTAAGTCATTGAAGAAGTGTTTATCTCAGATGACATATCGCAGCGTAGTGACACAGGTAGTGAGGAGTATTCTCATGTATCTCCTCGTCACCCACAACATTATCTGCATAAGTCATCCATAATGAGTTTCATCTTTTTCTTGTGGTAACCCAGTTGTTTGAGTCTTGTGGTAACCCAGTTGTTTGTGTTTGCTTACGAGAAGAAACGAGGACATAATTTTCCAGTTATAACACAGGTATCAAGAGAGCTCCATCTCTTGTTAGTTGTAGCTAGAACTTTACTATCGATTGCCCGCTTAAGATTACAGGGTGGGACCTGAACTGTTGAGTCTCCTTGATTAAGATCAAGTGTTGATCTAATTCTATTCTTGCTAATTAGTCAGCACTTTCATTACCTGGGATACAACTGTGGCCCGGATTCTAACAGAGCCTTATGTTGTGCTGTGTACCGAGAACCCTTAGCTCTTCGTGGTAGCATGTTACAAGCTTCGATTTGATTTCAATGGGAGAAATTGCTATTATGCCGCTTGGCTGTCAATGAAAAAGGTGATATCATCTTGTGGTATTGCCATCATTGAGACCTGTCTAGTGACGAAAGTCACTGCCAGGACCTCAGCTTGGAAGATACTTTTGCATTTAGGAAGTCTGAATGAGCTGGTTTGTCCAAGGGTTTCTGAAATGAACCCTGCACCAACACCAGTATCCATCTTGGAACCATCATCGGTATGTATTTCTATCATCGATTCGCAGGTTGATGGCTCGTTGACTTACGAAATTCGAAATTCGGCGCGAACGCAGGAAAAAATTTCGGGGGGGGGGGTTTTAAACTGAAAACTCAAAAATTAAGAGTGAAAGAGTGAAATTGTATGGCGAGGAAGTTAAATTCATACATTTCGGTGGGGGTTTGAACCCCCAAAACCCCCCCCTGCGTTCGCGCCTGAATAGACATAAAGTTTTGAGGCGTTTTGAAAAAAAAAAACTCTCTTCTCGAATATCTCTTAAACGGCTCGTTTGATTTTGAAGAATTTTGAATCCTGGCGTCTACCAACAAATACTGCATTGTATCCAAATTTGCAAGCATATATAGGCATTGTTTTCCTTCTGAATTTAACCTAGGTATAATAGGACCTTCCGTATAGAGTTAATAATCTCCTTGTTAAAACTAATAACTTACGGCCAATTTATTGACAAAGTTCTAAAATCAATTTAAAACTCGATCTAGTAATTCTCAGTTTATTTTTGAAATTCAGTTTTTAAATTATTTAGAGCTCGAGCATTTCTTCACTTCAAATCATTTCCCTAAAACTCGGTCTAAAATCATTATTGAGTTTTAGAACTATAGATCTCGGTTTAGTGAAACTGAGTTCTAACGTGTTTTTTAAATTTTTCGTAGCACCCGGTAGATTGTTTTGACACAAATTTCTGACATTCTATTGACAAATTTAACAATATCTATCAGTTTTGCATTGGCGGTAACCTTTTTTGGCATTTTATATTTCTGTTAAGCTGTCTATTCATTTGAAGTAAATACCACATTTTTGTATTTTGTGATATTTTTTTTATTTTCGGTATTTTAAAATTGGATTTGTGTGATTCTGCGTTACTATTCGTGTTATGATTTTTGAGGATGGTGTACAAAAATGTTATTAATAGCGCTTCCACACTTCCCCACTATGTATTAATACATATCAAATTGAAAATGGGAAAGAATTCCACGCGACTGCCAAATTTGTGGGAATGAAATGACTTTTCATATTTTGCTTCCACACTTGCTTGTATTAATACATTACCGTAAGTTAAAAAAAAGTGTGATAGAATTAGAACCATGCCGTTTGGGAAAGAATGTCGGGTTGTGTAGGCTGGGCTTTCATATTTTGTTTCCACACTATGCTACATGATTTGTTCCCACTTTTTTTACATCTATTAATACACAGTTGGCTAGTGTGGAAGGCCTTTAAGACCGGGAGCTATATTAAGTGAGCATGTGCAAAGTGCATCAAAGTCAACATTTTTGGGATAAAAATAAGTGTGTGATGGATAATGCATGATTTTGCGGAAATCTTTTTGGAACATGGATATAAGTAAAAATAGTGCCTTTCATTTTGATGCAGTTTGCACATGCAACCTTTCCTTTTAAGTAAAAAAATAAGCTCAAAAATCAAAACATGCAAAAACCACAAAGTGAAAATTTAAAACCACCACTCAAATAAAAAACATAACACCAATGAGATGCAACAAAATTTGACATCTTTTTATTTCAATTAAATAAACAATGTTTCGTTAGATGCAGCGTCCTTCAACAAATCGTGTGCGTGTCTCAGGTGCAAGTTTAGTGTGTCGCGAGATGCAACCATTTGCAAGATCTTATCAAGCGCTGAAAAACAAAAGTTTGTCAACGCTTTAAAAAACAAATTAAATTTTTAAAATATACCTAGTAGATGCACTTCTTGTGTATGGAACTTAAACCAGGTGCGATGTCAAATATGCTTCGCCACCTTCAGTAGGATACCAGCAGCACTGATATTCTGCGAGCTCGCATAAATAAACATAATATGTAATTGCATTGCACAGGTGCTGGTTTTGCAATGAGTTTTGCATAAACCATACACTGCTGCGCAATCTTTGGATATGTTTCAAAATTACATCTGTTTTATCAACTTCGAACTGTACAACCCAAACTAATGAATGTATTCACCTTAAATTCACGCGATTAATATTCTTGGAATTCAACATTGAACATTGCACGATAATGGTACTTGCCAATTTGTCCCTTATTGATTTTAATTGCATTCCTTTTTAATATGACAAGCTTAAATTTTGAACAATATCAAGTGTTTTGAAGAAATGAAAATATTTTTAAACCGAGTTCTAAGTTCCTAAACCCTCAAATTTGAGGGTCCAAATATAACAAAGTTCTAACTCAAACTAAGATTTAAATCGGAATTATTTTGCCTTAGAACTTGGTGAAGAAATGAGTTAGAACTCAAATGAGTTCTATTTTCTCGATAAACCGAGTTTTAAGGGTTAGAACTTTGTGAAGAAATTGGCCGTTAGCTTTCCATTTTATTTTGTCAGTTTTATATTTATTGAAAAATAGGTACGTTCAGAAGTGTCAAAATTTTCATTTGTGATATTAAAAATCAGTTTAATTTTTATAAATTGTTTGTGCGGTCGTGTTAATCAAATTTTAAATGAAATT
This sequence comes from Melangyna quadrimaculata, assembly GCA_949320155.1. Taxonomy (NCBI): domain Eukaryota; kingdom Metazoa; phylum Arthropoda; class Insecta; order Diptera; family Syrphidae; genus Melangyna; species Melangyna quadrimaculata. The sequence continues at coordinate 388,081,388 of OX439483.1, forward strand.
TTACGTACATTACGGCGGAATTTTGTATCCATGTCGAGGATTAAGTCTCCTGAACGTACCCAATTACTTCCTATTAATAGTTTCAAACAATAAAGACTCATTTTTGATTTACTAACCTTGTCCTTTAATTGAGATATTTTTCAATCACAATAACAAGGACAAGGAGTCAATTCAAAAGGTTATGTGCCCAGTTCACATTATGTATAAACCACTAGAAGAGAACTTGTAATAATTACACCGGAAATGTGATTGCTTATACCAATACTAGATTAACAGAAGGAAGACTTGGGGACTCAAAATGGAAATCGACAGGATGAGCATTGAGATATTGAGAAGCTTGAGGGTGGGATCAATTGGCTTACACGGCAATTTCAAATTCGTCAAATTTTGGAAGCCAATGAATTGTTTGATGTTGCCGATGGTACCATTTTGAAGCCAGTTGTTGGAAGTGCAATTCTTTTGTGAAAAAAATTTGATGCAAAAGCAAGATGTTCAAATTCAACATCTTGTATGAAGCAGCCCTTGCTACAAATAATGAATTGTGAAACTGCTATAGATATGTGGACAACGCTATAAAATACATACATATGAGCAAGCTTGAGAGCACGGCTAATGGCGGAGGAGTTAAGGTTAAAATCGCAGGGTCAGGTCGAAGAAGTGGAGGCGCTTATGGCTAGACGATTTTTTTCGAAGAAAAACAATTTTGAAAAAGATAATTCGTCGAAATCCTCAAATAGAAGCCGAAATACAGGAGGAAATTATCAAAGTAATTGTTTTAAATGTGGCCAAGGTGGCCACTGGAAGCGGGATTGCCTACAAAAGAACAACTTACACAAGAATCAAGATGATGATACTACTTCGATTGAAGCATTTATTTGTCACGAATCAACATCCAATGAATACAATGACACTTGGATATTCGATTCAGGTGCCAATGAGTCATAAACGTGAATGATTTGAAAATTACACAGAGACAACAATTTATATGACGATTTGAAATGGCAAGAAAATACTGGTTCGAGGAACAGGCAACATTAACATTCATGCATGGATTCGTAAACGCATGGTTTATGTCTTATATGTTCCTGAAATTTGACTGAATCTGGTTCATCGAATGTAGTCGAATAACAAGCGTTGCGAATTACTGAAGGGTGGAACCATCGTTGCAGTGGGAATTTGGCGAGATAAGTTATTCCAGATGCTATTAAAAGTAGCGGAACCATCACATACTAACGTAAGTGAAGCAAATTTGGTAGTTAAGATATCAAATCCTTACTCAAATGCATGCGGTTACCATTGTAAGAAAACTTGATTGGAAACTCCAGGTATGACAACCAATCAAAGGAATATAAAGTATGGAATCCTTATTCGTACCGAACTGAAATTGCTCGAGATGTCATTATTAGAGAATTCTTTGATACCCCCTAACACTGAAGACCAACAAATTAACGAAAATTCTTGTGAGGATGAACTAAAAGAGAAAAAGAAATATTTTTCAACCACAAGCACTCAATTCAAAACTCCTTGACCACTAGAAACGCGGGGGGGGGGGGTTTGTTCTCAATAACAGATGTGTTGCTTCCTCTCATGTAGCATCCAGGAGACTCTCTTTTTTCCAAGATATTACATTATAATCCCACCTTAAGTCATGCAATATAGAATATAATATTATGCACAATAGGGACAGCAGATTTTTTACCAATGTCATTTCGATTGATTGCCTGCAGCGAGGATTTATGGCCACCACTTCCTTGACGACACGGGCTCTCTCATATAAACAAGTGACAAAAAGAATGTCATTGGTATTTCCTGTGGTTTCTCCACCTCATTTGCCACCATATATATTAAATTCATGTTTCATGATGGTTTTTCTTTCGTCTTCTTCTATACTCTCAACGTTCAAAGGAACTACAAAGTGCCAGTGAAAAATTTGTCGGAAGCTCGGTAGGATAGAAGAAAAAAAAGAAAAAGCAAAAAGAAGAATATAAACCCTAAGGTGCTCATCCTTGTACTTTGGTTGCTCTTTTTACATCTTCACAAGTTTCATCTCCTGTTTTGTCGAATGTCGTATGAAAAACATTTATGTTTCCTCCAGGGTCCTCCGGAGACAACCAACCTTTGTAGTGTATATTTTTCTTTTATTTCATATTTTTTTTTGTGTTCGTTTTGGTTCGTTCTGTCTATATATTCATTGTATTCGTGTTCAGCTCTAAGAACTGAACGAACGCTGATGCCATTCCTGCCTGACCAAACTTAGAACAGCAACCATCAGCCAGCATAACAGCATAACAGCAACAGAAATATCCCACAGTCCAAGTTCCTCTATTCAGTGGACGGTAAAAAATTGTTTGTCCTTTGGCCATTAACAAAAAAAAAATATTATCCTACGAATACTATAAATATATACAGAGCCGGACAAAGCACAGAATTGTCCTCTCTGATGATGGTATAGGTATATAGAAATGTCATTCTTCGTTAGATTTAATATAAAAGCAATTTTTCATGGTGAACGGTAACGGAAATCACTTTTTGATTGATTTTCTCTGCCTTTGGGTTAATTAGAATGATGGCTGCCGATTTAATTTCTTTTCCTGCTGCTTTTGAGTTTACTGTGGATTCTTTTTGTTTGTTTTGTTGGATTGGAACACTTGAGTTGTTCTCAAATGGCTCAATGACCCTCTTGAATAGCGAGGGGTTGTTTAAAAGTATACTGTTTGAGTTATTTCTTCCTCCGAACTCAAATCTCAATCCAAAAGAATTGGCAACATAATTTCAATGAAAATGTCTGGATCCGACCTGATTTTTTTCTTTTTGTTTTTTCTTCTTAAATTATTTTGTTTTGTTTCAATGAAAAATATAGGTATATAGTACAGGCAATGGGGAAAATCTGACAAAAAGTTTTGACGCCTGAAAAGTTTGAATGCAGTTTTGAAGAGGGGTTGCTTTTTAGCATAAATCTCGATTTGCGGGATTTTTGGTCTTGTGGGGCGTCTGCCATCTTGGAAAAACGACTTCTTTTGATAATTTGCGTTTTTTCTCACTTCCTGTGTTTTTTATTAAAAAAATATTATATACTTTTTTGTTTTAATTTAAATTTCCTACAAATCGGTTTATAAATTCTTTTTCTGGTGTAGATAATTCAAAAGTTATTAATGAAAAACGATTACAAAATTAGGCCTTACGGGCTTAGTTATCGAATAACTCCCAAACTATAACACAGTGGGATTTGCATAAGGTGTAACAAAAGGCTAGGGCGTGTAGGTTGAGGTAAGATAAGAAAAAATCGTATGCGGAGGGGGTCTATTTCCCTCCGTTTAGGCAGAAGGGGCAATTTTCTAAAAAAATGAATTAAAATATTAAAAATCAATGGCAACACTCAAAATATCATGTTATACATTTTTTGAAAGCCAAAAACCTATTCTTAAATTAACTTTGTTTGAGCAAACAGTTTTTGAGAAAATAATTTTCAAACTCAAAATTAAAAAAAGCCATCTTTCTAAGATGGGGGACGCGCCACAAGACCAACAATCCCGCAAACCAAGATTTATGCTAAGAAGCAACCCCTCTTCAAAACTGCATTCAAACTTTTCAGACGTCAAAACTTTTTTCAGATTGCCCTTATTTGCCTGTACTAATAGGGAATCAGTTTGGGTTGGGTAGATTTGGGGCGGGTGTATTCGTCATTGTTCTGCCATTTTGAAATAATTAATGCTCTAAAAAGTTATACCTTCCTATATATATTTTTTTCTTGAATGAATGAACTGTTTTACTTTTTCCGGGATATTATGATACCTACATCGAGGGTTTTTCCTTTTTTGTTTCAAAATCATTATATTACATAGCTATATTTGTGTATGAAGGTAATACAGTGCGGGTATTAAGTTGGGTAGTAAAATATATAAACCCGGCATTTAGAAAAGGAAGCATAATAAATACACAATGAAATTGAAGGGAAAAATAACCTTAGAAGAAAATATTCAAGAACTAATTAAGTGGCCCGGAGGTATTTTATTGAAAAATTATAAGCAGAAGTTCAACTGAATTGTCAAATAAATGAATTGGATTCAAAGAAATTAGCATGATGGAAAATAGAAATGATGGACTACGGGGGGCAAGTAGAGTTTCGTTATCTTTTATCGATACCGTTAGGTTAGTGAGCTGACAGTTGGTCTTGTTACAGTCACAGTGTAGATCAGTGTATATCCATTTTGGTACCCAAGGATTTTTAATTCTCATATCAAATATAAACCTATGATAAATCTTATGACATAGCCCGTAAAGGGCGTCGATGAAGTTCTAACAAGCTATAGCCTGAAAAGTCGTACTTGTTTCAAATTAATTGAAGGAGTGTCTGTCGCTATATAAACACCGGGTTGAGGAGAGGTTGACGCGCCATTGTCTTTTAAGGGCATGTTCCTTTCCTTTACCTCCACTAGATTGATCATCCCCGCACGAGACCCGTAGGAGCAGAGGCTCCATGCAACGTCTGGTGGGTGGGTTTGATAGATCAGTGGTTGGTGCAAGCGACTGCTCAGTTCTGTTATATAAGCCTACAGGTCATTGAAGGAGTGTCCGTCGGCCAATCACTGGGTAGACGAAAGGCCAGCCATCGATACCGTAGAAGAAAATAAATACAGTATTTTACGGATATTAGAAACACTCATATAAGAAAAACTCGCTTATAAGAAATGCAGTCCAAAACACTGTGTTTTTTTTTTTTTTTTTTTTTTTTTTTTGTGAATTCCCTTTGAAATTGATTTTATAAAAGAAACTCGCATAAGAAAAACATGGCTATAAGAAATCATTTCTTTGCACTAATATTAATCTCAAAAACAAAAAAGTACGCATAAATGAAATTTACTTCATCATTTTTGAATTTACCTTTGCCAAAACTAGTTTGTGCCCATAAATATGGTTTCATGGTTACTGACAGCTTTTACATTTCACATAGAATAGCATAGAAAAACAGCTTAAAAAGCGCTAGAATACTCAGTATCAGTAAATATTTGTTATTGCTTGGTTTTGTGTCATTTTGTGTCTGTTTTATGCCTGTATAAGAAATTTCCTTTCTTATATCCGTATTTCTCATATAAGAAAAAGTCTTTTTTATATCCGTTGTTTGCATATATAAGAAAAACTCGGATTAAAAAAGAAATTTCTTGGATTATCAGAGTTTCTTATATATATATTGGTTTAGTACTGTAAAAACAAAAATGTGGTCAGGAGACTGTTTTCAACACATCTTTCAAATTATTAGAATGGTACACTGGAAAACAAATTTTGAGTGTCTCCCGATTATATCAGCATCAATAGTTAACAAATTTAAGAGGGTTTTTACTTAAATGAAAACGGTACAATGTACAAAGCATCCATCAATTATTTAAAATTACACATGTTTGAATGAAACATTTTCAGTGTACTCCTTCGAGGCTAAGGTTAGGTTAGAAGGGGTGATGAAGCGGCAATCCGAATCATGTTCCACGGATCTCAGTGGATCCATTGTGCTCTCCGGGAGCTGGCTTTGGTAGGAGAAAGGCTGGGTCAGGAGAGGACATGGTGGGTATCAGGAAGGGGTTATTGTGGAAGGAGCCTCCCTGAACCATCCTGAAATCTGAATAAATTTCATGATGTTTGCAGGTGGCACAACAGAGACGCTATCTACTCGTAATTCGTCGAAGAAGTATTCTGCTCTTCTGTTTCTAGTTAGGCTGGAGCATTCGCAAACGCACCGCCTTGTCAACTTGACACCCTCTACATAGGTCAGATGAGCTGATGCCCATTCTGCTCAAGTGGGTTCCCATGGAGTTGTGACCCGTGAGTATACCAACTAAAAAGGATAATTGGGGCCTGCTTAGCTTGAGTAAATAGTCTGGTTTGTTCTTAGAGAGTAGCGGTCATAAAGTCCTTGAAGCCCGACAGGTATCAAGTGTTGACCACCAAATTCTATTGAAAGTATAGAATGCTATCGACGCCTTTTTCTCTCGTTCAGTCAATCAGTATCAGTCAAAGATATTTTGCCGTACCCGTGATATGAAGAGGTTTCCGGGTTACTAGTTGAAATATTATGCTTTCTCGTAAACAAAACCATTTCAGTTTTAAGTGGGTTGACATTAAGTCCACAGCTGTTGGCCCGATTACTGAGTCAAGGGCGGTTTGCAAGAGATCACGAAGTCTGGAAACAAATTTTCGAGAGGTCATTATCACGATGTCGTCTGCGTATGCCACGACTTTGACACCCCTTTGGTTTATATCGACCGAAACCTGATTAAAAACCAGGAGCCAAAGTAGTGGTGACAATATTATTTGCCTGTACTAATAGGGAATCAGTTTGGGTTGGGTAGATTTGGGGCGGGTGTATTCGTCATTGTTCTGCCATTTTGAAATAATTAATGCTCTAAAAAGTTATACCTTCCTATATATATTTTTTTCTTGAATGAATGAACTGTTTTACTTTTTCCGGGATATTATGATACCTACATCGAGGGTTTTTCCTTTTTTGTTTCAAAATCATTATATTACATAGCTATATTTGTGTATGAAGGTAATACAGTGCGGGTATTAAGTTGGGTAGTAAAATATATAAACCCGGCATTTAGAAAAGGAAGCATAATAAATACACAATGAAATTGAAGGGAAAAATAACCTTAGAAGAAAATATTCAAGAACTAATTAAGTGGCCCGGAGGTATTTTATTGAAAAATTATAAGCAGAAGTTCAACTGAATTGTCAAATAAATGAATTGGATTCAAAGAAATTAGCATGATGGAAAATAGAAATGATGGACTACGGGGGGCAAGTAGAGTTTCGTTATCTTTTATCGATACCGTTAGGTTAGTGAGCTGACAGTTGGTCTTGTTACAGTCACAGTGTAGATCAGTGTATATCCATTTTGGTACCCAAGGATTTTTAATTCTCATATCAAATATAAACCTATGATAAATCTTATGACATAGCCCGTAAAGGGCGTCGATGAAGTTCTAACAAGCTATAGCCTGAAAAGTCGTACTTGTTTCAAATTAATTGAAGGAGTGTCTGTCGCTATATAAACACCGGGTTGAGGAGAGGTTGACGCGCCATTGTCTTTTAAGGGCATGTTCCTTTCCTTTACCTCCACTAGATTGATCATCCCCGCACGAGACCCGTAGGAGCAGAGGCTCCATGCAACGTCTGGTGGGTGGGTTTGATAGATCAGTGGTTGGTGCAAGCGACTGCTCAGTTCTGTTATATAAGCCTACAGGTCATTGAAGGAGTGTCCGTCGGCCAATCACTGGGTAGACGAAAGGCCAGCCATCGATACCGTAGAAGAAAATAAATACAGTATTTTACGGATATTAGAAACACTCATATAAGAAAAACTCGCTTATAAGAAATGCAGTCCAAAACACTGTGTTTTTTTTTTTTTTTTTTTTTTTTTTTTGTGAATTCCCTTTGAAATTGATTTTATAAAAGAAACTCGCATAAGAAAAACATGGCTATAAGAAATCATTTCTTTGCACTAATATTAATCTCAAAAACAAAAAAGTACGCATAAATGAAATTTACTTCATCATTTTTGAATTTACCTTTGCCAAAACTAGTTTGTGCCCATAAATATGGTTTCATGGTTACTGACAGCTTTTACATTTCACATAGAATAGCATAGAAAAACAGCTTAAAAAGCGCTAGAATACTCAGTATCAGTAAATATTTGTTATTGCTTGGTTTTGTGTCATTTTGTGTCTGTTTTATGCCTGTATAAGAAATTTCCTTTCTTATATCCGTATTTCTCATATAAGAAAAAGTCTTTTTTATATCCGTTGTTTGCATATATAAGAAAAACTCGGATTAAAAAAGAAATTTCTTGGATTATCAGAGTTTCTTATATATATATTGGTTTAGTACTGTAAAAACAAAAATGTGGTCAGGAGACTGTTTTCAACACATCTTTCAAATTATTAGAATGGTACACTGGAAAACAAATTTTGAGTGTCTCCCGATTATATCAGCATCAATAGTTAACAAATTTAAGAGGGTTTTTACTTAAATGAAAACGGTACAATGTACAAAGCATCCATCAATTATTTAAAATTACACATGTTTGAATGAAACATTTTCAGTGTACTCCTTCGAGGCTAAGGTTAGGTTAGAAGGGGTGATGAAGCGGCAATCCGAATCATGTTCCACGGATCTCAGTGGATCCATTGTGCTCTCCGGGAGCTGGCTTTGGTAGGAGAAAGGCTGGGTCAGGAGAGGACATGGTGGGTATCAGGAAGGGGTTATTGTGGAAGGAGCCTCCCTGAACCATCCTGAAATCTGAATAAATTTCATGATGTTTGCAGGTGGCACAACAGAGACGCTATCTACTCGTAATTCGTCGAAGAAGTATTCTGCTCTTCTGTTTCTAGTTAGGCTGGAGCATTCGCAAACGCACCGCCTTGTCAACTTGACACCCTCTACATAGGTCAGATGAGCTGATGCCCATTCTGCTCAAGTGGGTTCCCATGGAGTTGTGACCCGTGAGTATACCAACTAAAAAGGATAATTGGGGCCTGCTTAGCTTGAGTAAATAGTCTGGTTTGTTCTTAGAGAGTAGCGGTCATAAAGTCCTTGAAGCCCGACAGGTATCAAGTGTTGACCACCAAATTCTATTGAAAGTATAGAATGCTATCGACGCCTTTTTCTCTCGTTCAGTCAATCAGTATCAGTCAAAGATATTTTGCCGTACCCGTGATATGAAGAGGTTTCCGGGTTACTAGTTGAAATATTATGCTTTCTCGTAAACAAAACCATTTCAGTTTTAAGTGGGTTGACATTAAGTCCACAGCTGTTGGCCCGATTACTGAGTCAAGGGCGGTTTGCAAGAGATCACGAAGTCTGGAAACAAATTTTCGAGAGGTCATTATCACGATGTCGTCTGCGTATGCCACGACTTTGACACCCCTTTGGTTTATATCGACCGAAACCTGATTAAAAACCAGGAGCCAAAGTAGTGGTGACAATACCCCCCCTTGTGGTGTATCCCTACATGGTGTGACCTTAAGCTTACTTTCACCCATTTCCGCATTTACAAGTCTTGTTTAGAGCATATAATCGATCTAGTTTGACAACAAAATAGATTTTGTGATCAGCCCGTAATAAATATAATACCAATTTTCTCACCACACATTTTGTCATTTTAATACTCTTCAATCATCGGTTTATGGTGTTACACCTTGAATCTTGAATCCACGAACAAATACATATAATTATAGTGTTTCACTGTGATTGAAACCCTGTCATAGTGCTACGCTGTGATCTGGACAACAAGCATACTTCGAAAGAAGCTTTAAATTAACATTGGAAAATAGATTCTAGAAAATAGAGCGAATTTAGACAAACGGTAAACGGATAATGAATGCATAAACATGTACCTATATACGGTACGAAGGACGTTCTTATTGGTGCTGGGCCCAATTTGCCCATTAATTGTCCTTTCAAGAAAAAATTCTAAATGTGTTTTACAGAAATAAAAGGTTAGGTAGGTACTAAAATGATTTTTTCCGAATTCATCGATTACTTTTCTCAAATTTATTTGTCGTGCTCTTAGATTTTTAACTAATATCAATGATAAATTGCTAAGCCTTTGTTGTTCCATAGTGCTTCGCAAGTAATTTTTTTTTTTTTTTTTTTTTTTTTTTAAAGATCCTTACACTTTTGCTGTGGTAACAGGAACAGTTAAAAACATTAAGCAAATCCGTGAATTCGTTTAGGCTCGCCAGACGCACAGACAAACAAACCGATGAACGCCTTGACGAAGATCACCTTTTAGACTTTTCCATCATCTTGATGTTAGTTTTTATAAAGACTTCGACATTTTTTTAAAACGAAATAAGTCCTATACATTATTTCGAGCTTAGTTATTATATTACAGCTTCAAACCAAGAGCCAAGAGCATTTTTAAAAATACATAAATATAAAAGAGAGAATTTCACTGTACACTCGGGCGTATGCGTACTTTTAATATTGAATTTTTCGATCATATTGTATTGAACCATATTGTTTACAATCAAGTTTTTCAAGGTCAGGAACTTTTTTAGCACTTCATTTATGGGATATTGACATACTAAATATACCATTCTTAAGACCACCAAATCATCATAAAAGGTCAGCTAGATTCAGAAACTGAACGCGCATATTTTTATATAGCTTTCTAACGTTGTTTTGTTCAAGGCCGGACAACTCTTTTAACACCTAATATATTAAATTTTCAAAAACAAAATATTTCATCTGAAAAGTAACTAAATTCATACTAAGAAAATGAAGAAATTTAAATGTTAAATTAATAAAATTACTTCTTAAATGGAGTCAGTGAATATAATTCAATTAAAAAGTGGAGGTCACTTGTACTTTTTAATTAAATAATGGCAACTGAATTCTCATTAGAGGCTAACAGCCTTCAGTAATTCGTTAGTCATAGATTTTCTAATATGAGTTTTTAATTTTTGTTTGTTTAAAAAATGTAGTAGCCCGTAGCGTAATGGTTAGTGCGTTCGACTGTCACGCTAGAGGTCTGGGATCGCTTCCCAGCCTCGTCCACCTAAAAAACTAAAAAGTTTTTTTTTCAGGGGTACTGCCTCTTGCGAGGAATTGACAAATCCTCCAAGAGTATCACTTGTCACGAATAAGTGCTTCCCGTCTAGCCGTTCGGATTCGGCATAAAATTGAAGGTCCCTTCCATTCCTGTCTAAGTTCTTCATGAGCCGTTGTGCCACCCGATTTATTTATTTTTTTTTGTTTAAATCCTATACGCCCTTGAACCATTTTGTTTTTTTAATTCTTACACAAAAAACTATGGCTTTCCTTTTACTAATTTACCTTATATGAGGATATAGTAACCTTTCAGAGGATATATAATTTTTTTTAAATTTCTTTAAGTGTACTCTTTGAAGGTAATAATGCCCTCAATGACTCATATTCGTTCTTAAGTCTTACATTGCGTTCTTCTGATTTAGTCAATATAGTTGGCGTATGCGAATAGTTGGAGAGACGATTGATAAATTATAACTTTAATTTCCAGTATTAATACCTATATATGTAGGTTCATTTTTCATTATGGTATTTGATTTGGATTATAATTATTATCCTAACAAGTTCATGTAATTATGGCAACGGCTACTAACGAATTAATACCTTTTTTTTATTTTCGCATTATTATATAAAAGTCAACTATTTTTATAAACGTCCTTGAAAAATTAAGGGAACATCAGAAAATTTTGTTTTTCCCTGGACATAAAATAACCTTGTTCATTTTCATGTCACTACACTAGGTACACATGATGAATTTAATTAACTTTTTGGGGGATTTTCGTGAAGGTATCTCGCATAATATAGTTTGGCATTGTTTGCAGGACTCCCTCTAATGAGATTCAACATAGATCCTAGACTAATGAAGTCACCTAGTTCTTATATTCGCATACCATCACCGCAGGTATAGGTATATGGATGTATGGTATGAGATAGTTGAACAAAATGACACTAGAATGTGGCCTTTAGCCTCCGTAATTATTATGTGAGTTCAAGCAGTGGAACACACATATATATATATATATATATATGCACAGGCACACACCTTCATAAGTCTCAGAGATAGAAAAGCGAAAACCAAAATCCGATGATAGACCAGATAATTAACTCAATGAATAAATCAAGTCTTCCGTGTTGTTTTTGATGGCGCAAAAGCTCATCGTATATGGTTGCCATCAGTATATAGTTTTGTTGTTCCGAATAAACAATTTCAATCGCGTTTTTAATTTCATCATAGGTAAACAAAATAAAAAAACAAATAAGTAGCGCCAGAGCTCGTGGAAAACCTGGCCGATTCTTAAATTGTAACCATTCTTTTGTGTGCGTCTGTGCACACAATAAGAATAAGCATCAGTAAAAACTTTTGGAGAATTTATAGCATTTATAAATGAATGATTCACAAAAAACAGTTCGCATGACAGCATTAAGGGTTCTAGTAGCATAGCCAAATAAATTCTTGAACACTTGTTGAATCTCAGTTAATTCGGCGAATTCCACATTTGATAAATTTGTCACAACTCCTTACCTTAGTGACTAGTTCTTGTAGTAGAGATAAGAGGGTTCTGGAAGGCAGCTTTGACTTTAACCCTCTTATCCCTTCTTCTGTTACTTCCTTGATTTAAACACTAGTTTTTACCAATACAATTTATTGAGTATAAAAACTAAAATTTAAAAAAATAAAAATTATTGTAGCCTTTTATTATGGCAACCCTGGTCATTTGCTAGCGATAATCCGATCAGTCTAGGCCTGCAAAAGTAGCTAAGCCGCGAATGTTATATCACTTTTAATTATCAGCAAGTTGGGTGTAGGTATTTGTGGAGGGGTTTTAGTTTTCTGACAAGCTTATCACTTCTGCCAATCAAAATTGGATTGCGGGGTGTATAGCACAGGATGCATAGGAATGAAGTGCTCCTGCTTATTTCGTATATCTGCCTATCTAACCTACCCATAAATGGAGAGGGTGAAACATTTAGATATGTTTCAGTTTAGACTGTTTGTTCGTGCGTTTATGATTGGCGCTTGGGTTTTGGCTGATGATTTAACATCTGAATTAAGTGACTTCTTAAATAGAAACGTTTGCACAACGCAATTGGTTTGCATTCATTAGTGTGTGTCGTACCGTGTCATGTCGTGTGTGTGTGTCAATTGGTTTTAAGAGCCCACCTCTAATTAGGAGGATTTTATGACATCGTATGAATAATTTATATGTTTATACAATAAATACTCGTAGGTGTGTATGAATGTATGTTTATGTTTATATAAACAAAGTTTGTCTATAGGTAAATATAAAGATATTGAGCTTTAAGACTTGTCTCTTAGTTAATTATTGTCATGTCAAATACCTGCCTAAGGCATAAAACACTGGAAGATAGGTATTTAAGAGTTGAAAAATTAAAAAATAACAGTGGTTGAGATAAGTACCACAAGGAGTAGGTCTCTAATAAAGTAATATAGCACTTTCTCTTAAATGAATGATTCATAATTTTAATACATATAGTGCACGACTGGATCACACGAACTAAGGTCTAGTTCATACGAGTTTACACCGCACGACCGCACGTTTTTTAGCTGTAAACATCCGAACAATTGAGCAGTGGCGCATACATTTACATAGAACCTGTTCACACGGTGATTTTTCTGCAAAAAACGTGTTCACCTGTAAAGTTCGGATGTGTAGGTACACCTTCAAAACGTGGCCCTATTTCCGTTTAGTGAATTCTTTACACTCGTTATATAGTCGAGTGAATTAAAATTTGTACCCCAAAATATATTTGCTGAATATATGTATGTATATAGTTCAGAACAGTTCTCTTAATTGATCAGAAAGTTTCCAATCATCCTGCTGTGTAGTTTAGCCAGTATCGAGAAAAAAACCGCTGCCATCTTCGATTTAAGATTTTTGTTCTTATTTTGTAAACCCAATCAAAAAAAAAAAACTACAAATAGAATGTTCAGTGTTGTCACTTTTCAGGATCAATTTGTTTTATGTCAAAATTTGGAGATCGATACTAATCAAACGTAGTAACAGTAGCATTACATCTACCTACATAAGTGATACCAATCGGTCGGCTGGGTTCTGGCATTTCTCAAATAAAAAAGTGGACGTGAAAGTTGATAGACCTGATACACCTGAAACGGTTAGGAAGGGATGAACTTCCCGTACTAGTCCCGTAAGGCGCGCATACGTTGCAAGGTTATTAGAAGTTTACTGAATCAATGGGAATCGTTTCCAAAGAAAATTAAGATATAAATTGTAAGTGGGACTCAGCTAATATCATTTACCCCGACCGCGCCACAAGGCAAGTACTGGCAAGCAAAGTTCAACAAACGGACCATTTTGGGCGGCGGCGCACAGTGGGGCCTTGTATGGGGAAGTGGAAAAAACTCTCTAAACTCTAAACTACTGAACCGATTTTGATAAAACTTGCAGAAAATATAATTGAGAGCTTGATAAACCAAAACAAAAAATATCCACCCACTGCCACGCCCAATTTATTAAGAAACTAATTTTTCGTAAAAACTAGTAAACATTCGGATGTTGTTTAACTAAACCTTATGCAAATACATATTGGATAATCAACAATGCACAAATTTTACCACGCCCATTTTGTGGGCGTTTTTTGGCTTTTTTATATGGAGAATTGGTTAGATGAAATCAGAACCATCTATTCTATTGTGCTTACACAAGCGTGCCAGTTAGACGAAATGTAAGACAATGAAAAATTATTACAGTTGCATACCTATATCGTAATTTTTTGCTACTGAATTTTTGCGATGTGACACAGTGAATTTTAATAACGAAATAATACTGCTTATCACATTACGGAGTCATATGCCCTTGAATAAAAATTAAGATGTGACATTGCAAACTTTTTAAATAGTTCTTATTTCATAAAAACTTTGTTATTGTTTTGATGTTAAATCGTAAACAAAATTCTTAATAACTCACTAATATAAAATGTAATAGGTATTTTGTTTTCAACAAAAATGCAAGTCTAGGTTGCATTGACGAAATCGTACCTATTACATACATACAGGGATACTAGGGCAAGTTCTTGAAAAAAAATTCGGACTAGAGTACCAATTCTAGAGATAATAATTTTACACAATATTACGATGATAGAAAAGGGAAAAAATGGGTGCCGCAGTTCTGTCTGTTTTTCTACCAAACTGTATGTCTGTAGCTTACCCAGTCTTAACCACTGATGTGATTTTCTTCAAACTATAAAATTAAAGTTCCCATCAAAGGGCTCCCTGGAGAGGAAATTGATTTTTTTTTAACTTCTTAAATAACGGTACCTGATATATGTAAAACTAATAAACAACAAGTTATTTTTATCTTATAAATGGCTCTAACGATTTTATTAAAAAAAATTACAAAGCACCAAGGACTGTGATTAATATTTTGGTCCAACAAATTGTCCAACAACTGTTACACTCCTGTCATAGAACCGGGTTATTGATTTCCAAACTTCTCGTTAACGCCTGCACTGATTTTGACAACAAATTTTATACAAGAGTTTCTTCAGTATCTTAACAATTTTGCGTGCAGAAATTTTCGAAAAAAAAGTATTGGATTTAAAAAGAAAAAAATATTTTTTTTTCTTTTTTGAAAATTCTGTATCTTGAAAACGGGTAAGTGAATTTTCTTAAAATTTTGTTTAAAACTATATTCTAATAAATAATTAAAATTGGCATTCCGAATTTTATTTTTAAAAATGTTCAAAAAATTTTCTATATAAAAAAAATATTTTTAAGCCCACTTCAAAATGCATTCGAAGTCGAATCAGGACATATCCGGATGCGTTCTTTACTGAAAATTGTTGCTTACACACTACATATTCCGCCAAAAGCAACAGACCCGGGTCGCCAAGTGCCGACAATACTTAAAACCTTATGAGACTAAAAATAATCGCTCAAAATATTTAATATCTTATTTTTCTCGCTCAGTTAATACATTTATATTACTAAATAGGAATATCTTAATCACACAAGAAAAAGAATGATTAAAAAAATATTCAGATTTGAGTGTGAACGGATCGCTTAAAAACCACCTATATTTATACAGTAGATGACAGATATAATAAAGTCTCATATAAGAAAAACACGCTTATAAGACGGACATTCCAAAACACCATGCACAATACCATAAAGATACGTGTTAAATAAACCTCATATAAGAAAATCGTTTGTAAGAAAAACACTGATAAAAGAAACTTATTCTGATACAAATTTCATTTACTACAAAGAAAATTAAATTTTTATAAGAAATTTTCCCGTGCAAACTTTCAAATGATGCGCCGTTAAATTTTCACAAAATTTCTGAACCCACCATTATTGAATGGCCAAAGAAATGATAGATTGAAGATCAGCGAGAAAGAAAAAAGCCCATTCATTGATAGTGGATACATTTTATTTCTTATGTATTTTTATTTATACAAGAAATTTTCTTTCTTACATACATTTTATATTTATATAAATAAGGAGAATGGGCATTTTGGTCTACCTTCTGCCCACAATTTAGATATATATCGTTGGAAAGTTCAGCCCTAGTACATCATTTTTTTGTATAGACACAAAGCTGTAAACCATGGGACTTATGCAGTATATGGCAACAAAGATTGCATTTAGAGCAAAACTGAATTGCAATAGTGTTCCATTGAAATGATAGTATTGGTCGATTTCGATGAACAGAAAAGACCCCGAAATAAAGGAACTTTTATACCAATGGCCGATAGTAGCGAATAATATCATGGTTCGCGAATAATTCGCTTAACAGTAAGAAAATTCTACTTTTTTTATTCGATTTAATGAATTTAATGAATGGGAATAATTGTGCGTCTAGTGCCCACAATTGAGATATGCAACGTTGGGAAGCTTACATCAAGAGCATCATTTTTGAATATAGACACACAACTGTAAAACATGAGGTTCAGGCAGTATATTACAAAATATAAAACAATTCGTCTATGTTTATTAGAATTAGCAGTGTTTTTCTCATTTTTTGGGTCGCTTATTTTAGCCAACCCTCATTGGTAAGGACAAAAAAAAAAAATACTCGTACGTTGGTGAACTCTATAGTCCCTCATCCTTTTTATAGGTCTCATTTCTGGCCCCTAGGTAGACCAGGCCCAATTTATTTTTGCCCATTCTCTTTTTCTTTCGTATGTACAATTTTTTATATAAGAAAACACGGAGTTAAGAAAGGAATTCTTTGAATTTTTTGAGTTTCTTATATCCGTCATCCACTGTATACATTTGTTCTAATTTCAACTTTGGCGTTAAAATCCAGGCTTACATATATTTTATTTAAAAAACCGTTATCAGTTTTTTGATCTTACAACAAATTGACTATAAGAAACGAAAAGTCAATCATAAAAATTGACACTTTCAAAGAATTGAATTTTTTCCATGTTTGCCCCACTATGCGGCGGCGCGGCGCTGCGTAGCGTTCAGCTCTTACTCGGGTATCCTATTTATTCTGAACACACATTTTTTATAAAAATTGCTTTAAAATATGGCAAATCATTCTGCGATGACGAAAATGAAAATAAAAACAGAAAGTCACAATCTTGTTTCTAGGTCAACGGTGGCGTTTACCACGCAAATGTCTCAAGTCTGTCGTCATGTGATTGTCAATACACAAAACTGTCAATGCATTGGGACCTGCATTAACAAAGTACTGGTGTGAATCATATCCATCCTTTATCCTTCAATCGAATTTGACAGTTGTTTATTTGCAAATGTTTAAATTTCTTGACCCCTTCTTATTTTAAGACAGAATATTTAATTCAAAAAATTTCCCAAATGCTATCCAGATTATTATACAAGACTGAACGGGGACACTTGCTTCTCTACTTGTTTCCAAAAAGGTAAGCTAGTTGACGAGCAAGTCAAGCCCCGGTAGGGGCTGGTAAATATGTAAATTTGAGTGTTTTATACAACTGCCTTGCCTAGCCAGTATTAGCTCGTGTAGCCTCAGGGTTATAGTGGCAAAACAAAACGATGCCAACTCATAGGTTTAGTCTTAAAATGAACAAGGCCGCTGGTCGGACAACGTCTTTCAGGTATCAATGGGTATAAAACGCATGTTTTCAGTTGCATTTTTGACATAAGATATCTAAACCATGAAGGATTTTTATAAATAGGGTATCAAATTAAACCCCAGACTGACCTCTTTTACAAAACTAGTCGTCGGACAGTCTTTTGTGGGTTGTTGCGGCGAGTCCCACCACTTTCGTAATATAATATTATTCTTTGCATTTTAAGTGCATTGAAGTGGAAAATGCTGTTTTTTTTAGGCTAAATGAAAAACTTTTGTAATAGTTGTTCACGTGTTAAACGCAGAGGATACCAAAACAGCTGTTTTTACAAAAGTGGTCGGACTGGCAGAAAATTAGCATTAAAAAAAACACATCTGCTCTATTATAGGTCGCCAAAAACTTCCAATTGAAAAAAATTTCACCCAGAAAAGTGGCAGCACTGAAAATTGAATTTGAAGTTATTTTATTTTGACATTTTTTGTAACCACTCAATTTAATTCTAAAATAACATGTAAAGGGCCTTTAAAATCAATGTGCATCGGTATAGCTCCTTTTAATATTACCTAATCGCTAGAGATGTGTTAAAAACATTTTAAGGGTAGTCATAAGCCCTTTTTTGGGCACGGAATATGAAAAAAATTTATTTCTAAAATATAGTCAAAATTCCTAATACCCAAAATGGCAGCCGTTTTCACAAAACTGTGCCAAACCCAACTTGAAGATTATTGTTATTATTGTACTATTCGTACTAGAATGTCAGCTTATTAGGCTTGACCATTCTTTATTCCGTCAATTTTTGAACAACAATTTAAATGTGGTACCACCAATTGTTTGGCTGGAGATATAGCTATTTCGTACTTTGCCACTTTTGCACTCATGAGTCTCCTTTTTGTGGTGCTGAGCTTTAATCCAATTTTATTATGAAAAACTTTTTATGCACACGATAGGATTGCAAACCATGCATATCAAATTTGCTCAGTCTCAGGCTGCGCGTATAGTAGTGCGCCAAAGCGATGCGATGCGAGAAATGTTTCCGTGCGAGAAAAATATTTACATTTATCCTTATAAACGTGGGCACAGTAAAGCGATATTTGCTGCGAGTGTTGCGGTTTTATCACATACTTATCGCAAGCATGACATTCACAAACTCTTTTGACCAATTTTGCTCAAATCTGGAATACCTTCTCGCATCGCTTCTCGCAGCGCACTCCACCGCTTTAGACCACTAACGTCACAGGTCGAAATGTGTTACTTGTTTATCAAATGCATTTGGAGCATCAGCATTTTATAAGCGCCTTTAAGTATGCTGTCTTGTTCCGCCTCCATTTTTCTCCATACCAACTTGAAGATGTCCTAGAGCCACGGTTCCCAAACTGTGTTCCGAGGAACCCTGGGGTTCCGCGGAGCAGTTTTCAGGGTTCCGCTACTTACTCGAAGAACAAACAGTAAAAATACAAAAATATTATTTTTAAGTACCGTGAAACAGGAAGACTGGCGCACTTTGAAATTGAAATATGAATAACTTTTGCATAGATTTTTTACAGAATAAATATTTTTTGCACAAGTTTCGTAAGTTTTATACAAATCAGTTGGCTAATTTAATTACTAAAAATCAAAAATTAGGTGGTCAAAGTCACCCTGCAGTTTTTGGTGACTTTGGCCGGGTAAACGTTTTCCTAGAATCAATCAATATCAATATCAAACCAGTATCAAAATATTTTTAAGGGCTTCATTTATCTTTTGTTTGTTTTTAAATACATGAAATGTTAACGTAAATTTTCATATATGACTGGAATAACATTCGGAGGATCAGTCTTTCTCTGCTCTCTTGCAGCCTTATAGGAGACTTGTACTTGTAAGCTTTGTACTTCTTTTTATGACAAGCTTACTGTTTTTGTTTTTTTTTTTTCTAGATTTTGTCCATTCGAAATTGTTGTCATTCTAGATAACGTCATGATCCCGTGAGCTTCTCATAATTAAAAAAAGCAAACAGAAATCATACAACACTCACTTCGCAAAAACAAACTTCGAGCCACACTCACATGAAATATAAACAAACAAATTTGTTTTGGAATGTGATTATGTTGTTTTTCATTTTTTGCTATCGTTAAGAGTTTGGGTTCCAAAATATATTTGGAACTTGTTAAGGGTTCCAAAGCTTAAAAAGTTTGGGAACCGCTGTTCTAGAGACTATCTGATTAATAATCAATTGATCTTTTCTGAACAATATCCAGCTAAAATCAGCGCGTACAAAATGTTGCCTGTGTAAGGGGTCATTTGTCTATTATTGTACTTGACAAATGTAAAAAGGTTTTTTCTTTCAGCATACAAATAAAAGATGTGACGATATATGTAGTGTATGTACAAATGTATATGCCTTCAATGTTGCTTTACTAACCAATCCACTACCACTATAACCATATAAACTGAAACTTTGTATTTTATTAGTTTCATTTTATATTTTAAGCACTGTGTTTGGCTTTGTTTCACAATTCACATGCCCGATGAATTATTTTTAATATAAAACAACAAGAACAAAAATATTATAAATTCTCTTTTTTAAAAGTTCCTATTTATATTATAATATTATATACAGTTGAAAATTTATAATATAGAATAGACACAGACCAGACATACAGCCGATTCCGCTTAGTTGGAACGGAAATTTTGTGTACACTTTAGTAGATTTTTCGCTTGCGCCATTTTCTGATAACTAAGAGGCTTATTTAATCGGAGAATTATTGCAATTGTTAAACCTAACCAACAATCAAAAACAAACATTCTAGTAAAGCATAAAAACAATTCGAACGTTAATTGGTATGTGCTGTCAGAACTGGCAGGTAAGCAGCGTTGCCACCCCGTTAAGGTAAAATCATGCATCATTTGAAAAAAAAAAAATAAAAATAAATGTTTGTATCAATGCAGTGGTCAAAGTTAGACATTTAAGTTGACGCTAATTTTTGTACACATAAAATGAACCATTAACTATCTTAAAATAACGTTATAATATTTATTTTATTTTTTTAGTAACTTTGGTAGTGGTTTTAAAAGAACAAGAAATTGTTTAATAAAATAATTATTTATTTCATGTTTTCGTACAAATATTGTTCTTTTAAATCGCTACCAGAGTCACTACAAAAATAAAATAAATATAATAACGATAAAAGTGCACTTAACAAAAAAACGAAAACAATTTTTCTATTGTTATTGCTTATCTTCTTCTTATAATAACGATATTTTACGTTAGTTCCAAGTATGTGTACACAAATTAGCGCCAGCTTAAATATCTAACTTTGACCACTGCATTGATGCAAACATTTCGCGGTGCACTTAATTAACATTATCTCTCATGCCGAACTTATCGGACCGATTTGAATCGGGTTTCGATATTTCATTTGGTAATTCCCTGAGTACTTCAGTCCACATTTATAGTAGAATTGGACCATTCTTTATTTTCTTTATTTGTCAGTTAAACGCTTCAAAACTACTCGTTTTTTAACAGATTTTTTCTGAATTCAACGCTGTATAGCAACAAAAATATAACACCAGACATTATTATAAAAATGTCATCTTGTGGAGAATTTCATAACAAACAAATTTTGTGTTGATGTTTTTTTTTTCCTATGCAAGCCAAGTGAAGTGTCAAATTAAATAGACGTGCCAGTGAAAAGTAACAAAAGCAGTTCAGCTATTTTATTAAATTTCCAATGAACTTGACTTGTTTCGGCTATAAGAAAACTTGTTCTAAGAGTTGGTTGGTTTATAGCGGAATTTTCCGACATATTTTGTATTTCACTTTAAGCGAAGTATAAGTAATTTATTTGAATAAGTTGTTTGAAGGCTGCGTTATAAACAATATTGTGTCTCAGTTGTTGACCGATTCAGTAAAGCGTAGCAGTTCAAATAACCAGAATCGACTGTATCCGTCAGTATTATGTGGATGCACAGATTTGCAAACGAACCATGAACTGCGGTTAATTCATGAAGAAAATTGCAATTCCATCTGGTTACGTCTTTTTTATTTTTTTATGTATACATATATATAATGATGGTGGTGTGGTTTTGGTTTGCTTTCACTGCGGTATGCTATCCATGCCAGTTACCAACTGTCAGATGAATGTTAATGAAGACACCGTAATGCAAGCAGCATCACTGAGAAGAGCAGAGAACAGAACAGAACAGAACAGCAGGAACCAGTCGGTATGAGCAAGCTGACATGAAGAACGACATTTAGATCAACGAATGATTCAAAATAACAAAATGGAAACTGCAAAAATATACATACCTACATACCTATATAACTATACTTATAGGTAAGAATTTTATTTTAATCCTGATGGAACAGATAAAATATTTAAACGAGTAGGAGTTGGGGTTGAAGCTTGGAGGTGATGAATATAGATTACACCCAAGGACCAAAGGGAAGGACTGATATTAAAACCAAGGAAACCAAACGGATTTCTCAGTTTGTTCGTAATATACCGGCTCCGAGTAGAAACCACGGAGACACGGACGCTCGTTGAAGAAACTTTAGGAAATCAGCTGGAAATCAATCTGTGATGTTTATATGTGCATAAATATATCACAAGGTTGATAAAAAAATAATTTAAAGAACAAAGAGTTCGTATAGTTTGAGCTATAGGCACTAGGCAGTAAACTTTAAAAGCAAATCAATCATCTCTCAAGGTTAGTGCTGATATCGTAGTAGGTTAAGAAGTAAGAGTGGAAGGGACTGAAAATAGCTCTGAAATGTGTTACAGCTTACAATATTGACGAAAGTCAAAGGCTTAATTTTGACATAAATGGTCACGTAGAGTTTATAGATTAAAAATAGTAATGAATTATAGATTATAATACATTTTTTATTATTTTATTCTTCCACTGCGAACTTAAGCTCAGTTCGATAATGCTAATTTTGTTTTATAATTTCTTTTTATAACCTAGCCCTAGGAAAAAAAAAAAATAAGCCATCTGTTTACTTCAGAGATCAATTACTTATTTATTTAAGGAAGCGCAACAGTCTGGGCGACCTGCATCGTGCCTGATCGGGAAACTATTGATTACTCAGAACTTGGTCTGGGCCAGTAGCGCAACAATCAGTCACGATGAAGTGCTTATTTAACCTCCTCGTGGTGGTCCCCGGGCAACTATTTGTATATCCCAATATACATAAATAGGCCAAAATTACAAGTGCGAAAAGGCCTAGCTTTCTAGGATAGGTTACGGAGGTTAGCATTCTAACTGAAATCAACCCGCTACCGAAACCAACACTACGCCTCAAATAATTAATGATAACTCGTTGACGACTTTTGGCTATTGTACCCGGACAAAGATTGGTTTCTGGAATGTGAAGACGCTTCTTGATGATGGAAAAGAAGGTCCTCAAAATGCCAGATTCCTGCAACTAGAGAAGGAATTCATGCGGTATAGGATGGACATCTTAAGGGAAGTTTAACACTGTAACACTGTACTATTCTATTCCGGAAAAACACTTGGAAGCGCTCGGGAATCTGGCGTTGGATTGCTGCTTTCCAAAACAGCTCTCAAAAGCTTTATTTCCTGGGAGCCTTTAGGTGACAGGATCCTGAAACCCAGGTTCCGGACTAGAGTACGTCGCGTCACCATCATACAGTGTTACGCCCCAACTTTGCTCTCTTCTGACGAGGAGAAGGAGGCCTTTTATAACCGGCTGAGTGCTGCATATGATAGCGTTCCACGAGGTGATATAATTATGGTGATGGGAGACTTAAATGCCAAGGTTGGCAATGACAACACTGGGCTAAGGCATGTCATGGGAAAACATGGTGTTGGTAACCGAAACGACAATGGCGAACGATTTGTCGATTTCTGCAACGCCAACGGCCTTGTTATTGGAGGGACCATGTTCGAGCATAAGACGTGCCACAAAGTTAGTTGAGTGTCGACTGACAGACAAGCATAACTTCCAACCAAACTGACCACATCGCGATCAGCCGGCGTTTTAGAAGCAGTCTCCAGGATGTCCGTAACAGAAGAGGTGCTGACATGGGAATGGCCCGGGACCACCATCTGATGGTTGCTACCATTAGATTGCGTACAGCTCCAGTTCGGAGATCCCAAGAAAACACTCGAATGCCCAAGTTTAATACAGATAGACTAAAGGATCCCGCAGTGCGCCAACAACTAGGGGACCACCTTTCACAAGGATTGAACGCAATCAGCAGCACGGAACCACATCCATCGAAAATCATTGGTGTGCTGTGAAAAATGTGTTCATATCCGGTGCTGAAAGTAAAGTCGGCCGGGCGCAAGGGAGAAATAGCGCTTGGCTTTCCGACGAAACTTGGGCAAGGATCAAAGAAAGGAAACACCTTAAAGCTCGCATCGCAGCTACCCCAGCAGCAGGGAGAAACGAGCTTGAATCTACGTACCGCATGAAGATGAGGGAAGTTCACCGTAGTGTGCGACGTGATAAGCGTAACTACATCAACGCATTGGTTACAGAAGCAGAAGAAGCCGCTAGTAGGTGTGACAGTAGGACCGTCTACAGAATTACCAAAGAGCTCACTGGTATCCAGAGCTCTAAAAAACACCTGGTTAAAGACACCAACGGATCCCTGCTAATTTCGGATGAGGATCAGCTCATAAGGGGGAGGGAACACTTTTCTGCGGTTTTAAACCGCGTTTTCGCCAGTGAACCCTATTCCCACTGAGCCACCCGAAGTAACAATTTCCCGAATACGCACCGTACCCCCCAGTAAAGAAGAAATTATCACCGCCATCAAAGCACTGAAGAACAACAAAGCGGTTGGACTTGACGGTATTCCTGCAGAGCTCTTAGGAGCAGTCCCAACGACATCGAGCGAGCTACTGCACCCACTTATTAAGAGAGCTTGGGAAACAGAGAGCTTTCCTGAAGAGTGGAAAAAAAGGAATGATTGTCAAGCTTCCAAAGAAAGAAGATCTCACACAGTGCGAAAACTGGAGAGGAAATAGCGTTCTGCCTGCAGTAGCCAAGATAATAGCAAGGATAGTATTGGACCGAATTAAAGACCACCTCGAAGACACACTCGACGCCGAACAAGCAGGTTTCCGCACTGGATCTTCCTGTGTGGATCACATCAACACCTTGCGGATCATCATCGAACAGTGGGTTGAATATCGATCACCACTTCACCTGCTGTTCATCGATTTTGAAAAGGCGTTCGACAGTGTCAATAGAGAATTTATTTGGCTTGCTTTGCGCAGAAGGGGCATCCCAGATAAATTGATTGTTTTTATCAAGGCTGCATATGATGGATCCAGGGTCACGTATTGCACAAAAGTAGGCTGTTAGAGGAGTTTGAAATCCAAAGTGGAGTTAGGCAAGGCTGTATACTGTCACCAATACTGTTCCTGTTGGTGATAAGTGACGTACTGCACGCAGCGTTGTCAAATGGAAATGGAGGAATTCAGTGGACTCTGCAATCTCACCTCAAACATCTGGACTACGCGGACGACGTATGCTTACTCTCTCATAGGATCATGGATCTCCATCAAATGAAAACAAGGGTGGACAGAGAAGCAGAAATCGTAGGGCTTAAGATCAACTCGGCAAAAACTAAAAGGATCAGCCTTCATCAATCCAAGAAAATATTTCTGGACAACCCGTAGAGATGGTAAAGGATTTCCAATATCTTGGGAGTATTGTCTCTACGGGTGGCGGAACTGAACTGCACGTAAACAGCTGAATCAGAAAAGCAAAGGCTGCGTTCGGAATGCTGTCCAAAATATGGAGAAACAACTCTTTTAGCTTAAAGACCAAGCTACGACTGTTCCGCTCCAATGTTGAATCCGTTCTGCTTCACGGATGCAGCACTTGGAAAGTCACTGACACTGTCACTAGAAAGCTGCAAACCTTCGTTAATAGATGTCTACAAAACATCTTGAGGATTTTCTGGCCCAACCGTATCTCCAATACCGAACTTCATGAGAGAACGGGTCAGGAGCCCATAGACTCCATTATACGAAGAAGAAAGTTGCAGTGGATATGGCCAATACGCGATCGGTGCATTGCATCTCAAGCAATGCAGTAGAACCCGCTCACACAGGAGGGAAGGCAAGTGGGCCGGCCTAGAAGTACATGGCGAAGAACGGTCGAACAGGAATCGGCACAACTGGGGAAAAGTTGGAGAGAGCTGAAATATATTTCAAGAAATCGTACACGATGGCGCGTAGGTGTAGTGGAGGCCCTATGTCCCGTAAGGTCCGAGGACCTAAGTAAGTAAAACAGTCTGGTACGCACAGGGCCTTAACCAACTAGCCTTCTCCAGCCAGCTCTGTCCCTAGCTAGCTGTCTTCAGTTTCACACGCCAAGTTTGTTGAGGTCTTCTTCAACTTTCCTGTGCCACTGGTTTCGCTGGGTCACTGTACATCCGATATACAGTTCATTGTTTTATCTTCTCCTCTAACCCCCGTCCATGTATACGGGACCGAAGATCACCCGAAAAAGCAGTGATTGCTATTAAGAGTTATTCCTCATTTGATCTGACTGACTGCTCGTACTGTTGTCTGAGTCGATAACGAATCTTAGGAAGACAATGTCCTTAACTAACTGAAAGTTATATCTGTCTATGGCAACGTTCTGTCCAAGACGTCTCTGTTTTGTGGCGATTCTTGATGACAGTATATACTTGATTTTGGGCTCATTTACCGCTTAACCTATCTTCGCAAAAGCTCCAATGACAGGACGATTTGCCAATATCGTGAGTGTATGCAAGTTGTTGGACGGACTTTTGAAAGATTGTGGCCTTCGGTGTTGATGTGAGAGTTTTGCACTATTCTTTCAAGTATGATGTTAAATAAATTGAGTGGTACAACAGCTGGTGAAGAACGAGGGCCTAGTGAAGTGACGTACAACTCTCTACCATTCCTGTGTGCGCGTTTCAACGGGAATGGAGGGACCTTCAACTTTATGCCGAATCCGGAGGGCTAAACTAGAAGCACTTATTCATGACAAGTGATACTCTGATATTCATGGAGGATCTGTAGTACTAAAAAACTTAAAGTTTTTCGATGGCGAATGACGAGGCTGAAAATTGAACCTAAACCTCCAGCGTAACAGTCCAACGAACCATAACGCTACGGGCTACTACCATGAGTATGATGTTAAAGAAATCTTATGACAGCGCATCGTCTCGCGTAAATCCTTTTTGACATCAAAGTTGTTGGTGAGGTCTTACCCGACCTTGATGGATCAGCGTGCGTTCTCCATCGTCATTGTATACACACAGACGAGTTTGCCAAAACAAGAAATTGATTCATATATCTCGTCTCAATACGTAGGTATATGCTTCCATTCGCGGCCTTGAAATCGATTAAAAGCTGATGAGTGTCGCTTTGACGTTCGTGGGTTACCAACCAGATTTGCCCGTCCATCGAATGTTTGGTCGATGGTGGACTTTATATGGTTGTTGCAGACTAGTTTCAGGCGTTCACGTAACATGGCAGAGAGGATCTTTATTCCTCTGTATTTGGCATAGTTTAGAAGATCTCCTTTCTTGAGAATAGGGCAAAAGCTGCTGGAGTTCCATTCATCGGACATATCTTACCCTGACCCTATTTTGCAGATGATCTGGTGCATACTCCTTATACCAAGTTATCGGCTGGTGCGTTGAACAGCTCGGCAGCCAAGATAAGGCTATGATCACTTCCAGGTCTGGAAGACAGAATTGTTGGACTGCTTCAAGGTTTAATCAATCTGTCAGATAGTTGAACTAGATTGTCATCGCCATTGTATAGTTTTTAGAAGTGACCTTTTCCTTTCTGATCTGACTGTTATCTACAAAGCCTCTATTCGTCCAAAACTTGAGTAAAACTTCCATATTTGGGCAGGTGCTCCAGCTAATAACCCACTTAAAAATTTATCATCGTCTTCACATGCTTTGGTTTAAAACTTGAAACCTTTTATCTCTTGGCAACTGGTTTCCAATACTTGATGCTGGACATAGGGACTCTTAAGAGGTTTTTCGATACTCTTACGATTGTAGCCGTCCCACGTCGAAATTCCTTACTGTATTTGATCAGAATGACTAATGACTATAGTCGAGATATCCGCAGCCATACCTTGGCTACAACAAGGTAATGTTCCGAACGAACGTTGGCCCCCGACCCGTTCCGACATCCCTGATACTGGAGGAGTGCCTTGCGTTCATCGCAATATGATCAATCTGGTTGACGATTGATCGATCAAAAGATTTACAGCTCCCCTTGTGGATATTGTGGTGAGGGAATTGCGTTCTAGCTATCAAAATGCTTCGTCCCGCATAGAAGTTAACCAGCCTGAATCGAGGTGATGACGTGCAGTCTCTACCGCTCCAACTATTTCACCAAAGATGCCTCCTCTTTCTAGCTATGTGTCAAAATCGCCTTAGCTAATTTCAATGTTACAGCTAGGGAACTGCTCATATGTCTGACCTTTTTTGACCATTTACTGACTTTATAGATGGCATATATTGTTTTTTGCAAATATCCCATATAAATGAGGTGCTCAGATCCCGGAGCCTTAAAGTTTTATCATAAACCGAAATGTTTCTCCTTTGAAAACCTTTAAAGATCATCAAACAATATTGTCAGATCTCCGAACCGACTTATCTTAACATACTTATAGCTTATAATGCATGTTACCTACCCAATTCCCATACTATGGTTTTAACGGAGAACCAATCGATTATGTATATGTCCCCATCGGACATATCTTACCCTGACCCTATTTTGCAGATGATCTGGTACATACTCCTTATACCAAGTTATCGGCTGGTGCGTTGAACAGCTCGGCAGCCAAGATAAGGCTATGATCACTTCTAGGTCTGGAAGACAGAATTGTTGGACTGCTTCAAGGTTTAATCAATCTGTCAGATAGTTGAACTAGATTGTCATCGCCATTGAATAGTTTTTAGAAGTGACCTTTTCCTTTCTGATCTGACTGTTATCTACAAAGCCTCTATTCGTCCAAAACTTGAGTAAAACTTCCATATTTGGGCAGGTGCTCCAGCTAATAACCCACTTGATAGAATACAAAAGAGAGCTCTAAAAATGAAAGAACTATAACGGAAACATTTACATCTCTTGAGCACCATCGCAATGTTTCATTACTTCCGTTATTTAATCGTTTTAGCCAGTTGTATTCTTCCCCTTGAACAATTTAACCATAAAACCCGCTGTTG
Organism: Melangyna quadrimaculata; assembly: GCA_949320155.1. Lineage (NCBI taxonomy): Eukaryota > Metazoa > Arthropoda > Insecta > Diptera > Syrphidae > Melangyna > Melangyna quadrimaculata. The sequence continues at coordinate 388,110,157 of OX439483.1, forward strand.
TAAGAATACCCATCAGTTTGTCCTTGAGTTCAACTTCGGACGTACTTTTAAGTACAGAGATTTTTTCTTTAGTCGCACTACATGAATGTGAAATGCTCTACCTACCCCTCCCCTTGTGATCTTTAGACATTAAAATCCAATTTGCTCGGTTTCTCCTTTTAAATCCCCTCCAACCTACCTAATCGTGCTGTGTATATCATTTTAAGGATACTCACAACCCCTTTAGCGCGCGCTTAATATAAACAAAAATTTATCATCGTCTTCACATGCTTTGGTTTAAAACTTGAAACCTTTTATCTCTTGGCAACTGGTTTCCAATACTTGATGCTGGACATAGGGACTCTTAAGAGGTTTTTCGATACTCTTACGATTGTAGCCGTCCCACGTCGAAATTCCTTACTGTATTTGATCAGAATGACTAATGACTATAGTCGAGATATCCGCAGCCGTACCTTGGCTACAACAAGGTAATTTTCCGAATGAACGTTGGCCCCGACCCGTTCCGACATCCCTGATACTGGAGGAGTGCCTTGCGTTCATCGCAATATGATCAATCTGGTTGACGATTGATCGATCAAAAGATTTGCAGCTCCCCTTGTGGATATTGTGGTGAAAGAATTGCGTTCTATCTATCAAAATGCTTCGTCCCGCACAGAAGTTAACCAGCCTGATTCAGTTATCGGAGGTGATGACGTGCAGTCTCTACTGCTCCAACTATTTCACCAAAGATGCCTCCGTTTCCTAGCTATGTGTCAAAATCGCCTTAGCTAATTTCAATGTTACAGCTAGGGAACTGCTCATATGTCTGACCTTTTTTGACCATTTACTGACTTTGTAGATGGCATATATTGTTTTTTGCAAATATCCCATATAAATGAGGTGCTCAGATCCCGGAGCCTTAAAGTTTTATCATAAACCGAAATGTTTCTCCTTTGAAAACCTTAAAAGATCATCAAACAATATTGTCAGATCTCCGAACCGACTTATCTTAACATACTTATAGCTTATAATGCATGTTTCCTACCCAATTCCCATACTATGGTTTTCACGAAGAACCAATCGATTATGTTATTTTTGTTTGTTTTCACCAAAAAATTTTCAAAAATTATTTACGAAATTTATTCGACAAATTATGAAGCAATTCACAAATTACATCACTTAATCCATCTTCTCCACAAGTATACTTGTAGGAACATTTATACATACGAATATTTAGTAAAAAAAAAAACACACTTTCATGTCATCCTAAGGCGATGATTAAATCCCCGCTCAAACAAAGATAATAAAACACATTTTCACAAAAACGCTTATGAATTCATGCATTATAAATGACATGCTCTTCTATATGCACTTTGGAAAACAGACGCGAAATTTCCGTTTACGTCATTTAGCTCAAATTAAATTCTCCTCCCTCCACAAAGCACACAGGACGGCGAACAAACAACCAAGAAAAAGATCCTTTAAGCATATAAAATGTATGTGTCTATGCATTAATGTATGTAGATGCCGGTAGATACATATGTGCACACCAAATAAATTAATCATCATACCAATATCACTCCCAGACAGGATTCGCCCAGCAAATATGCTTCAAGATTAGCAAACCAAATTAATTAACATATAATTAATAATGAGAAGGGGTGTGCAGTTGGGTAGACGGGGGTAGACTGAAGACCAAAACCCCCAAGAATTATAACATAGCCCTTTTTGAATGCCTACCATGTACAGTACCTATACAGGAATTTGTGGGTATACAGTCCGTGGAAATATATTACCGAAATTAATTTCTTTAGCCTGTCAGATAATGGGGAAATGCCTTAATCGTTAACCCATTTCCCGATACCTACCCATGTAAGCGGTTAGACATAATTTCATCAACTTTGACATTATCTTGTTGTTCCATTAAATATGAATAGGGGTACAGCACCGTGGAAAACGAGCAACGTTCTGAACACATCACCACCATCATTCTACCTCATCCGCCTCTCTGATGTTTGTAGGAAATACCATCCCGACCCAATATCATATATACCTCTAAGTGCGTCTGTCGAGTTGGTTTATCCTTTCATGTTCATTGAATTAAATCACCGTGGAGATAATATGCATCTCGTTTAAATCAATTACTCATGATGTAAAAGTAACTTTATGGGAATATTGGTTGTATATTAGGGGCTGAGTTATGGGATATAGAGCAAGTTTAATAAGGGAAAGGTAAGGTTCGAGCTTTTAATTATAGAAAATTTATTGATGGGATTTGTATACTGACGCAAAGTAAGTAATTCCACTTAATCGATAGATTTTTTTCCAAGAGAAACAAAATGCAAATGTGGGTTGCAAACAAAATTCTGGTCGCCTGGTGTCCAAAACGAGTAATTTTTCGTATTTTTTTGCAAATGTTATTGAAATACATCGAAATAGATACGGTTGCCAAATTTTAATTGTTCGCATGGCATTCGTAACTCTATTTGCAACAAACTGTTCTTCGACTATCACTTGGTTTAAGTGGTTCAAGATTAAAATATGTGCCAAATAAAAAGAAGATACTGAAAACAAAAACATAGGGTAACCACTTTTAAAATGCCTGTATTTACATGACAACTGACAACCCCATTTAAAAATTTGAATATTTGAATATTGGTTGAATTTCAGGTTGCTTGAAAATCAAAACAAAGCTGAAGAATGTAATTTTACTTAAAAATGGTTGCCTGAAGTTAGAGGTGCTATGTTGGTTAAACAAGCTGCAAATCAAAAACATAAAGGAAGAGTTAAAATAGGTTTTGATATCATAAGAAAATTTAATACAGGCTGGACTTATTTTATCCTAAATGCTTATTACAAATTTAGAGTATCCCCAGCCCCCAATCCCACTCTCACCCTCAAACATTTTAACCAATTTATTTTTGAAAAAATCAGTTTATATCAATTCATATTGATCCAAGATAAATAGTATTTATTTTTGTTGTAGGTAAGTAACACAATTTTTTTTCCTATTTTTAAGTCCTATTATTAAGATTTCTAGGAAAATGAGACCACACCAATTTTCCAATCCAATTTTTACTTCCGATGTAGATTTTATGGGGTAGGTTTTGGATTCCTAGAAACATCGAACTGGAGATAATAATTTAAACCATTTTAAACTAATTTGACGATAAAAGAGGACAAGAAAAATGTTGACCAAATTTAGTTTGGCAAAGGTCCTGTAAAATTTTGTATTTACAATTTTTCGAAAAAATTATTTTGGCTGTTTAAAACTACTATATTAAATTTTTTTTTGAAAGTTCTTTTTCTGAAATATTTTTTTTTTTTTAATTTTGTGTAAATTTGTATTTGGTTAAATTCATAAAGTTGGCAAATACATTTTTTACTTTCAATGAAATATAGATACTATATGGCAAATTATGGATTCGTAAAAAAATCGAACTCGATATATTAATTTTCCTTAACTTAACGATTATAGAGAACGCGAAAAAAGTAGGTCTAGGAATTCTGTCTGTCTGTTTGTCCTTGCCCCTACTGGCTAATCGGGTGGAGGGATTTTCTTCCAACTTGGCATATAGTGATATAGTGTTTTTGACTAATATTCCCAGAGATTTTTTTAAATTTTTTTTACAAACAAAAATGACGGTACTTGCCATACATTTTTTTTCGTCAAAAAAATATATTTTTCTCAAAAACAGGTCAGAGGATTCTGTTGAAAAAAATTCAAAAAATTATGTGAGGAAATGCTACTTTTTAATAATTTTTTTATTTTCATAAGTTGAATATTTTGGGTATCTCCAACCGCGCAGAAAAACATTCTAGTTTTCGACATGGCACTAGAGAGTTTTAAATCGATTCTGGCAAGGCCTTAGCATGGCTGAGTAATGGTCAAAACTAGGGCCTCGTCAGAAAAACCACTATAGGCCCCGGACCAGCAAAAACTAGATTTGTTCATATTTTTGCTAGAAACATTAAAAAAGGGTATTTTAGTATCGGTTGTGATCCGAAAGTAAAATAACTCAGATCAAAAATAAAAACCTGAATAATAAAAATAATATATAACTATATAAAAAATAAATAATAACATCGTGTACAAAAATGCGCTTAATCTAAACTACATCCCACCACAAAAACAACCGATCGATATGAACTACTTGAGATGAACCCTCTGGAATTGAGTAAATATAGTTTAAGACATAAATTATAATTTTTGATTAATGTTAATGAAAAGTTCAAAAAGCCTTTAGCGGGGGTGTGAAAATAGAGATTTTCGAAAGTAAATACCTGTATGATTATCTTAGCAGGATTTGCAAGAGCGTGAAATTTTTAACTTTTTTTTTGAAACCAAAACTGATCAATTATAATAAAAGTTAAAATTTGTATTTTTCGATTCATCGATTTAATTTATTAAGTTAAAATTTTGCATATGTATCAATAACGATAGTGCTTAGTCTGATAGGATGCCGAAAACGTCCAACAAGTTCTTACTAGCGAGAACCTCACGAGAGTATGAAACATTTTCCTCGTCTAAATTTTACTTACTGAAAACTTGCAAGGACTTGACGTATTTTTGACAAGTTTTCTTCGTCTAGATTTTCCCTAAAGAAAACTGACTAGTGCCATATTGAAACTAGACAGAAGCCGGGCAGTACAACCATTTTGTTGGTTTTTGATTTTCTCGGAAACAGTTAAGTTAAAAATTTTCAATTTTTTTATGGTAAATCTTCTATAAAATATAAACACTAATGTGAACCAAAATTAAAAAAAAGTATTTTTTGAAAATTAAAAAAAATAAAGAAAATTTTTTGAAAACTAAATATTTTGAAAAAGACTTGGTCAATATCTTCAAAACTAGGTGAGAGATAATTTTTTATTATTTTGTAGAATACTTGAAAAAATCATCTTTCTAAATTTGAAATAATGGTACCTTCCATACAAATATTGAAAAAACCGTTAAGAAAAAACTTATTTTTCTCGAAAACGGCTCCAAGAATTTTGATTAAAAGATGTGCATGGTATTTAGTACATTCTACTTTTTAATTAGAAAATATTTTTGTTATTGGGTTCTTATTAACAGTACTTCACATAGAACAACTTTTAATATTTTTGACGTTCTCATTATATAACTAACCGATTAAAACTATAATTTTATACAGATGCTCCTTAAAAGTAAAACTAATATTTTACATATATCGAAATTTAAATAAATTTTTTTTGAAAAATCAGTTTTTCAATTTTTCATTTTTTTTTTAATTTCCAAAATCAAAATTATGAAAAAGAACATTTTACTATTTACTTAGTAGAAATAGGATTCTTAATGTTTCAAAAGCTATCGATTAAAATGACTTTATTTAAAAAGAAAATTCAAGGATGAATTTCAGGGTTTCAGATTAGCTATTTTTCTGATTAAAAAAAAAAACTTTTTTCTGAAAAATCGGTTTTTCAAAAAAGGGTTAGTTAAATTTTGTTTTTAAATTAAATTTTGTATCTGTATATACATTTATTAAAAAAAAATTCATGGGTTTGAACTCAATATCTTTCTACAATTTATCTGTTAACTACAAGAACAAGTTCTTGCGAACCAATCGTGCAGGTTATTTTTATTGAAAATATTTATGAGAACATTTTGGAGAAAACCATCCCATCCGTTTAGGCTGTTGGCGAACAAATTGACAGGCTGAGTTATGGGACCCACTTGTTTTTTTTTCTTCCCTATCATCGTGATATCAATTTTAATCAAAATCTCGAGAAACTTATAGATAAAAATAGCAAAATAATAATTTCAGAATACAAAATGGGCACGACAGGATCGGACAAACTTGCTCTCGTAGCTGACAACTTTAACGTAGCTAGAAATTGATGATGCACAAGTACATAGCTATAGGTTCCAAAATATTATGATAACATTAAAAAAATTAAATAAATTATTACTATAAATTACTATTAATTTATTATTTTAATGGCTTTGAAAGCAAGAGCCGCATTTATAAAAAAAAAAAAAAAACAATAAAAATAAAAATCGTTGGAGCGGTTTTCTTAAAAATTAATTTCTTATATATAAAATTTTTCGATCATTTTCAAAAATAAAATCTAGTATGCCAACATTTAGTATTTAATAGAATACAATTTTACACAAAATAAAAAAAAAAAATCATTAGCCCTTTTCAAGATACTGAATTCTCAAAATAAAAAATCCAAAAATTTTTTTTGAATATTTGTATAGGTATGCAAAATTATTCGAATGGTGAAGAAGACCTTGTATACAAATTTTGGTAAACATTATTGGTAAAATTTGTTTGCATCAAAATACTGACCATATCTTAAATAGTAAACGCAGAACTTTTTATCAAAATTCTTGGAGCTGTTTTCGAGAAAAATTAGTTTTTTCTTGACGGGTTTTCAACATTTGTATGGAAGGCACCGTTATTTTTGAATTTAGAAACCTAATTTTTTCAAGTATTCTACAAAATATTAAAAAAAAACTATTTAACACCTAGTTTTGAAAACATTGATCAAGTTTTTTTTTATTTCGATTTTAATTTTGGTTCAGAATAATGTTTATACTTTTTACCATAAAAAATATTAAAAAATTTCAACCTAACTGTTTTCGAGAAAATCAAAAACCAAAAAAATGGCGGTACCAAAAATATCCAATTTTTGAAAATAAAAAGAAATTATCAAAAAGTAGTTTTTCCTTATTTAATTGTTTTGAATTTTTTTTAACAAAATCCTCGGACCCATTTTAATCGTTGATCGACCAAAGTATTAAAAAAAGCAATTTTTTGATTTAAAATTCACAAGTTTGATTTGTTTACGAATCCAAAAAATGCCCTTAGTTCTTTTAACGCTCGTTAAAATAAAGACAGATTAATTTGTTGTATAAATGATCCAAAAGTACCACAATATCAGTTGGACTCGCTAGGTCAATATTTGGTTTAAATTATACCAACAGCATCAAGTATACAAAACAGAACGCTTGAACAGCCCAAACATATAAATGTTAAATGATTTAAAAAGATAAAAGTCAACTTATCTCAGCTCCAATTCCCCAATTTTTATTGAAAAAAAAAAAATACACAACTCCGATAAAAATCTTGAGTAATCATATATGCATGTGACTGAAGCGTTCTGTAAAGTTCAATATTGATGGCTTTTTATTGTAAGTATAGTATAGACAGTTACATACTTTTTAAAATGAAAATTTATAACCATTTCTCTCTTTCTGTGTATAACTGTTGCTTTTTAAAATATAATTTTTTTTGCAAATAACGTCATTTATATGCATTGAAATAAAAGCTCACTCACATTAATAAGTACACAAAAAATTTAATTTTAAAAGATAATTTCTTAATAAAAACAAAAAAAAAAAAAACAACACAGTCAAATAAAACTTCATTCGGATATTTATTATCGTGATGGCAGTTCTTTAATGAATGCAACATTGCACATTGCTTGTGCTTCGTGTTGTCTATAAGTGCCTGTCTACAAGTATGTATTTTTCATTATTTAAATACAAAAAAAAACATAGGTAAATCCACAAGTACACAGAATATTATACCATATACGAGAACGTGCGTCATTTTAATTTCACGCCATTAATTCTTTAAATTTACTGCCGCATTATGGTTAAAACATTAAAATTACACTCCCATCCATTCATATGTCATATTGGAACTTTGCTCATTTATGTGGATGTGGAGTGCATACTCATGGATTTTTAGTGAACCAAATTTAAATAAACCCCAAACCAAGGTAGATAGTGCGAATTCTGTAATTGCTTTCATCTTCTCGTTAAGGGATTTTTTTATTTTGACGTCAAATGCAAAGTAGAATAAAAAGTTAATCTTATAATTTAAGTATTTATCAATATGATATCAATCAATAAATTAATTCATATTTTTAATTTTGTCAATTGAATGATTCTGAAACTTAAGGTGTCGTCACACACTGAAAGGAAAGTACTTTCAGAAAGCAAAAAGCTTTCTGAAAGCAAAACTTTCATAGTGTGACGACCCAAAAGTATTTTCCTGAAAGTGTTTCTGAAAATGATTTGTTTTCTTGAAAACGCTTTCGCTTTCGCAGCGCCGACACCGCAATAACGGGAAACAAGTGGTTTAGGCGAATTTCAGTAAAGACATGGTTTGCAAATCTCTTTAGTTATGGAAGTTTGTGATAGCCAAAAAGGATACCATTTGATTTCTTGGACAAATATAAATTTTTGCAAAATTTATAAAAAAATTAAACGCCAATTTAACGCAAAAGAATTGGAATTTTCAAAAAAAAAAAATTTATTTTTACCAAAGATGGCTCCGAGGATTTTCTTGAAAAATAAATCAAGTTATTTAAATAAGTTAGGGTGTTAGGGGCATCAATCTAGTCCACGTCCTAAATTTACTTTTAAGAACTGTTACCACGGTGGCAACACTGGCAAAACGATCATTATCGTCTCAAAATTTGTCTCACCTTAACTCACTTAATGTTACCATTAGTGAAGATTCAATTGTACATAGCGTTTCAAAACTTGACAACTGTTTTAGCCCTGGTCCTGATGGTGTACCATCTTGTTTATTAAAAAATGTGTTTCTAATTTATCTTATCCGCTTTTTATTCTATTCAATGAAAAGTGCTTTTATAACACCAATTCATAAAAAAGGGTCCAAAAACGACATCAGCAATTACCGACCTATCGCCAAACTTACTGTTATTCCTAAACTGTTTTAGTCCATTGTCTGCAATGTCTTATCTTTTAATTGTAAATCAATTATTTGCGGTCAGCACGGGTTCGTCCAAAATAAATCAACTGTAACAAATCTTTTTCATTTCACTTCCTTTGGTCTTGATTCTTTTGAAGATAGGAAACAAGTAGACTGTGTGCTTACGGATTTTAGTAAGGCCTTCAATAAATTGTGTCACAAGACTTTAAGCCATAAACTTAAGGCCTTAGGATTTAATGAAAGTTTTTGTTTAACGTGGATTCCGTCTTATTTAGGCAATATAAGCTGTAGTGTTACATTTAGGAATGAACATTCTACTCAATTTATCGTCAACTCTGGTGGCCCGCAAGGAAGCCATTTAGGTTCCTTATTGTTTATTTTGTTAACGACTTAACCTCGATTATAAAATACTCCTCGGTTCTAATTTATGCCGATGATATTAAAATCTTCAAAATTATAAGTTCAATATAAACGACTGTTCACTGCTTCAAGAAGACCTATAAAGGTTAAGGGAATGGTGTAACAAAAACCGACTTGTGTTAAATATTGACAAATGCAAAACCATGTGTTTTACACGCAAACAAAAAATTATAACTTATAATTATTTATTAGATTCTTCTCCTTTGTGCAAACTTTCTGTTTTCTCTGATCTAGGTATTATACTTGACACTTAATTAACTTTTACAGACCACTATAACTTTATAATAAAAAAAAGCCAATGAAATTCTAGGTTTCATAAAACGATTTTCTCGTGACTTCCGTGACCCTTACGTCCTCAAACTTCTTTATATATCTTTCGTAAGCCCAATTCTTGAACACGGCTGCGTAGTTTGGGCATCTTACTATACAATTCATATAAACAGAATTGAAAGTATCCAGAGATGGTTCATGGGTTTTTGTCTTCGTCTTCTTCCGTGGTCCCAAAGATCCGCACTTCCTCCTTATACTCATAGACTCATGCTTATAAATCTTCCCTCAATGTTGAACCACAGACAGTATCTCCAGCTTTGTTTCATTATTTAATTAATCAATGGATCAATAAATTCCCTAACTAGCATAAGAACACAATTGCCATTATGTCCGATATTCAGCAGAACAAACTATGGTGTGAATAGTCCTTTAAATCAATTGATATCAGTCTTCAATAATTATTATTATTTAATTACTTCTATAAACGACAATTTTAAAAGTAAACATTTAAAGAAAACTTTTTCAACATTTCATTGTAGTTATATTTGGTATTTAAATTGTAGGTAGTATAAAGTGTATTAAAATTGTATTTAAATAGTTATAAGTTCAAACGTTAGTTAATTAACGGATTGATAAATAAATAAACATATAGTTAGGGCGTCAAGAGAACCAACCTTGCACTTTATTCTGACGGGATGAGCTTTGGTACACTAATAGTCCACATCCTGAGATTACTTTTAAGAAGTGTTACCACCACGGTGGCATTCTTACCAACTTTCATCAACGTACTAGTTCTGGGTGGGGTTTATGGGGCATAGTCTTACACTTTTCTGTTTCACTCAAAAAAACACCCTTTAGGCCCAGATATTTGTATTCTTATTTTTTACAACAACTGAGACATGTGTGCCAAGTTTCATTGAAATTTAGTAATATTAAGCTCGTTTCACTAAAAATTTATTCATCATTTTATAAAAAGGTTATAACTTTTTTTAGGGAAATTATATTGAAATTATTTTGATTGCATACGATTGGGCATTATTCATGAGGTCGTGTGCCATATGCTTAGATTATACCAAGACAAATATATACACCTTCCCCTCACCCCACTTTGAAAGCGATTAAACAAAAAACTAATACATGGATAAACATGGACTTCGGATATGCTGTACAGCAGTGATTCCCAAACTTTTTAAGCTTTATAACCCTTAACAAGGTCAAAACATATTTCGGAACCCCGACTCTTAACCATAGCAAAAGATGAAAAACAACACAATTGATTTCAAAATCAATTTTTTGTTTATATTTCATGTGAGTGTGGCTCGTAATTTTCTTATGAAATTGAGTGTTGTTGTATCCTTTTTTTTTAAATTATGAGAAGCTCTCATGTAAACTTCAAACATTTTTATGATTACATACCTTGAGCTGGGTAAAATTGGCCTGATCGGTGGGTGAATTCGGCCAATGAACGCACATTTTCTCTATTTTTTTTTTAAAGAACTTTAATATATCCCTTATATAATTATAATTTAATAAATTAAAAATGATTGTAATAGCTTCATTAGGATAAATTAAGAAAAAAAGATAAAAACTAAATAATTGGTATTAAAAAACCTTAAAAACCACCAAAAAATTTTGAAATGTTTCAATTTGTTGTGGAAATACTACAGGAAAATAATTTGTACGCAGTAGTTATGTGGAATATTATGCAAATCGAATTTGCTTAATTTTATTGAGTAACGCAATAAAACAAAAAATTATAGGTAAATATTTGCTTTTTATAAAAAATTGCATATGATGGGATTGCATTGGCCTGAATTCCGAGTGACTTTGGATACGACAAACTGTAAAAAAATGGAACAAAATTATAAGAAAACTTGTCATAATAGACGTACGAAGCTTATAAGTACAATCTCCTAATAAGGCTGCAAAAGAGCAGAGAAAGATTGATTCTCCTTATATTTTTCCAGTGAAATTTACAATCGATGTAATTAAACAGCAAAAAAATAGATTAATGAAAGCCTAAAAAATAAACGAAAAATCCTCAGTATAAGAAAATGTCTCTGTAGCAATTAGTAAGGGATCATTGATTGATTAGCAATGAGATAATAAGGAATACGTTTACGCGGCCAAAGTCATCCGAAACTGAAAAATGCTTTAACCACCCAACTTCTTATTTTCAAAAATTAAACTAGCTTACTGATTTCTCTAAAATTAACGAAACTAGTGCAAACAAATAAATATTTTAAATGAGACAAATTCACCCGGTTTCACGCTACTTAAAAAAATATTTTTGTGTTTTTACTGTTTGTACATCGAAAAAGTCGCGGAACCCTGAAAACTCTTCGGCGGAACCCCAGGGTTCCGCGGAACACAGTTTGGGAACCGAGGCTGTAGAATATGAAATTCTACGTCGACACTCATCTTAAAATTTAATGAATATTCATTTAATTACCATTATTTTCTTTCAAATAAAAACCCTTATCTGGCAAGGGTATTTTGCTCCCCCAGCCCCCAGCGTACAAACATGGCGGAGGGGCCAAAAAATTAACTTATTCCTATGGCTTAAAGTATTCTTAATCTAACGAGACATTCCACAACATCAGCCGATGTCAGGTTCCCGATTTAAAGGGTAATTTATGTGAAATTTCCTTTTAAAACGTGGTCAGAAGGCAACCCTTATATCTCCGGCCTGCCGGTGCTGCCACCGTGGAAACACTTCTTATAAGTAAACTTAGGATGTAGACTAATAGTTTACCAAAGCTCATTCCGTCAGAATGAAGTGCAAGGTTTGACCTAAAATATGGCCTTAACGCCCTAAATAATAACAGAGTTGCCTCCTCACCAAATTTTAATAACGAAATTACACATACATTGAACTATAAATCCGGACCCATAGACATCGGACATTGACGCTTAATGTTCCATTGGATTCAAAATACTTGATTCTATAGGACCATATTATTTTTTAGCCCCTCCCCCACTATTGCGAACTAGGGTTGCAAAATGCCCTCGGCGGATAAGGGTTTTTGATTCTCAGCAAGTAATGGTGGTAATTATGTACATAATTATAAAATTATAAGATTTTGTCGACGCAGAATTTCACACTATATATTTGAAGCATCAAACTGTAATAGTTTAGGATTTTAGGCCATTACAAAAATTTAATTTTTTGTTAATATCTATCCACGTTTTAAGATAAAACTTATATGTATGCACATAAAATTTAAATCTCAAAATTAAATTTAATTTATTTTTAACATGACATTATTAAACCATTGACATACAACGTTAATACGTCAATGACTAGTTACAATCTAGCTGTTTACCACAAGAGCAAGTTCGTGCGATCCAGTCGTGAATTTGATTTTTAAAAATTTTCCACGAATACAAAATTCGAAAAAAAAAATTGAAAAATAGATCCAATATGGTACTAATACTGGGTACTATCTTTTAATAACATGATCATCGAGAATGATCTCTTTGGAATTAAATAAAAAACAACATCTTTGCATATTTTGTATATTGTATTGAAGAGGTTGTTGGTATCCCTGACATTGCAATTTGAAAAATCGCTATTTTGTACCCCCGACCACCACAACCAGCTAGAGAAAATGCTGCGATACTTTTAAATCCTACATATATCAAGATGTGATGCTTGCATCGATAAACCCACGTTCAGTGGCGGATCCAGGGGGGTGACTTAAATTAATTGAAATATAGAAAGCAATAAGTAGATTACATACCGTGTAGAGTTTTTTTATTGGTCTCAAATATTGTTAAGCTGTTAAATTTAATGGAAATCAGACAAAATAACGAGGTTGGGCTGATTAATTAAGATGTTATGTAATTTTTTTTTGTAAGTTCCAAAATAATTTTATTGGGGCTAAAGCCTTCAGAGAATTGGAGATAAATAGAGTTCGGGGCTACGAATAATGGATATGTTTAATGCACAGAGAATTATTCCCTAAACACAAAGCCCAGAAAATTGGGACGAAAAAAAACATCTCGGGACTAAGGCCTGAAAAAATTTGGACAAACAAACGTGGTCAGGGTTAAACAACCAATTCCCTAAAAACTTAAATTATTTCAGTGAGTTTTTGGGGCTTAACTCTAGGGACTGTGAAAGCCCGAAGTAAGGGCTTAAGCTTGAAGAGATAATTGAAAAAACATCTCGGGACTAAGGCCTGAAAAAATTTGGACAAACAAACGTGGTCGGGGTTAAACAACCAATTCCCTAAAAACTTAAATTATTTCAGGGAGTTTTTGGGGCTTAACTCTAGGGACTGTGAAAGCCCGAAGTTAGGGCTTAAGCTTGAAGAGATAATTGAAAAAACGGGGTCAGGGCTGGTCCACAAGCTTAAGTTTTCTCTGTGCACTTAGAAAATCATGCAGAAGCAAATGAATATTTGCTATCCCTCTAGACTCAATAGTGACGTGCAATTTTATCGACATTTTTTTTGAGCAGGCATATATAAAATTATGTACATAAAGTGTATGCAACTTATACCGGAAAATGTATGCACGCTTGCAGAATTAGGCCGCATGCTATTATTTGGAGCAGCTTTAAGTCGGACATAGGGCAAAGTCCGACTAAAAGTCTTGAATTTTATTTTTCAATTGGCAAAATACTGTTTTCAACTTTTTGAGATTATCTAGGGTTAGCAACTCTGGTTCGGAAACAAATAGACATCAATTGTTTGTCTGCCTCAATAAAAATTAATTTTCTTACAAGTTTATAAATAAAATTAATATTTATAATTAATAAGCAACTATTTTCACTAATTGTTTAACACCGATAAAGTAAAATAATATAAATTGTATGCTTTATTACTTATATTTTTCTTGTTGCGCGCTACATTTACGACATAACCTTTATTTCTGTTCATGGAAAGTACATCTCAAATTAAACGTACCCGCAGCGAGATCTCACCAGAATCCACAGTACAGCAGAAAAGCAAAAAATACTATTAATCAGCTCCTGGCCAAAGTAAACCAACAAATATTTCTACAATGGGTGATGTTTTTTCTTGGGATAACTTTGACATGAAAATGAAAATTATGTTTGAGGATGTTATCAAAAAAGAAGATATCCGAGTACTACAGGATGAAATCACAATAGTGAAAAACGAAAACATCCAACTTCGAAAAGAAATAGGTGACATAAAAAACAGACTACAATATTTTGACCAAAAGTTTCGGCGTAATAATGTCGTTGTTAGTGGTTTCAAATGCAGGAATATCACTGAAGCATCACAATCTATGATAGACCAATGTGTTAGAGTTCTCAAAACAAATGTAGTAATCACCAGAACAATTCAGATCAAAACCAACTCTGACTACTTATTTGAATTAGATGCTGTAAGCCAAGTTAATCACATCTTGCATAACAGTGGCAAACTCATTGGAAGCGGTGTTTATGTGCAACGTGACTACACAGAATCTGAGCGACAGCAGCGATACCACCTACGTCAGGTGAAAAAAAGTATACAGGTGGCTAATAAAAACACCAAGTGCTCGTTCAAAGGCACTACTCTGATTGTTGATGATAAGGCATTCAAATGGAATGAGCTGGGTGTTATCTCAGTCTCCGAAGATGACAGACTGTTCCTTGTAAACCAGCTGGGGCGTGCAAATGCTAGCTTTGATGTGATAGTGCAAGTTATGAGACGGAATACTAAGAAGCAAAGCAGTTCGGCGAACTTAAAACAATAACAACTAGTAGTATGTCAGATTTTATCCTACAATGTTACTAATTTAGGTAATAAATTATTATTTGGTAATTTTTATAAATGATGAAAATGAATTCGAAATTCTTTTTTTGTATGAAACTAATGTTATTGAAAAGCGAAATGAATTTAGTATGTTTTTTAAAGAGTATGAGATAAGATGGATTGATGCAGAGAAAGCTCATAGGCCTGGTCGTGCTGTAGGTGGTTGCAGTAGGCTATAGGGGCTTAAGCCCCCCCCCCACAGCCGAATCATAAAATAATTTGAAATATAGAAAGCAATACATTACAACGTGTAGAATTTTATATTCCGTCTAAAATATTGTTAAGATATGAAATTTTATGGACAAAATAACGTGGTTGGGGCTGAACTATTTGCAAACATGTTGTGTAATTTTTTTTTCTAAGCCCTAAGATTGGGGCTAAAGCCCGAAGCGAATTGGACAAAAACTTAGTTGGGGCTATGAATATGGATATTTTTAATGCAACGACAATCGACGAAAAAAATAAACAGCTTTGGCGCAATAAGGTCCGAGAATATTGGACAAAAAACCTCTCCAGGGTTAAGCAACTTACTTCGTAAGAACTAACCTTATTCCAGAGAGTTTTGGGGGCTCAAGTCTATGGACTGTCAAAGTCCGAAGTTGGGGCTAAGGCTTGAAGAAATAAGTAAAAAGAGATACAAATAGTCGGGGCTTTACATTAACGTGTCAAATGCCCCAACTGTATATACTAAAAGCAAACCTAATTTACCGAAAGAAACGCATTTGAGGCTTAAACCATTGGAGAACAACGGGATGTCAAGTTTAGTGTATGTTAAATACAACAGGAATTGTTTCTTACGGCCCTGGCTGGGCTTAGAAATTTTCGGGGCTACGTTTTCAAAATTTGAAAGGTTCAAGGCAATTGTACATACAAAACATAGAAATTCTCTAGTCAAGGAGCCAAATTCCAAAAGCGTGGGTTTTCTCTGTGAGCGCTCAGAAAATTATGCAAAAGCAAATGAATATTTGCAATCCCTCTAGACTCTAGAGTGACGTGCAAATTTGTCGACATATTTTTTTAGCATGAATACCTATAAAGCGTATGCAGCGTATACACGAAAACTCATTCACGCTGGCAGAATTGGGTCGCGGCTTATTTCTTAGAGCAGCTTTGTCTTATGTCGTAAGGTTTCAGTTTGAACAAAATAGTTTCTCTTTGATTTGGATAATTCAGGAAAAATGAGATCTTAGAGGACTAATACCGTGTCAAAGCACATATATGAGCTTTTGCCAGTACTTGCTACTTTTGATGGTGCTCACAGCCCAGGATGGGCTTCGGCCTCAACTAACAGGCCCCTCCAGCCAGCTCTGTCCCTAGCTCGCCGCTTCCAGTTGCGCACACCGAGTGCTTTGATGTCGTCATTCACTTGTCTGCGCCACCTGTTACGGGTTCTTCCTCTGCTGCGTACCCCATCGGGGTTGGATTCGAAGACTCGTCGGGCAGGTGCGTTGCTGTTCATACGCTCCACGGGCCCCAGCCATCTCAGCCGCTGTATTTTCAGCTTTTTGACCAGGTCAACGTCGCTGTATAGCCCGTATAGCACGTCGTTAAATTTCTCCTCCATACTCCTTTGATACACACCGGACCGAAAATCACACGAAGAATCTTCTTCTCAAAGCATCCTAGCTGATTTTTATCCGAATCTTTCAGTGTCCATGCTTCTGACCCATAAAGCAGGACCGGGATGATTAGGGTTTTGTATAAAGTCTCCTTGGTTCTCTGAGAGAGGGCATTACTACTTAAATGCCTTCTTAGACCGAAGAAACAGCGGTTGGCAAGAGTAATTCTTCGCTTGATCACTGCACTGATGTCATTTTGCGATGTAATAGTGGAGCCCAGGTAGACAAAGTCCTTGACAACTTCGAAGTTATATCTGTCCATCGTGATATTTTCCTCGAGTCGACGATGTTGAGATTCCTCTTTCGATGACAGCATATACTATGTCTTGTCCTCATTAACAGCCAATCCCATTCTAGCTGCCTCCGATTCAATGCTCGCAAATGCCACAGCTCGCTTCGTTCTGCCGACAATGTCTATGTCATCTGCATACGCAAGCAATTGAACGGACTTTTGATAGATTGTACCGCTGGAGTTGACATGTGCGTTGCGTACAATGGCTTCAAGAACGATGTTGAATAGGTTGCATGATAACGCGTCACCATACCTAAATCCTTTCTCAACATCAAAGGAATCGGTGGTGTTCTTTACAATTTTGACGGAGCAGCGAGATTTT
Source organism: Melangyna quadrimaculata (assembly GCA_949320155.1). Classification (NCBI taxonomy): domain Eukaryota; kingdom Metazoa; phylum Arthropoda; class Insecta; order Diptera; family Syrphidae; genus Melangyna; species Melangyna quadrimaculata. The sequence continues at coordinate 388,127,544 of OX439483.1, forward strand.
TCCATCTTCATCCTGCACAGGTGGACGAGTTTGGTAGGGATGCCGAGACTCGACATGGCTCTGTATAATTTGTCCCTTTTCACGCTATCATACGCGATCAATACTTGAGCCTGAAAGGTTAGACCGCACTCGCCGGAACTGCACTGCATCGGAACTACACTTCACACGAATTCGTATAAATTTGTATGAAGTTCAGTTGCCGCTTAGTGCGATATAGCTCCTTAAATTTCATAAAAAATAATGTTTTGCCGCGTTGTCGTGAAGTTTAGTTCGAATGAAGTTGAGTACGGTCTTACATTAAACCTAAACTGATGTTATAAATTATAAAATTTATCTTGGGACAAGCTAATTTTATTACTTAAGGTCTCAAAATGGATCTCCAAACTGCAAGCCCCCCCCTCAAGCAAATCCTAGATCCGCTACTGGGTGGTTGTCATTTTGCTTATAAAAAGGTAATCAAACAAAAATACTGTTTGGAATTCGTTGATGTTGGTGAGAACATTTTACTCAAGGCTAAATTTGATCAACAGACTATTTATTTCATTCCAAAATACCTAAATTGCTCAAAATGGACTGCAGATTTTAATAAATTAAAGGAATTGATGGCGGAGGTAGGTAAGACTAAAATTGGATTTTGCTTGCTTGGGGATTTCAATGCTAGAACGGGCATGTCACAGGTGATCGATAAAAATGATTTATCAAATTATCCGCATATTTTGCCTAATCGCAAATCTAATGATAGTTGTGTAAATGGTAGAGGTAAACAATTGTTGGAGATCTTGGATGAATGCGGAGGAATTATTTTAAATGGCAGAATACATGGCGACGTTAATGGCGAATTTACATTCCTAGGTACAATGGGTAAATCGGTAAACGATTACTGTTGCTGTTCGGTGGATCTACTCAAATTTATAAACAAGTTTACCGTGTTACCCAAGCCTTATTCAGATCGTTTGCTATTTTGTTTGAATATGTGTAGTTTAACGGCGGAGATAACAAATAATATTTCTCTACCACCCAAACTTAATTGGAATCCAAACAAGTTGCATGAATACCAGATAAAATTAAATCAACCCGTAGATTTGGGTGCATATGCAGTGATTCCTAGCATTGATACAAAAACCGATCATCTTAAAAGTAAAATCGTCGCTTCAGTTAATTGTATCCCAAGATTCAAGCATTTCGACCCAAAAAATAAATGGTTCGACATTCAATGCTCAAATGCAAGGAAAAAAATGTTCAAGTCACTTAGAATTTTCCAAAAATACAAATTTGACTACTTCGAGCGAATATATAAGGAAAACGAACACAAATTTAAGAAGATTTGCAGGGAAAAAAAGCTAGCCTATCACAATAACATGTTGTTGAAATTAAATAATGTTCGAAATGCTAAGAAATGGTGGGCTCTGGCAAACACAATCAAGGAAAAAAAAAAGCTGGTAATAGGCTCAAATTTAACTCTGGAGTCTTTCTGCGAACATTTTCGTGAGCTCTTATCCTCACAAGACCTATTTTCAATGGCAATTTACCCGCAACCTTACGTTACTGACGCCATTCTTGATCAACCTATTACACTTACGGAGTTATGTTTTGTGTTGGCCAAGGCTTAAGACAACAAAGCTCCTGGATTGGATAGAATACCTTTCGAATTTTACAAAAATGCTCCACTTAGTTTTAAAAATGAAATGGTGTTACTTTTCAATTCAATTTTCAATGATAAAATTATCCCTAGGTCTTTTCATGATTCGGTTATTGTTCCCGTTTTTAAAAAAGGAGATATAAATTGAGTTTCAAACTATCGGGGCCTGTCGTTATCTGATGCTATTTACAAAATTTTTACAAGTGTGCTTCTGTACCGCATTACCTGTGGGCTAAACAAGAACAACATTATCAACGAGTTTCAAGCTGGATTTCCGAAGGACTATTCTACAGTGGATAACATATTCAGCCTTAACAGCATAGTTCAACTAAGATTCAAGAAGATGAAAAAGGTATATACATTTTTTGTTGACTTTAAATCGGCTTTTGATAAGATCTCACGCAATGCCTTGTTCCATAAGCTTTCGTCTATTGGCATGTCAACAAAAATGTTAAAAACTTTGCAACTCCTGTACAATAACACCAAAACTAACATAATGGGACGGTGAGTTTACCTCTGATTTTATATTTGTTAATCAAGGACCAAAACAAGGATGTGTGCTCAGCCCACAAATGTTCTGCATCAATTTAAATGGTCTTTATGATGAATTACCTGGAGGCATACTTATCTCTGACATATGGATCAAAGTTCTCCTCTATGCGGATGACCTGGTTCTCTTAGCAGACAGCCCAAAGATGCTGCAGGAAATGATTGATAAACTAGCAATTTACTATGCTAAGTGGAACTTAATCGTCAATCTTAATAAATCTCAATGTATGGTTTTCCGAAAAGGTGTGCGTCGCCTAGCTGCTGAAAAATGGTACATCAATGGTACGAAAATAGAAGAGGGGTTCTTCTTACCAACAACATTAAATACAAAAAACACTTGGAAGCTAAACTTGAGAGCTCAAAAAGTGCAATAAATATGACATGGCTATCGTTCATAAAAAATCCGAATATTACTCAAAGCAACAAACTGAAAATTTTCGATGCAGCATCACGGTCGATTATGTGTTACGCCGCTCACAACAACATGAATATGATGTAGTCGAAAAACTCCTACGATTCTTCATTAAGAAGATGCTAGGCCTACCTAGTAGCACACCAAACTATATGTTGCATCTCGAAACAAAGATCCACAAAATGCACGTTTTTACTTTGAAAATGCATTTTGACTACATTCGAAAATTATTTAATTATCCAAATAGCCGCTTGCCGAAAATACTAGCTGTTGAAACAATCTTGGAATCTACGTATTGGTTAAAAAACTGGCTCATCTTATTCAGATTGACTGGTGTCGAATTGGATTTCCATGTTCCGAATATAGATTGGTGTTCTAAACATAATGAGGTTATTGAAGGACTCGTCAAAGTACACTGGGATGATCATGTAGGATTGGCACATAGATCACAGTTTCATGATGAATACGCCAATTTAACATACGATTCTCTATACTTTGATGACAGGCTGAAAGCTAAATGGATTTCACTAATTTTCAAAGCCAGAGGAGGTCTCCTTAACATAAACGCACGAGCATTCAAAAGCAACACTGATGGAATTTGTTCTATCTGCAACACTGATGAACCTGAAAATACATTCCACTTTACAGCCAGATGCCCTATTTACAAAGCTATGCGTAAAAATCACCTTGGAAAAGAAGTGTTAACAAAGGACGAATTTTACACCTTGCTGAATGGCCAGGACTATGAGCGTCTCTACCTTTTTCTATCAAATGCATTAAATTATAAATATTTTATTATAAACGAATTTAGTTAAATCGTTCTTGCAGAACAACAAAACTTTTATCTTGCCAATCTGACATATAACTAACAGTTATTGTCATAATATTTTTTGATTTATTTTTAAAAGTAATGTTAAATATTCATTTAATTATAGTTGATACCAAATGTTATTATTATTACAAATGATCTTTTATCAATTACTTTTGTAATTTTGTTATTTTAGTACAAATAAAATATTAGTATTATTATTATTAATACTGTCTTCTGTGCTTTCCAGTTTAAACAAAAATGGCACCTACCTACTTTTACGATTCGCGTACACTGAAACCGTTTAACCGCCCGATTTCGGATCGGAGCTATTCGGACGAATATCTCGGACGTTCGTCTGCATACACTTCTTTTCTTTATTCGATGGAGAGTTGATCGCATATAATAAATCTCAGTTTTCGCATTCGTAACATTTACCGTTTTGGCACCATCTTGGATTTTACGTTTTACTAAATATCTCGGTTCATACACAGAGAAAAAACAACGTAAAATCAAAGCAAAGAACTTTGATTCTAATATTTTTCGGAACGATTTGGCGCCAACGCCAAAAATTCTTAAATCAAAGTGGAGCGACTTTATTTCAAAGTGATTCCATACTTAAAAAGGAACTAGATTTTACTACGTTTACATGTTGATTTAAAGTGGAATCATAGGTAAATCAAATTCATCCATCTTTTAAAACAACATTTATCTACTTGCGACCGTATTTGATCTAAAGTATTTTAAGTGAAGTGCCGCATTTTTATTTTTACGTTGAATCAATGTTAATTTGAATATGCGACGTAATTTTAAGAGATCTAACCGAGTTTCAAAGTAAAACATGTTTAATTAAAAAGTACAAGTGACCTCAAATCCAGAAAAATTTGTGTTTCGCCCAAGGTATAACAGTGGGCTCTTCAGTCAGTCTGTTATACCCTACTAAGACACAAATTTTGGTCGATTTTTACCGACTCTTTTAAAAATTACAGGGTATAACAGACTGACTGAAGAGCCCACTGTTATACCTTGGGCGAAACACAATTATTTCTGGAGTTGAGGTCACTTGTACTTTTTAATTGAATTTTATTCATTCACTCCACTTAAAACAGAAGTAATTTCAATATTTTAATTTTTTCATCTTCTTATTATAAAACATGTTTATTTATTCATTGAAATCCACTTTTGTTCATTTACATTCCGTTCAACCTTGTTTTAAAGTGAAAGGTTATCGTTTTTACATTGGGATCCACATTTAAAGTGCGCTCAACCTTGTTTCTAAGTGAAACGTATTCGTTTTTACAATTTTTTTGTATTTGTAAGCTTAATATAAAGAATTTCGAGAGCGCTTTGTTGTTTTTCGAGGTAGCTCCCTTACATTTGTGAACAAATTAAACGCGCACTTAAAATCCACTGTCATATAATCGAAAAACAATAATTAATTACTTTTCCTATATTTATTGCTATGAAATACTCATAGCATTAAACGATTCACTTTAAGGCGTCACAAATAAATGATTCACCACAAAAATGAAATGCATCGAGCATGAATATACATTTGTCTTTGTCTTACATAAATTTAAACAAAGAAGCGTTTCGTTGGTAGCCATTTTGAATCAAGCGAAGTCAATCTACGCTGATTCGAAGTAGATAAATGTTGTTTTAAAAGATGAATGAATTTGATTTAACTTTGATTCCATATTAAATCAACATCTAAATGTAGTAAAATCTAGTTTGTTTTTAAGTATGAAATCACTTTGAAATAAAGTCGCTCCACTTTGATTTAAGAATTTTCGGCGTTGGCGCCAAATCGTTCCCAAAAATATTAGAATCGAAGTTTTTTGCTTTGATTTTACGTTGTTTTTTTCTCTGTGATTCGGATATGTCCATTTATCGGTTATTATCGGGCGACACCGGACGATACCGGTTGTAGTGGTGTACAGCAGCGGATTTAGGATTTGGCTATGGGGGGGCTTGGTAGACCAGTTTGAGACATTAATGGCCAGTTTCACAAGTTAAACTTCAATTTATGTTTAAACTTAAGTTCAGCACTTGATTCGGTTTCAAAGTAAACCTTGAACTTAGATAATTCTGTAGTTCTAGTTAAACGAGAGCCGGCAGCAAATTTTGGGATTGGATTGATAACCAAAATATGAGTATGATGGTTTGTAGGTGCATAAACGCAAATTATTTTAACTATTGTGACGATGTTGATTTTATTTTATAATTTATATATTTTTATAATTTATACATAACTAATATAAAAAAGTTTTAGTTCAGGTTAAAGGTTTTTTTGTGAAAATCTACAGTTATATAAGTAATTGAATTTTGGCATTCCCACGATGTAACGTACAATAACATCTGTAGTATTTAACATTTAAAATATTTTTAAATGGAGATCGAAAAAAAAAATGTATATACCTTCAATTTTCAGCCACGTCAAGCTTTGAACCACCAGAAGAAAAAATCTGTCAATAAATTTGCACGTCAGTCCAGAGGGATTGCAAATATTCACACGCATGATTTTCTGAGTGCCCAGAGAAAACTCAGATTTTTATTTGTTATTCCCGAATTCTCCACGGGTTTTAGCCCCAATTTCGTTTTTTTTTGCAAAGTTAGCGAAGTTGTTAGGGTAAATTATTTTTCATTTGGAATGTTAATTGTTAAGCCCCGACCCCGTTTTTTCAATTATCTCTTGAAGCTTTAGCCCCAACTTGGACTTGACAGTCCCTTGAGTCAAGCCCAGAAACTTTCTGGAATAAGGTAAGTTTTAAAGGAATTATTTGCTTATCCCCGACCACGTTTTTTTGTCCAATTCTTTTCAAGCCCTACTCGCAAGCTGTTTTTTTTTTCGTCCCAATTTTCTGTCAATTATCCGTAGCCCCAAACTTGTGTTTTGTACAATTCCCTTCAGAATTCAGCCCCAACCTAATTACTTTGGGGCTTAGACAAAAAAAATACGTAGCATATAAATTGCGTAGCCACAGCCTCGTTATTTTTTCTGACTCCAAATTCTGTATTTCAATCAATTTTAAGAACCGCCTGTGGGGGGGGGGGGCTTTAGCCCCTATAGCCACCCCTGGATCCGCCACTGGTGGTGTACACGCCGTCTTCCTTTTACATACGTTTGATTCAATCGGCCGAATTCAGACGAGCATAATTCGGCCGATGACGGGTTTGTGCGCGAGCCGTTAGTCGCAAGAGGCAGAGGGCTCATACTCACGATTGCCACTTGGAAATAAAAATTGTGACCAACATTGAAAATAAAAAGGACTAAAATGACTAAAAAGTGACCAAAATACTTAAAATCTGAAAACTTCATAGTACACAGAAAATTAAAGTTAGTCACATTTTTTTCATTTATTATCATAAATAAATAATTAGAAATTAACAAAAATAAATAAACAAAAAAGGTACAACATAATTCACAAAATTACTTTAAGGGAAATGTGATCACCCCTTCTTCAAAATAAAGGTTAGACCGCACTAGGTGGAACTGCACTGCAGCGGAACTGCGATTCACAATAATTTGTATGAAATTTAATAAGTTCAGTTCCCGCTTAGTGCTTATACAATTTCATACAAATAATGTTATGCCACGTCGTGAAGTGTAGTTTCGCTGCAGTTGTGTGCGTAGGCGGTCTAAACTTTAGAAACATAAATAACTAAAGGAACATAAATAACCACTAAAGGAATCTGATGATTGGCGTGGCAGCCATGTAATTGCAATAATTCCAGCCTATGTTATACTCGGTGGTAGCCAAGACAAGTGGTTGTTGTTCATTCAAAACCTCCAATTCAAATATGACGGAGCGAAAGCTATGCAGCCTAACTGCAAGTGTTATCACGAGAAAACACCTATAAATAACTAAACACAAAGGTTTATTCAGTAAATCACATTTTTTCACAGCATTTTATATTAAATTCACAATAATTTTATATATATATATATATATAGTATAGTTAAATTGAATCTACTAAAATGTACACACATAATATCTACCTATTAAAAAAAATTTTCTTTCAACCAAACCCTATGGCTTACACGTTTTTCATAGTGAATCTCTTTATAAAATAAATAAATCGGGTGGCACAACGGTTCATGAAGAACCAGGGCCTAGTGACTAACAACTCGCAACCATTCCTGTGTGCGCCTTTCGACAGGAATGGAAGGGACCTACAATTTTATGCCGAATCCGAACGGCTAGACGAGAAGCACTTATTCGTGACAAGTGATACTCTTGGAGGATTTGGTTCTGAAACTGATTGCTTTTTTATTGTTTGTTTGTTTAAAATGGATGTTATATCAGTAAGATCGGTTGTAAAAATACTTTCAGGTGCTCGTGAAGGTTTCAAGGTATGTTGCATTAATGCACGAAGCCTTAACAGACATAAATTGGATTTTTTTAATTATATATTTGACTCATCAGGAGTAGATATCATCTGCATTACTGAGACCTGGTTTAGACCAGATATTCCAAGTAGTGCATATGAGATTAAAAACTATAATTTAATTCGAAATGACAGAGTCACAGACACAATTGGTGGTGGTGTGGCAATTTATTGCAGCACATCCCTTAGAAATAAAGTTATTGCTAAATCAGAGAATGGCGGTATAGAGTTTTTAATACTAGAGATCACTGATGGCAATACTAAGTGTGTCTTAGGTGTGGGTTATAATCCTAATAGAAGTGTTTCTCCTGAATCCTTATTCTCAGCTCTACAACAGTTCTCTGCCTCATATGAACACATTATTCTATGTGGTGATTTTAATGCAGATCTTTTACTATCGGATACTCGAGCCAATCAACTAAGAGATGTGATTGCAACTATTGGACTTTATGTTTCAAATTGTTATGCCACTCGTTTCGCCCCAAACTCAACACCTAGTCTTCTTGATCTTATGATTGTCTCTGATCTTTCGAATGTTTTCCTGCAAGACCAATTGTCTTTGGATGGTATCTCTGATCATGACCTTATTTACTGCACCTACAACATTGATTTCTCACGTGTGCCAACTCCATCGAGTTTTCATTTTAGAGATTTTAAATCAGTGGACAACTTTGCGCTACAAGCTGATGCCATGGAGTTCCCTTGGCATTTATGTCAAAATTTCTCCAATTCAGCCGACAAAGTTGAATATTTTCAATCATTGGTTCTCGAACTATTTGAAAAGCATGTTCCTCTTAAAACGGTATCGATTCGCAGCAAAAATTGCCCCTGGTTTACTTCAGATGTTGTTAGGTCAATTAAGAATCGTAGAAAGTTATATACGAAATGGAAGCTTAGTCCTACCAATGAAAATTGGAACTTATTTTGCCGTGCGAGAAATGATGCAACATTTGTGACTCGCAGAGCCAAAAAGCGATTTTTCATGTCAAAGTTGGATACAAATCAATCGTCTCGCAAGCTCTGGAATAATCTTCGAGCTATTGGAATCGGTAAAAAGGAAGCTGTTCAAAATTTGCCTGATCTTAATGAATTAAATAAATCATTCATATTAAGAACCTCTCAAAATCTGGATTTTGGGCCTAATGGTCAAGCCCTTTATGAACCATCCACGGAATTTGAATTTATTTCTGTCTCAGAATTTGAGGTTTTAGATACAATTCGTTCAGTTAAATCTGAAGCTTTAGGAGTAGATGGGGTGCCAATATGCTTCGTAAAAATTATATTGCCGTATATTTTGAGCACTCTGACACATTTGATCAATTTCTGCATGATGTCCTCAACGTTCCCATTAAACTGGAAAATAGCTAAAGTTATCCCTGTGGCCAAAAAGCCTAACCCTCTTTCTTGCTCAGATTTTCGGCCCATCAGTATTCTTCCTTGCCTGTCAAAGGTCTTTGAGAAAATTCTGGCTTTACAAATCACGAATTATATAAATAGGTCTAAATTACTATCACCATTTCAGTCTGGGTTTCGTGCAAATCACAGCTGTCAAACTGCATTGATTAAAGTACTCGATGATATAAGGCTTGAATATGATTTGAACAATATAACAGTTCTTTGCCTGCTGGATTTCTCAAAGGCTTTTGACAGTGTAAACCATAAAATACTCTGCAAAAAACTTAAGTACTATTTTGGCTTTCATGATAGAGCTGTGCGTCTAATTGAGAGTTATTTGTACAATCGCTCCCAAAAAGTAAGGTTTGGTGAAGTAGAATCAGATTCTTTGTATTTGCATATGGGTGTACCACAAGGATCTATTCTAGGCCCTTTGTTATTTTGCATATTTATAAATGACCTCCCTAATGTGTGCTCAAATGTAATGCTACATCTATATGCAGATGACGTTCAAATTTATTTATCCAGGCCGCTTGGTCTACAGGAAGACTTGATATGTAGGATTAATGAAGATCTCATGGCAATCTCCAAGTGGTCCGTTGACAATGGTCTAACTTTAAATCCGGTTAAGTCTCAACTTATTGCGATATCTAAGAAACTGTTTGATACCTCACACTTCCCTCCAGTTTATCTAGCCCAAATCCAGCTTCATTTTAAAGACACTGTTTCTAGTCTTGGTTTTAAAATTAATCGGTCGCTTTCAGCAAATGACCATATTAACTGTATAGTTGGAAGAATCTATTCCGGGCTACGTAGACTTTGGCCATTCTCTACCATCACTCCAGTAAATACCAAACTGAGACTTATAAAAACATTACTGGTACCATTGATTGACTACGCTAACGTCGTTTATTGTAAGCCGGATTCGCACTCTAAACATAAACTGCTTGTGGCTTTCAATGACATGATAAGATACGTTTATGGTCTCAGCAGACATGACCACATCTCGCATTATCACAAACTAGTCCTTGGATGTTCACTACAGCAATTTCTAGATTCTAGATGCTGTATATTTTTACACAAAATTATACAAAACAAAACACCACAATACATATATGAAAAATTAGAATTTGCGCAGTCCCTTAGAACTACCAATCTATTAGTACCGGCTTTCAACTACCTGAATTCTTCACGGCTCTTTATTGTATATGCAACCAAGTTATGGAACTCTCTCCCAGTTACAATAAAACGAATTATTGGAGTGACAAACTTTAAGATTACAATCTCTTCTCATTTTTGCTAGGTATAATGTCAAAATTCATAATTTTAAACAGGTTATTAATATTAATTTTGAATGAGTAAGTAATATTGAATAATATTGAAAAAAAAACAATAAAAACAATAGTATTATAGGTATATATGAAAGTATGTATAAGAATTTGTAAATATTTTATTTTTAGGTATTTTATAACAAAATAGTATGTTTTATCCGTATTGTTAAGGTACTATAAAAGACTAAGTCTTATTTGTACATTGGTAATTAAATAAAATTGAAATTGAAATTGAAATTGTCAAAGTTATTTCTGTTTCTTAACTTATTTTTAATTAAACTTAAATCATAAAACTTTCTTTCAGCAGCAGCCGAGCTGTGTGGTAACGACAATAACAAACCTTTTGTAATGTTGTTTTAATTTTACTAGAGAGATTTATTAATATATCTTGTTACTGACCTATCCATTTTTTAAGTTTTGTTTTCTAAGAGAACCAACAAAACCAACAAGCGAAATAGACGCCTAAACGTTTAAACACAAAAATATTTCAAACTTTCCATTTGTCAATAAATTGTCAAATGAAGTGATCGTGGATGGGTTATGCAGTGCGTTCAATTTAATACATGCGTCGTTTACATTAGGCGATGAAAAAAAATTGCGCTTTTAAAAGTCGAGTTTTTTTTATATTTCTTCTTCAAAAAAAGTGACCAGATGGAGAACAAAATGACCAAGTGTAAAAAATGTCCAAATTTGGTCAAAAATTACCAAAGTGGCAACCGTGCTCATACTGCCGAAACACATAAATGAGCTTTTGCCAGTGAGATTTCATTTTTTGTCTCAACCGGGATTTCCAAGCCCCCCCTCACAGCTAAATCCTAGATCCCCTACTGCCCACGTTTATTCACATTTTGGTTATACATACACTCCTTAAATTAGCCAAAAATTCAATTTAGAATCCGCTAACATAATGCAGCGATACGATTCTATGATCTATCATATGCCAACAACTCCAATGCAAAATGTATTTATTGTTAATTTAAAACCAGTGAAATGCCTCCAGTGTTATTCGACTCTATACTCTCCAATATTCGCTTCCGCTCCGCTTATATATGAAAAACATTATTGTCATCGGGATGACGATGGCAGTGCGGTGTACTGCACCTCCAATCTCCAAAACTGCTTTCTGATGAAATTGCATGAGAGGACTTGCATATAAATTGTGTGTAACTTTATGTCGACTCTCTTTCAGCTGCTGGCTAAATAGAGTCAGCTTCAGCATCGAGTTCAGTTACGCTGCAGCTACTGCTCCTGCTCAAATTCATTGACCATTTTTCCTCCGATTTTATTTCATTTGTTTGGATCCGTTTCTTCCAGATTGCTCCCCATTTAGCCCAAGGTTGAATCATTGTGAGTTTTTAAATAAAACTGTTGGAAAACCCAAACATTTTAAACCAACTATCTGATGAGGAGGAAGCGGTGTGGTGCGGTGGAGGTTGGTGGGTGGAGGGCGGACGCCGAACGGGCGACGGGATGGAGAGATGCTGCGTGCTTGTTGTATCTTCCATAATGGAAAAATATTTATTTTCGAGAGCAGAAAAGGGTTTATCTCGTTAGCATGCACAAAAATATTCTTTTCAGCCAGCCAGCGCCACTTCTGCCAGCGGGTTTTACACAAAACACCATCAGCAGCAGGAGCAGCAATATTTTTGGTGGCATCAGGGTTGCAGCAATAATAATGGAACATCATGGACGCTGCACCAAAAACTAAATCCTTTTACATTTGCTTGTGGCTGAAAAGGGGTGAGTTTCATCACCGTTTTTGAGTTTTGTCTTTTTATTTTGTTTGTTTTTGTTATTTTTTTATTGTTTGCATGCGATTTTGTATAAATAACCCCCAAATAAAGTAAAAGCTTGGAGCTTATTTATGAGCGAGTTGATTGCAATCGCTGAATTATATGTGATGCAAATGCTGCTGACCTATGGAATTTTGCAGGAAAAGTGAGGGGATTATTTGTAATCAGTGGAGCTCTGTTATGCAGAGTGGCAGAATTGCAGCTTCCTTTAATACGGCTTTCCATTTCCCTTTAGGGGGATCATCATTTTTGAGATAAGAATATTTTTTTTTTGGACAATAAATTCAAGTGAAATGTATATGCATCCTAAGAGAAAAATCAAAGCAATTGATACAACTTTTGGTATACCTATGGTAGTTTTTTTTTTCGAGTAGAATGATTGGGGATTTGGGAATTGAAAAGCACATTTTATGGATTTTGTCTTAAGGCTTATCCTATTTTTTTTTTGAAAACCAAAAAGAAAACATAAGAGGATGACACTAGTTTTTTTTTCATTTACAAGTAAACAAACATAATTTTTGAGTTGTGAGGTATTGTATGAACAAAATTTCACTAGGCATTTGTTTTTGTTATAAGAATTCGTTTCTAGGTTTGAATTATCGAAAACGGATGGCGTATTAAATTAAAATATGGTACAGAATTCTTGTTGGTGATTCCTTATTTTATAGGCATGTGACTCACATAAGGAAAATAGGTCCCATGGCACTTTGGCAAAGATAGCTTTATTTTTGTATTATTTCCCAGTTGAGCTGCACACAGCTTTTCGCATCATCATATCCGGTTGGAAAAATTCCAAGTTCCTGTCTAGTTTGGGCAAGGACCTAGTTAGTTTTCAGTAGGGAAAAACTAGAAGAGGAAAACTTGCCAGATAATTATAATAAGCCCTTGCTGGATTTCCGTACCAAAAAGTTAGACGACGGAAACTTTTCAAACACTCGTGAGGCTCGCACTAGCAAAAACTTATTGGACATGTTTCGGTTCCTATCAGGAATGTCCTTGTAAACTAAAAACAAACAATTTATAAGCACAATGCGATTTCCTGTGTGCTTAATAATAATTTAAGCCGTGGGAGAATCGTATGGGTATACCCCAAAACTAAGGCAGTTTTCTCAACAAAAATAATCGTTAACGAAAACCCGCTAACAACGTCTAAAACGACCTGGTCAATCCTTTTAAGACTTTACTTGGTTTCGTATAAAGCAATTTTTAACACTTTCTAGAACACTTGCAAAAATCTTGCTCTAATATAACAGAAATTCAATACAAATTTTGAAAAATCGTTAATAAAAATCTTATTTACTCGAAAACAGACGTATAAGCAGTGCCTTAGCTTAGGTATGACATTTAAATTGTCCTAGACGATTTTAACGCGCAACTAAGAAAAGTGCATGTTTTTGGTGACATTGTCGGAAAGCGAAGCCTGCACGACACCACCTCCGATAACAGAATCAGGCTAATCGCCATCACTGCGGCACGGAACGTGGTGGTAGCTAGCACGCAGTTCTCTCACCTCAATATCAACAAGGGGACCTAGAAATCTTTTTTGATCAATCATTCATCAACCAGATTGATCATATTGCGATTGACGCTAGGCACTCCTCCAGTATCATTGATGTCTGAACGTTCCGAGGAGCCAACGTTGACTCGGGCCATTACCTTTATATAGCCAGGATATGGCTTTGGATATCTCGAGCACAGCTAAGCCGCAGAAATGCTGTGAGGAAGTTTGACGTTGGACGGCTACAACAACATGAGCTTCTCAGAAAGAAAAGGAGGGAGCATGAGAAGCACTAGATCGATGAGATTGGGGGATGTCATAACAGGAATGAGGTGCGGAAGTCTTACCAAAAGGTTTAAAGAAGCTCTCACAGCTTCAAGGCCTGAACCGAAACCTGCAGGGACGAGCAAGGGAATATCGTTCTGGATTCGCAGTCGATGCTGAGAGTATGAAAATATCACTTTATTAGACTGTACAACGGCGATTACGAATCTAATTCTGCTATCCGGCAGATAACACCATTCAGCTAAGACGATGCAGGTCAACAATTCCCGACCTCGACGAAGTGAAGATAGCAATATCTAAGCTTAAGTCCTAAGATTAACCCAAGGCAAAGCTGCTGGAGCTGACTGGCTCGCTCCCAAGCTATTCAAAGCAGCAGGAGATGACTCTGTTAGGAATATGCACCAGCTCATCTGTAAAATATGGTCAGAGGAAAGCATGCCCGATGAATGGAACCTTAGCATTGTTTGCCCGATTCGCATAAAATGAGACCCTCTAAACTGCGCCAATTACAGAGAAATCAGTTTCCTTAACCTACAAGATCTTCCGTCATGTTTTGTGAACGCCTGAAGCCGTTCGTCAACAACTGGATATGTCCATATTAGTGTGGGTTCAGGCCAGCAAAGTCCAACATCGACAAAATTTTCACAGTAAGGCAAAAAAAACCAGGAATTTTAAATCGACACTCATTACCTTGTAATGTAGAACTCACCAACAACTTTTATGTCAAAAACAAGATTTAGGCAAAACTCTCACGTCAACACCAGAGGCACAATCTTTGAAAAGTCCGTCAAATGACTTGTGTACGCTGACGATATTGACATAATCAAAGGGAGTCAAAGAATAAAGCGTCACTGGAGCTTTTGCAAGCATTAAGATTGAGGGCAAAACAAAGTATAAGCTGTCATCAAGAAAGGACGCTCAACACCGACGCACGTCTTGGACAGAACGTCACCATTGACATAAATAACTTTGAGGTAGTTAGGGACTTTGTCCACTTGGTCTCCGCTATCAACTCAGACAACCATACCAGCGCAGAGATCAAACGAATAATAACTCTTGCCAATCGCTGTTTCTTTGGGCTAAGAAGGCAATGGAGAAGTAAAGCCCTGTCTCGAATAACTAAAGTGTCCCTGTACAAGACACTCATTATTCCGGTCCTATTGTATGGTGCAGAGGCATGCACCCTGTAAGCGGTACGCTTTAGTGGTATTTGAGAGAAAAAATTTTCGGTTGATTTTCGGTCCCGGAAGCATAGACATAGATATAATAATCAAATAATATTTATAACGTCATTTTAAACAAAATAATTTTATTCAAAAATGTTCAAAATTTGACCATTATTGAAGCGTAAAAGGCCAAAAACCAGTACTTACGACTATTGGTGATTTTTTTCTAAATAATTATATCATAAAAATTATGGATTCAAGAAAAAAACTGTTAATGCACGCTTTTATAATTTTGAGATAATATACAATTAAGCTTACGGTTTAAAAGACATATGCGAAAAACTGTTTTTTTTTGACAGCTGATACTATTGAAATAGCAATATCTTGCGACTTATGGCTCGTATGGAAAAAAGTTTCGTATTTTTTTTTAGAAAATATTATGATATTTGAACTGAGCTTAAATTTTTCGACATCTTGTGCTTTTTAGAGTAAAAACTAAAAAAACAGAATTTCTAACTTTTTGTCAAACTTTAAAAAAAAAATCATATCTTAAAAACGGTTGTTTTTAAGAAAAAAATAATAATGTTTCTTGTAGGGATTCATAATGTACACATACATAATTTACATAAATTACATTCAGATGTTTTCAAGAATTTGAACCGTTTAGCAGTTATACGTGAAAAACGACCATTTTCAACATTTTACGTTTTTTGAAATTTTAACGGTGGATCGTTTTTTTGGCGGATAACATCAATCTACAAGTTTTGCATGAAACACTTTTCGATAGCATTTACCGTTTCTGAGTTTCATGCGAAAAACTGACATTTTCGACATTTAACCTTGGATAACTATTAAAGCGCATACGATTTGGTAATGGACTTTCGCGATAGTATTTCTTATGCCAAAATAAATACAATTGCATTTAAAAACCTTCTTTTGAATTTTTTTGGCAGATTGGCCATTTTTTTTTGTACATTTTGCCTGGGCTAATTAATGTGGAAAGTAAAGTCCAATTTTTTTTTTCTTCAAATTTCTGTGATCTCAAGTCGAACTTTCACTGATAAACTTCTGTCGATCAAGTAAAAAACCACATTATGTTCGCACTTAAAACTTAATTCAATTTTTGTACCACATTAGTCAATTCGAATGTGAATTCTAATTATTCACCTAAATGGGTGAATAATAATGCAAATTGTTTCTCATGGATGAATACTCAACTCAGACGCCAGATAATGATACTGTGGTGAAAACAGCCAAATAAAGTTTTTCCTATTTAGCTCTAAAGCACACTACACTGACTGCACAATTCGCATCAATTTCCTTCGTAACAATTTCAGTCACTTATAATATGATACACACCATCATCACTGAGCACAATTTAAGTTTTCTAAGTTTGAAATTACCTACTAATGTGCATCATGTAACAATTTCCAAACTATTTTTGTCTCCATTATCCATTATGAGAGTATGTGTGACTATCTACATAAAATGTATGCCTTTCCTGGCAAAATGAAAATAGTTGTTTCCGGCTGAGCAAGATATACAATAAGGATGTATTTTACTGCTAAATCTATGGCAATGGATCCATCATTTTGCCACACGCCCTCATCCACATCAACACCCACTTTAAGTTAGGTCCTCAATATTAAAGACCAACTCAGCCCCGAAATGATGATGTAAGCGACACGATGACTTTTTGAACATGGAAAAAGGCATGGAGGAAACATGTGGGAATGGACTCGGACAGTAAGGATGGAATTACTCGACTGGTTTTGGTATAAAGCTGAGCTGAAAGTGCAATGCCATTCAATGCACATTTGATTGAAATTTACTCAAATTTAAATCCTGTTAAGGAAAACAGAGAGAGAAGAGAGTCACATACATATACTAAGACTACATATATTGAAACTAGCATTAGTTGGAAACTTTCTTTTCGTTCGAATAGTTGGTATCAGTAACGTACGCAGGGGGGGGGCTTAGGTGGTTTAAGCCCCCCAAGCAATATGGTATACTGTGCTAAGATTTCATATATAATCGAAGAAAGCTTTTTATTATTTTTTAGTTCAAATTTAATTTTTGTTAATTTTAAACTTTAGCAGTATTTTCTGTTTTAATAAAAAAAAAAAAACTATAGACATATATGTCGTATTAAATTACTAGTTCATACCATACGTTATCTGGATTAAGTTTGACATTTCAAACGTATCTCAGTACATATTTATAGAAACCTAAACAAAATTCCTTTGCAATCATTCAAAATTCGCCAAATTATTTCAGACATTTAATTTTTCCCTTCTTTTCCCTTAAAAAAAAAAAACAAAACAGGAATGAAATAACGAATGCAGTGCACTTATTTACATAATACTAATAATTCTCTTAGTGTCTTCTGTTTTTTGATTGCTTTTTAGTGTGGTCAAATGCTTTGGTTATGCTTTAACTAGTATCTTAGCGCTCAGTGAACGTATCAAATGTTCAAAAAATATTTTTAAATATCTGTACACTGCATCCTTTTTTTGCCGAATGTTATTTCTAATGCTACGACATAAGGCATTAAGAAAGCTGTAGACTCAATTGATGACATTTCGAAAAACTGCCTTTAACTTGTATCAGAGGTAGCCAATCTTCTCAAACTCTTTTTTTTAATGTTAATGGGCCGTATTCATAGTCGTTTTAAACTATTATGATTAGTTCAAACTTCAAAGACAACCTTAACATTTATTTGAGTTTTTGTCAATGCACTATTTTTGACGTTCAATAATTTCATAAGCTTCTATTTTGATAAGTACAAATTGAAATAAACTCAACTTAACCCTCTACTGCACGCACTATCATCCAATGAAAATATAAAAACTAAAATGTCGTTTTTGTTTTTCATTTTGTACAATTAAGAGACTAAAAAAACAAAAAAATGTTTAATCAAATTTTATTAAAAGTTATTAACTTTTGCCATACATGGCTTCTGCTGCAGTTACACATTTTTCAAATAGCATAAACAAATAAATATAGAACCTAGTTCAAGCAGTAACACAAAAAAAAAAACAAAAACGATTTCTTTAATATTCATTGCAAAACTAAGCAATAATTTAACGAAAAAAAAACATTTTTGCAAATATGTATTCATTACAAAATAAATTAAGTTCGGAGTGAGGTGAAGCAATTTCGGTTCTTGTTCAGACACAGATTTATTTTTTATTTTTTGCACATTGTAAAAAATGTGTTGTACCTGAAGTCATTTTGGAATTGCTGCCTTGTTTTTTGCTATTCGGGAATATGATCCATAGAGTCGAAACGAATAGAATTCAGTGGAATATCATGACGCCTTTCTATTTTTTTTGAAGGATGATATGAGAAAACCACAATCCAAGGATTTAAAGTAATTTAAGACTTTTGTCGTTTTGGAGTGTTTGGAGTGAAGCACGCCGAACCCTTTTCAGACATTGTCGACTCTTGCAAAGGCGTTCTTCTATAGCCGCTTAAAATCGAAAATAGGCAAAAACGAAAAGATTGAATATCAATATTTTTGTGAATGCACAAGCAGCCATACACGGCGTCCCTAAATATTGTTGTGAATGGAGAAGGAGCCATATATGGACGTTTCCAAAAACGCGCCGTGTTTTTAATACCACAAACATAATTGAAAATTTAACTATTAAATTCTATTTTCCAATATCGAATCTCAGTAAAAAAAATATAACAGCCTTTATATTATTTGCTTTATCAATAACAAATAAACTTTTATTTCTATATTTTTTCACTACTTTCTCGCTGCGTGAATTGTAAGATTTGATTGTGGTTTTTCACTACTGCGCAAAGAAAAAAGAAAAGAAATACACAAATATATATAAACAAATATCTTTTCTAAATGATCAAAATGCTATTTTTCCAGTGGCAGTTGCACAATCGCAGTAGTGGGTGTTTAAAAATCAAAAGCCAAATATGGCTTCTCGTGCAGTGGAGGGTTAAGTAAAACATGAGTTTAGCGAAACCACTATGAAAGCGCTCGAATAATAATTTGTAGTATGAGAATTCCCTTGAAATATATTAACATTTTTTTCATTGTATAGCTACTATTTCTGCTACTTTAAACTAAAATAAATGTTATAAGCCGTGTTTTTTGAGAGAGTGTGAGCTCATTTAAAGAAGAAACGGACATTTTATTTATTAAAATGTGAATACACTATTCACCTACCCCTATTACCGTCAACGTTGTTAAAATCCTGTTCATAAAGTGGATTTTTGTCAAAGTGGATTTTCACAAAAAAATATTTGTTTACAAAGAAAGAAAGGTAAAATTCATTTCATAACTATAGGGTGTATTTTTAATTTTGTTTGCTATTTTGTGATACCTTAAAAAAATTTCACCAAATTTGAGACTGAGCCCCCCCCCAAACAAAATCCTGCGTACGCAACTGGTTGGTATGCTTCCTGAATGTGCAAAACTTGAAAAACTTTAGTTGTATGTAACCTCGTATAATATTCCCTGCTATTTTGCTGTAATTGAAAATTGAGTTTCGATGAAAAATTTATATTGGGAACATGGTTTGGTCATGGTATGTATTCCATAGGTTTGATGATATGAACACCCACAAATGCACATGAGACATGACCATTGAATTGTTGGATTATGGTTTTTGAATAAGAACAATTTCAGAGAATTAATGTTAAGGGTATATTTCTGATATGACAATGGCTTTTACTTCCTCTTTTTAATCATATTTTGTGTTTTAGAACTTGAGAACTGGAGGTAATTTTGCTTGTGAAATTAGTGCGATGGAAGACACACAAATTTAAGAATACATAAATATGGTCAATCGTTTGGATTCTTCATAATAGAAGAATATGATGATTGGCTAGATAAATGTTTATGTATAGTTTATGAGTTCTGAGATTGAAATGTCTCTAAAATTAGTACTTTAAATGAAATTTTGTTACTTTAAACGAGTGATTATCGTATGTAACCCGCGCAGAAAAACAATCAAGTTTTCTACAAGGCACTAGAGATTAAGATTCTAGCAAGGCTTAACGAAGGTTAGAACAAGGGCCTTGTCGATTATGAACCCTTTTGCCTCATCAGGCAAAAAAACAAAAACAAAAAAGTTTGGCTTATGTGGGACTTGATCACGCGATCTTCTGCTTGTCAGTCCAACTTAGTCTGACGTTTTTCACAAATCTGTGCTGTTCCGTTCTGATCTGACTAACTGAAGTCTGTGTGATATGAAAAAGAAGACAAAGGAAAGAGAAACAAAAAGTGCCGTATGATACTGAAATTAGCATGATGCGTATAAAATGTTTGTTTTTGGTGTACAAGAAAATTGTTCCTCGTCTAGATTTTCCCTATTGAAAACTTACTATGTAGGCCCTTGCTAAAACTAGACAGAAACTTGGAATTTTTCCAGCCGGATATACATTTGGTTTCTCGGAATCACCATGATTTCCATTCAATTTTATGTCACACCTTGCTACTTCCCTTCTCAATATTTTTGAAGACTCATTTGATTTTTAATTTTCGTGACACTCTAAACATTTATAACAAGTTTCATGAGGTTAGCATTTGTTCACAATAGTGTTTTGGTATAATCCAATACTTTTCACTTCCCCTCAAAAAAACACAATTTTTTCATTTTTGTTTGTATGGGCTCTGGTTATTTGAAAAATGAATTAGTTAAACCAAGTTTTATCAACGGACCATTATTTTAAAGAATTTTTGGAAATATTTACACATCGAACTTAAAAAGTAGTTATACAAAGAACTTTAACTTGTTTTGGCTAGTCGTATCGTCTTAGTTAAAATTTTATTAGATTCACAATTGAAAAGTTCCTTGCAATCATGTACCATATGCATAGATTGTATCAAAGTCATATTTTCAGTTTGATGCACAACAATCAGCCCCTCTCCTTTTAAAAAAACCTTTTCTACAACATATTTTTATAGGCTCTTATGATGAGGGGTGTTTGAATGCCCCCTTTTTTAGATTTTTGTGAACATTTGCAAAACAAAGCATATTAGCGGAAAAGTCTATACTACAAAATTAGAGCTAATTAAATTGTCTATACAAAATTTTTGTTCATATTTTTGGTGGGATAAATAATAAAGGAGATGCGGGAAATAGAAAAATCAACAAAATCTAAAAAAAACATGTTATTTACTTAGATATTGAATGTTTTGCGAACAATTTACCTAGAATTAACAAAAATCGTAATTATACACACCCATTCACTTTTATTTCATAATGCCGTGAGTCTGAGGGTGAAGTTATAATTTTCTTTTTTTTTCACATATCCGAAAAAGCTTATCTATACTAAATGAAGGAAAATTTAATGAGCAAGAATTCGTTTCGCACGGCAAGCGGCGCCAAAAGCCCGGTTTAGGAAGGAGGGGCATTTATTAAAAAAATATTAAAAACGGCAACACTAACAATAAAAAACTTTAGATACTAGTTTTGAAAGCCAGAATTCTGTTCTTTTATTTTATTTTTAAATCAAGTTATTGGTATAGCAATTGCTTTTGTAAAAATTACTTTCTAACTCAAAATAAAAAAAACTCAAACTTTAGTTTTTTTTTTATTTTGGAATTAGAGACGAGTGTTAACCAATAACCAAATTAAACACGTCTTTAACTAATCAGTGCTCTATTACATAGTCCTGTGAAGTAAAAGAATTGTTTAAAATTGAATAAAAAAATGAGAGTTCCCGGTAGCAAACAAAGAGTTTTGAACATTTTATGAATAACTTTTTTTTTTTAAACTTATTTTTCAAAAGTTAATATAAATTGATATAAAATAAAATACTTTTTATAATATATTTATATGTAATTCAATTTTATTTCATGTGATTCGAGGTTAAGTTAAGTGCACGTTTTTAGTTAGGCTAACTCTAGAATCAATGACATTTGATTTTACATCAAGATAATTTGACATGTCGGTAAAGGTTGTGTTCAGCCCAATTTAACCAAGTTGCCACTTCTTTAATATATAACAATATATAACACTCCTTCCTCTTTGGATGTTGCTTAGTATCCTAAACGAGACGGTGGCCTTACAATTCTGCCGTATCTTGTTGCTTGTTGATTACTGGACACTGATGATGATGATTCCAAATGATCTGGAGGAGCTGGTTTTGACGATGCTGCTGTTGGATTGTTGGTGGTATTGGTTGGAATTTGTGGGTCTTCATGGCAAATGTGGGATTCTGTTGTTGCGATAGGTGAAACAGGTGGGATTGGTTCGGGATGGTTGGTATCCTCGGAATGGTTGGAATGGTTGGTATCCTCGGTTTGATTAGTTACTGGAAGTTCACTTTCGACTCCGACTGGAAGTTCACTTTCGATTCGAGATTCGACTCTTTGCCGAATTTGATCTACATGACGTCTGGCTATCCGATCATCCAAAGTTTTAATAATATACGACACTGGTCCTGTAATCTCCAAAATATTGCCCTTCAACCATTTAGACCCAGCCGAATAGTTTCTGAAGAATACTGCATCTCCTACGTGAAAAGTTCTTTCCTTGTCTGTTACGAACCCCTCTTTGCTTGTCTCGTTCTTTAAATTGATGTTGTCTGGATGTAACATATCCAACATTGTTCTTAACTTTCTTCCCATAATTAATTCTGCTGGGGTTCGTCCAGTTGCGGTGTGTGGGGTAGTATGTTGTTTGAACAAAAATCGCTGTAATTTAAGATTAATATCTCCTTCTGATAATGTTGCAAGTGATGACTTTGTATATCGCACCATTCGTTCGGCTTGGCCATTACTCGAAGGGTGGTATGGAGCTGTTGTATTGAATTTTATTCCATTGTTTCGATAAAACATTTTCAATTCTTCAGAGACAAATGCTAAACCGTTATCCGTTATGATTTTCTTTGGCAGCCCATGTGTCGCAAAAATTTCTCGCAGCTTCCTTATTACTTCTGCACTTGACTGATTCAAAACTATCTTTACCTCAAGCCATTTGGACATCGCATCTACGACAATTAAGAATGTGTGGCCTTTATAAGGTCCTGCAAAATCCAGATGTAGAGTCGACCAAGGATTTGTTTTTTGTTGCACCAACTTGTCGATCTCAGCCTCAACTTGATTTCTTAAAGCAAAAGGAACCTGACGATGTTTTAAGAATATTGGTTTAACCTCTGGCAGCAATTCAATGTTGACAGGTTGACCCACATGCGCTCCTAAATCCTCTCGAAACACCTGCGAATATTTTTTAAATATCCAATCCCAATTTCCACCTGTTTCCATTTCATGTACTCCTTTGATTGATATTCCCAGCGGTTTAAACCAATCCCGACCCAACAAACTCCTTCCGCCACCTGAAACAACAACAACCAGCAAATTAAATTCTTTTTTATTATATTTAACATTCACCCGAGACGATCCCAAAACTTGAAGTTTTTCTTTTGACCAGGTTTGTAGCATGAGAGATGATGTGTTCAATTCTTGATTTGGTGTTTTAATACGATTCCATGTGACATCTGATATAATTGTACAAAATGCTCCGGAATCAACTTCAAATTCTTCGCTAGATCCATTAATAATTAATTTAGTGATAAACTTGCGAGTTTGTACTTCGTCGACACTGTTTATCTCGTAGAAATAGCCTTCGTCTTGGGAATTATCTGGCTCACCTGCATCTTCTTGTAACACGTGGACCTCGTGACTAGTTTTCTTTTGTTTAGTACCTGCCTTCTTCTTAAAGCAAGCCCTGCTCGAATGACCTTTTCTATGACAAAAGTCACAGGTTTTGTCTTTGAAAAAACATTTTTCTTGTTGATGGTGTCCATCACAACGAAAACATTTACCAAATTTTGTAACCTTTTGGTTTGGAGCATGCATCGACACAGCCATAACCTCGTTACTGCCAGAACCGCGAACATCCGATACATTTTTGAATGCAGTTTCATGTGCCAGAGCTAGTTCATATGCTCGTTGGAAATCGAGTTTTGTCTCACTGAACAATCGTTTTTGTAGAGCCTCATCTGTTACTCCACATACGATTTGATCACGCAACATATTATTCAACTCTGCAAAATTGCAATGTTCAGACAACTTGCGTAAATCCTTGACAAAGTCTGGTATCGATTCTCCTGGCTTCTGGCATCTCTTATGAAACGCAAATCTTTGGACTATTTCGTTAGGCTTTGGATGGAAATGCCCATCCAATTTATCCAGAATTTCTTGAAATGTGACATCTTTTGGACCCAATGGTGTAAGCAATGAGCGAATAATCTCGTACGTGGTCTCACCGACACATGCTAGGAATATTGCTTTCTGCTGTAATTCATTTTTTAATCCATTTGCCTCGAAATAGAATTCCATTCTTTCTTTATAGTTGTTCCAAGACATTGAGGGTTGGAATTGTTCCAATTTGCCAAAAACCGGTGTTGCATTAACCTCTGCATTAACGTTTGCCATTCGTCGCCAGTAATATAAATTGATATAAAATAAAATACTTTTTATAATATATTTATATGTAATTCAATTGTATTTCATGTGATTCGAGGTTAAGTTAAGTGCACGTTTTTAGTTAGGCTAACTCTAGAATCAATGACATTTGATTTTACATCAAGATAATTTGACATGTCGGTAAAGGTTGTGTTCAGCCCAATTTAACCAAGTTGCCACTTCTTTAATATATAACAATATATAACGCAAAATATATGCGCAAATTAAGGTGCCCATTGACTTAGAACCAAACATTTTCAAAATCCAAAAAAATAAAAAGAAAAAAGTTCTGATTAGAGTTCCCGATATCAAACGAAGAGTTCTGAACATTTTATTACTAACTTTTTTTTTCTAAAACTTATTTTCCAAAAGTTATGCGCAAATTAAGGTGCCCATTGACTTAGAACCAAAAATTTTCAAAATCCAAAAAAATAAAAAGAAAGAAGTTCTGATTAGAGTTCCCGATAGCAAACAAAGAGTTCTGAACATTTTATTAATAACTTTTTTTTTAAACTTATTTTTCAAAAGTTATGCGCAAATTAAGGTGCCCATTGACTTTCTCTATTCTAATTTTCTCTAATCAGAACTTCTTTTTTTATTTTTTTGGATTTTGAAATTTGGTGGTTCTAAGTCAGTGGGCACCTTAATGTTCACATAACTTTTGAAAAATAAGTTTTAGAAAAAAAAGTTAGTAAAAAAATGTTCAAAACTCTATGTTTGCTATCGGGAACTCTAATCAGAACTTCTTTCTTTTTATTTTTGTTTGGATTTTGAAAATTGTTGGTTCTAAGTCAATGGGAACCTTAATTTTCCCTAACTTTTCCAATTTTGCAGAACCTTTCTAAAACCCATCAGGAACTCTAGAACTCTTGATTTTAAGTTGTAAGCAACTCTTTTTCTCGAAAAATTCCTTGCTGCCTTCCTTTAATACTTTATTTGCCAGAACTATTGAAAAAAAGTACGAGGAACTCTAGAACTCTTTGTTTGCTACCGGGAACTCTCATTTTTTATTCAATTTTAAACAATTCTTTTGCTAACTTCACAGGACTCTATTACATTATCTACTACATTTGTTGCCAAACAGACAGCTTCTGTGAATGGAAATGGCTGCGATCAAGAATCGATGCGATAGCCTATCTAAAATAGATTCCTATCCATATAGGTTTCTGATCAACTAAAACCGGATAGGTTAATTGAAAAAAATTTTCGGCAAAATTCTTCGTTACAGTACAGTAATTTGCGTTTTATTATTATGTTCTTTTAATTATTTTTCCAAAAAAAATCAAAAATACAACTCCATGATGGCAAACAACTCTCAACTTTGCATTTTGTAGTCGGCTGTTTTTACAATTTCGCTTGAGAAACAAACGTAATTTTGCAGATAGCATGGATAGCTAATGAATAGCAAAAGCTGTTTTGTAATCAGCTGTTTTTTTACATGGGATTACAACAACAAACACTGGATAGTTCTACATAGGTTTTTAATCGCGGCCAATGACATCTTAGTTATCATAAGAAAAGTAACCAAACAAATTTTAGGCTGCGTGCTTTTTTAGTGTTAGTTTTCCGCCATTCACTCTCAAATTGAAATAATAAATAAACAAATAAGAAGGAATAATAGCCCAGTCCAAATTGATAAAATAAATGCAAAAAATAGTGCTCTCTGGATTATTTTTTATATGGTAGGGGATACCCCCAGGTATAAGATACCCTAAGTCTCCAGCCCAGGGCCGCGAACTAAACTCAGGAGAGGGAGTTACAGGTACCCCTTTTTAGATTTTCGTGAATATTTTCACAACATAGCATGTTGAATTTTTTACCCCCTGCATCTCCATTATTTTTAACCCTATCGAAAATATGAACATAACTTTTTTTATAGACAATTTATTTTGCTCCAATTTTGTACTATATTCTTTTCCGCTTGCATGCTAGGTTGTGAAAATATTCACAAAAATCTAAAAAGGGTTACCTTTAACCCCCTCTCCTGAGTTTATCTCGCGGCCCTGGGCATATAAAAAAATAATCCAGGAAGCACTATTTTTTGCAAGCGAAATTCCTTCGCTGACTGTACTATAAATATATTTGTTTATTTTTATTACCTTATTCGGGGGTTCACCACTCATCGACAAGTTCATCAACTCGTGTCGAAACGTCACATAATTTGTAATGTGAACACAATTTGAAAGACTGTCCGAAGTTTTTCAAATTTTTTGATATTTTGCTCGGTCGAACGACCGCTGTAGCTAATGTGAACACTAGTTGAACAACTGATATGTCTGAAAATTTGGATTTTAGTGTTTCTTTTTAAATTTGTATGTGAGATTCATAGATAATTGGTTGAAATAGAAGGAAACCCACAAAAGGAAGGGAGAAAATATGAATTTCCTTTGCTGAAACTGGTTCAAAAAGTAACATCTGCGCCGTGTTTTCTATTTGCAAATTTATTTACAAATGAAGTTGATGATGCGTTCGTTGAATGTGAACGCTAAAAATACAAGTCAGGTTTATCGACTTGTCGTTGAGTGTAAGCCCCCTATATAAGTTTTATAACTTTACAACAAAATTCACGGACAAGCAATTTAATTCAATTGTAAGCGACAAACATAGAGGATAAGGGTAATTATTTTTCTCCTTTGCTTTTCAGAATGACAGCACAAACGTTGCGTTTACACTTAATCACGAGTTTAAACATGCGTTTCTTTACTCTAAAATTTAAAGTGACGTTTAGCGTTAAGCTGACTATTAAATTAATTATTGGTATGGTTCATTATTTAGAGTCCACTTAAATATTTAAGTGATCTCTAAATTTGATTATTGGTAACCCAAGAAACAAATTTAGCTGTTCAAATGCTCTAACAGCACTTCCAGAGCAAGTCTTAAAGCTCGTCACTTCGAGAATTAGCTCTAGTTGCGCATTTAGAGTAATTTTAGAGCTCTCATACAGGGAATTCTTTGACATTTAGATCAAATTTCTATTCGTAATTAGCTCGTTATCAGGGACTTAGTAGATTTTAAGCTCTTTAGTTATGCATTTTGTATCCACTAAGGAGCACCTTTGGCAGCTTTTTGTTGGTATAAGTGTGCATAATACAATCGAAGAATAGTATATAACAGTTGGCAGAACATATTTTATGTTTGTGTGATTGATTATTTTATTTGAAGTATTTATAAGTATTGTAAAACTTCATTAAGTGCGTAATGTCAACAAGATAAGTTATTTTTTAGATTCGAACAGAATAAGGGAATTATTATATTTTTTCGCTAAAATAATTTTGAAATTTAAGTGCGCGTTTTGTTTTATCACAAAGGTATTGAAGGTACTTCGCGAAATTACAACGCGCTTCCGGAATTATAAATATTACGCTGAGGTTTTGAAAAATTTTAATCTGAACAAAACAAAAAAATCTTGAGAACTATTGGCAATTATTAATAAAATATTTTGTTTAAAAATTAAAAAATGTTTTGTGTTTTTTAATCGAAAAAGGAGACCTTTTCTTGAGAAAAAAAATTGGTTATTCGAATCATTTTTCTTTTCATCGCCATATTGTTATAAGGGTAAAAGTTTCTTTTCCATAGAACTGTAATAGCGCTTCAGAGCTGTAATAGCGTTATTTCAGAGCTAGTAGCCACAAGGTGACAGATTTGCTTTCAGTGCTTTATATAAAATAGGGTGTTTTAGTAAATAAAAGAAAGAGTGAATATTCTGCACATCAAATACCTAGTATATTTTTATTTAAAGAGTAGGTGTCCCTGAGATGCACTTTGAACTTAACGAGCGAGTTTTTTTTTATTTGTGATTCAGCTTTAGTTATATTTCGATAAGTTTTAAAGCGTTCTTAGGGTATAGAAAAAAATAATAAATAATTATAATTAATACAACTTCCTTCTCTAAAACCCTTTTATAGGGAAATTAATTTAAGTCGTGTTTTTTGAGAGAGTGAATAGCAACTCAGCAAAATGTTTATACGCAAAACAATAACAAAACAAATTATTATAGAGAATTTTGTTTGTGTTTTCCGTGTAAAACTTTTACTGAGTTGCTAGTCACTCTCTCAAAAATCACGGCTTTATTTATTTTCGACTCTGGTTATTTTTTGTTTTTTGTTGAATTAATTTTTTTGAATTTATATAAGTTCGTAACACCCTACAAAATCAGTGGTGGTTTTACAATAGCTCTGTAAATGTTTTTCTTTTGACATTTTACAATGCGCATGAGTAATATTTTTATTAGGTACCATTTGTGTGAAAGTATTAATATTTAGATCTATACGCACTTTTTGTGTGGTTCTATTAGAGCTATGTTTCGACGTTTTGGTAGGCGCATGCGTTAATATTTTGTCCATGTGCTGTTGAAAGCTCTATAACAACTCGTTGAGTGCTGATATTTAGACAATGCTCTATTTGGAATGTTATAAACTTCCAGTAAGGAGCATATTTTTGAATCTTGAGACGTTATTAGTTGCTAGAGCTGAAACCATTCCAGAACCTCTATTATATAGCACAATTTTTAAAAGAAATAAAAAGAGCTGTATTATAAACTCTTACATAGCTATAGCCTCAGATTACACTATATTAGAGCTGTAGAAGAGCAGTTTTGCTTCAACTAGCTCCAACAATGTTACTTGGGAAGGCTCTATGCGTCTATAAATTCTTGATCAGAAACTGAAAACTAAATGGTTTTATGTTTCCTAGTTTTCGAGAAAATTAAAAGTTACGACGAAAATTTTTTTTGATGTTTGTACACTCTTAGGTATAACATACTCAAAGTCCTCAGCCCACGGCCGTAAGGTGTAGGCAGGAGAGGGGGTAAAGGTCCTCTTCTAACTAAGCGTAAAAGAGGCAAAGTCAATATGACAAAAAAAAAAAGAATAAAATTTCCTACAAATAAAACTTATGTTCATAGTATTATAAAAAGTAAACAAATTAACAAAAATTATATTTCTGAGGAAATAAAATATTTTTTTTTTAGTTTTGTCGACATTTCTTCTCACTCATCTCTATTTCTTCTAGAAAAACTATGAACATAACTTTTATGTGCAGGGAATTTAATTGTCTAATTACGTTTAGTTTTCCAAATATTGAAGAAAAACTACAAAAGGGGACCTTTACAGCTTGGGGACTTTGAATATGTTATACTGGTAGGTAACCCCTACCACATACAAAAATAATCTAGATAACATTTATTTTTGTAATTTTGGGTCTTCGTTGACTGTACTTTGTACTAATAAGAGAAAATTTTACCTTAGTCAAAAAAGTAGTAGGTAGCAAAAAATAAAATAGTTCCAACTACTATTAGTAGCTATCTCTATTTTGAATTTAGAAAAAAGAAACAAAAATGAAAAAAAGCGAATACTCTGCAGAAAATAACTACATACCTACCTACCTACATAATATCTCTCATGTCACAATAAGTTGCGATAACTGGTGATTTTTTGGTATCTATATTGGCTGAACACAATAAATATTATTTTTTTTTGAAAATCCAAGTTTTTAGTTGCGGAATATATGGATCGAGAGCTGCGAATGCGACTTCAATGTATTCATTTAAAAAAGTTGAAATCATTTTAAATTGGCCTTCTTAGTAGCGCAGCATGACGCACTTCATTCATACAGCGCTTCTATTATGTTCAAGCAGTTAGAATTCCGAAGGCGAAGTACAATTCCGCGAAGTACAAGTACCTACATCCAATAGATTTGAGATAAAACAAAGACCACAATTAAAATTCACTAGATAATATTATCCCAAAGAAAAATAAAATATTCGTATAGTTCTCATCACTTATATAGGTTATAGGTCTCTACGAACTATGCTTAGCTTATAGAAAATTCATCAAATTATACATATATTTTTCTCCTATTAAATTGGATTTTGTTAAACTGCAGTTTCAACTGCTACGCGCCCCGTAGCTCCCTTGCATTATACAAAATATCTTGTATCTTGAAAAGATTAAGGGTTCGTGTGCCAACTTACATATGACATTACTGTGTATTAAACCAATTCTTCTCTTTTACCTTTTGCACTCCGTTCCTTACGTTGCTTTTTGTAGTATTGTCATGCTAACTTATTCATCCTTTATATACTTTTAAAATACGATTTTCACTCAACGTTGGTTTAAAGTTTAAACGTATTAAAATACGTACAGTACCTAGATATACAATACATACTACAAAGTTTACTAAATATTTTTCACTAAGCGATTATGCAGTACCTATTATATGCAACTAAAAACGATTCAACTGCATTTTCTAAATCCTCCCAAAATTCGTCTGAAATTCATCATATAAATCCTTACCAAAAATTATCATGCCTAAGAAAATGTCCTTAAAGATTTTGAGGCTTGAACCAAAAACAAAAAAAAAAAAACATTATGCACACAAATTCAAAATTGATTTCCTTGAACTTACGCTATCAAGTGGAATAAATTCTTAGACATTCTGCAAAAGGATTTATCAATGGCAGTACCTATATACCTTTACATTGCTGCTTTTGTTGTTGTTGTTGTTTTTAGTTGTGGTACTTCGTTGGATTCAAAGGACTGATGCTTTCGGATCAATTTTAAGGAAATTGTCAATGTATCTTGTAATCTTTTGCCAAACAACGTCTGTGAATATATTTTGTGAAATTTTATACTCTGGGACTTATAGTGGTAGATATTTTAATTTTATCCTGGCAGACATTTTTAACAAACTTAAATTTGGTTTTCTGCTGTACGAGCCAGGTGCGAACGCAGGAAAAAATTTCGGGGGGGGGGGGTTTGAACTGAAAACTCAGAAATTAAGAGTGAAATTGTATGGCGAGGATGTTAAATTCATACATTTTGGGGGGGGGGTTAAAATCGGGAAAAGCTTAAAAATCAACTGATTTTTTGTTAATTTTCAGCAATTTATCGAATAAAAAAGGCATATTTTGAAATGTTAAGGGCATTTACTTTGGTTTGTTTATTATAAGCATCATTAGAGAGCCAAAACAAATTGTTTTAAGTCGGTGAAATCACGTTTGATACGAAAATTTCTTGATAATTGTTTGACTTTGAAAAAACAAATACGTGTTTTTAACATAAATAAAGGCCGCGGGGTCTCGAAGTACCATTTTGAAAAATGTCCGAGGCGTAGAAATACTTGTGCATTTCTGAAAAAAAAAAAATCGGTCACCCCTACCTAAGATACGTTTATGAAATGAATGTGGCTACATTTAAGCCAAGAAACTATTTTTCAGTTTTCTTTTATATTTAGCGTGTGCTTAAAGGGTTCGTACTACCTACACAGCGCGAGCGATTAGGTAGGTTGGAGGGGATTTAAAAGGAGAAAGATGAATGCAAAAAGATTTAAAAACTTGGAAGATAAGTATAACTTTTGAGTTAATCCAAACCCTTTCTCATTTAACTTTAATATCTCTGCCCTACTCCTGCAATTTTACTTCTTCGCTTACGATACGATTATTTAGTAAGCAGGTGTCAATGTTAAATTTTTTTTAAGCAATATATAATATCTCAAAAGTAGACGAATGCAATAAAATCAAAGATCATATAATTTAGATAAATATCACTTTGATTAAGGGGTCAGTCAATAGTAATAAACCTGTTCTCAGTGTGTGTTGGTGCATGTGCAAAGCCCATCTCAAGTGCAGTTCATAGCCATACAAAAAAAAAACTGATTAGGCATCGGAATAAAAGAAAGCAGTGCGAGTGGTATTCCTTCCCCTTCCTCCACCCATCATCTTCGCAGTCAAATCGACTAGATCATTGCAAACACTGTGTATGGTATTGCTCCCGCACAGTGTTTGATCAAGTAGGTTATGACGTCAGATAGATAGAAGTTTGTTTTATAGTTAACCAGGGGCGGTTCAATTCAAGTTGTCACTCAGGCATAACACTAGTGGCAAATTGTTTTGAAAAGCTCAAATTGGGATCTAGATTAAACGACCTTCTTAGGTAATTGTCTGACTTGCGTTTTAGCTAGTTAAGAATATTTTTTAATGGGTACTAGATTTAGGGTGGTTTGTAGCAACATTCGTGGACTAGGGCAGAATTTCTGTTTATACTGTGCAATACAGGCCAGCTGTTTTGGCACTGAGTGAAACACAAATATGTGAAAATGTTGATCATTTAGAATTTAACCTATATGGGTATAGCTTAGTGCCTCTATTCTTTGCTCACCACGGTCTCGCCATTTATATAAGAAATGATGTTGCGTACCAGCTTCAACCACAATATGGTTTGTGCTCAAACACAAACTTTAACTTCATGTGGTTAAAATTTACGGTAAATAAGCATATCATTCATACTTGTTTTATTTATCGAAGTCCTAATCTGGACTGACTCCATTCAAAGAATTGTTGCCTATTACCCTTACACTGAAATCGCCATTGTGGGCAATTTAAATGTACACAATTCTAGTTGGCTTCGCTTTTCAGGCCAGACAACACCCGAAGGAAGGTATGTTGAGATCTTCGCTGAGTTACACCAACTAACTCAGCTTGTTGACGAGCCAACTCGAATACCGGACGTTACAGGTCAATCCGCCAACAACCTAGACTTGTTTCTTACCTCTGATCCTAATAAATACACAATAAGTGTATTATCGCCTCTAGGCACATCAGACCATTGTGTCATATCTGCTAATTTCTCATGCCAACAAAACTCAGTTAAAGAGAAAGCACCAACGAGAACCGTTTGGCAATACGAGAAAGCCAACTGGGACGGTCTCAACGGTTTCTTCAGTAACTTTAACTGGTCACTATGCTTCCTCGATAGTGACGTAGACGCCAGTGCAGATATGATCACAAATTAAATTCTTTGTGGAATGAGAAATTTTATCCCGAATAGGGTAAAATCTATCAAACCCAAGGAAAACTAATGGTTTGATTCGAGCTTTAAAGAGTTTATTAAGGTTAGAAAGTAAATTTCCGATATTATAAAGCCAACCCTACTGGGGAAAACCGAAATAAGTTCAAACAAGCTAGAAAGATCTGTAACGTTCATATTCGACGAACCAAATTTTTGCATGATCAAAAATTAAGGCAAAAAATACTAAAATGTCCCACAGGTAGTCATTTGCAAAGAATATACGAAATGCTACTTCGTCGTCGGTTCCAACGCTTGTCTTCAATGACACCTCTTTTGTCAGCTCGTTAGATAAAGCCAATTTGCTTGCAGCACAGTTTGCTGTTAATTCGACGCTGCCAGAAAGTGTTATGACTCCTCCTGTACTTGAGAGCTCAAACGATTTTGTGGGACGAATCTTCTTTCGCACTCGTGCAGTTGCCAGAGTTCTAAAAGATCTTGATATACACAAATCCGCTGGCCCGGATAGTATCCCTTCCATTGTTCTGAAGAGGTGTTCTTCAACGCTGGCAAAATCACTGCGTAAGCTTTTCAATCTGTCCTACTCTACTGGTCTCTTTCCGAGTGGATGGAAAACAGCATGTGTGCAGCCTGTCCCTAAAAACGGCATTTCTTCTTTACCCTCTAACTATCGACTAACTGCACTTACGTCCTATCTTTCCAAGGTCATGGAAACGCTGGTTAATATCCAGCTCAAGAAATATCTCGAAGAACGAAAGCTTCTTAATGACCGGCAGTACGGCTTTCGTAGCAATAGGTCCACTGGTGATCTGATGGTATATCTCACCGAACAGTGGAACAAATCTTTACATCGTTTTGGAGAAAGTAAGATTGCTGCGCTTGATATTTCAAAAGCGTTTGATAGAGTTTGGCATCAAGCTCTCTTATCGAAAATGCGCGCATTTGGTTTCGATGAATCTCCTCTTCGTTGGATGAGAAATTACCTTTCGGACCGTTCAATACAAATTGTATTGGACGGTTTCAAGTCTGAAATTCACAAAATAAATGCTGGTGTGCCCCAGGGCTCCGTTTTGTCTCCGACTCTCTTCCTTATATTCATTAACGATCTTTTGTCTGAAGCTTCTAATCCATTAAACTGTTTTGCTGACAACAGTACCCTCAGCTTCTCATATTCGTTTACAAATTCACACCCATGTCCTTCGGATGTGGAACTTGAACGGCAGCGTATGATAAGCTCAAAAATCGCGTAGAATTTAATGCTTCAAAAACTCAATGCTGTCTCCTGTCGTTAAATCGTAACCCATCCCCAATGCCGCTTTCCATGGACGGCACTTGCATCGAGGAAACCGAAAAGCTATCAGTTCTCGGTATGTGTGTCACAGACCACCTTATGTGGAATGACCACATATTTGACGTCGCCAAAAGCGCTGCTAAGTGCTTAGGTTTTCTCCGCAGATGCAAGAAATTCTTTACACCCCCTGATCTGGCTGTAATCTACAAAGCCTTCATTCGTCCAAAGCTTGAGTATAATTCACATATATATGGGCAGGTGCTCCTACTTTACTCAGCTAAGCTTGTTAAGTAGAATTCAAAAAAGGGCCCTTAAATTGATAGGTGATAGAACAATTACGGCAACAATAGCATCCTTCGAACACCGCCGAAATGTTACCTGTCTCTTACTGTTTCATCGCTATTTTTATGAACAGTGTTCAAATGAAATAGTCAGTTGCATTCCTCCCCTTATTTAATTCAACCGTAATACTTGCGTTATACAACCGTTTACCCTTGAGCCCAACTTCGGACGTACACTTAAGTATAGGGATTCTTTCTTTAGTCGCACAACAAGAATGTGGAATTCTTTACCTAGCCCTTTTTTCCCCCCATTTTGATATTCAGAACTTCAAAACCAGTGTGCATCGGTATCTCCTTTTAAATCCTTCCTTCTTTGCCTAAGGCTAGCACTGTGCTTGTCATGTTAAGGGTAGTAAAAACCCCTTTAGTGCGCGGCATGTTTAACAAAGAAAAATAAAAGTTTGTACCTCATTATGTTGAAATCTTTTATGATAAAAGTCCAACCAATCTGTTTTTTATTCTGTTATGGTTATAACAGATTTCATAACAGAATTCGAACTGCAGAATACCAATTAATAAAAAAATAAAAGGTTTTTTGACAGTTCGAAAATTTGTATGGAAATTAAT
Source organism: Melangyna quadrimaculata (assembly GCA_949320155.1). Lineage (NCBI taxonomy): Eukaryota > Metazoa > Arthropoda > Insecta > Diptera > Syrphidae > Melangyna > Melangyna quadrimaculata. Next base: position 388,163,251 of record OX439483.1, read on the forward strand.
AAAAGAATAAAAGATTGCGCCGATAAATAATGAGCAACCATCGTTTTGTTTATAATAAAAAAAATTACAGTTAATAATAACAAATGTAAGTCTTACAAAAATTAATTGCAGAGAGAAGACTCCACATACTAAAAAAAGTACGTTTACGCCCCAGTGGACAGATTCTTTCACAAAACCATTTATCAGTACATTTTATTAAGTGATACTTAAAAATTCTTCTACATATATTTATTTCTATACAATGTAAGATACTTTTTATACATTATTGTAAAATAAAAATTAAAACAATAATTTAATTTAAACGCTAAATATTGTTAAACAAAAATAACAAATAATGTATTTTTGTTTTGTTTGCAGACCATCGTCCATCAGCGTAGTATGCAATTACACTACAAAATGAACAAGAAAAAATTGACAACAAAAAACAAGAGAAAATTACAAAGTGTTGCCAATCAGAAAATATACTATGTACAGAAAAAGAAAAGAAAACAGAGAGATTATTATTAGGTAAGCTAAAATAATTGCAGATCGTTACAGCCGACTCTTTTATTTGTAAACATCAAAACAAAACCAGGTCTTTTAAATCAGTTATCTACTGAATATAAACATCTACCCGGAGGTATTCGAATTGCAGGCACCATCATAAACGTTTTGCTGTACGCCGATGACCTAGTCATATTGTCAGAGTCACCAGAAAATTTGCAACTTATGATAAATCGTCTAGCGGCATATTGCGAAAAATGGGAACTGACTATTAATACTGAAAAGTCAAAAGTTATGGTGTTCTCACGATCAAATCAGGGTGAAGTGAGAAATAGTTGGATTTTTAAAGGAAGTCGTTTGGATGTGGCGAAAGAATACAAATATCTCGGAATTAAGCTCAACTCAACTTTGGATTTCAGAAAACACCTCACAGAAAAATGTAGTGCGTCGCAAATTCTTATCAATTTAACATGGAGGAAGATATTTTTAAATCAACACATAAATCTGTCCGTAAAATATAAAATCTTTGATTCTGTTGTTAAATCTTCGCTATGCTATGCTGCTCAAGTTTGGGGGATAAAAGACTATGAAGAAATTGAAAAACTGCAAAGAAACTTTATTAAAAAACTGTTTTGTCTTCCGATCAAAACTCCAAATTATGCCATATACTTAGAAACAGGCTTACCAAAACTTTATACTTACACTCTTAAGCTTCAAGCCGATTTTATCATTAAAGTTTTGAGATACCCGGACTCTCGGTTGACCAAAAACCTGCTACTTTATGAGGTTAGAAATAAAGATTGGTGGATGGAAAAGTGGCAAACCCTTGGTGTTTTGTATAGAGAAGAAGTAAATATCGATCCAAACAACCTTCAACTTTTAAAAGATCAGTTTTACAAAATCATTCAAAAGCAAGAAGACTCTGTTCGAAATCTCATGGTTGAAGAGGCCTGTCAATCGTTAAGCAGAATAATATACAGCCAATGAGAGCACAATCTCTGTGACGCAAATTATTTTACAGATTCATTTAACTGCAAAGAAATATCCCTTGTATGCAGAGCGAGGTGTGAACTTCTAGGTATTAACGGAAGTCCCTACAATGGAAGTTTTAATCAGTTCTGTACTCTATGTAACACGAGATCCAAAGAAGACTGTTTTCATCTACTAAGCATATGTCCAATCTTCAAGCAATATAGACTGTGTTACTTTGGAAAAGCTGTTTTAACAATGGAGGAGACAAAAAGCATCTTAAACGGATCCAACTGGAAAGGACTTGCCCTTTTTTTAAAAGAAACCTGTACATATAGAATGCTGCTTATAACAGAATATTCGTAACTGACATACAATTTAATATAAACTACAAATTTAATGACAATATAGTTTTTTCTTTTTGTATTTTTAAATTTTTTAAATGTTGCCAGTCGAGCTGACGGCTAAGCCAAAGCTTAAAATAATTCATAAAAATCTATGTAAATGTAACAAATTTAAATTGTCAATAAATGAATTCTTTACTTACTTACTTACTTACTTACTTACACTTTCAACTACAGATTTCGGGGATGAGTCGGTGAGTTTTGTTTTTGGAACGTTGTCAGAGTGCGGGTTGAACTTAAGCAACTGGTTGAAGTGAATGGCTGGGTACTTCACGTTCTTTGTGAATGCCATTTTATATCCATTCGGAAGTTTCAGAGTCAAGGCTTCTGGAGTTGGCTGCGCTGCAACTATCGCTACTGGTTTTCCTGAAGCACACAGCCTCCAATTTGGAGCTATTTACCCTGATATCCCATTTCTTGTAAGATACGTAGAGTGTGTTGATGTTTGATGTGGTATTCAACGTTGCGTTCAGATACCAGAGGAACCATCGATGTGACTTATGTAAGGGGTCGTCAGATTTTCGCATCCAGATGGCACAGGCTGGCCAGATGCTATCAGGTTGTACTAGATGATGCCTGGCTTCTAACCTTGGGAAACTCCAGCTTTGATGTTCTTCCCTTCTGATTTGTAGTTGTCCAGTAAGACAGATAATTTTCTAAAGAAAAGAAAAGAAAAAATAATTTTTGTCAGTTTCGGAGGTAACTGTAATAAGTGTAGCTTATGGATTAGGACTTCAAACCATGCTCTGTCGAATTCTTTCTCGACATCTTAAAAGCATTAAACGGTGGTTGTTGATAGTTATGGTTACCTCATGCACGAACTTTAGGAGCAGATGCAGCGTAAAGTGCTTTTTCCTAAAGCCAAACTGTTTGATGGGATCATGGCGTTTTCGCTGCAGAACCTCTTTATCCTCCGTAATACTTCTTCCAGTATTTTATATATCTTGTTCAGAAGGGAAATGGTCCTGTAATAAGATAGCAATTTCCAAGCCCTTTCGTCGAGATGGCCACGATCTTGGCCGTTTTCCGCTTTTGGGGGAACTAGCATATATCAGCAGATGTCTTCTACACCCTTCAGATGGCAGAGATGTGTGCTATCAGTTTGGTCACTTGCTCGCTTGGAGTCTTCAAAACCGATCCCTTTGGTATATGTCTACAAGGTTTGCTAAATGGATGTCTCGACCTAGTCCAGAAACGCTGGATCGTGTTGATGTTGCTTCAATGTTGACTGATGATTACCGGAATCAGGGCGTGTTTTCAACAATTTGGCTGATATTCTTGCATACTTCCGGTCCTGGCATGTTTGCTTATCGTCTGTAGTGAATGACGTTCTCTGTTGGCTGTGCTGCTACGCAGATGGGCTGGTGGGCTTTGGGCGTGCCTTTAAACAACTTTATGGTCTGAGTCATTGGCCACTATTGTGCAGGTGTTTGCAGATTTCTGGAAGTTAATAATTAAAATTAGAAGAAATTTAGTGTTGATGGAGTTCTTGAAAGAGTTCATTGCACATGACCCCACCCACCAAAAGAGGTTTTTATATAAAATTTGCTATTTTTTAGTACAACTCTGCATATTTCCAGATTTGGAAGTACTCCCATTACTCCCATTTTTCTTACAAAATCTGACCATTTTTATTCAACTAAGGTAGGTAAGTGTGTGTTTCACATAGCTCCAAACACAATTTCACGAACAAATTTTTTTTTAATTTTTTTTCAAATTTGTTCCTTAATGAAGTTTGATGGTTTTCCAAACATACTCGAAGGTCTTGTATGCAATCTTACCTCCTAGACTATTTCTTAACTCCAGATTATGATTTGCTTCATGTATATAAGGTAAAACATTGTGTGTACTTATGCTGCGGTGGATATCTTTATTTTGTGTAGAAGGGGGAAGACGGACGGATGGGTTGAGGGCTCTAGCAGCTGCTGTTACCTTGCTTAAAACCACTCAACTTGATTGAATGAATAAGAACAACGTCGTTGGATGTGTTTACAAGAAGTTCTGTCAACAACTCTCGTATTGAACATCATCTGCGAGCTGCGACATTATGCGCGCACAACATTTCCATTTTGTGTATTGCGGTAGATTTCTGTTATTTTTTGTGGAATCTCTTGGATTTACTCCGGAACTAGGTGATGGGCGTATATGGGTAGGGTATGGGTAGCCATGCTTAAACATATGAATGAGTTCACTGTAGTTACTTGCAAATGTTTCGCCGTGTCGTTGTCGTCGCACACAATGACGTGTTGAAGGAAGATGTCACACAGAATATGGGAGAGAACTACAACAACAACAAAAACAACACCAACTGTAGATGGAACTCATCATATTGACGATGAAGATGATGATGAAAATAAATAAAAAAAAGAACTTGTATATAAAGTGAATTGTAAATGTATCTAGAACTTGAAAACCTTACTTAATGTGAGCTCAGGCTCATGACAAGAAAGGATATCATTTTTGTAGCTCTGATGTAGGCAGATGCCTACCTACATATACCTTCAAAAGTTTGCGTATTACTTTCACTTGAGGTGCTGTGGCTTGGCCTACATTTTGCAATTTATTACGAGGTTTTCCTTATGACTGCGTTCCTAAAGTGTAATGCAATTACATTTTTTTTGTATATTTTATTCAAGGGGATGTTTAAACATTTTTTATATTTTCAAGGTGGTTTTATTTTAAATCTTAGGGGATACTTTTGTTATTTTTGTCAGAAGAAAATAAATTTTATCGGCAGAAATCAACAAACCGGAAGGAACTTAATAATTCTGAAAAATTGTTACGGGACAAGTGGGAATATCTATATAAAAAGGATTCTGCAACTTTGGTGCCCTTCAATTTTAATTTTTGTGATGGAAAACAAAATAATCCAAGGCAGAAATGTTAATTATTAAAACTTTATTAAGAACATTATGAGTGACCATCAGATTAAAAATGAACATTTATGTTATATTAAGTGAAAAACATTTTAAATCACTGCTGCAATTTCCGCGGCAGAATCAAGAACAATAGGTAGATTGGAGGGGATTTAAAAGAAGATACCGATGCACATTGGTTTTGAATGTCTGAAGATCACAATGGGAGCATTGGATAGAGCATTCCACATTCGAGTAGTGCGACTAAAGACAGAATCTCTGTACTTAACAGTACGTCCGAAGTTGGGATCAAGGGTAAGCTGATGGGCATTCCTAGAAGCGCGAGTATTACGGTTGAATTGTTTAAGGGGAAGAATGCAACTGGCTATTTCACTGGAGCACTGTTTGTGGAAATAACGGTAAAATAACGAAAGGCATGAAACATTTCGACGGTGCTCAAGAGATGAGAATTTTTCCGTTATAGTTCTTTCACCTATCATTTTAAGAGCTCTCTTTTGAATTCTTTCCAATAAACTCAAGTGGGTTATTGGAGCACTTGCCCAAATATGCGAGTTATCTCATGTTTTGGACGAATAAAGACTTTGTAGATCACAGCCAGATCAGAAGGGGAGACAAATTTTTTGCATCGACGGAGAAAACCTAAAGACTTAGCAGCATTTTTGGCGATGTCAAATATGTGGCCGTTCCATAAAAGGTGGTCTATGACAAACCGAAGACTGAAAGCTGTTCAGTTCCCTTATTGCAAGTGCCGCTCAGGGATAGCAGAATTGGGGGTGGGTTCCGCTTTAACGACAGGAGACAGCATTGAGTTTTAGAAGCATTAAATTCTACGCAGTTTTTGATTCCCCAAAGGACAATGTTTTCGAGATCAGAATTTAATGAGCTTATCATACGCTGCCTTTAAAGTTCCACATCCGAAGGACATGGATGTGAATCTAAACACGAATATGAAAATCTGAGGGTACTGTCATCTGCGAAACAGTATAATGGATACGAAGTTTTAGACAAAAGATCGCTTATGAATATAAGGAAGAAAGTCAATCAACAACCTTAACGTGTACTTCTCCATGGTTGAATTTGTCAAATACTGAAACAAGAAAATGTCGAATTAAGTTGGGCAAAAAACTTGACGTTAAGGTGTGACGCATAATTAACATCGTGCATTATGGTTGGACCACCCTTTATTGAAAGGTCAGTACATTGTCAAAAAAGGATCAGCTAGTTTCAAAAATGTTTAAGGTCACAACTCAAAATAGATTTTTAGAACCTCATTTAAGAGGGAAAAAGGAAACCCATTCAAAAGGCCACCAAATCATCAAAAAAGGTAAGCTAGGTTCAGTAGTTTTTTTTTTTTTTTTAATAATGTTTTAAAGCTTGTTTCAAATCACAGTATAAGAAATTCAGCACCTCATTTATGATATAAAAAAACATGTATGCCATCAAAAAGGTCAGAACTCAGAAGTTGATCAAAAAAAGGTCAGCTGGCTTAACTAAACTTAGAACATAAAAGTCCTAGAGTCTCTTATAAATTCCTAAAGGATTAATTAGGTATTTTAAAATACTTTTTTATTCTTATAAACTTAAACTTTTTTATTTTTATATAAATAAGAAATCCTTTAATGGCTTGATAAAAGAAAAAAAAAAAAAAAACAAACAAACAATCACGAGCATCAATGCTTTTGCTGGATAAAAGAATGCAACCCCACCATTTGCGAGTGTTATTTCAAAATATATTCATATACTATCATATAATCATATTTTTTGTATGTAATTTTATAACATTCGTGGAAGTTAGGGAATTAAGGGCATATTTTATGTCAAACCTTGCACTTAATTCTGATGGAATGAGCTTTGGTACACTAAAACAGTTCACATCCTAAATTTACTTTAAAAAAAGTGTTGCGCCGCTGACAAATTAAGACCCTTATCCGCCGAAAGTATTTTGCGACCCCAGCATGCAAGGGTCGGGGAGGGTCCAAAAAAATAAAATGTCTGGTTCTCGTGATGATTCAGCAAGCCGAAACACCTCACTCGGATCTCAATGGATCCATTGCGCTTAGCGAGAGTAAGTATTAAGTTCTTTTCCTAGAAATATCCGGCCAAAGATTTCTCGAAACCCGACACGTGTCAACCTGTGACCACCTATCATTGGCGGTTTCGAGGAAGCTCTGGTGAATTCTGCTCTTTTCTAACCCAGTGGCATAAGTACCGACGATTCAGTTTGGCGCGGTCAGTGGATGACCCGTATTTCACCTTCTCATTCCCATGTATGTCGCATTGTCCTGGGACCCAACGTAGGGTAACTGTGTTTGTTGCGCTGAGTAATCTCAACTCTTTGCGACAACATTCCACCAGTTTTGACTTTGTGACAACTAAGTAGATGGCTTTGATGACCGCCTGGCTGTCTATGAAAATGTCAATGTTCTTGTTTACTAGCTCACATGTGGCAAGTTGCTTTGCTGCCTCATAAACTGCAAATACCTCCACTTGGAAGACACTGCAGAAGTTAGGAAGCTTTATTGATCTATTTAAAGGTGGGTTATCTGAGAAGATGCCTGACCCTACCCCTTCGTTCGTCTTGGAACCGTCCGTGAAAACCGATACATGATTTGAATTTATGACCCGGTTTTCCGTCCAGACATCCCTTTTAGGGATATCTATTAAGGCCACCGGATTGAAATCATTGTGCGGTATCATATAGTCTGGTTTGAATGTCTATGTCCGTAAAGTTTATAATCGTTCTATGACCAAAGAGGCCCCTTTTCCAGTGATTGCACTGTCTTAGTTGCAAAGCACTATTGGCCGCCATGTCCTTCGTGAAAAGGTCAATTGGGGCGAGTGACAGAAAAGTTTCTAGGGCTGCGGTCGGTGTTGTTCTCATGGCACAGGTTGTGCCAATACACGCTAGTCTTTCGATTTTAGTCATGGTTTTGAGGTAACCAATACCTTGTCTGAAGCTGGCCAACAAACTAAACATGCGTATGTCAAGATAGGCCTTATTATGGCCATCTCTTACCAAAAATTCTACTACTAGTATAGAATGCTATTGACGATTTCTTCTATCTTTCTTTAATGTTTTCCTTCCAGTTTAGTTTACGATCAATTACAAGACCAAGATATTTTGCGTACCTGTGATATGTAACGGAGTCCCATTTATGGTGGGAGGGATTACATTTGGAATTTTTCGTTTTCTCGTAAATAAAACCAGTTCTGTCTTGAGTGGGTTGACGTTAAGTCCACAGCTACTGGCCCAATTACTGAGCTCGTTAAGGAATGTTTGTTGTAGCTCACAAAGGGTCGGTACAAAATTCCCTGAGACCATGATCACGATGTCATCAGATTTAGATTAAGTTTAACCAAACTCTGGTTAAAGACCAAAAGCCATAGCAGGGGTGACAAGACCCCCCCCCCCCTGTGGAGTCCCCTACATGTCCTTACTTTTAGCTTGCTATCGCCCATTTCTGCGTTTACGAGTCTCGTTTGAAGCATAGAATCAATCCAATCTGACAGCGTCGGGTCGATGCCTATAGAGTCAAGGGCTTGTCGAATTGCAGAGTTTTCAACGTTATTGAAGGCCCCTTCTATGTCAAGGAAAGTTCCCAGCGTAAATTCTTTGAAATGGATTGATTTTTCAACCGTGCCGACCACCTAATGAAGAGCTGTCTCAACAGATTTGCCCTTCATATATGCATGTTGGGCCGGTGAGAGAACTTCATCACTAACTTTTAGGCGAATGTATGTTTCTATCAGTCTTTCTAAGGCCCTAAGAAGGAAGGAAGATAGGCTTATTGATCTGAAGTCTTTCGGTTCAGTGTGGTAGGGCTTGCCAGCTTTCGGAAGTAAGATTACATTGACTTCGCTCCAACTAGATGGAATATAGGTGATGTTTAAACAACCCGTATAGGGCTTTGGAGCATAATTGGAATTATTCCGTCGGGCCCTGCAGACTTGTATGTTGAGAAGGAGTCAATGGCCCAAGCTACCTTCCTGCTATCAACAATAAGGTAACCAATATTAGAGTTTTCATTATTTATGTTAGGGCCAGGGTTGTCAGGTTTTAAAAAGCGAAATCGCCAAAATTAAAATTTAAATCGCCAAAAAATCGCCAAATTTAAAGTTTTCAGCCCAAAAAATCACCAAATTTAAAAATGAAAAAAAGAAATCCGCAATTTGTAGTTTTAATATCAAAACAAATCATATTTAAAAAAAAAATATATAAACAAAAAAAAAAAAAAAAAACAAATGAAAATTCTACATAAAAACTTAAAATTAAAAAAAATACCCTTTTGTACTTAATCTTCTTCAACATATTCGATATACATATATGTATCCATAGTATTTTATAAATGGGATCCTTTTTATAGCCTTTTGCAACATGGCTAGATCTTATAGCATGCCGTTCTTAGTCAGTTTTGAGCGAACGTATCGCAGTCGCAAATTTTGCAATGTGCTAATCCATCTTGATCTTTCTTTGATTTGGTTAACCAAGACATTGAACTGACTCCTCCGAATTTACAAAAGAGAACGTCAAAAAAAATCCACAAATTTTTATTTTTTTTTTTAAATTCACTACTTTTCTCCATTTCTAACTATGAAGTGGGAGTGAGATAAATTTCAGAGAAGTCAAGAATAGTCGGAAGAGTCAGTCCAATGTAAACACTGTCTAACAAAGTTGTTCATTTTGACATACATACGTCATTTATTTCAGGGATAAAATTTCAGTTTTGGGGTGCGTTCAGCGCAAATAGCGATAAAAAAGACGTAAGGTTAAAGTGAACATTTGAGAAAAGAATATTAGAATTTCGATTCAAAAAATTGAAATTGCCAAAAACTAAAAATATCGCCGTTTTTGGGGTACATCGCCAGGGAGCACTACGATATCTCGCAAACTAAAATCTCGAATAACGAAATCTCGCATTTTTGTATAAATCTTGAAATACGAAATCTCGCAAACTAATAAACTCGCTCTTCATAAACTCGCAATAACAAAATCTCGCTTTTAACACTCTCGCATTTACATTTCACGACAAAAAATCTCGCAAATTTCAACTAAATTCTCGCAAACTAAAATCTCGCATTAACACATCACGTTGGAAAATTGCGCAGCGAAAAATAAGATCCTGCAAATGGAAAATGAAAAATCAGAGGCCTAAAAAAGGGAGATAAAGCCCTTGAATCCGATACGCCGCCGCCACCGGCCACCCAAGGTACTGTTTATTACAAATAAACTGAAAGCACACCAACTGACAATATAGGCGCCTGCTTGGCGACTGAGCATACCCTAAGCGGAGCGACGGAGTCCCGTGAGCGGGAAAGAGGACCCGAAAAGGTAGTTAAAATCCTTGAACCCGCGAAGCGGGACACCAAATGTACTGTTTATTGCACATAAACTGAAAGCACACTAACTGACAACATACACAAAGGAAAAACCTTGTATAACGTACATTTTAAGTCCTATATGTTTTTTAATGCGAGATTTTAGTTTTCGAGATTTTAGTTTGCGGGTTTTTGTAATTGGGAGATTATAAAAAGCGGGTTTTTGTAATTGCGAGATTATAAAGAGCGGGTTTCTGTAATTGCGAGATTTCGTATTGCGAGATTTCGGGTGTGAGATTTTAGTTTGCGAGATTTCGTAGCCAACACACATCGCCAAACCGATTTTCGTGTCGCCAAATGAAATTTCAAATCGCACATTTGGCGATAAATCGCACAATCTGACAACCCCGGTTAGGGTCTCTGTACTCAGGAGATGTGTCGGTGACACAGCCTGGAAAGTGAGTGCTCATAAGTGACTCTAAAGTCTCAGAGCACGAGTCTGTCCAGGTTTTATCTGGCCTTTTTAGGAAACCGGGAAGATTATGGATCTTTAACATGACTTCTTAGCCTGGCAGCATCATATGTGGATTCAATATCCGTACAAAATTTTCGCCAGGCTACTCTTTTTGCATTGGTAGTTCTGTTTTTATATTAATTTGTACTGATCTTGAAAATATCCCAATCAGCAGGGTTGTTACTATGCTTAGCTCCGCAGAGCGGACAGCTCGTTTGACCACCAAACAGGGTTGAACTTGCCGTTTCTTTTGGTTAAGGGGCAGGAACTTTCGTAAGCCTTGAGTATGTCTAGTGGAAGTTGTTTATCTCGGTTTTCAATGTCAGAGCTGTGCAAGATTGGTTGACTATTATATTGGCCCACAGATGAGGCCAACGCTATGTAGAAGGCTTCCCAGTTGGTTTTCCTATGGTTTCTGTAGGGCTTAGGATTTTCTATTTTGTGCTCTATTTGGAATGATACCATTCTATGGTCCGAGAACGTAACATTACTAGAGACTTTCCACTTACTGACTAAAAGGGAATCTGAATTTGTGGAGAGCGTCATATCGAGCACTTCTCTTCTGTTTTTGATAATGAAGGTTGTTTCATTACCACGGTTAAGTATCAACATATTGTTCTAAATAATATATTCAAAAAGTGACTTACCTCTTTGATTTGTATCTGTGCTGCCCCATTGCAGATGATGTGAATTTGCATCTTAGCCAGCTAGGAGGTCCCAACCGTTATTACCAGCCGCTGTTACCAGGTCATCAAAGGCTGCTGACGGCGGCGGAGGGCCCGGTTCATCACCTGGCATGTAAACGGAGGCTAGGATCAGGGGCGGGGCCCCTGTTCGTTCACACTTCACCGTCGTCATATCTGAGCTACACTAGGGAGATAAGAGGAAAAGATTTATGTTCGCTTATATACAAGTACGACAGTTATCTTGGGCCCTACCAATAATCAAATTTAGTAACGACTTAAATATTTAAGTAAAATGGACCATAATTGTATGGCCTCTAAATAATAAACCAACTATGGTATGACTTGAATATTTAGACGGACTCTAAATAATTAATATTATATTGTATGAACTCTAAAATATGAAACATAACATGTATGGTTCATTTTTTATAGTCCATACCATTGTGGTCTATTTTCCTCAAATATTTAAGTCGTTACTAAATTTGATAATTGGTAGGGCCCCTTCTGTCGGCCCTTTTTTTAAAAACAAGATGTAATATTTGGACCTGAGTCCGCAGATGTTGCCGCTGTTTACACATGGCTCTTGTATTAGGGCAATGTCTATGTTGTTTTTCGACATAAACGAGATTAAGGTGGCAGAGGCCAACTTACTGTGCTGTAGATCTATTTGTAGCACATTATTATTATTATTTTGTAAGTTGGCTACCGTTTCCGGTCGCACCCTTACCTCGTTTATGCCAATATATAACTTATATCCTCTCGATGGAAGTAGGGCCATTGTCTCATAGTTGAGCATGTCGATTGCTTCTTGGTCTGTTTTCGTAGGCTCTTCCATCTCCATGACTTTCCAATCCGCATTCGGAAAGTCAGGGTTGAGTCTTCGTAAGAAACTCTTAAGCCTTTCTTTCGTCATATGAGGGCCCGGATTATTGATTCGGAGTTTGGGTCTAGTAGGGAGGTCGGTTTTGAAAGCAACTTTTAGTTTTGCACCTTCAAGTACTTTCATTTCTTGAATTGTTTTCTTGAGCTAGTTAAGGGTATTATTCGTCGCGGCAGGTCAGAATTTTAAACCCCTTAAACGTCGACAGCGTGTTGGTGGAGAAAAGCACCTCGTCGCTTATACGATCTAGTAACTCTCCTTCCACTTGAGCCCTCTGCTCATCGCTTAGCCGATTTTCGGAGCTCCCCTCATTGATTACGGCCACCTGAAGGCTCTCTTTTATCACATTAGCCAAAGTACCTGTATTGTGTGCCGTCTTAGGCTTTTTATTGGCTGTTATTGGAGGGGGATTCGAATCGTTGTGCCTCTGCCTATTCCTCTTTCTTGGACCAGCGTTATCGACCCATACGTGCTTTGGACCGCTGAAAGTTGTACTTTCGGTCTCGCCTGTGGGCTGCATATTTCGTCGTTTTGGAGTATAAGGCACTCTGGTTATTTTTGTCGTCTTTATTTGGCCTTTTTCCTTCGAGCTTCGACATGGCTACGGGTTTGTCATTGTCCTCTGTCTTAGCAAGAATCTGCCGCGCCCAGCTCAGCCGCTTCTTGTCACGGAAGCTTAGCTTTTTTGAGTCTGTTTGGCCATATCTGCGTACAGCACTCTTAGCGGTCTCGATCCTTTTGAGATCTGGATCTGGATCCCCTTCCTTGTCCTGCTTTTTTAGATGCGCCAGATTCTCCTTGATCGGTTTTGGACCCCCTGCACCATCCGCGTAGACTTTGGTTGGTTCTTCTTTTCTAGACCCCTTTGGAGTTGAGGCTATCTTGGCTGCTGACAGTGTCAGGTTTTTGGCCGCAGGTTCGCCTTGAGATGGCTCTCTTTTTTGACTTATAGTAGGGATCTCGGCCACGGTGACGTTTGCGTTGGAGCTAGCGAAAGACTGATATTCATCCTCAAGGAGTTGATATTCCTCGTTGGATGCCATCACTCCCTCTCCAGCCCCCACATCCCCGTCCTCACTCCAGAGAATTCCATGAAGTTCTCAGATAGGCCTTCATCAACTTTCTTGGCACCACTACAACAGACTTGGACTTTTATTGCCGCTGTATCTTTAGTTTCTGTTATTGCTGTTGATTTTGTTGTTTCAATTTTTTGAATGGTCACTGGCGACTTATCCTCTTTCGAGGCCAAGCCATCGCCAACAGCCGTAACTACTGCCGACTTTTGAGCGTAAATCCCCTCTCGATTTTTGTTTTCTTTTAATTGACTTTTTTCCATATTTATTTGTTGATTAACATCTCTGTTTTTTAAGTTCACTTAGTTGTCTGACACTGCAGCCGGGTTGCTGGAGGGTCAAACTTAAGCCCCCCCACCGACGTCAAGGTAAAACTCTTGGGAGGGTTAAACCTGGTAAGGAGGAAACTCTTATATTTCTGATCTGCCAGTGTTGCCACCGTGGCAACACTTCTTAAAATTAAATTTAGGATGTGGAATTTTAGTGTACTTAAGCTCATCTCGTCAGTGTGATGCCCTTAACGCCCTAACTATGGGAAATGTGGAAAGCTCAACAGAAAATATAAAAATAAGTAGAAGGATATAGCAAACAAACGAGGCTTTTGCCGCTTAGTTTTTCCCAACATTTCCACTTCAATCATAGACATTCAAGCGTCAGTCGGCGAGTTGCGTTGCGGCGGAGGTGGAGGTGGAGGCCCTCCCCACGCCCGCCCATGTAATTACAGAAATAGTTTTCCGACTCAGCCTTATCTTTCTATATGCTCGTCATATTTTATTTTTCCATTTAAAATAGCTTTGGGATTAAAGGGTTTCAGTTATGGAATTCTAGTCAGTCCTGGGGTTCTCTTTCTCTCTGTGAGATAAATAAAGGTTTCGTTTGTCTTATTTTCGTTTTATATTAACATTTCCCACTGAAGAACATCCTCCTCGCTCATGCCCATATGCTTAATGCTTAATGCTGATGCCCATGCCCGGGTTCACCACACGTCCTTCACATCCGCTGAACGGAGCACCGACACGGCAAAGGTATTTTACAATGCGAACGAACATCCATCTTGAATTTTTAATTATTCTAAAAGCAACAACCTGAGACCAATGAGATTATTCACAATGTCTTTTGTGGCAGCGACATGGATTTTTCCTGCTTTATTTTGTATTCCTTGTTCATTTAGGTTATGGATGTTCTACTTAAAAGTGAAGAACTGGAGTAGTTTTCTGTAATTTTTTTTTTTTTGAGTTTTTGTTTTGTTTAAACCAAAGAATAAAACAGAGATAATATTATTTTTTAATGCAATGTAAGTTTTCTTACTTTTTTTAAATGTAGTGTTTCTATAGCTAATTTATGCTAAGAATCCAATTATGTGGTGAAATATAAAATAATATAAATACACTTTAGAGTAAATAAAATAGGATAGTTAGGAAGAAATTATTTATTTAAATTTCCGCACATTTGCTTTAATGGCCCAACTGATACTCATATTGTTTTGGACACCGTCCAATATTCAGTCTTAACATTCCGAATGACGAAATCATTTATTAAAAAAGCATAATAACAGTTACTAATCCAAAATTCTCTGATTCCTTGATCCCGAAATGACAAAAGTAGAAATGTTCTGTGAAATAAATTGATCAAAATTGGTAAACCGTTTTTGACAAAGTCGAAAATAAAAAGAAAACCTATGAGCCAGGCTTGCCATACACGAATGAGCCGAGCGGCTCCGGACCAGTTTGGTTCGTAGTTACCGGACTGGCTGAAAATTCAAAAGTTTAGACGGCCGAACATCACAAGAGCAATTAAAAATTGGAATGCCAAATTTATAGCAGGTACAAAATTTAAATCTCAAAAAATGTCATGCAGCCTTTTCTGGAAAATTAGATTATCAGTAAAAAATTTGATTTTTTTTCTTTTTAATCAAAAAAACAGTTTTTGAAAATTTAAATTGTTGCACTTTTTCTTTACGTCGCGAGGGGGGTATTTATTATTAATTTAGTTATTAAGTTACTCGAATTATCGCGAATCAAATTTTAATTATTAAAAAAATACAAAAAAAATTAAGCACACGATGTGCAACGAATAATTGTTTGTCTTTAATTTGACAGCTCGACTCAAGAACAACGAAAGGAGAGAATGAAAGAGACGCGAAAGAAAAAAAAAATGCAAACTGTAGCACGATAAAAAAAAGCTACCACCACGACTGCTCAGCTGGGCTGGGTTCTGTTGTGGAAGAATTTTGCTGTATACAAAAAAAAATGATTCATTTTAATCAATGTGATAAAAACGATCGAAATGTTTTATTACAAGTACAGCAAGTACAGTGGGGTACTTGTAATAAAAGGTGGGCGCCAGGAATTTTAATTGGGCTAATTAGCAAAATTCCAAATCTAATATTCTAAGTTAATAAATATAAAATAAAACACAAAGTTTGATTATATGTTCAGAAGGGGTCTTAAAATTATTTTTATTTGGGAAACCTTGGACGAACCAGGACAAAAACCAAAAATTTTTTCGAATATAAAAAAAACTACAATAATGTACATTTGAAAGGGGCTTACGGTTAGCCGTTAAATAAAAAAAGCAAACAAAGAAAATAAGTAATTAAAAAAATGGGCCGTTAACGCGCAGTTAAGAAAACTCCAGTGTCCCACAATTAACTGGGAGCAAAAGAATTTTCACGATCACGAATTATATATCAAAAAAAAGAACTATCAGAATTTATAACATTACACAAAAAAAAAAAAAAAAAGATTTGAAACACTTGGACAAAATGTCCGCTCTACTTATCTTTTTGTTTTGGTTTCCCTCAGCTTCCTCCTCTGTTTTACTCGAACTTTTTGTAACTCCTTTCCCTCGCTCCTCGAATCAGTTTTCCTATTCTTTTTCAACCCAAATTTTCTCGATCTATTTTCTTTAAAACTTTTCCTCGATTTTTCTCCTATAATTTTCCTCGAAACTTCCGAAACTCGACTTCTTGCTTGGTTAGCTCTCTCAAGAGTGGCTTTTCCAGCTAAAAACAAAACCTATTCTTCCCTCGACCATTCCAGTCAACCACGCATCCAGCCATTCGTTTTCGTGATCATCGGTCACGGGACACCGGCTTCCTGGAAACATTTTTCGCTCCGCAGGAAGCCACCGTAGTTGAATCTCAACGAAACTTTACTCTTACGCTCACAAACAAGGATTCAGCAAGTTGTTAGATGTCTTTCCAAAACTTGCCGAATCATAATGGCCGAGTTCAGACCTATCACCAAAACTAAATTTTTCGAAATGAATTGAAATGAAATGAAAAGAATTAAAATCGAGAAAGAGCCTCATCTGAGCATTTTCTCAGCTACAAAAAAACTATACGCGTGTGACTCGAAGCGCGATTGAAACCATTATACATTTTGTTCGAGTTAAAATAGAGGAAGGCATATTTTCAAAATTAGGACCCTTCCCTATAAAGTCAATTCCGATAGTTCTTCTATAACCAATTTACTATTTAAGAGTTAAAATTGAAAATTAAGGACGTTAAGTATTAAACGTTAATGACCGATCTTAAAATACATGGTTAAGTTAAGTTAAATTTAGTTAAGTTAAGATAAGTTACTTTAAGTTAAGTTAAGCCAATTTAAGTTACTTTAAGTTAAGTTAATTTTAGTTGAATACAAATGTATTTAGGATGTTGATTTTAGAGTAGGTAAGAGTCCGCCTGACTCGTTAACTCTTCAGCTCACCCGCCGGCATTTTCCTCGTTGCATGAGACAACTCGTCTACATGACAATCGTAAACTCCAAATATCTCGCACACCTGCTTTTGTTACTTTTACAGAACACTGGCTAAGTACACCGTTGGTTGATGGTCCCATGGTTGCCCTCAACTTGGCCAGTATTTTGCAGCCGTAACGAAAAGTAAAGAATGGAAAGGAAGGAATCGAAGGATGGCTTTTGTTGCGGTAAATTTTACCGTAACAAAATATGCAATACTTTATTACTTTAAAGAAGCTTTCATATAAGAAATAAGAAAGCAGAAAATAAAATCATTAGTCTAATGGTTCTATAGGAAGTACTGTTAATACCAAAGCAAAGAAAAGTTCTTCTGCAATGATTTGATAAATTCAAATCCATAATAAATTTAAGTAACTTATCAATTTTCAACATTTGTATGTTCTTTTAACAGCTAGAAACATTATTTTTTTCAAAGTTTCTTAAGTTTTTTAAAAATTTTGGTATACAATGCTATTAAAACAATTTTTTAAAATTAAAAATTGAAATAGGTACAGAAAAAAAAATTTATCGAAAAATTGTTTAAAATTTTAAGCCTAATAATCTTTTCATAGAAAGTTTTTCAAATGTTTCGTAACGAATGTACCTACTAAGTCTTCGAAAATACTTAAAACATTTATTTTGTTTGACCTGTAAATTTTTAAATAAAGAAAAAAGTTTCGTTAGTCAAAATTGTGGGATCTTCAAGAACAAGTTAATTAAATAAAAGGTAAATATGTCAAGCTACAGCTTAATGCTTAAACTATGACAATAAAATTTGGCTACTTTGATTGAGTGAAAAACGAATTTCATGGTTATCGAAAAAAATATGCCTTACCGAGATTTTGAGAAGACGAATAAGGTTAAAATTTTGAAAATCGAAGTTTTCTTATAGCCCAATAATCGTAAACCTTTTGTCCATAAAAACTTTTTTTTTTTTATGAAAGCTTTTTGTAACGGTAAAAAAAAGAAAACTCTGCAAAATTATTTTGACAGTTTTGGTATGCAATATTAGTTAAAACATTAAGATTTGAAATAAATCAGGTAAACGTTTTTTTTTGTAACCCTTATAGGCCAATCGGCAGAGACAAAAATTAATTTTTCATAATATAAAAACATATACCTCTCAAAGTTTATCATTGAAATTCGTAGATGGGTTAATATATGAGTATACAAAAAAATTGGCGCGGCCATTTTGAAACTTTTTTTTTACATATAGGTATACAAATAGAAAACAAAACTGTCTTCATTTTCTTCATACAAAGTTTTTTTTTAGGATTTATATTTTCAGCTTTAAAGGGTCGAAAAGTACGTTTTTACAATTATTTTTGTTCATATTAACAAGCGTTAAGGAGTCGTTAGGACAAAAACTGAAACAGCCCAACTTTTCGCTGCTTTAAACTCTGAAAGTATAAATTATAGAAGCAAAATGTTTGCGAAGAAAAGAAAGATAATTTTGTTTTCTATATGAATATCTGTATGTAAAAAAAATGTACGATTAGTCGTTCTTGAGATATTTGTTAAAATAATTTTGTTTCAAAATGGCGGCTGAAATACAACGCTTACAGCCACGCTTATTTGTTTTTATACTTAGATTCAACCCATTTATCAATTTCAATCATACAATTTTAGCGGTGGGTTTTTGTAAAAAAAAAACTGCCGACTGGCCTATTCAGTCCAAGTACGTTTCGGTGTGATAACAACTTACATTGACCTCATCAGTTAGGTCCTTTCTATAAGACGCATTTAATATAAAAGATACTATTTCGGTAATAGAGAGCATAGAGCCATAGAAACAAATATAAACCATTATTTTTTTTTTTGTACAACTTGGGAATGCAACATTTTTTGAACTATACCTAAAAATACTTCTTTGCGAAATTTAACAAAATTAGTTAGCGCATAAACTAGCGAGAAATGGGGGGGTAACAAAAAAAGGCAATTTTCTGACAAAAAAAGTCAGAGATATATTTTTTTACACCTCAAACATTGCAGATCGCACGGACATGCAATTTGCTTAAAGGGAAAAGAACTTGACGGAGCATTAGTTTCTCAAATTCCAGCATGATATTACCATAGAGTTCAACAACCATCGTGCCAACGTTGGATGCTTTCTGGATATCTATCGAAAAACCATTCGACAGTGTGTGGATTGAAGGATTGATTTACTCTAGTCAGTAGCAATCATTTTGTTTGTCTTTCTTCAAGAAAATTCTACGGTCAGATGTGTTCGAATCACAATCAAAGAACATCAAAGCCGGAGTTTGATGCTAGACCATTTCCTTTAAGCCTCATGACATCTGGCCAGCCTGTATCTCCTGTAAGGAAGCGATAATCTTCTGTATGCTGATGATCCCTTACATACGCCTCATTGATGACACCTCCAAATCGGAGCTTTTGAAGACCCATTAGTCGCATCGCAGCCAACTGCAGCACAATGGTTTTGAAACTTCCGAAAGGACCTAAGATAGAAGCCAAAAAGAACGTGAAGTTCAACCAGCTGTCACGAAATGTGCTCAAAAAAGCCAACTGGGCCTTTCACACACTGATATGCGGAAACGGGCTATGCCAGAAAACGAAGATACTGGTACAAGCAGCTCCTGTGCAGTCATCAGCTATTCCTTTTCAGTCTGGTGCTCTATCTCGAAGACCATCATGGAGGAACTTCAAATGTTCGAGAGAAAACTACTAAAGATCAGCAGTGGACGGCTGCTCGACCGGCAGTGAATGAATCGTAAAAGGAACGAGCATCTTCACACGGAGGCGAACATCACTCCCCTTAACAGGTAACTAAAGCTTTCAGCAAATTTGCTGGCACACCAAAAATCACCCAAGATCAGCTGAGAGAAGAATGGTCATCGAGCAACGATAACCCTAGCAGAGTTACCTCAGGACGATCGACATCCCGCACGACAACATTATCATGAACAACGAGCAAGCACTTTCGTTCTACGTTGACACAAGGTCATCTCGACTTAATAACATAACTTGACAATTAGGACGGAACACCTCGAGGGCAGACAACAGCGGAAAGAACCTCGAAAACAAATGCTTCACTCAGCTCAGATTGATGGCAAACATAGGCGGACAAACAACGGCCAGCAAGCGAAAGCTGCTGATGTCCACGACGTACGCCGCCGCCGTTCTCCTGTAAGGAAGCGAAATCTCCGGAGCCAGCTCATAAAGAACGGTGTCGAAACCAGCCGCCCTTGTAGTTGCAGGATTGACCCCCATAGATCTTCTAGCGGCAGAAAGGCAGTATTTTACGACAACAAGACGGAAATGGGAGTGGAAGCGGCATCCGAAGAGGCAAAACAGCTCACGAAACAGAAGTGGCAAGAGCGTTGGAGCTCCGAAACCAGAGGAAGATGGACAGCGAAACTAATAAAGAACGTGGGTGATTGGAATGACCTGAAACATGGTAGGGTTAACTATTACATCACTCAGTTACTCACCAGACACGGATACTTCAACGCCTTCCTCCACAAGATTGGCAAAACAAGCAGCCCAGCATGCCATACTAGTGAGAACCATCACCAGCGAAGAGAGATACCCCGAGCCACCATACCTAGATGTCAAAGCACTTCTGGATGACCGAATAATGTATACCAATGGCTCCGCGAAATTAGGCCCCATGAAATAAGGCCCCAAAAGAAAAAATGAAATAAGGCCCCAAATTGGGAATTGGGGTATTTTTTCATAATGAAATTACGCCCCAATGAAATAATGCCCCACTGAAATGAAAAAATGGCCCAAAAATAAATGAAATAAAGCCCCAACTTGTTTTGATTTTTTTTTGGAAAAATGGAATAAAACCACAATTTTTCTTTTTCATATTGAACTTTATTTAAGAAAATGAAATAACACCACCCCAAAATGTTAAACAAATACTTGAATTGTATCGCGTGATTGTTTGCATTTTTCATAATTTACTTGAAAATGCTAAAATAACATTGTTTTCCACAAAAAAATGTGTGAAGATCCGCTTATCGGGGACCCATAGCTGGTAAAGTACCGCAAGCAGTTAAACAAAAATTTGCCCAATATTGTTCAGCTATTTTGCTACTTACTAATGCTTTTCAATGTAAAGATCGTGCTACAAGCCATCAGGGAGTAACACATTAGCAGCAAAAAAATCGCTTGATTTTTTGCTGCTATTCTTTTACTTACTAATGCTTTTAAATATAAATATCGTAACAGAACAGCTGCAAAAAATCGCGCGATACAATCCAAGTATTTGTTTAACAGTTTGCGGTATCTTACCAGCTCCGGGTCCGTGATAAGCGGATTTTCATAAATTTTTTGGTGAAAGACAATGTTATTTAACATTTTCATGTAAATTATGAAAAGTGAAATAAGGCGCCAAATTGTTTTTTAAAATAAATAAGACCCCATTAATAGTTTTGGGGCCACCTTGTTTTTTTAAATAAATAAGACCCCATTACTAGTTTTGGGGCTTAATTTCATTGGGGCCTTATTTCATTATGAAATTATGCCCCAACAAAAAAAAAAGGAAACAAGGCCCCAAAAAATGAAATAGCACCCCAAAAATTTTAGAAATTTCGTTGTTTTTGTTTTGTGTACTTTTTTTTTGGGGCCTTATTTCATTTCTTTTTTTGGGCCTTATTTCCTGGGGCCTAATTTCGCGGCGCCTATACCAATGACGACGAGGCAATCCAATTCTACGAGGATGCAGCTTCAAACTTCCACCATGGCTAGAGGCCACCTCCACCCCACATCCCACCACAAGGATAACCGGATATGAACAACCCGAGAGCCGAGATGAACCATCTAGTATTAAGTAAATAGTATAAGACAATCAAAGACAATTTTTTAAATAATTTTAATAAAAATAAAATCAATGCATAAAATTAGGCCCCTTATGTGAAACAAATTCAAATAACAATGTTATATAATGTAAATTTGAATTAAGATCCAATTGTATATACTTCAGTTCAATAAATATTATTATATATTATATTTTTCCTGCAGCGAGCACAGATTTTTCGAAGTTGCAAACTTAGCTAAATACTACTCTAACATGACCCAACAACATATCAAAAATGCAGAACTACATCGCGCCTTGCGAATTAAGCCCTTCTTTTGTAATTATTGACTGGGCTAATATTTTCATAAGCAAAAAACAAAGAAGAAAGATGAAAACTATCGGGAAACAGTTGAACCCTTAAGATGAACCCGTAAGGGAAATTATGATAACCCCCCTGAAAAGAGCAGTGCCGAGTGGTAGGTCAGAAACCGAAAGGGTTGGAGGAACCCTTTCGCCCAACCTCCTTATGGTGCATAAAACATTTCTTTTGTCTCTCTCCCTAAAAGGGATGTATACATCCATAATTAGGCCTATCTTGACATACGCATGTCTTGTTTGGAAGCCAGCCTTAGACAAGGCACCAATCTCAAAACCATGACTAAAAATAAACCATTGCCATGAGAACTACACCGGCCACTTCCCTAGAAACTTTTCTTTCACTTGCCCCAATCGATCTTTTTACAAAGGAAATGGCGGCAAATAGTGCTTTGCGACTAAGACACTGCAGTCACCGGAAAAGGGGCCTTTTTGGTCATAAAACTATTATGAACTTTACTGATATAGACATTCAAATAGACTATATGATACCACACACTGATTTCAATCCGGTGGCCTTAATAGATATCCCTATAAGGTATTTCTGGATGGAAAACTGGGTCATAAAAAGAAATCATGTATCGATCTTTACAGACAGTTCCAAGACGGGCGAAGGGATAGAGTCGGGGATCTTTTTAGAAAACCCACTTTTAAGTAGATCAATGAAGCTTCCGAACTTCTTCAGTGTCTTTCAAGCGGAGGTATTTGCGGTTTATGAGGCAGTAAAGCACCTTGCCACAATGTTAACTAGTAACCAAGAACATTATGACATTTTCATAAGCAGCCAGGCAGCCATCAAAGCCATCTGCTCAGTTGTCACAAAGTCAAAACTGGTGGAATGTTGTCGCAGAGAGTTAAGACTACTTAGCGCAATAAACACAATTACTCTACGTTAGGTCCCAGGACACTGTGATATAAAAAATGGGAATGAAAAGGCAGACGAATTGGCCAAACATCACGGTAATCCACTGATCCAAGCCAAACTGAATCGTCAGTACTTATGCCACTGGTGCTCGAAAAGAGCAGAATCCACCAGAGCTGCTTCGAAGCCGCCAACGATAGGTGGTCACAGATGTCGAGTTTCGAGAAATCTTTGGCCGGATATTACAAAGAATCACCCCTTTTGCGATTGTCAATTACTGATTGGTAGTTGATAAATATTGAAATTTTGTATTTTAGAAGGCCATTTATTCAAAATCTAATCAGCAATTCATCGATTTTTGATAATTTTCTTGTAATTAACGACAGCCTGCATCATTCTCAATGACCAAAACTTTTAGCGGTTAGCTTGTTTAATATCGAATTCCAGTATTTATCAACTATCAATCCATGATTGGCAATCGCAATAGGGTCGAATAAAACTGAATACTTACTCTCGCTAAGCAGGTCTCCACTATCCCTATTGGAATCCTTACTGGTCACAACTCAATGGGAACCCACTCAAACAGAATGGGCATCAGCGCTTCTGACCTTTGTAGAGGGTTTCAATATAAAAAGGCGGAGGAGGGCTCATTTCATTTCCTTTGTGAATGCGCAAGCCTAGCTAGAGCAAGAAAAAAAAGCCCTTTTTCGACGAACTGGGTCCTGAAGTTCATTCGGAATTCGGGATGGTTCAGGGGGGCTTTTCCTTCCTTTCTCCGCAAATCCTGGGGAGTGCAATGGATCCATTTAGATCCGAGTGAGGTGATTCGGCCTGTCGAATCATCACCCTTTATAACCTAACCTAACCTTAAGGAAAAAAAAACTCGGGGGCAATAAAGTCAACCGACTTTTAGATTTAATTGTTTTGACAGTCATTTTGATTTTAATTGAATTATATTCTATTCAGTCACTCCTCTTATTTTTCTCTTTTTTTTCTATCTTCATTTATTTCAATTTAAAAGAACAAGAGTGATCTCAACTCCAGAAATTAATGTGTTACGCCCAGGTATAACAGTGGGCTCTTCAGTCAGTCTGTTATACTATAATAAAATTCACAGTATCTTCTTGCTGTGATTTTTATAAGAGTGGGTAAACATCGGCCAAAATTTGTGTCTTAGTTGGGTATAACAGACTGACTGAAAAGCTCACTGTTATACCTGGGCGAAACACATTAATTTCTGGAGTTGGGGTCACTTGTACTTTTAAAATGAATTATATTCATTCACTCCACTTAAAACCGAAGTAATTTAAATATTTAAATTTCTTCTTCTTCACTATTATCTTCATTTATGTTAAGGCTTAACTCTCATCATATTCTAAAAACCTGGAAAGCCTTTGAACTCTAAAAATCTTTTCTAATAGTTCTCTTTCATAGGTTTCTGTCTTTCCTGTACTTGAAGTTATTAAATTAATGACTTTCTCATAAATCCAAGATTTGAAAAATTGGTAAAAAAGTTAATTTAAATAGCTACCATTGAGTTGTAATTTAAGATTATTTTTTTTTTTTAATTTTAAGTGCAACTTCGAAATTAAATGGGAGCACAATTTAGCCTGCATCCCATTTTTCGCCTTGCAGTTTATTTATAAACTATAAACATCCCCTTCTTAAGTCAAAGTACCTACCTGAAAATATTCTATCCTTCCATCTATTTTATGTTTTTCTTGAAAATTTGCTTCACTTAAAAAGTTATTTGTATATTTTTTTTTTGTTTTTACTTTTAAGAAATACCTACCTCTCGAAAGCTTTTTAGATAAACGAAGGGTAGCTGCTATGGGTATCGCGTAGCGTAGGTACTGCACAATCTCATTTGTAATTTCAAAACTCGTTACCTTAACCAAGCATGATTACAATCGGTCTCAAGGATTGTCCTCAATGCAAATATTTTACTTATCTTCAATGAAAAATGATTGAGAACGTTTTTTTTTTCTTCGCATAAAAAAAATATAAATATAAAGCATAAAAACTAAAAATTTATAAAAAAAAAAAAACAGAAACAGAAACCAAAGAAGACGAAGCATATTTTTTTTTTTTTGTTTTTGTTTTTTTTTTTTGTTTTATTATACATTTTTTTTTGTGTAAGAGCACATCGGATGTTGAGATTGCGGAAAGGATACATCCGCATCGTTTGATGGCACCAGGATATGAATTATAATAAATTTTGTTCTCAGTGTCATTCGTTATGATTTCAGTTAAATTTCATTCTTTTCTTGTTGATTCTCATTCTATTTTATATTATTTCTTTCCATGGATTGTGCACTGTGTAATGTTTCTTCCGCCGGATGCATTTGTTATCCTGCTTGCACAAAATACAATCTAAAAAAAAACAACAAGAAAAATGAAATTGAATTTTTTTTATTACAAAATAAACACAAATAATCTTAAGGGTTAAAAATGAAATATTTTGTTTTTCTTAGCGTTTTTATTATTTTTACTGAGAAATTGGATATAGAAGGGAAAAAGGGTAAATATTATTCTGCGAAGTAGTGAATGTTTGGTAACTATACCAATTCCAGTGAACTGAGCGATGGGATTCAATGTCCACTTTTCGAAAATTATTCAGTTCGACATGTAAAGCAACTTTGGAAACTTGGCCATGTTGTATGTATACATGTATACAAATTAGAGAGGGTCAGAACTATGATAAAACTTAATGTGTAATGTGATGGCACAGGGATATTAACGTGTACAACACACCAAATTTTGTTTATTTTTCCTCAAAATTTAATGCTTACGAAAAAGGGACAAAGGTGGCGCATCCGTCCACGAAAGGGCGATGAGATGAACAGGCCATACGAAGGTTTAAATCGTGTTACGACTACGACGGATGTTTCAAGGAGCAGGCTCAGCGCCTCTTTGGTTGGGGTTTTATGATTTGGAGAAGACGTAGGTAAGAAGTCTTAGTCTTCTGGAATGTAAGCGAGTGCCTGGTCCCAATCCGCAACAAAGGTAAATTCAAGAGCATTTTGCTGATCTGTGCTCAAGCCACTATGAAGTTAGAGATGATTCAACCAAAAAAGAGACAACGTATGATATGTGCCTGAAGTTGAAGTACGACGTGGAGCTTATTCTTAACGACTTCAAAGCCAGGTTAGGAAATGAAGTTGTCTTTGCTTAGGGCACAGCCTGCACGAAGGAACTTCCGGCAACGGACTCGGGATGGCAGACTTTAGGCGGTTGCGGCAAGGGCTGGCCACGAGACTCGGCGAGACTTTTGTAAGTCTCGTCTCGGTCTCTTTGAAAGCGAAAATTTTTAGTCTCGTCTCGTTCTAGTGTCGGTCTCGTATAATTAAGTCTCGTCCCCGATAAATATGGTTTCCAACCAGGACAACCTGTTGATTATTGGAATGAAATATTTTCGATTATAGTTTGAATACACTCCGCTCCACTTGAATAGAAACAAAATTTTTTTTTACTATCAGAGCGTGTAGCGCCTTGGTTAATTCATAAATTCAACTTTTGGTTTAAGTTCCTAAAAGAGGAATCTATTGCGAATAAAACTGCAGGGACAGAATAATTCAGGAAAATACCATAAGGTAATTTTTTTACCACTTTTCTAATTACTTCATAAGATACACTGTTTTTTTTTGCGCCACTTGAATAGAAACAGTGTGCGTTTTGTCTCTATAGATTACGGTTAGAAGAAAAAATATTGTTATAATAATAGTAGTGTAGATTAAAAATAATAATTGTTTGATCAAAGAAAAGATGGGCCGCGGAAAACCATTAAACCCTGCAGAAAAAGCCAAAATAGAAGTACACACGGAAAACAAGCTTCACCTACGCACAATTGCCAAAAAACTAAGTAGAAGTGTGAAAATTGTTTGGTCGAACGATAGAAATAAAGAAAACTATCGAAAAATGTGTTAGGTAGGCAACCAAGAGCCATAAAAGAAGCAGACCAAAGAAAGATAATTGGACTGGCTTTAAATTCAAGAGGCTCTGCTGGTAAAATCTAGGCCAAGAGTGGTATTATAGCGAATCTTAACACTGTTAGACGTGTTATTCGTGGGTCAAAACATTTAAAGCGCCTAAAATTGAAGAAAAACCCACCGTCAAATCCAATACGAAGACAGAATATAATAGATTTTTGCAGGAAGGGGGGACAAAAGTGGTATTTTCTGACGAAAAAAATTCAATTATGATGGCCCTGACGGATATACATAATTACTATTTTCATGTTATAAGGGAGAAACCCAAGTTTCTGGAGCGCCACCATAGCCGAGAAGGTGGTTTAATGGCGTGGGGTGCGATTTTCGGTTTTGAACAATTGTTCTGGACTTTTCCACATTGAAAATGACGGCAAATTCCTACAAGGAAATACTGCAAGAAGCTTTCCCTAAGTTTACCGATGTCTTTGGACCAATACCATGGAAATTTTAACAAGAAAACGTGCCAATCCTCAACGCAAGGATCATTTACAGATGGATATCCAAGAAAAATGTTACCTTACTTCAATGGCCACCGTATTCTCCGAACCTAAATGTTATTGAAAATGTATGAAATGTCACTTATTGCTGCAATCAAAGAAGCATGAAGTGCAATTTCTTTAAATGTATTATATAAAATAACTGCATGATTCAGTCTCCAACTGGATTTTTCAAGTTATTTCAAATAAAGATGGTAGCAAACATTTTAAAAATATGATTAACTACCTAAAATAACTGCACTTTTTCAATTTGTTTCCTTATTTAAGATAATGTTTCTATTCAAGTGGCGCAGAAAAAACAGTGTTTTAAATGAATTAATTAGAAAAGTGGTAAAAAATAACCTAATGGAATTTTCTTGAATTATTCTGTCTCTGCAATTTCATTCGCAATAGATCCCTCTTATAGGAACTAAAACCAAAAGTTGAATTTATACATTTACCAAAGCGCTACACACTCAGACAGTAAACAAAAAGCACTCAGACAGTAAACAAAAAGTTTGTTTCTATTCAAGTAGTGCGAAGTGTATGTGTAGAAGAAAATAAATATTTTAGTGAAATTGGATTTTAATCTATTAGACTCTCTGAAAAATTCGATCCAAATATACAGTCTCGTCTCGGTCTCGTTTTGGATGCTTAAAAGGCAGTTTCGTCATATGCGAGTACTTACGCGGAATGCGGATATCAATGACGCCACAACGTAGAGCAGGTGCGTGAAATGGTTCGATGTCGAGAAAATAAAATTGCAAGAGATCGCCAGAACTTTTGCTGACAACGTTACTCTTAATCTATCGAGGGTTGTAGCGGCATGGCATGACTGATATTGAAGAATTCATCAAGGAGCAAAACGATCTACCCAAGGAAAGAAGCCTACCGAGATGAGAATATGGAAGTAATTACACAGTTAGTACTGAAGATCCGGAAAGAACACTTCTTTAGCTAAATGGTCACTAGTCAGAATACTAAGTTCAACGCGCACGATGATGACCAACATTTCCGTCCACCCGATCTAACCGAAATACGGTTGGTAATAGACAAACATAAGTCGCAAAAGGTTAGCAGTGCGGAAGACTTACCAGCTAGACTATTAAAAATAGCGGAAGACGAATTGGTAAGGAGCAGACTCGGTATAGTGTCTCTCATCTCTCATACGTGAAATGGAAATGCTCTGAAATGTTCCAACTTTATAGAAATAAGATTGCTAAACGTCGAAATCACTTATAAAACCTTGTCGGCTATCTTCTGTGATCGCTTAACACTTTTTTTCAACGATTTTCCCCGATAAGTGTGGTCTTTAGCCAGGCAAGTTGACCGTCCGTAAGTCTATCAAATGTACACACTCCAGCTGATTAAAAAAAAAACTGGAATTCTAGATCTATATACACCACCTATTATAAATAAATAAATCGGGTGGCACAACGGCTCATGAAGGACCAGGGCCTAGTGAC
Source organism: Melangyna quadrimaculata (assembly GCA_949320155.1). Taxonomy (NCBI): domain Eukaryota; kingdom Metazoa; phylum Arthropoda; class Insecta; order Diptera; family Syrphidae; genus Melangyna; species Melangyna quadrimaculata. The sequence goes on from OX439483.1 coordinate 388,192,128, forward strand.
TAACAACTCGCAACCATTTCTGTGTGCGCCTTTCGACAGGAAGGAATTTTAAAGACCAATGTCGTATCTGGGCATCCCTGTCACACTCACCCGCTTGTACAAGATGACGATGAAGAAATCTCGCTGCTCCATCAAAATTGGTAAGAACACCACTGAATCCGTTGATGCTTTTTTTTTACAAACGTATTTTTTTTTTGATAACTAATAAAAGCTTGCAGAAATAGATGGAATTTGAAGAAGTGTCCTGCATATCTCAGCTTCTCGTGGGCATTGGATTCAGGATTAATCACAACGAAGATGAATATTTCAGCTAACAACTTCAAATTTGTACGCCTCCCAATGCCGCCTCCAAGCGTTTAGCTTTTAAGATAATTTTTGTTTAATACCAAAAGATTTGTGGGCAGCCATTTCGTCAGCTCTTGGCAAAGATTGGTAAAGAATGTTGTCGTTGAGAAAGGTCTGAGGCAAGACGATGCGATGCGTGATCAAGCAACCTTACTAAGATCGTTCTTGAATCAATTGTACGCAACCCATAACTCAACAATAGCAGTCCAAATTATCAAAAGTTCATTCAACTACTAAGATGGTATTTTTGACGTGTAGGCTTACTCGAACTCTCTTGGTTCTTATTCGATAACGCTTTGTCACTCCTGCTGTTATGCGAAGTATCTTCATTTCAATTGGAGCTTTTACAAAGCGCATGAGACTGTTAATGTCCGAGCTTGCTAGATCTGTTGGATCATCGAAGAAGAAATCCCCAAGATTGAGTTTACGTCTTTGAGATAGGGCGGGACATGTACAGAGAAGATGATTAATAGTTTCTTATTCCTCTTCATCCATACAGCTTCTGCAAAAATCATTTGCGAATACTCCAAGCCGCGTTGCGTGATTTCCTATGAGGCAGTGTCCAGTAATGACCCCAATTATGGAGCAATCTGCTAAAAGATAAAAAACACTTAGAGCCCCTTGTGTCCAACACTGGTGATGTTATTCCACCTCAGGCTTGTTTTCCTTATAGCATCTTGCTTCAGCAAAAGTTTGCAAGTAGCGATAGGTATACCGATATCTACCTTGTCTGGTAGAATAGGAAGTGTTGTTCCACGAGTTGGCGAGTTCGTCAGCTTTCCAATTTCCCAGAATGTCCCTATGGCCTGGCACCCAACAAAGGTGAATATTGAACTGTTGTGCCGTCTCTGTAAGAGATGAGCGACAGTTTAGGGCCGTTTTAGAGTTTGTAGAGACAGAGTCCAGAGATTTCAAAGCAGCTTGGCTATCTGAGAAGATACGGATATCCAAGGTCGATAACACGTTTTCTTTGAGCCACGATAAAACTTCCTATATCGCCAAAAGTTCCGCCTGAAACACGCTACAATGGCCAGGAAGACGAAATGAGAGACTTAGATTTAGTCTGTCTGAGTACACGCCTCCACCAACCCCATCATCAGTTTTTGAACCGTCCGTATAAAAGTGAATCGATTCGTCTTCCAAGAATGTCACATCCTCCCATGTGGACCGGGAAGGTATGACAACCTGAAAGTTCTTGTCGAAGCGGAATTGTGGGATGGTGTAGTCAATGATACCTGGGAGTGAACCGTGTGAGTTCAGAATAGATGAGTGGCCTATATCATTATTGATCCACTGTGAGGAGGCTTTTATACGGATTGCCGTACACGCTGCCGTTTGTTTACTGAATATATCTAGGGGTGTTAGATAGAGAAGAGTGTCCTGTGCAGCGTAGGGAGTAGAGCGAAGTGCTCCACTTATGCACATAGAAGCTGATCTTTGGACTTTACTTAGTTTATCGCGGTTAATCGCTTTATCCAAAGCGGTCCACCATACTGCCACCCTATAGATGAGAATTGGTCTAATTACTGATTTGTATAGCCAGTGAGTAATGCGGGGTTGTAGACCCCATTTATTTCCAATGGCTTTTTTGCAGAAGAAAAGGGCTACAGTGGTCTTATTGACTCTCTCTTGTATATAAGGTTTCCAGCTTAACTTTTTATCTAAAATAAGACCCAGATATTTTGCTTCGTCAGAAAATATTAATGGAATACCTTTAGTAGTGGAAGGATCTATATTAGTAATTTTATATTTCCTAGAAAAGAGGACAAGTTCAGTTTTGTGAGGGTTGACGCTAAAACCGCATCGCTCTGCCCAGTTTATAAGCTTGTTTAAAGCATTCTGCAAGAGTTCCTTCAAGACAAAAGGATGCTTACCTGATACGGCAATAGCAATATCGTCCGCATGTGCAATCACTCTGTATTTCTCCGCTTCCAGGGAAATTAGGAGGGGGGACAAGACACCTCCTTGCGGGGTGCCTCTACAAACCGTTCTTCTTGCAGAAAATCCGCCGAGTTTGGAATCAGTAATCCTACTAGTTAGCATTTGGTTGATCAGGTCACCAAGCGAATCATTCACTTTCAGATTTGACAGAGCAGATGTGATTGCAGATGTGTCGACATTGTTAAAAGGACCTTCTATATCTAAGAAAGCAACCAATGTGTATTCTTTGTGGTGGAGGGAATATTCGATGGTACGTACTAACGTGTGGAGAGTTGTTTCCACCGACTTCCCTTTACAATAAGCATTTTGAGCATTAGATAAGAGTCTCGTATCCATGCTTGTTGTTAAGTGGATATCAATCATTCGTTCAAAGGTTTTTAGAAGGAATGATGATAGGCTTATAGGTCTGAGATCTTTTGGGTTTACGTGTGAGCATTTACCAGCTTTAGGTATGCACACAAATTTCACTTCTCTCCATAACAGTGGAATATGGACGAGATTTAGGCAGCCCTGCTTGAAGTTGAGTACTTTTTCTTTGCTTCTTTCTTGTAACGTCTGTAAACCACTCGTCTCGTTAAAATCGAAAATTTTCAGTCTCATCTCGGTCTCATCTTGGATGCTCAAAAGGCAGTACCGTCTCGTCTCGGTCCCGTCATGCGAGGCCGAGACTTTTCTCGTCTCGTGGCCAGCCCTAACGTTGACGGCTTAGATTGCTGAAGCACATGAACACCAACGCACCAGCCTGACTAGTCTTCGACTCCAACTCCGATGGTATACGCAGCAGAGAAATAGCTCATAATAGGTAGAAAACGCATAAGTTGAGAACGACCTCAACCAACTTGCGTAACTGGAAGCGGATTGCTATTGATAGAGATGACTGGTATGGCTTGTTGGTTGAGGATGTTGTCCATCATGGTCTTTAAGTGCCATTTAAAGTTTAGTTTAATTATTCTGTGAGGTTATAATATGTGTACTTGTAGTGCTTCTGAATTGTTGAAACCGACACAAATGTTAGAACCATCGACAGGAAAGATGATCCACATGCACCTCCCTCTAAGATAAGAAGGACATAGATTGGGCATGTTCTTATTCTTATATTTAACTTAGCAGATAATTTTTATTTTTTGATTTGAGTTTTTAATTTTAAGCAAACCGATTTTTATTGAGAAAAAATAAAAATAAAATTTATTTATTTGGTGAGGAATATGAGCTCTCGAACATGGTCCATCGAGCCGGATAAAGACCAGAAATTAAATTTGGCGATAATTAATCGTTGAAAAAGAAATTATGTTCATACATACCTAGTCTTTTTTATTATTATCTGTTTAATTTTTTAGGTGTACCATCAGTTCTTTTAAAGAATATGTATAGATTAAATTTGCCTGATGAGAGGAGCGAGGAAGATAGCGATGGTCAAACAAATCCATCAAGAGCATGTGAGTATTAATAGCTGTTCATCCATCTCCGATCAGTGGTGCATCAAAGAAAAATAGGCAGCTGACTGCTTTTTTTATTGATTTGTATGTCGTATTATATTGCAATTAAATCGATGTTCCGTGCGATATAAGCGCACTGCACGGAATACGCGGTTTATTGTAGTCTTACGAACACGTCTATTTTTCAAAATACAAATGATTTTCTATGTTCCGTGCGATATAAGTGCACTGCCTGAACGAGAATTATTTTTTTTATATATATGAGCATGCGAGCCGTAAAAAATGTGAATGGCATTTATTAACTTCCGTGCGACATAAACGCACTGCACGGAAAGCGCAATTTTGCATTAAACTTTTAGGGATATAGTGAAAAAATGAGCAACTTTAATGTTTGATTTCTGGAATGTAGCCATCAGCGTTTAAGTTTTCAACCATTATTTTTTTTCAGTTGCACCAGGCGCATTTGTTCGAATAACTCGTAAGCGGCAAGCTGAAATTAATGCAGAATTTCAAAGAGGGCATATTAACGAGGATTTGCCTCATGTAAGAACTTCAAAGCAAAATCAAAATTCTCGGAAGCGGCAACATGAAAACTTGCATTTTCCTTCGATGTCAGCTGCGTTTGAAGAATTAGTGCCACTGCCGTTGAGGATGAACCTTACAGCTCTCATGCAGGCGGTGGAAGAAGATTAACACCTATCAGATTGGTTAATCGACGAACTAGATGTGCGCATGGAGCACTTAGAGAGTGTTTGGCGCACTTTCCAAAATACTTGGCAGAAACTAAGTGTTAATTCAGTATCGAACGCACTGTTGTCAAAATATAATGAGATCCATAGCCAAAAAAAAAATTCTCTGGACTTGAAGTTGATTGGGCTAACTTTCGAGCAATGTTCGAAGCAGAAGTACACAACAGTGCACGATTATCGGATGGTCAAAAAATGCGATACTTATTAGATTCATTGCAAGGACGAGCAGCACAAATATATAAGAACTGGCCAGTTGCAAATGAGAGCAGTTACAACGATCTACGGACAGCAATTTGTAGTCAATATAGCAATGAATATAATACAATTCGAGCACATTTACAAGCATTATATAGCCTAAGACCGTTGCAGTCGCCTACCAGCGAAAAGGTGCACAAGGTTTTAGATACTGCTCGTAGTGCTTTCCGTCAACTACAAATGCTACTTACACCAGGTAAGGTAGCAGACTATATGCTTTTGTATCAACTCGAAAGCATTTTGGATGCGGAAAGCCAATCACAATGGGTATTGCGACGTTCCGCCGATAGACTCCCTACCTTGGAACCAATGTATGGTTTCTTGGAGACCCGTGCTAGTTTGCTCGACCAACTCAAAGCAACACGTTCACTTGAACAGAACAATGAACAACGAACCGCACTTTCAAGCAAACGTTATGCAATTGTCGAACGAGGCGTAAGCAATGGTCGGGTTGACGAACAACGTCCAGTGCTTGATGATTCAGGTCGATGTCAATTATCGATCGGCAGAATTACGTCCATGAGCATAGAATTTGTCACAATTGCCTTAGTCTAAGACACCTTACAGCCATTTGCCCACGTTGTCGTACGCCGCATAATAGCTGTTTATGTCCAACAAATGTGAAAGTTTCCGGTCCAATGCAAGAACGTAGTGTAGTAGAGGAACGTCGTCTTTTACAAAATACAGCAACACAGCATGTAACTAAGTAGCAATCAGCAGCATTATGTCATGGGCGCAGTGATCTTGATGCATCAATCATGTCAACAAAATCGGATGAAAAAAAAAGAGACACTTCTTGCAACAGCCGTTTTACGCTTGCGAATTGCAAACCGAATTTCTCCTCCACTACGGGCTTTATGTGACACCGGAGCACAGATGAATATTATTAGTATGCAAGCAATAAACCAACTGGGGTGGCCAACACATCGCTGTAACGTTCGTTTAAATGGCATCAATGACACAACCACAGGAAAGTCACATACTCGCAAAATAGTATGTCAGTTGGTATCTCGATTTAATGACCAACTATTGACAACAATCGAATTAATTATTCAGATAACTGATATGTGGTTACCACAGTCCACAATATCACATGAAATCATTCCACCAGAATTGCATGAACAGTTAGCTGATCCCAAAACACTTATCCCAGCACCGATTGATGTTCTTTTAGGCGCCAGCGTTTGGGCGACTATACTTCAAGATGAAAGTTTTGTCAATGATCTAAGTATTGCCTTTCAGCCATCGAAACTAGGTTGGTTAATATTTGGCGGTGTTATTCACACTCAAAAGGACATTGCAATCAACATGATGACATGTGACGAGACAAGCCTGCCACTGGATAAATTGCTTCAACGATTTTGGGAAAGTGAAGAAGTATCGGTGGTGCGGTCTCGCACAATGATGCAAGAAGAATGCAAGGAAATATTTATGAGGACACATCAACGCTTAGAGAATGGACGCTTCAAGTCCAAATTCCACTGCGCAGAGATATTCAGCAGCTTGGCTCATCACGAGCAAAGCATAATGAAACTACACTATGGTCAGATTCTCAGGTAGCCCTGGCATGGTTGGTTAAAGATCCAGCAAAGCTAAAAATATTTGTGAACAATCGTGTGCAGAAAATACAGCGTTTGACTTCAGACGCCCATTGGCGCTATGTGCCTTCGGCAGATAACCCAGCAGATCTTTTGAGTCGCGGTTTATCGGCAGCAGAGCTGACCACGTCCAAATTATGGTGGCACGGACCTGAATGGCTACTTAGACAACCTATTCATTGCCCAAAGATGCAACGAAAACGATCAACCGATGAGTGTCAAGTTAGCAAAACAACATTCACGAATCGAAAAATGGTCAATTGGATAATTTGCAGTTAATTTGTTATTAATTAGTTGTGACAACTTCGAATTTGTTGTTCAATGTTTTCTATGTTTTTTGTGTTGCTTTGCTAACTTGATATCAAGTTAGCAAAGCACCAAACCCAGAAAAGTACTAAAAACTCTTTACAGTGAATGATTTATAGGTTAATAATTTGCCGTTAATTAGTCGTTAATTAGTTGTGACATTTGTAACTTTGTCGTGCTATGTTTTCTATGTTTTTTTTTGCAAATTTCCTAATTCGATGTGAAGTTAGCAAAACAACATTCGCAAATCGAAAAATGGTTAATTGGATAATTTTCCGTTAATTAGTCGTAAATTAGTTGTGACGATTTCGAATTTGTCGTTCAATGTTTTCTATGTTTTTTGTGTTGCTTTGCTAACTTGATATCAAGTTAGCAAAGCACCCCCTCAGAAAAGTATTAAAAACTCTTTACAGTGAATGATTTATAGGTTAATAATTTGCCGTTAATTAGTCGTTAATTAGTTGTGATATTTTCAATTTTGTTGTGCTATGTTTTCTATGTTTTTTTTTGCTAATTTCATAATTCGATGTCAAGTTAGCAAAGCAACACCTCAATACGGGGTTAAAACTTCTTATATTAAATAATTCATTGCTTAATAATTTGTCGTTCATCAGCCTTAAATTAGTTGTGACATTTTCATTTTTATCGTGCTATGTTTTTTTTGCTGTTTTACTAATTTGATGTCAAGTTAGCAAAGCATCACCTCAGAAAAGTACTAAAAACTCTTTACAGTGAATGATTTATAGGTTAATAATTTGCCGTTAATTAGTTGTGATATTTTCAATTTTGTTGTGTTATGTTTTCTATGTTTTGTTGGCTAATTTCCTAATTCGATGTCAAGTTAGCAAAGCAAAACCTCAAAACGAGGTTAAAACTTCTTATATTCATTAGTCTTTAATTAGTTGTGACATTTTCATTTTTATCGTGCTATGTTTTCTATGTTTTTTGCTGTTTTACTAATTTGATGTCAAGTTAGCAAAGCAACACCTCAAAAAGGGGGTAAAACTTCTTATATTGAATAATTTATTGCTTAGTAATTTGTCGTTGATTAGTCCTTAATTAGTTGTGACATTTTAAATTTCATCGTGCTATGTTTTCTATGTCTGTACTGACTGACAAGCGAATCCAAAGCCAAACAAAATGAAAACGTTCAGCCAAATATTTTATCGTAGGTTCCATTTGTTTAAGTTTTCTGCTCTAGAATGGTGTCTCCATTAGATTTCATAGAAAATTAATAAATATGGTGCTAATTAATTTAAGTATTCTATAAATCATTGAATAACTAGGTTAATAATATGGATACTATACTATGAAGGAGCAGTTTTTAAATTGCTTTGGTAGTATTATGTGGGAATGTGATAGGTTGTGTTTTGTCAATTAACAAAACAAAACAAAAAACAGAAAACGTAGAACGAGGAAATTGAAAATATCACAACTAATTAAGGGCTAATCAACGCCAAATTATTAAGCTATTAATTATTCAATATATGAAGTTTTAACACCGTTTTAAGGTGTTGGTTACATCAAATTAGTAAAACAGCAAAAAAACATACGATGAAATTGAAAATGTCACAACTAATTAAGGACTAATCAACGACAAATTACTAAGCAATAAATTATTCAATATAAGAAGTTTTAACCCCGTTTTGAGGTGTTGCTTTGCTAACTTGACATCAAATTAGGAAATTAGCAAAAAAAACATAGCACAACCAAATTGAAAATATCACAACTAATTAACGACTAATTAACTTGACATCAAATTAGGAAATTAGCAAAAAAAACATAGCACAACCAAATTGAAAATATCACAACTAATTAACGACTAATTAACGGCAAATTATTAACCTATAAATCATTCACTGTAAAGAGTTTTTAGTACTTTTCTGAGGGGGTGCTTTGCTAACTTGATATCAAGTTAGCAAAGCAACACAAAAAACATAGAAAACATTGAACAACAAATTCGAAGTTGTCACAACTAATTAACAACAAATTAACGGCAAATTATCCAATTGACCATTTTTCGATTCGTGAATGTTATTTTGCTAACTTGACACTCATGATCAACCGCAACCAAAGAAGAAATAGCGCAAGAAGAAAAAACTAGTGAAGACAGTGAACTCAGTGACATGAAGGTCCGTCACACATTCAAGGCATTATTGGTTATGAGCATAACACACCGAGATGTCAATTTGTTGTTGCGAGCATCAAGCATAAGCACATTGAGCAGGGTGACAGCATGGGTTTTTCGGTTTCAAGTTAACAGTTTACAGAAAGAAAAACATCTTCGGAAAAAAGGCCCGCTAACGAACGCAGAAGTTGAGAATGGTTTGGAATATTGGATTCGCGAAGAACAAGCCATCTACTACGAAAAGGAAATAAAATCTTTGCGAATGTCACCCAAAAGTGGTGTTGATACGACAAGTTCAATATTCAAATTCAATCCACGAATCGACAATCAGGGTTTACTTCGGATGAGCGGTCGTTTGGATCGAGCACTATTGACAGAAGACCGGAAAAACACGATAAATTTGCCTGATGTTAGCCCGTTGGCAAAATTGTTTATTAATGAAGCCCATGCAGCCACTTTGCACGGTGGTCCACGTAAGATGGGAGCATTTATACGTCGGAAGTATTGGATAACAAACTTGCGCCGGGCGATTCATACCCACAATTCAAGTTGTTTTGTCTGCGCACGGGAAAACCAACAAGCAGTGCAACAAATGATGCGTGAGTTACCATCCGATCGAGTACAGCCATTTTTGCTTAAAGCCCGTGGAGGTCGATGTAACATTTTTGAAAAAAAAAAATACGTCGCTGTATTCGTGTTTATGGTCACTAAAGCAGTACATTTGGAACTGGTCGATAGTTTGTCAACAGCAGATTTCATTCAAGCATTCCTTTCTTTTACAAGTATTCGTGGCGCATGCACACGTTTATAGAGTGACAATGGGAAGAATTTTAAAGGTGCAGAAAAAGAGTTGGCGCGTATGCTGCGGACTTGCAATTACATGGATATGGCAACAAAATTGCAAGAATACGGCACAGAATGCCGCTTCATCACACCGACAGCACCGCATCAAGGAGGACTGTGGGAAGCCGCAGTCAAATCAATGAAATACCACCTAAAAAGATTTGTAGGTGCACATAAATTGACAAGCAGTGCCTTTAGAGTGATTCTAGCTCAAACTAGTGCAGTAATGAACTCACGACCATTATTAGCGCAGTCTGATGATCCTGAAGATTTGTCGTTTCTAACTCCAGCGCATTTTCTCATTGGAGAGCCCATCATTCAGCCGTTTGGAGCAAACGTTTAAGAAATCCCGGACAATAAATTGAAATTGGCAGCAAAAATTCAAAAAATGACGCAATCTCTATGGAAAGTTTGGTCGAAAGATTATTTGTACGAACTGCAACAATGACCAAAATGGCAAAAAGCTCAGCCAAATCTGAGAATAGGTGACTTGGTTCTAATTCGTGAAGATAATATTCCTCCGACATTATGGAAAACCGCACGAGTCCTCAGAGTATTTCCTGGACCAGACGGCCTGGTTCGAAACGTAAGTTTAAAAGTAGCTACCTCAGATTGGGAATTTGGCCAAAAAAGGAAACACAAAGAACCGATAGAGCGCCCAGTTCAAAAATTGTGTCGGCTTCCAGTGGATATTGAAGCAGAGACTTCAAGGACGCAGTGTGTTGAAACTGACACAAATGTTAGAACCATCGACAGGAAAGATGATCCACATGCACCTCCCTCTAAGATAAGAAGGACATAGATTGGACATGTTCTTATTCTTATATTTAACTTAGCAGATAATTAATATTTTTTGACTTTGAGTTTTTAATTTTGAGCAAACCGATTTTTATTGAGAAAAAAGAATAATAAAATTTATTTATTATTTTTTTGTTGATTTGAAAAGAAGGATATTTTTATTTGCTTATATCAAGATTCTTTCAGTTTGGGATCTTCAATAATTTGTAAGACATATTCAAGAAATATAAGGAAAAATACAGTCCACATTTGGTGAGGAATATGAGCTCTCGAACATGAATTATATTCCATGAAATAAAATTGTCGTTGACTTTTAACTAGAGGTTCTACCGAATTTCTTGGCTTCACTGCTCGATTGATTCGAGCGGTAACACCGTTCATTTTCAAATAATCTAATTTTTCAAAAGTGTGATCTACAACGCCTCTTTACACAAATATTACCAAGTTTTGTATTTATGATTATGATATCGTCTTTGAGGGAGAATATTAACAATTAATATAGTTTGAGCCTTCTTCAATAGTTAAAAATTATTTTGTTTTTGCTTAAGTTATTATGGGTATTGCTTATTCACCTATTTTCTTTGAATAAAATTTGCTGAGTTAAGGCATCTTTTGGTCAGTTGATTTAGAAGCAGGGTTATTATCCTAGATACTTTGTATTGTAAAATATACTCTAAGTTTACTGCCGTAGCTATGTTACTAAACTTATTGAATATTCACCTCGTGAATAGTGATCAACTGAATCAGTAGTCGTTGTTTCAACTTAGCATAGCCGCATTCGAATGCCCCATTTAAAGACCTAAAAGCTATACCTACTCTACAAAATAATGTCCTTGCACAAAACAACAACCCCCATTTACAAGAAAACCAACGACGACGACGTTGACTAACAATGAACTAAACGCAAATAACCTGCTGTGCACAATTGGTTCACTTCGATAATAATCATTTGCCTCAAAATATCGAACGAAGCATTTCTACGAAAATCGCGTAGGTACAAAAAAAAAAAAAAAAAAAGATTTTCAAACCTTAAAAGCGAAAACCATTTAGCTAAGGCTAAAGGCATCATGGACTTCCTTCCTTAACCATCATATACACCCCGTCAACCGTTCCCAAGTCCCTTTATCCTACATTCTTTGGCTGAAAAATAATGGTTTACAAAATCGAAAAGCAAAACATTGCCTTATTACCAGTAACGGTACCTGATGTCGTACAATAGAATACGAATACAGTCAAACCAAGTAACGGCTGTTAGAAAGCATGTCATTTGCAATACAACGGATACGGCTCAGCAATTGAATGAGAGTAGGTACGGATGGAATTCTTTTTTTTTCAAATGGAATAAGCTGAAGGTAGGTAAATGCTGTGCGGCAGGCGCCTAAAACGCTAGTTGAATACCTACCTACCTTCCTTAAGCTTTCTGGGCTAAGTCAAATCGTTTTAAGGATCGTTTGGTTCCTAATCCATGTGACAGTCTTTTGTTGGAAATTGGAGTAGCTTAGCTATACACAAAGAAACAAAAGGACACTTCGACTACAGTCGCGTCGCCCAAAGGGAGAATATGAAACCAATACCCTCAGCTTCAGCATCAGCAAGAGTGCAAGTCAAGGGATGGGATGTGAGAACACAATTTCAGGTACTTGTCACCGTTGTAACGAGGCTTACGGTTCGTTTGTGTAATCAAACGCAGGTATCCCACTTTCTCTATATTGGTTTGCTAAGATTTTTAAGTCTGCGTCCATATAGGTATGGCTTTTCTAAGGCCCAAGAAGTTCGATATTTTTATACCTTCAATTCATAAATAGATATCAGAATATTATAGGGCGCGTGAAAAGTGTTTAAAGTGGAAGAAATGGTTAAGTGGAAAAATATAATTTTAAGCTAAGAAAACTTTCATTTTTTTATTTTAGATTTCAGTACGGGGGAGAAATACTAGGGGAAAGTTTCATTAATTTTTGTTGTTCAAACTCTTTAGTGGAAGCGCTGTACAAAGAACCCTCTTTGCTATGATAAATGCTAGTAAGAGTTCTTGTGTTCAAAATGTAGGTAGTATGCTTATTAACGTGTTTGTTGCGAAAGGGGAGAACCGTAACGTAAATGAAGCTTTGTGCCTTTGTGGGTTCATGAAATTATTTCAGAAAAATTTATTTACTTGAAGTTACTATTTTTGGAGACAAATTAATTCGTAATGCAATATAACCATGAGGCCACACGAGCCAGTAGTGGCAGGCCAGATGGCTAAATACATTGACTGTCAAATTCCTATACGTGAATATGCTGTGACGTAGGCGGCACGCAACTTGTATGCAAGTTGCTTTGAAGTATTTTAATGGCCACGTTCAGCTTTTATTAGGATAGCGTATCTATGATTCTAAATTCTCATTTAATTGAATTTGCTTCAACGCGTTAACAAAAAATGTCGTCGAATTCTGCATCAAGTCTGTCAAGTCTTGTGATGGTCAACACAAAATACTGCCAATGCGTTGACAGACTTTTCTGTCTTGTCAATGTAACATATGCATTGACATTCATCCTGTTCAAAAATTTTCGATTTTAAAAAAAAATATTGGATTTGTTGGAGGTTTTTCAATCCATCATCATAGTAGCCATCCTTTAATGGAATTTGACAGTTCATACGTTGACAGATAGGCAAGAAACTAAATTATGTCGTACGAGGAATATTTCGTTCCAATTGTCACCCATAGCGCTAAAATCTCCTTTTCCCGCGCTAAAAATGTAATCTCAAAAAATTCATAGGTATATCTTAAAATTTTTTCAATGCATCATCTCCGTAGCAATCTTTTAATTTAATTTGACGCTTTATATAATGAACAAGTCTGCTCTACTGGCTTCCAAAAAGGCAACCCAGTTGACGAGCAAGGTGCTCAGGTTTGTATGTGTTAATAAAAAAATTTAATTTTATTGTAATTTGTAAGCTAGTACTGGCTCGTGTGGCCTCAGGGTAAGCCAATTATAATGTCAAGATCGTTTTTTTTTTTTGTATCGTTTTTATGTCTGATGGAATTGACTGGGCCGGGCTCGAATTGAGGTCACCAAAACTTATCGAAAGAATAGAAGTTTGATATTAAGGAGCACCTGAATTTGCTAAATTGAGAATTTCACAAAAAAAATCCTGAACCTGATAATTTCCGGAACACATAATAAGGATGTATCATCTTTTTAAAAAGTAGCTATCTAATCTATGCAAGTGGGTGATTCATTTGATGTGACCAGGGGCGGACTGGGGGTAGGGTACTGGTACTTTTAGAAAAATGGCCACAAATTATATACAGTCAACTCTGCTTAACTGCACTCCGCTTAACTGAAAACATCGGTTATCTGAAACAAGAAATTTATTCCGGAGGCTTTTTGAGAATTTTTCACACAAACTGCTTCGTATAACTGAACTCCGCTTAATTACAAACTCTGGATAATTAAAACAAAATTGTTTGCCTCAAATGAACATTTTTCACTTATTCAACCCCGTATAAGTGAAACGCCCGTTGTATTTTGTTTTTAATAGTTATAAATTAATATTCGTTTTGGGATTAAAAATGTAAATACCTTTGTCGTTTGAATTGTTTCATGAAATTCTTTTTATTTTTTGAATAATTACTATACATATTTTGACATAAAAAAATTATATGTACCTAATTTTTTTTTGATTTTCAGGCTAAATGAAATTTGATATTGCTTTGAAAAAACTCCGCTTATAGTACAGTCAACGAAAGAATTTTGCTTGCAAAAAATAGTGCTCTCTGGATTATTTTCTCATATGGTAGGGGATACCCCCAGGTATAACATACCCAAAGTCCCCAGCCCAGGGCCGCGAGCTAAACTCAGGAGAGGGGGTTAAAGGCAACCCTTTTTATATTTTCGTGAATATTGGCACAACCTAACATGTTAGCTCAAAAGTCTATACTACATAATTAGAGACAAATAAATTGTCTATAAAAAAGTTATGTTCATATTTTCGATTGGGTTAATAAAAAGGGAGATGCGGGGGAGAAAAGTCAACAAATCTGAAAAAAACTGTTATTGTTTTAGTTATTGAATGTTTTCTGACCAATTTACTTGGAAAAAACAAAAAAGGTAAATACACATTCATTTACTGTTATTTTATCATGTTATGAGGCTGACAGTGGAGTTATAATTTCCTGTTTTGTCTATATATCTGAAACTATACGAAAAAGTTGATGTGTACTAAATTAGGCAAAATTTAATTAGCAACAGTTGTTTTCATACGGCGCCAAAAACTGATACTGTGTGACTGGGGACTTTGAGTATGTTATACCTAAGGGTCAGCTCTACCACTAACACAATCCCTTGGCTAGCTTGCTTTGCAGGTTAAAAGACTTTATTCATTCTTTGACCTCAAGCTCAAAGAAACACTACTATCACTATACTACACACTATAATAATAATAATAATACAAATTATACAAAAAAAAATATCATAAAAACTGTCGTCGCAACTTTCAATTTTCTTAAAAACTAGGACACATAGAGCTATTTGGTTTTCAGTTTTCAATAAAAAGTTTTTATGGGTAGTGAATAATAAAAGCCAATTCGACATTTTATTTCCGCATTAAGAAACAAAAATCAAAAACTTAATTTTCAATTTTTTGTTTTTTTTTTTAATTTTGAGTTCGAAAGTTATTTTACAAAAACTATGGACACTAAAAATTTGATTTAAAAATAGAATAATAGAACGGAATTCTGGCTTTAAAAAAAATTAAATTTTTGTTGTTGTAAGTGTTGTCATTGTTTTTTAATATTATATTTTAAAAAATGCCCCTCCTCTCGAAAGGGGTGGAGAAAGAACCCCCTTTTATGGCAAAAAAATTTTGTATTATGTTCTTTAAAAAAAAAACAGTATCAGTTTTTGGCGCCGTATGAAAACAACTCTTGCTAATTAAATTTTGCCTAATTTAGTACACATCAACTTTTTCGTATAGTTTCAGATATATAGACAAAACAGGAAATTATAACTCCACTGTCAGCCTCATAACATGATAAAATAACAGTAAATGAATGTGTATTTACCTTTTTTGTTTTTTCCAAGTAAATTGGTCAGAAAACATTCAATAACTAAGACAATAACAGTTTTTTTTCAGATTTGTTGACTTTTCTCCCCCGCATCTCCCTTTTTATTAACCCAATCGAAAATATGAACATAACTTTTTTATAGACAATTTATTTGTCTCTAATTATGTAGTATAGACTTTTGAGCTAACATGTTAGGTTGTGCCAATATTCACGAAAATCTAAAAAGGGGTGCCTTTAAACCCCCCTCCTGAGTTAAGCTCGCAGCCCTGGGCTGGGGACTTTGGGTATGTTAAACCTAAAAATAATCCGGAGAGCACTTTTTATTGCATTTATCTTATCAATTTGAGTCTTTGTTGACTGGGCTATTATGCGAAACAAGTTTCAGTTATCCGAAGTTCGGTATTCGGTTAACTGAAAACTCCGCTTAACTGAAACAAATGGTCTGCAATTATGGTGTTACAGTTATGCGGAGTCGAATGTATTCATAAAATGCTTAAAAATAGAAGTTTTTGTAATACCTATAGAAATAGATATTCCTCGATACCCAATTTTCACAAAATTAACATTTATGAATAAACTGTTTCATACATAGCTAAAGTAAGCTAATTTAAAATGTTGGTTTAAATTATCCTCTCTTACTCGCCATTTTGCCAGTAAGTCAATAATTCCATGCGGATGCTTTACAGACCTAAGCATTGAAGTTTCAACTTGTTCTTAGAGCATTGTATTCCGGAAGGTAAAAGGCCAGTCGGCAAAGACAAAACAAATTTCATAATCCAAAAATGTACTTAAATTCCACGGCTGTAAATGCTGGGCTAAGCCTTTATTTTGAATTACGAATTACAAGCAATATCTTGAGAACATCTTCTGTGCCTACTGGTTAAGGCTGGCCACGAGTTGAACAAAGTCTCGATCTCGGCGAGACGAGACTGTCTTTCAAGCAACCGAGACGAGACTAAGACGAGAATGAATATTTGGACCGAAATTTACAAAGAGTCTAATAAATTAAAAAAATCCAATTTCAGTTAAATACTTATTTTCTTTTGCACGTATTCAAACTATAATCGAAAATATTTCGTTCCAAAATCAACAAGTTGTCCGCAAATCGTATTTTTCGGAGACGAGACCGAGACGAGACTTAATTATACGACCGACACGAGACCGAGACGAGACTGAAAATTTTCGATTTTAACGAGACCGAGACGAGACTTACAAAAAAAATGGCTATGTGAGTGCAAAAGTGGCTTAACCCATATTTTTCTATTAATTTTAAATCGACCCAAAAACATTGTTTGTTTTAAAGTAATGCTATACATTTTTTAAAGTTTTAAATAATAAACAAAAATCAAAAAAAATAAATTAAAAACTCCACCTAATGATACATTTACCTACATTTTTTCCGAAGAAATTATTCGATGTGCTCTCTATACTGCATGTTTGAAAGTAATTTTAGAATTTAGAGTTATGATGTGAGGGGGCGGGTGGTTAAAAATCTGTCTGGTTCAAAATTCTTTTTTCAAAACTCAAAATTCTCTGGTTTAGGTACATAGTTCTAGTCTTAGAAAATTCTAAGACTTAAGTTTTCTTTTATAATTTGCAGAATTGTATAAAACCATTTTGTTGAACATAAGTTCTTCCTTCATTTTCTTCAACCAATTGCAACTTTTCGCAAAAGACACTAATCCATGATTTATCTGACCTGGATTTTCGTCCCAAATGCAAAACAAAATGAACATAACAACAAGGCTATAGGCCTAATTAAATGATTTAAGGAACTTATTTTTTACTAATTCACGTTATTTATGTTTGTATGTACATATGTATTCTTAATCATGTACTGTTTATAGCGTCATTTTAAGCAATATAATTTTTCTTTTATCTTATTTTTTTTTTGTATTCAAAAATGTTCGAAGTTTGACCAATTTTGAAGTCGCAATATCTTGCAACTGATGCGTTAAACGCAAAAAAGTATGATTATGTTCCCTCTAGGGAATATTAAAATCTGCAAAATAGATATAAAACATTTTTCGAAAAATTCGTCATTTAAGAATAAAGACCCAAAAACCCGTATTTTCGACTTTTGGTGATTTTTTTAAAATAATAATATCATAAAAATTATGGCTTCTAGAAAAAAAACTGTTAATGTGTGCTTATATAAAGTTATATAGTGTACAAATTTTGTTAATGTAGTTTTTCAATTAAGCTTTCAGTTTAAAAGATATATGCGCAAAAACCGTTTTTTTGGCAGTTGACACTATTGAAGTCACAATATCTTGTGACTCATGAGTCGTATGGAAAAAAGTGACCTATTTTTTTAAGAGAAAATTATGGTCTTTAAAGTGAGCAGAATATATTTTTTCGACAACTTGTGCTTTTAAGAGTAAAAAGCAAAAAACCATAAATTTGAATTTTTTGTCAAACTTTTAAAAAACTTATATCTTTAAAACGGTTGTTTAAAAAAAAAAAAGTTTTCTTATAGGAATTTAGATAGTGTACAAACTTTGTAATAAGAGGTTTTCAAAAATTTGAACCGTTTAGGAGTTATACCTGAAAAACGACCATTTTTGACATTTAACATTTTTTGAAATGTCGATTTCTTCTTAACAGTGGGTCGTAACAAAAAAAAAATTGTTTTTGGGATAACATAATCTACAAGTTTTGCATGAAACACTTTTCGATAGCATTTACCGTTTCCGAGTTTTATGCGAAAAACTGAAATCTTCGACATTTAACCTTGTATAACTATTGACGCACACACGATTTGGTAATAGACTTTCGTGACAGTATTGTTCATGCCAAATTATAGACAATTGCATTTAAAAACCTTCACTTGGATTTTTTTCAGTCTTAGTGGAGAAGGGTTATTGTTCGTCCGAAAATACTAATAATAATATATTTATTCATAAAATATAATGCAAAATGTATCACTCTACAGCATATGCGAAGTTCACATTAAGCCATGCATTTGTTTTTGTAAAGTCGCTATCAAAGTGGGGGAGAGGGGGAAGTGAAGTATATTAAACCTTATAATTTTAGCATATGGTAGCTGAGTTCAGCGTAGTTTTTAATGCCGAATCTTATGAAGCTTAAATAAATGCAATACAATTACCAAAGAAAAAAGAAAAAAAAAAGAAAAAAGATAATTGAATTTTCAGTGCAAAAAGCATAATTCTCGTATAATCAAGTTTCAACGGTACCTATGGTGATGAAATTTGCAACACATGTCTCATTTGTCATAATCATAAGGAACAAGAATAAAAAAAAACTTCATACAAATATTTGCCGTGAAAGGGTATTTTTTCGAGCGAAAACGGAAAAGTGTAAAATTATTAATTAAAATGGTAGAATTGTTTAATTTTTCATTAGAACCAAGAATCGAAACAGATTAAACAGATATCTAGCTGATGCTAATCATTATTTTACAATTCATACTTCTTGTATGAATATTTTTTTTTACGAAAGATTAAACTTACTTTTCTGGCTCCCGATCCATGAAGGGTTGCTTCCTAACACACGATGACTTCCCATTCTCTACGATCCCGAGTACTCTGTTTCCAGTCATCCAAACCTGGCGTCCGTGACGGCTTGGTCTTTAAGCCGAAGGTTCGGTCCTCCTTGTCGTCTCGAACCTAGGGGCTGAGATTCCAAGGCTCTGTCTCTTGGCTGGAGCATTGTTGTCCATTCATTCGATGTTACCGAGCTAATGTAGGCGAGGTGTTCTGACTTTCTGTACATCCACTTCTTTGAACAGCTCATAGAGTTCGTGTTCGTTCTACTTCTTGTATGAATATTTGTTTTTACGAAAGATTAAACTTACTTTTCTGGCTCCCGGTCCATGAAGGGTTGCTTCCTAACACACGATGACTTCCCATTCTCTACGATCCCGAGTACTCTGTTTCCAGTCATCCAAACCTGGCGTCCGTGACGGCTTGGTCTTTAAGCCGAAGGTTCGGTCCTCCTTGTCGTCTCGAACCTAGGGGCTGAGATTCCAAGGCTCTGTCTCTTGGCTGGAGCATTGTTGTCCATTCATTCGATGTTACCGAGCTAATGTAGGCGAGGTGTTCTGACTTTCTGTACATCCACTTCTTTGAACAGCTCATAGAGTTCGTGGTTATATCTTCTCCTCCATTCGCCCTCCTCGCACACAGGACCAAATATAGGCAGAAGAATTTGTCTTTCAAAAGAGCCCAGTATCACCTCTTCGTTTTTGCATATCGTCTAGCACTCAGCGCCATACAGTAGGACTGGCATTATGAGGATTTTGTAGAGCATGGACTTTGTCTTACTCGTAAGGAGTTTTTAACCCATTTGTTTCGCCAAACCAAAGTAGCAGCGGCTTCCTAGGGTAAATCATCACCGTAATTTCCACTAAGGTGTCATTCCTGGAGTTAATGTTTTCTTCGAGGTAGATGAGCTCCTTAACTACATCGAAGATGCTGCTATCAATAGTGACGCTTCGTACTTGGCGGTGGACAGATGCTTTTTTGTTTAATAGCAGGTATTTGGTCCTGTCCTCGTTTACTTCAAGACCAGTCCCTTCAATGTTTACACTTTATCTACGCTCTATCTGCTGCAAACCGAGGTTGAAGAAGTCACATGATAGGTCCTCTCCCTGCCGAAACCCTGTGCATATTTTAAAAAGTTCGGAAGAGCATTGCACAGTGTGTTTTCCAATTCCACGCGGCACAACTGGAACAGTTTTCCCGGGGTCCCGAGTTCAGACATCGCCAAATAGAGCTCCTGGCGATAAATTCTAGCATATGCGGCCTTAAGCTCGATGGAAAGATGGTAGGTCTCGACTTGAAATTCGTTGGTCTTTTCTAGAATTTTCTTCAGTGTGATGATTTGGTTTATGGTCGATTTGCCGGGCCCGATATCACGCTGATACTTGCTGACAACGACCTTAGTCGCTCACACAGTATGTTCAATAGGACCTTTTATGCGGTTTATCAGGGATACCTGACTCGATAGGTGTTTTTGAAAGGTGGGGGCATATGGAGCTGATAGTACAATCATCGGTCATGCTTCCTTCCACCCAACTGTATTGATGATTGTGATGCATGTGCCCTATCAACAAATCTCCTCCGTATTTGAATAGTTCCGCTGGTAATTCATAAGAACCGGCACATACTGGGGCCGGTTTTTTGGGGCATGTGCTCAAAATTCAAAATTGAGATTAACGGTTTCTTCCAATTTTTTGTTTTCCCTATCACTTGTTCTACTTAATTCCCATTTAGCAGATGGGGGAAAGGCTGTTTGAATACAACAACTTTTCCCTGTGCTTCGTTGAAAAGGTTGCCTTTACTTTTTCAGAGAGCCTACGTTCCGGTTTTAAAGCAAGCAGCCAGTTGCTTTGCCTTTAATAAAACCTTCGGGTGTTGTTTCGATCGCTAGACTCTTCGATTTCTTGGATCGATACTCTTCTATCGCTGCTCTTGTTTTACATTGCATTATTTTCGCACGTGCATCTTCTGTCACCTTTTTCCGGTATTCGCATTCATCATCATACCACGGGTTCTTTCATAGGGGTGGTAGCCTACCGTGGTTTCGGCAACCTCTTTGATGATGTCACGAGACTGGGACCACCAATTGTCGACGTGCGTCTATGGTAGGTGAATGCACAGCGGTAGCGGAGTTTCTCGTTCAGTTGCTCTCTGTAGACTCTGGCTACTCCAGGTGTGCAAAGGCGTTCAATGTCAATTTTTTTTAATTTTTGGCAGTTCGCGTTTTTTTTCATTCGACAGTCGAGCTCTGAGTTTTTCCGCACCAAGCATATGGTCAGAGTCGACATTTGCCCTTTGAAATGTACCCACACCTAAGATCTCGGATAAGTGCCTTGCATCGATTAGCACATGGTCGATTTGGTTGGTGGTTCGACCGTCTAGACAGCTACAGGTTGCTTTATGTATCCTAAGCCTTGGAAACCTAGTGCTTCTCATCATAGTATTACGAGCTGCTGCAAAGTATATTTATTATTCGGAATCCGTTATCTGTTGTCGTTTCGTGGAGGCTTTGCTTACAAACTAATCCACCGCGCCAACGATGTCTTCCTCTCCGACTTTAGCATTGAAGTTTTCTTATGTATTAAATCAAAAATAAAAATGATTCCGTATTGCGTCATTAAACTTTAAAATAAACCAATTTTTGTATATACCACTGGGACTATCTATTTAAAAGCAGATCACAGAAGTCAATATTAAATTAGTATCAAAAAACATGTTGTCCATAGCAGATTCTCCGAAATGATAATATTCAGCGTAGCAACCTTTCACCTTCATCACTCATTCACCAAAGAACCTTTTTTGAACCTTGAATTTAATAGAACTCTAGCGTTACGACCGTTTGGTGTCAAGAACGTACACTATCTTCTTTTTCCTCCAGCAATGACATTCAAAAACTGGACATCATCAGCCATTAATTAACTCACATCAACAGAAGGAAATCCTTACCTACAATCAGGCGAATGCGAACAAAACAAAAAAGATGTTTGCTGGTTAAATCTTCCAGACCATTAATTTTGGTCCAGAGAAGCAGTTGTGGTCCAGTATCATGGTGTGATTTGAGGGCGTTCAAAAAACACAAACATATTCGATTTATTTTCATTCTTTTTTTCAGAACAGAAAATTCTTGGCCACGAATCCTTACTTATCCCCAAAAAGTTATATGATGGCAGTCCAGCTTTTTTTAAAAAAGGTCCTCATGGGTGAGAACTTGGGGTTAGACATTCCATTCCGCAGCAGAGCGCACATTCACTCTGCTGCTGCGATAAGAGTTCACCAAAAACCTAATGAACTGATGATTTCTTTTGTTGATGATGAGATTCCTGTTAGTTTTGTGCTTGCTCCTCTCTGATGCCAACTAATATCGTGTATACACTCATATAGTTGGGGTTTGCCCATAAAGTATATTATGTGTTCCCGTTTTTTGCTTTTGAATCTTCTGACCAAGTATACCTAAACGAAAAAACAAAAATGGAAGACAAATCGAAGAGCAGCATATAGATGAAATAGCCAAGAGGAGCATTGCGAACGATGGTGATTTCCTAAAGGACGCACCAAACCAGCCCAAGCTGAACTATATGAAGACCTTTATACCAGAGTGGGTGGTTTGGTTATAACACCATCGTTTACTGCTCTAATGGCAAAAAGCAGACAATCGAAGAAGATGTTGGAAAAAACGGGTGGAAAATAATGAAAACTTGGCAGTGTTCTTTATAGGGATTCCAAGAGTATTCTTGTTTTTTGTATGTTTTTTTTTCCTGGGGAACGCGATAAAAATTTGAAACGGTGAGCCCCCAAAGCTGAGTGGTGTATGGAAGTGAGGTGGATCGGAACTGACTTCCTTTCCGTTCAATGAAATCGTTAAAACGATATTTTTGTTATTTTTCAACTGCACTGCATAGATAAATAGTACTGTGAAAACAAAATGTTACCCATCATCCACAGAAATATAAATGTTAAAATTAAAAAAAAAAGTCATGCTTAGTCTTTAGTCGCACTATGATTTTATTATCGCTGCTGCATTTCTTTTTCTATAGCAGCTCGAATAGCAAGATCGAATATTTCAAATCCAATGAAATCATTATACAGCATCTCTGCTTTTTGAGAACGCTCTGATAAATAGAGAACCTGATAAACCAGTTATTTGTCAATTATCAGAAGATTACTGACTATAGACCTGCTATTCTTGATTGATTATTGTATATGGATGCCAAAAAAGACCTATACAAGAGATTGTCAAAATCGCACGAATCAGACGCTGAATTCCAGGTACCAATTTATTACTACATGAAAATGTAAATTGAAAATAAAAATTCGTTAAAACAAATAAAATAAATAAAATATTTTAAACTATAAAATTTTTCTTTTTATTATTTAAAAAACTTGTTTTTAAAATTTTAACGCAACCAATTTAGATTATTGATATTGGCTGCGCGTTCCGGAAGTTATATTCCATCATCGGGCTGTTTGTATGAATTAGTTGTATTGAATTACAAACAGCCCGATGATGGAATATAACTTTAAGGCATTATTTTTTCAAATGAGGCATGATTTTGCCTAAACAGGTTGGCAACGCTGCGTCTGCCTATCCAGCTGCTGTCTATCGCTTCCAAAAACAGTTTATTTTACAGTTTGAGAATGTTTGCTTGGCTCTCTTTTTCGAACATTCGCTCTCATATTCAAACGTTGGCTCTCATTTTCGAACATAGCAAAATACTTATGAGGCGTTAGTGAATAGTGTGCTATTACACCATGCATCTAGACGCGTGCAACTTCTTCTAACTTCTTCGAATTTCATTTTTGCACGAATATTTTACCCACGCGACGCCGGGCAGATTTCCTTCCGTCTCATCTTTTCGAATTTGTTTTCTCTTTTGCACTTACATTATTCGAAAAGTTGCACGCGTCTAGATGCATGGTGTAATAGCAGACATAGCACAAATAATTTTCAAGTTATGAAGCTCATAAAGTTAAGAGCAGTTTATAAGCGCTCTTAACTTTAGGGTGTCCGTCACGGAATTTTTGTCTGCCTTTTTGAACTGACTCTTGTGAGAGTGTCCTGAAGAGAATGGCATTCGAACAAATGTTACGCAAATTACTTGACGGCCGTCATTTTTGTCACACTTTTGATCGTGTCTGCCACCACTTTGGTAACGTTCCAAGAAGCTGCCTCTCTATTATTAGGGTTTAAAGCACCGAAATTACGCAAATGACTTGACTTCCGTCATTTTTGTCACACCTTTAAGTCCAATTTAACACCTCTTCGTCACGTGTTCAGGTTCGCAGAGTAGGTAATCCTGGTTTAACCCTTTAAGCTTCAAAGGCTATTGTTATGAATTAAAACATTACGCAAATGACTTGGCTTATTATGTCATTGGCTCTTAGACTACTAGTATAAGACAATCAAATGCAATAATTTTAATAAAAACAAAAACAAAAACAATGTATAAAATTAGGCCTCCTATGTGCCAAAACAAAATCAAAAAAAATAAATAAATCGGGTGGCACAACGGCTCATGAAGAACAACTCGCAACCATTCTTGTGTGCGCGTTTCGACAGGAATGGAAGGGACCTACAATTTTATGCCGAATCCGAAGACGAGAAGCACTTATTCGTGACAAGTGATATTCTTGGAGGATTTGTCAATTTCTCGCAATAGTCAGTAGCCCTAAAAAAAAAAACTTTTTAGTTTTTAGGTGGACGAGGCTGGGAAGCGATTCCAGACCTCCAGCATGACAGTCGAACGCACTAACCTTTACGCTACGGGCTACTACAAATTCAAATATCAATGTAATTAATGTAAATAAGAATTCAGTCAATTGTATTACCTTCAGTTCAAACAAAAAAAATCTTACTCCTCCCAAAAATAACGGTCTTCCCTGAACTCTGGATATTTTAGGTGCGTCAAGTTAGGAACATCAGTGCTCACGGAAGATTGGAGCCCCTGCTTCTTGCATCATTAGATTTCTGAAATTTCGTTGTGGTGGTCCCAGCTTGACGTTGCTGGATATTTTATGGTTTCCTGATGGTAATTTAAAATTGCATCGCTTATCATTTAATGTTTTGTTTATATGCATTTATGTTTTAAATTGAGTTTAAATTGTCTTGTTACTTGTAGCCTACATAGTTATTATTGAGTAAGAAATTGAATGGACCAAAGTTGTATCCATTCGGGTGATCCTTAATAAAAATTCTAATTTTTCCACAGCACTGTTGAATGGATATCATGAGGGTGGATATCATGAGGGTGGATATCATGACATCGAAAGTGCTTCGGTAGGTTAGAGATTCAGGAGTGGGCGGAAAATGTGGGTTTTTTGTTGTTGTTTTTGACCCTCAGGCCAGCCCTGGTGCGGTGCATTGTGTGGAATTCAAGTGTAAAACGTTCGCGATTACAAATAAATTATCTCTAATGGTATTTTTTTTATATTTTTTGCACTGAAGTGTCCTATTCCTATATCCCAACCAAATAGTGGTGTGGTCGCACAGTTTAGAGAATCGACATAAGAAAAGCGCTCTAAGGACTCCGTGACACTGAAAAAAACGGAAATAATGGCCGGCAAGAGTGCTGAAGCATCCATGGCCTGATGGTAGCCACACAGCCATACCAACCGTACCAAAGCGCAATGTGAGAGGAGAAATTAAAGAAAATTTAATGTTTATGTCCCCGAATGGCACTTGCCGTTACCGTCGTCGTCGTCGTTTTTATCTCCCTCTGGAAAATAAGATATTGCTGACGGTTGTCTTAAGAGCACAGTTTTATTTGAATAAAGTTCTTATACAAAAGATTTGTTTGAACTCAAAAAAAAGTACGGGGATGAATATTCTTGTATATTTATGTAGGTATTGTTTTTGTTAGTGTGGGTGTAATGCAATCTTAATAACGGGGTGGTCCTTCTTTTTCTCATTGTGTCAAAAGTGGTAGATTAACTTTGATTTCTTTACTTTTTAATGTTAAAATACGAAATGATTATACTGAAAGTTTTCAACTATAGGGAATTAGCTTAGATAGCGAAATTATGATTCTTGAAATGTTATTTTTACGGGCAAAAATGGAGAAAATAATCAAAAAAATATATTTCAGTTGAATAATATATGGATATCTATAGGTACTTTCTTATTAATTCTATTTTATTTTCGATCTGGGACTTGGAAGCGCATTTTATAAAAGTCACAGGGCATATTGTCTTAATCCTGACAAATGTTCACTATCAGGGGTGCAGTGACTGAATATTTTTTATACAAACAGACCAACCATCGTTACTGAGCTTAAAGAAAATATAAATGGCATACAAATACCAATTATTCACACAGGAATTTTGCTTCAGTAGTCAGTAAAATAAAGCTATTGGTCTCTAGCTATACCAACGCCAAGAAGAATTTTGTTACAACCAAATTTTAATGCACGAACGCCATTTTATAAAGAATATCTGATTGTAATGTAAAATTAGTTTGTAAGTTAATTTCTATTAAGCCTTCCTTTTGTTACTTTCTGAAGAAAGAGGTTTTAAATCCAAAGAAAAATCTTAGTTCGAAACCATCTGTAATGAAGCTATCGGGATTAGAAAAGCGTCTATCCAGAAATACAGAGCCATTCTGTCAACTTTTTAACTTTGAACCTTCAAGGTGACAATTCCGCCAAGACGTGCACAATTTTAAAGGATCGATATGAACCCTTGCGTCCATGTCAACATCTAGTTGAACACATTATTCAACTTACTTTCAACTTACCCAAGAGCGCGTGGAGTCAAGCAAGGATTTGCGCTATGATTCGTCTCAGGTAGTACCCATTCTTCTAAAAATCGATCTAGAACATTTAGATTTAGTGATTATTTTTCTTCTTGTGTGAAAGTTACTAAGTCTAAACACAGCAAATGTGGAGGGAAAAGCTAGATGATCGAGAAAATTTAAAACAGTTGCTGAATTTTAAAGAAGCATGTCTCCAGGAAAAATGTGAACCTTCCTGGAAACGTAATTCCGGACCCTAAAAGCGGGTGATTAACAGCATATTCATATTGCGTCACATAGTAACTCCTCAAATAAACAGACGTTCATGGCTAACGCCTAGTCCGATAAAGAGATAGCTGACCAATAAAATATGACAAACAAATAAATATGCTGTTAGAAGATGTTTAGTAAATTTTTGAAAATGAGTGCTACAAAGGTTTTGTTAGGTAATAGGTAAATTTGGACATTTTGAATGAAACAACAACAACAACTTAATTGTTCTACCACCAAGTTGTTTTTTTTGGCTGAAGTTATACCTATTTCACGAGTGCCAACATAATCACCAGACTTTTTTGTGTGGTGCTGAGTCTTAAAATGTTAATTTGGTATTTGAAAAGCTTTGCCAGTCATAGGGATTGAACTTAGGACATCTACTGTGCCTGGAGTTCAGAAGCCGACGGCCTACCCATCGCGCTATCGAACCCACATGCCTCATGCACGTAGTGCTCTGCTCTAACATCTAAATAACTGCCTACAACCACACAATAAGCTATAACAATTAATAACAACTCATTTCATGCAACAAATAGTCCATTCCAGCCAGAAAAACAATGATCTGATCGGCCCCTATCAGTGTGGTTTTAGGCCAGGTAAGGGGCCAGTTATAGCTATAATTGAAAACCATCATTGAAAAAGTTAACTGTTGATTATGAGACCTTTCGAAAGTTTAATCATTGAATATTTTAATGCAGAAATATAGCTTACGATTTTAAAATTATTTCTCCGCCAAAAAAATTTAATTTTGACCCATATCTTCCCGATAACGTAACTTTTAATTTTTTCAATGATCATTGGTAAGGTAGTTCATCATTGAAAAATTAAAAGTTACGTTATGGGGAAGATATGGGTCAAAATGAATTTTTTTTGAAGGAGAAATAATTTTGAAGTCGTAAGCTATATTTCTGCATTAAAATATTTAATGATTAAACTTTCGAAAGGTCTCAAAATCAACAGTTAACTTTTTCAATGATGGTTTTCAATGATAGCTATTACTGGGGCCTAAGTCAACCGTCGATCAAATGTTCACACTACGACAGATTTTAGAAAAAACCCAGGAATTCCAAATCGATACACACCACTTCTCTACAGAGCCATATCGTGTCTCAGCATCCCTGCCCAACTCGTCCGCTTGTGCAGGATGTTGACGGAGAAATCTCGCTGCTCCGTCAAAATTGGTAAGAATACCACCGATTCCTTTGATGTTAAGAAAGGATTGAGTCGAGGTGAAGCGTTATCATGCAACCTATTAAACATCAACACCAGCGGCACAATTTATCAAAAGTCCATTCAATTGCTTGCGTATGCAGATGACATAGACATTGTCGGCAGAATGAAGCGAGCTGTGGCAGGCGCATTTGCGAGTATTGAATCGGAGGCGGCTAAAATGGCGGTTAATGAGGACAAGACGAAGTATATGCTGTCATCGAGAAAGGAATCTCAACATCGTCGACTCGAGCAAAATATCACGATTGACAGATATAACTTCGAAATTGTCAAGGGCTCCACTATTAACACACAAAATGACATCAGTGCAGAGACCAAACGAAGCTGTTTCTTCGGGCTAAGAAGGCATTTAAGCAGTAAGGCCCTCTCTCAGAGAGAGAGAGAGAGAGAGAGAGAGAGACTTTATACAAGACCCTAATCATCCCGGTCCTGCTCTATGGGGCAGAAGCATGGACACTGAAAAAATCGGATGAAAATCTGCTAGGGTGCTGTGAGAGGAAGATTCTTCGTGTGATTTTCGGTCCAGTTTGTATAGAAGGAGTGTGGAGGAGAAGATTCAACGACGAGCTATACGGGCTATACAGCGACGTTGACCTGGTCAAAAAGCTGAAAATACAGCGGATGAGATGGCTGGGGCACGTGGAGCGTATGGACAGCAACGCACCTGTCCGACGAGTCTTCGAATCCAACCCCGATGGTGTATGCAGCAGAGGAAGAACCCATAACAGATGGCGCGCACAAATGGAGAACGACCTCAATCAACATGGTGTTCGCAACTGGAAGTGGCTAGCTGGGGACAAAGCTAGCTGGAAGGTCTTGTTTGTAAAGTCCGTAGTCCATCCTGTGCTGTGAGCACCATCTAAAGTAAAGTAATTACTTACAAAGGCCCCAACCCCGACATGAAAGACATTCATATTTGTATATGAATAGTACGGAAAAAAGCATTTCGAATTTTTATAAAATCTCAAAAATATGGGAAAAAAGGTTATATTCCATTTTCCGACTGGAATGTATCAAAAACTAGAGCTGATGGCGGAAATGGATGAAAGATTTGAGTTCAGCACACTTAGATGAGTCTATCTTGCTTGTTCCCGAACGCGTGTAGACCTTAAAAATCGAGAAAATCTTAAAAATCGACCGATTTTGTTGGGGTTCTCAGCCATTTATCGAGTAAAAAAGGCATATTTTCAAATTTTAAGGAGCAGATACATGTGCTATTTTATTAATGGCACAAAATTCTTTTTAAGTCGCTGAAACCACTATTGATACGCGAATTTCTTTATCTTTTTTTGCTTTGAAAAAAAAAAAAACGGAGTCTGGAAGTACCTTTTTTAAAAATTTCCAAGACGTACAAAACTTGTGTGGGTTGTGGGTATTCTCTTCCAGATCCACGATACCCATTTTGAATATCTGACCAAACAAAATTATGGGACACCCCCAATGAACCTATCTTAAAATAAAAGCAATGTTTGCTAGCGCACACACCCAAAAACAGCTGTGGGCTCTTGTGTCGACCTTTTTTGAAATAGTGAAGTCTTCGTTGGGAGAGTTGTTGAAGCTACGAGCATTGCTCAATTTTGGTTCTGAAGCGTCGAATTGCGTCTTTCAACACTGAGTTAGCTGGCCAGTTGCTTCAGCTAAAATCTAAACCAACACGTACAGAGGTGTCCGTGTTGGAATTGGTTGGCAGTGGCACTTATCTTAGAAAAGTGGACATCACTTTTGCTGGAAGCATTCGTCTTCTATGGCAGGCAAAGCTCGGACCCTTCACGTTAAAACTTGGGCTCGTATAAGCGATTATGTGTTAGCGGAATCCTGATTTCTTCAAATCATCAAAAATTGATTGTCAGTAATGTCTTTGTCGAACTTGGTTTGCTGGATCTGATTCAGCCAACAGATATATGTATATAAGTCGGTGCCAGTCATGCAGAAAACAATGTTGGAATTGATCTTTCTTGCAAAAGCTCCAATCGTATGCTAGTCAAGCCAATCAGTCTGAAGTTTCATGCAAACTCTAGATTCGAAACGCAAGTTCAATTATTCTGGGAATTGGATGAGACGTCCCTTGCTTTAATCCTTTTCAAAAATCTAAAGACAATGAATGTGAAAACGATTTCATAAACAAAACTGAACGGACAATTCATGAACTTTATGAAACAGAATTGCCGTTCAAAAGAAACATATAACTTGGTTTTGACGAGCTTTATCCAGGTTCTTAACGACATTTTCATGGTTAAGAGTGACTTGATGCAAACCAAGAATTTCAGCTTGCATCGAATATTATGTTCAACTGGGAAACATGAACGAAGTCAACAAGAAATTTTTTGCAAGAAAACTATCATTATTTCCTGCCACATCACACCACGCTGTCACCAAGGAGAGTAGTTCAACCAAAAAACTGAGTGTGTTGTTTGATTCTTCCTTCAAAATGTCAAGTGATAGACTAATAATTCTTAAACCTGTAAATCAGATGTTAGTATGTCTTCTAGATTTGAGAAAATTGAAAATCACTAGTAACAAGGGGAATACACCATATGTCTACTTATTTTACCACATTTTAGCATTAAAGTAGAGCAAGTTCATACCCATGCAGAAAAACAATCTAGTTTTCAACAAGGCACTAGAGAGTTTAACATAGATTTTTGCAAGGGGTTAACAAGGTAGCAAAGTCTAAAACAAGGATAATGAACCCTTTTGCCTAGTCAAGAAAAGAAAAAAGTTGGCTTAAGTGGAACATGGTTCCGCAATCTTCTGCTTGCCAGTCCAATGCGCCACCCACTGGGCTATACGGCTATACAAAAATTCAATGTCAAAAGTGTATAAGTTTTATTCTCTAATATTTCATACCATATTGCATAACAAATGACATGCAGAATAGAACATGATTTTATGTTTTTGCTTTTTAGGTAGAACAACTAAGAACAGGGTTTTCCTCACTAAACAATCTTATAATATACAAATGTCTCACACCCACACTAAAAAGTGTGATATGAAAAATAAAACAAAAGAAAGAGAAAAAAAAAATGACGTATGATACTGAAATTGAATGGTGCTTATAAATTTTTTATTTTATGTGTACAAGATGGGAAACCGAAACATGCCTAACTAGTTAGATATTTGGTACTGAAATCCAGCAAAGTCTTGACAAGTATCTGGCAAGTTTTCCTCGTCTAGATTGTCCCTATTGAAAACATACTAGTGCCTTGCGCAAACTAGACAGAAACTTGGCATTTTTCCAGCCGAGTATAATCTAATCGTGATTAATTTTATTTTTAGTCAAAATAGTACGATTACTTTCTCTAAT
Organism: Melangyna quadrimaculata; assembly: GCA_949320155.1. NCBI lineage: Eukaryota > Metazoa > Arthropoda > Insecta > Diptera > Syrphidae > Melangyna > Melangyna quadrimaculata. The sequence goes on from OX439483.1 coordinate 388,223,611, forward strand.
TAAAACAACAAAGCGTTTTCATCCTTTATTTCTCTGGTACGTCTTTTGCTGAATTTACAAATTGTCAAATTCTAATAATGGTATACCAAGAAAATTCCCTTCTATCAAGGAAAAACCTTATTCAGCTTACCTTCTGATTGATTTATGAACTTGTTTATTGCCATTAACCAACAAACACCCAGAACATATATTAGTTGAACTTCTTTTATTCTGCAGCAAATAAACTAGCAACAATATTTTATCAATCTTAAGCACATTATACTTACCTTTGGCTAAATGACATGCATGTATTGTATTGTATTTGTAAGGCGATAAGTAAATGAATATAACACAATTAGATTTATTCCAAATAATTAATAGATTAACACAAAGACACAATCGATTAAGAGTACTTAACGACCTTGCTCTATGCCTAATGATACCATCAAATTCCAAGGATACAATCATTTGGAATTTAATCCGAACGAGAGTTCACTCCTCCGGGATTGGGCAATATTTAAATTGAACTCCACTATACCTACACATAACATCATCATCAGAGTTGTGAAATCCTTAGATCGACATCGCATTGCAAAAAGTGAAAGTCCGAGGCCAGAAGGAAAAAAATAAAAGGAAAAAAAACATCAGCAACAGCAACAGACGAAAAAATGGTCGAACATCCTGATAAAAACAAATCCAATATGGAGCCGATTGGGGAATCCAAGCAGTTATCTATACGAACGTATATAAACCGTTTATTGCTATATCCTCAATATATTTTATGGGATCAAAAGATTAACGCCATAGATAGAAGCATTTCTGGTTAGCCTTCCTGGGTTATATACAAACTTGTATACTATAAGGATAAGGATGATATTATAAGTTCGACAGGGTAATTGTCAGAAAGTAAAGCCTGCTACCTTTTCACAAAATTTATCTTGGGCATGTTAATTTGATGGATGACGTTTCATTGCCCGCAAGCCAACCTAGAATTCACTCTCTCGAAAATCGAATACATGATAAAGCTAACGAAATACCCTTGCAGATGATAATGGTTTATTTATTAAATTTAAATCGCTTCAGGAAATCAATCGAAAGGTTATATTAAAAGTTGAACGATGATGGCGATGGACTTTGGACGATGAACCTTCCCGTGTCCCATCTGCATGTTGCTATATACAATACATACATACATAGGTACTCCTATAACATAAGCTATTAATTTTGTTTATTCCATTTTATAATATTTACGGACAGACATACATTTGTAAAACACCAAAGATTTTTGGATAAGACCTCCAGATGTAATAAATAATATATCCTTTCGAATAATTGTATGTATAGCTAGTATTGTTAAGCTGATGCTTTCTAGAGCTTACATGATTTATGAATTAGCCAAGATTAAAACTTCGAAATATTAAATCTGTTAGTCAGCTACTGCGTTCCAATTCAAGGTAGTGTTATTTTATTTTTTAACATATTGAAATAGGTAATAATATCCATTTATCTGATAATGGAAGTTGGTCTGTGAAGTTGGCAACTTTCACCGAGAGCAGTACCACCATTGCAGTAATTTATAGTTTTTTTTTTTCATTTCTTTTCCGATTTTGCAGTTTTGCACTTGTGTTGCCAGGGCATTATGGTGTATCTCTTGAACTGAGCGTGTTAAGAACTTGCAGTAAGGCTTCAAATTTGAAAAAAAAAATAATCATACTGCCCCGTTAATTCACAGTGAAATTACATGATACAAATTCTCAACTTAGACAAAATCTCAAGTTGGCTAACTTGGAAGTTGACTTCAACTTGAAAGTTGAAACTCAAATTGAAATTTCTTTTTATTCACTTATTTTATTTTCAACACCTCAGTTAAAAATCTAAATCCCACGCAGAAAAACAATCTAATTTTCGACATGGCACTAGAAAATCTTACATAGATTACATAGATAGACGCATTAGCAAGAATTAGCAAAGGCTAGGACACGGGCCTTGATGATTATGAACCATTTTGCCTCGTCAGAAAAAAAAAGCTGGCTTATATGGGACCTGATCCTGCGATCTTCAATGTCGTATGATGATAAATTTGCATGGTGCTTATAAAATTTATATTTTTGGTGTATAAGAGACGTTCCTGGTGGGGTACCTACTAAAACATGGCAAACAAGTTTTTACTAGACAGGGCCTCACGAGTTTCCCTCGTGTAAATTGTTAGTAGGAACTAAAATCCAGCAAGGGCTTGCCAAGTATCTGACAAGTTTTGCTGTCTAGATTTCCCCTACTGAAAACTTATTAGGGCCTTGCCCTAATCATTGAAAATGTTTATAGGCTCGTTTTGCACAAATTATGGTGTTAACAAAATGAATGAGGTACAAAAAAATTAACTTAAGCTTAGTAGGGGTATTTTGCGAAAAATTTGGTTGGCGTTACCATAGAAGCTACCAACTAAATTAAAATGAACATATAGCTGTAAGCGATTAACAGCGCAGCGTATTGAATTGTTGGTTGGGTGTCGTGTTATATTATTTGCTTGTGCTACCAAAGAAGAATTTTCGGTTGGTGTTTTTTTTTTTTTTTTTTATCTTCCACGCGCACAAAAGGGGTTATGGCTACCCTTAAAATGTTTTTAACACAGCACGAGGGATTAGGTAAGTAGGAGAGGATTTAGACGGAGATACCGATGTACATTGGTTTTGAATGTTTGCACATCGAAATGGGAGGGGAAAGTAGCGTCGGGTAAAGCATTCCAAGTTCTTGTGGTGCGACTGAAGAAAGAATCTCTGTACATTACAGTACGTCCGAAGTTGGGGTCGAGGGTGAACTGATGGGCATTTCTAGAAACGCGAATATTACGGTTGAATTTTTTAAGGGGATGAATGCAACTGGCTATTTCACTAGATTACTGGTTATAAAATAGCGATAAAATAGAGAAAGACACGAAACATTACGGCGGTGTTCGAGAGATGTAATTGTTTCTGTTATAGATCTTTCGTCTATCATTTTTAAAACTCCCTTTTGAATTCTGTCCAACAAACTCAAGTGAGTTTTTGGAGCTCCTGCCCAAACATGAGAATTGTACTCAAGTTTTGGGCGAATAAAGGCTTTGTAGATCACAGCCAGATCAGAAGGGGAGACAAATTTCTTGCATCGCCGAAGAAAACCTAAACACTTAGCAGCGTTTTTGGCGACATCAAATATGTGGTCATTCCACAAAAGGTGGTCTGTGGCACACATACCGAGAACTGAGAGCTGTTCGGTTTCCTCGATGCAAGTGCCGTCCATGGATAACGGCATTGGGGGTGGGTTTCGCTTTAATGACAGGAGACAGCATTTACTTTAAGCATTTTTTTTGTGGATTTCAGACTTGAAACCGTCCAATACAACTTGTGTTGAATGGTCCGAAAGGTAATTTCTAATCCAACGAAGAAGAGATTCATCGAAACCAAATGCGCGCATTTTCGATAAGAGAGCTTGGTGCCAAACTCTATCAAACGCTTTTGAAATATCAAGTGCAATAATCTTACTTTCTCCAAAACGATGTAAAGATTTGTTCCACTGTTCGGTGAGATATACCATCAGATAACCAGTGGACCTATTGCTACGAAAGCCGTTCTGCCGGTAATTAAGAAGCTTGCGTTCCTCGAGATATTTCTTGAGCTGGAAATTAATCAGAGTTACCATGACCTTGGAAAGAAGGGACGTAAGTGCAATTGGTCGGTAGTTAGAGGGTGAAGAAGATACGCCTTTTTTAGGGACAGGCTGGTTTTGCCAGCGTTGAAGAACACCTCTTCAGAACGATGGGAGGGATACTATCCAGGCCAGTGGATTTGTGTACATCGAGATCTTTTAGAACCCTAGCAACTTCACGAGTGCGAAAGAAGATTTGTCCCATAAAATCATTTACGCTCTCAAGTACAGAAGGAGTCATAACACTTTCTGGTAGCGTCGAATTAACAGCAAACTGTGCTGCAAGCAAATTGGCTTTATCTTGCGAGCTGACAAAAGGAGTTGGAATCGAGGACGAGGTGTTGTTTCGTATGTTTTTACAAATGACCAAAAATTTTTACTACCTTTGGGAAATTGCAGTATTTTTTGCCGTAATTTTTGATCATATAAAAATTTGATTTTTCCAATATGAACGTTACTGGTCTTTCTAGCTTGTTGAAACTTTTTCCGGTTTTCCTCAGTAGGGTTGGCTTTATAACATCGGAAGCTTACTTCTCTAACCCTAATAACCTCTTTACAGCTCGAATCAAACCATGAGTTTTCTTTGGGTTTGATAGATTTCACCCTATTCGGGATAAAATTTCTCATTCCACAAAGAATCATGTTTGTAATCATATCTGCACTGGCGTCAACATCACCATCGAGGAAGCATAGTGACCAGTTAAAGCTCTTGAAGAAATTATTAAGACCGTCCCAGTTGGCTTTCTCGTATTGCCAAACTGTTCTCTTTGGAATTTTTTCTTTTAACTGTGATTTGGTGGCACGAGAAATTCGCAGATACGACACAATGGTCTGATGAGCCTAGAGGAGATAATACACTAATATTGTATTTATTAGGGTCAGAGGTAAGGAACAAGTCTAGAGTGTTGGCGATTTGATCTGCAACGTGCCGAGTATAGGCTCGTCAACAAGCTGAGTCAGGTGGTTTAACTCAGCAAAAATCTCGACATACCTTCCTTCGGGTGTTGTCTGACCAGAATAGCGTAGCCACGAAGAATTGTGTACATTGAAATCGCCCGTAACAACGATTTCACTGTGCGGATAATGGGAAACAATTCTCAAGATTGAGTCGGGCAGCGCATCGAATTCGTTAGAAGTCGAATTACTATCCAAACTTGGGCTACGATAAATAAATCATGTTTGTATGATGTGCTTATTGACGGTAAATTTTAACCACATGAAGTTAAAGTTTGTATTTAAACAAAGGCCATATTGTGGTTGAAGCTGATAAGCCACATCATTACGTACATATATTGCGAGAACATGGTGTAAGAAGAATAAGGGCACTAAGGTATAACCAGGTAGGCTAAATTCGGAGTAATCAGAATTTTCCCCTACTTGGGTTTCACTAAGTGCCAATATTGCCGGCCTGTTTTTTACAGTATGTACGTTTACGTACACTGCACAGAAATTCTTTCTCAGCCCCCGAATGTTGCTGATATCGACTTAAAATTCACCTACCATTACGAAAAAACGAACATAAATAAACCAAATTAGACAGTTATCTACGCTGATATTGAGTTTGGCCCCCAATAGAACTTCACAACACAAAATACTATCAGTGTTATGCCTTAATAGTTTGTAATTGTGATTGGAAGTGATTAAAAATAATCTTTCCGTCGGCTTTTTTTGGTCACTGTAGTTTTTGCAATGAAACAATTAAGTTACATTAGCTTTCCCGACGTTTCGGCAGGGGTTGCTGCCTTCTTCAGGGGAACTTTATTTGAACAACAAGAAAAAATATATTGTTTACATTATAATAACAATAATTGAAACAATACAAAATACACTCACTTTAATAAAACTGTGTTTAAATTTAAACTGACATTTAAAATTATTGTATCTAATAATTGTAATATTTTTTACAAAAGTAAAGAAATAACCACTTCAAACGAAGTTTAGTCTATGGAATTTAAACAAGGAGTAAAGAAACTGAAAGAATACTGTGTTATGATGAGACAAGAGAACAATAGATGGCAGAGATGTTTTGGGTGTCTTGTTTTCTGTTCATGTTGTTGTTGTTGTTGATGATGTGTAATGTTTCTAGGGTGTATCGTTTCGAAACATGTTTCTCTGTCTGTAGGACTTTGACACCTTCAAAATCTGGAGAGTGGCCGTTTTCGATACTGTGGCTCGCCAGGGCTGCCTTTCCAGGATTGTTTGACTTGATATCCGATTTATGATTAGAAATTCGCTGTTTAAGAAATTGTTTTGTAGTTCCGATGTAACACTGGTTGCATGGTTCATTAGGTTTACCCTTACAATTTATTTTGTAAATGACATCAGTAACTTTATCCTTATCCGCTTTCGTTTTAAGTTTAGTGAAAAGGTGACTCAGAGTTTTATTTGATTTGAAGGCCAGGCGAACATCTGTTAGTTTTTGGTTTATCACTTCTTTAAAATTCTCAGTCAGTCTTGGGATGTAAACCATACTTTTGTAGTAACCATTATTCGGGTCTTTAGTGTCTTCGCTTGGAATTTTGCAATTTTGTTTCTGAAGTAGACCACGAATTATAGAATTTGGAAAACCATTGTCACTCAGGATTTTTTTGATTTTTTTCTCATTGGCAGAGTGAAATTGTTCGTCGCTGAGTGCGAAAACTTTACTGACGAGATTGGATGCAGTGTTCATAACTATGTGCCTCGCTTGGTTAGACCGAAAGTTGACTAATCTTCCCGATGCAGTATGTTTTTGGTGCCAGTCAAACAATAGACGGTTGTTTTCACGATGGATTTTTACGTCCAAAAATGCTATTGACCTGTTATGTTCCATTTCCACAGTGAACTGGATTTTCGGGTGGAATCCGTTAAGGATCAGCTGCACTTTTTCAATGTTGCGTTTGTCCATCACGGCAAAAATGTCATCTACATACTTAGCAACAAAAGTAGGCCTTTCTTCCATTCCACTAAAACATTCATCTAGTACGTGATCAAGTACTAAATCTGCAATCGTGGGTGACAAAGGGTTGCCCATAGGCATGCCAAAAATTTGTTTGAAAATGTCATCTTTAAATTGTAGATAGTTATTTTCCTTGAGGCAGAAATCAAGGATTTCAAGAAATTTGTTCAGATTAATTCTAGTGTTTTCACTAATTATTTCCCATTTCTTTTTTATAATGGTGATGGCTAGTTGTATGGGAATGTTTGTAAAAAGTGACACTGCATCATACGAAACTAAAACATCATTGTCTTTTAATTTTATTTTTTTAGCCTTCTCAACAAATTCAAATGAATTAATAACCGAGTAGCTTGATTTTGCCGTCGCGCACTGTTTCCATAGACTAAACTTCGTATGAAGTGGTTATTTCTTTACTTTTGTAAATAATATTACAATTATTAGATACAATAATTTTAAATGTCAGTTTAAATTTAAACACAGTTTTATTAAAGTGAGTGTATTTTGTATTGTTTCAATTATTGTTATTATAATGTAAACAATATATTTTTTCTTGTTGTCCAAATAAAGTTCCCCTGAAGAAGGCAGCAACCCCTGCCGAAACGTCGGGAAAGCTAATGTAACTTAATTGTTTCATTGCAAAAACTACAGTGACCAAAAAAAGCCGACGGAAAGATTATTTTTAATCACTTCCAATCACAATTATTAATTCCAAATTGGTCAATAAATCATTTTTAATAGTTTGTATTGATCCGCCCCTGGAAACCCAAAACCAATAACAGCAATTTATCTGATTTGCTTCGACTGAATCAATTCCTTACATTGCATAAGATGAGCCACACATTGCACGTAATGACTAAGCCAAAGCAATGTGAATGATGCGAGGGAAGGAGAGATATGGAAAATTTACCGCTTGCTGGTTTTAATTTTGTGCAGCATCAGCTTCATGGGCAAGGTGCACTTTTGTTGTTGTTTTTTTTTTTTTTGGTTCACAAGCACAAGCATTGGCACTGACAATGGCACTTTTTTTTGGCAATCTACTTTTGCTTATTGAATAGATTTTATTTAGGCTATTGATTTTTTTTTCTTCGTACGGTGGGTTCGCGGGAATCTATTAGATTATATTATTTGTTTATGCACTTTGATAAAAGGTGATGGAGACAGATTGGTTTATTTTTTTGATTTTCTAGTTTGTTTGTAATTTGTTTATTGGGGTATTGGGCACGGAAAAATTCTCAACTCCCGACACGTCTGTTCGCGGTGGGGTGCGGATCGGTAATGTGTGTTGTCACGTCACAGTCAGGGTTGCCGATCTAGCGACATTTCAATTTCTTCCGGGACAACAAATATTTTGATGTCGCTAGGTTATTTCTAGCGACTTTCGAGAGTGAGCATTTGTGAGTTGTGATACGCAAATACTATTTTTGTATGTAGTGGCCCTGGTGATTTTACATTCCTGTCATTTAAATTAATTTGACATTTTATATTTTCAATAATTGGATACTGAAATTGACCACACATAGGCACACAACATAAAAACATGTGCAAAATGTAAGTGCGAATGAGCGCAGTAGTCCGATTTAAGCAATTTATCTGTTTCAAATTTATTAAAGGCCTAAATTTTTCGTTAATTTACTTTAAATTTTTGAACAAAAATAAAAAGTTATTTAAAGAGAATTTTTTTTAACACTTATTTACAAATTTTTGTCTAGCGACTTTTCGTCCCCCAACAAGAAAAAAATAACTTTTTTACAGACAAAAAAAAAAACTGTTTTACAAAAAAAAAATACTTTTTTACAAAAAAAAAAAAAAAAAACTTTTTTACTCACTTGCTTAAACATTAAAAAGTGATGAGAAATTATTCAATTATGTTTAATATTTTTATTATAAATTAAACATACATAATATTTATACAGGTTGTGCCTTAATTCGTCAATAGTTTTCGGGACATGATTCTTGGGTGTATTCTAAGAAAAAAATAGTTTTACAATAAGGGCCTATCTCCAATTTTGATATCATTTATCGGTGATTTAAAAAAAGTTTTTCTTTAGTGAGTCATGATTAATCAAGGTGATGTTTTAATAATTTTTTTGAATGTATGTAATAATACTAAAAATAAAAGTTAGTAACTATTTTGGCAAAAAACCCATAGATTTTATGATAGTTTGGAAATCCAGCGGCAGGTAAAATTTAATAAAAAATGATATGTGTGGTAATCGATAATTTTTATTTTATGTGTGAACTAAAACAGTTATAACAGGTGTTCAAATGCTCCCTCTTTAATTTTGTATGCATGCTAGAGCCCATTTTCGTATTTCACTCATATTGATATTAATGATCCTAGCTACTGCCTCACTTCTGAGGACGCTTTGACCATGCGCTCTTTTAATTCACTTTAAGTGGCTACTTTGGTTGAAAAGAAGATTTATTTCATTCATCCCCATTCAAAAACATCCAATATTGTAGGGTCAGGAGATCTTCCAGGCCATTGAACTACTTTAACTTTTTCCTATCCAACGATTACCGCTTACTCTTCATCTTGTCAATTTTTAACCTCTCGAGCAAATTGGGCACCATCAAGTTAGGAATAAGATGAAGCTAGTTAAACCTATGGAATGTCCTCCAATTGTTCTGATAAATAATTTTGCAACAACTGCAGATAGTTTTATAGAATTCAACTTAAGTGGCTTCTAAAATTAGCATGTATTCAAACCAAAGGATGTCAGCCGTTGTAACTGATTTAGTAAAAAACATATAAAAATATTAGTTTAAACCACACAAATAATTTGTATTCATTGCTTTTCGAGATTAAAGCTAAAAATTTTTTTTTTTTAATTTTACCTGCCGCTGTTTTTCCAAATTATCATAAAATCTATAAGTTTTTTGCCAAATTTTTTCCAGGTTGTTCTAGGGCTCTGGAACAATTTTTTGAATTTTGATTTTTCTAAAAGGGGGGCCAGCGCAAAATTAACATGATTTTTTTCATTTAAATCGTTTTTTTTTTTTTTTTGTATTAACATCTTTAATTTTTAATATTTTTGCATGAATCCTTGGAACAATTTCATTTGAGTGATTTTGCACCTGGAACAAGTTTTAGATTTTGGATATCTGAAAAGGGGGCGGGGGAGAATTTTTTTGAAATTCCTCATATTCCTCAAATTGATATTAATTTATCAATTTGAAGAAACGAAAGCTTGGAACAACTTAGAGGACAAAAAAAAAGTTTAATTTTAGATCGTAATTTTTTTTTGCTTTAAATTAATTTTTTTTTAATAAAATGATAGAACAATGAGTTCTATTGCCATCTGGAAATTATTCTTAAGTTTTCGTTTTGAAAAATGTTCATATGGATTAATCAAAATTGGGAAGAGTTATAGATTTCAGACGATTTTTAATTTTTGAACAGAATAATTTTTCTTTAAATTATTTTTTGCCATAAATTTTTGATTGGTGAATTGTTAAGATGTTATTCTAGTTAATAAAGCAATTTTTCTTTTGTTGGATTCCGAAAAAGGGGGTCAAAATAAGAATTTTATTTAGTATCTTAAAAATCCTTTTTTTAGCTGTAAAATCTTTGATTATGGTTGTTTTTACATGAAATCTTGGAACAATTACATTTGGTTATATGCCTATTTGGATCCATTTTTGTATTTCGGGTTTTTGGAAAGGGGGGCCGTGGGGGTGTTTTCTTGGAAGTTATAAGATACTTAAAAGTCACAGAATTCTTAAAGCGTTAATTTCTAAATGAACCAAGTTAAGTTTTTAAAAAACAATGTTCAAAACAACTTTTCGAATCCGGAACAAATTTTAAAATTTCGATTTTCGAAAAAAGGAAGGCTAGGTCAAAAACTGTTTTTTCGGGTCTAAAACTCCCATTTTTGAATATTTTACAAACAAAAACTTGGAACAATCCGGTACAACTCGGGAACAGCTTTCAAAATTGTAAATTCAAAAAAAAAGGGGGGCTTACTTCACACACTCTTACTTAAAGCTGTTATCATAAACATTTTCGGGGTCACTTTCTTACATTTTTTAATTTTTCTTCTGAAAATATATTGAACTTAGGGTGCGTTTTACAGGCACAGGAGTGAAACTGAAGTGCGCAATAGGGTACAAAATACTAATTTCCGCAGACACACACTTACCTGAAAAAGTTGCTATTATGTAAGTCCTCCCTGTTGGACACTTTAATGTCACTTAATCAGACTGCGAAAATGACCAAAACCTAACAATATGCCACGCTTAAATGCAACTTATTCTGATAAGTGCTGCCTGTGAAACTGGCCCTTAAGTGCACATTTCGTTCCAATTCTGATCACTGGCCAGCGGGATCCCGACTTATCTTTGCAAACAACATCGTCGCACGGCCAATCTGCGCAAGCAACATCTTCACAACACAACAAAATCTTCAATGTCACTAATCAACGCCAGCCACCGTGACCATTGTATTTCTTCGCTCGGCGTTTCAGTTACCAACAATCATGATAAATGATTTTGTATAGCAATGGGTTAGATGATTTGTGATTGGTCAAATGACTTTTAAAGTAGGACGCGAGTGGAATAGCGAATACGAAAATGGGGGCCGATTTTATGTGATGGTAAATTACAAACATAGTCAGGTATATCTATAACAGATCATAATGAAAAGAAGGGGTCGCAAAGGGGTGGTATTTATACAAGTGCATAAATACGTTTTTGATAAATGCATTATTGCACTATTTTGTGTATTTTCCAAATACCTTTTGAACCCCATGAATTACAGCTTATTGGCCATATAACAAAACAGAGAACAAATACACTTTTCAACGACGTATCACACATAGCTGTTGAGCTAAGTGACTCCATCATGCAAATTACAAATTATTTTGTTATACATTTTTGTTATAATTCTCTTGTTTTGTAAGAAAAAGAGCTTAAATCGTTAAATAAAAAAAATTGTTAAGTTGAGTGTTCTTAAATTTTGATAAATAAGTGTATCCAATCATTTCTCAGCTCTTAGTAACATGGCTACAAAGTTTTTCTTATAACTTTTCCAGATAACGTAACGTACTAAGAAATCTTAACGGGTAAACATAAAAAAAGAAAAAATGGCACGTCTGTAGATCAATCCATTCTAACTAGGCCATATTTTATTTTGTTCAAAAAGCAATCATTGCGGCCTAGATTCTCCTACAAAAAAAGTAAACTATTTTTCACGATTTTTGATTCAAAAAAAAAAAAAAAAAACAATACTAAATAACACCCCGGCTGGAAAAATGCCAAATTTCTGTCTAGTTAAGGCAAGGCCTTAGTAAGTTTTCAGTAGAGAAATTCTCGACGAGGAGAACTTGTCAGATAACTGGCAAGCCCTTGTTGGATTTCAGTAACAAAAATTAATATGATTGAAACTTTTCAAACCCTCCTCCCTCCCTAGACCTCCCTAGTAAAAACTTATTGGATATCTTTCGGTACCCTATCAGGAATGTCTCTTGTACATCACAAACAAAAATGTTAATCACTTTCGACATTAACTGTTTGTATAGCGAGTTAGACTATGTGGGTATAGCATTGGACTAACATGCAGAAGATCGCGGGATCAAGTCCCACATAATCCCACCTCGTTTTTTTTATTTTTTTCCCTAACGAGGCAAAAGGGTTCATTAACCGCCAAGGTCCTTGGTCTAGCCTTTGCTAACGCTTCCTAGCCCCTTGTCAGAATCTATGTAAAACTCTCAATTGGCTTGTCGAAAACTAGATTGTTTTTCTGCACGGCACAATAAAAAAAAAAAAAATAAAAAATATCACGTCTAGAAAACTTCCAGCACAACAAATTCCATTTTAAAGTTTTGAAAAATCTCTTCAGAATACCTCCGGATTCCCTCATAAACAAATTCTTTTAAATCTTTCGAGCGATCGTCAGCTTTGTGTGCGGCAGTAGTTTACCTAGCCGTGTTTGCGGTTGTTCCACTCAGTCACACACTCCTGATCGGTATCGCTGTCAATTGGCCTCTGCTTTCCGAGACCACACACTCTTGCTACTTTTGCTGCATTTGTTTCTTTTTATCCTCGCTTGCGGCTCTTACTCCAAGTTCCGCTTTTTTTCTCTTTTTCCGCTGCAATGGAAGTCAATTCTTCTGCAACTATAAGTCTAGCTGGTTCCGACACTGTTCGGTAAGTGCTAGCTACAGAGCTCTGCGTATTTGTATTATGTATTGCCATCTGTTCTTATACTTTTTTAACATCATGCGTAGTTGGCATCAGAATTCAGTAGCCTTCTCTTGCTGGCCGTTTGGTCGCTTACTTTCGTTCAGGGATTTTGACACTTTTGACACTCGTTCCGCTTCGGACTTTATCTGTTGTCAGAAGTTGAGCTTCGCGTAAGAAGGCAGTCCCAATTCCTAGCTTATAATGTCTTCAAGTCCGCTTTGAAAGTTGATTAGTAGAGCCGGCCATGAGACGAGACTATGCGAGACTTTTGTAAGTCTCGTCTCGGACTAGTTAAAAACGAAAATTTTCAGTCTCGCCTCGGTCTCGTATAATTAAGACTCTTCTCGGTCTCGTCTCTGAAAAATACGTTTTCGGACAAACTGTGAAACTGGAACGAAAGATTTTCGATTATCTTTTGAATATGTGCAGAAGAAAATAAATATTTAACTGAAATTGGATTTTTTAATTTATTATAGACTCTGTAAATTTCGGTCCTAATATACAGTCTCGTCTCGGTCTAGTCTCGGTTACTTAAAAGGCAGTCTCGTCTCATGCGAGACCGAGATCGAGACCGAGACTTTTCTCGTCTCGTGACTAGCCCTATTGATTAGAGTCGGTAATCAGTTTTTTTTCTTCAGCTAGGCTTAGACCGCGTATAACCATTCAGATGTTGTTTCGACGTCTTAGCCGGTTATCACCGCGGTGATGCCATCTGCATACTCTACCAGTATAGTATCTTCCAGATCCATGTGCTGTTGGGAGGTGATTTGCTTACTGGGATGGTGAAAGTGTTTTCTAAGCATTTACCTCCTAGTATCGTAAAACTTAAATCCAATACAATGGGGCCACGGGGTCGTATACGTACTTTATCTCCAGTATTGTTTTTTTTCTTTATTTTTCACAACCCTTATTTTGTCAGCTGTTATAGTATTCTCCATGCTATTTTTTGTACCAAAACACTAGATAAGAGTTTTTAAACACGATGAAAAGCGATTTTGAAAAGAATCGGCTCAAAAAACTATAAACAAAGGTCAAACTGATAACATTAGATTGATTTATTAATATTGTTTCGAATTTTAATAGTCTCATCGGTCGTGTGCATTTAACTAAATGAACGCAGTAAAAGTTAATTTCATTATACAAAATCGATGTATTTATTATTCAATGGGGTTCTTTCCGTCCAAATACAGATGTGTGTGAGTGTGTACTGTTTTGTGTTGTGTCGGTTGGGTTTTGTGTATAGTGCGTCTATTAAGCCAATGAAATACTTAAAGTTCTATTGTTTTCTATGGTTCACTGGTTGGTGGTTATAACAATAAAATTATATGGTGATTTCGGCTATGATTGTACCAATTTATGTATGAATATGGAATAGCTACCTACATTGGGTGTACGTAGACAGATAATAGCATTCATTGACATTAAATTTAACTATATTAGAATGAGTTTCTGTGTCTCTGATTATTATTATTAGCATTATACTACCACACGATGTCTGTTGAAATTAATTTTTGGAATCTATGCATGGTACAGAAATTTTTTTTTTTGTGGGTTTGTTGAGGCAGTTGGAACAACTGTTTGTGGGTTTTGTTGGGGTTTAATGAGAACTCAGTTGAAACCTTTCTTGAAAAATATTTTTTTAATGACTTTTGTTCAGATATTTAATTTTATATCAAAATTGGTTGTTAAAACTAGATTGGTAACTTCTATACATGTGCAGTGCACAAATGTACAGGACGCCCTTAAATCTTAAATGAGGAAATAATATTTAAACCTAAGAAAAAGTTTTTTTTTTGTATACCTCGCCTGCACAAAAGGGGTTATGACTATCATTAAAATGTTTGTAATACAGCACCAGCGATAAGATAAGTAGAACAGGATTTAGCAGGAGATACCAATGGACATTGATTTTAAATGTCTGCACATCGAAATGAGAGGGAAAAATGGCCCAAGTAAAGCATTCCACATTCGTGTGGTGCGACGGAAGAAAGAATCTCTGTACTTAACAGTAGGTCCGAAGTTGGATTTGAGGGTATACTGACGAACTTTCCTAGAAATACGGTTGAATTGTTTCAGGAGAAGAATGTAACTACCTAGTTCACTAGAACACTGTCTATACAAATAACAGTAAAAAAGAGAAATACATGGAACGTTACGGAGGTGTTCGAGAGATGTAATTGTTTCCATTATAAATCTCTCGCCTATCATTTTCCAAACTCTCTTTTGTATGCCATCCAATCAACTCAAGTGGATTTTTTGAGCTCCTGCCCAAACTTTGTGTTCAAGTTTTGGACGATTAAAAACTTTGGAGATCACAGCCAGATCAGAAGGGGAGAACAATTTCTTGCATCTACGTAGAAAACCTTAACAATCAGCAGCGTTTTTATCGACGTCAAATATGTGATCGTTCAACAGAAGGTGGTCTGTGATACACATACCGAGACAGAAAGCGTTTTGGTTTCCTTAATGCAAGTGCATTGTCGTCTTAACGACAGCAGACAACATTGGCTTTTTGAAGAATTAAATTCTATGCGGTTTTTGATTCCCAAATGGGCAATGCTGTCGAGATCACAACTGTACGAGCTTATCATACGTTGCCGTTGAAGTTCCACATCCGAAGGACTTATGAATGTGAATCTTAAACCGAATATGAAAAGCTGAGGGTACTGTCGTCAGCAAAACAGTTTTAAGGATTAAAAGTTTCAGACAGCCTATCATTAATGAATATCAGGAAGAGGGTTGGATACAAAACAAAACCCTGGAGTTCAGATTTGAAACCGTCTAATACAACTTGTATTGAGCGGTCCGAAAGGTAATTTTTAATCCAACGAAGAAGAGATTCATCGATAATAAATGCGCGCATTTTCGATAAGACAGCCAAACTCTATCAAACGCTTTTAAAATATCAAGTGCAATAATCTTTCTTTCTTCAAAGCGATGTAAAGATTTATGCCACTGTTCGGTGAGATATACCATCAGATCACCAGGGACCAATTGCACAAAAGCCGTACTTCCGGTCATTAAGAAGCATTTTTTCCTCGAGATATTTCTTGAACTGAAAATTAATCAGACTTTCCATGAACTTGGAAAGAAGGGACGTAAAGGCAATTGGTCGATAGTTGAGGGTGAAGAAGGTACGCTTTTTTTAGGGACAGGCTGGACAAATGCTGTTTTTTATCTATTCGGAAAGAGACCAGTAGAGTAGGAAAGCTGGAAGAGCTTACGCAGCGGTTTTGACAGCGTTGAAGAACACTTCTTCAGAACAATGGGAGGGATACTATCCGGGCCAGTGGATTTGTGTACATCGAGATCTTTTAGAACTCTAGCAACTGCACGAGTGCGAAAGAAGATTTGTCCCATGAAATCATTTACGCTCTCAAGTACAGGAGAAGTCGTTACACTTTCTAGCAGCGTCGAATTGACAGCAAACAGTGCGGCAAGCAAATTGGCTTTATCTAACGAGCTGACAAAAGGGGTGTTATTAAAGACGAGCGTTAGAACCGAGGACGCGGTGTTATTTCGTATGTTTTTTTTCACAAATGATCAAACATTTGTACAACCTTTGGGACTTTGTAGTACTGTTTGCCGTCATTTTTGATCATAAAATTTTGGTCTTCGAATATGAACGTTACAGGTCTTCCTAGCTTGTTGAAACCTTTTCCGCTTTTCCTCAGTAGGGTTGGCTTTATAACATCCGCTCGAATGAAGACCATGCTCGAATGAAACCATGAGTTTTCTTTGGGTTTGAAGGATTTTACCCTATTCGGGATAAAATTTCTCATTTCACAAAGAATCAAGCTTGTAGTCATATCTGCACTGGCGTCTACGTCGCTTTCCAAGACGCATAGTGACCAATTAAGGTTGATGAAGAAATTATTGAGACCGTCCCAGTTGCCGTTCTCGTATTGCCAAACGGTTCGCTTTGGAAATTTTTCTTTAAGTGTGAATTATTGGTGGCACGAGAAATTCTCAGATATACCTAAAGGTGAGGTGAGGGTAAGAGGTAACGTCAGAAATACGATTAGGCTTTTCAACAAGCTGTGTCAGGTGGTTTAGCTCAGTAAAAATCTAGACATACCTTCGTTTGGGTGTCATGTGACTAGAATAGCGTAGCCACGAAGAAGTGTGTACAACTGTACATGTACATTGAAACCGCGGTTACAACGTATTTACTGTGCAGATAGTGGAAAACTATTCTCTGGATTGAGCATCGAATTCGTTAGAAGTCGAATTACTATCCAAACTTTGGTTTTTATAAGTGAAACATGTATGGATGATGTGCTTGTTGACGGTGAATTTTAACCACATAAAGTTATACTTTGTTCACTCTGCTCTAATGGGTAAATAAAACAGACCGTTATCTTTTAAGAACTTTATTATTTCTTTCATTTCTACCGCTGGACTCTGATTAAACTCTTTGCTTATGTTACCTAGCTTTTATACCTTACATTCGGCCATCCTTAAGTGGTCGTGTCCTTCCGATCAGGAAGACTTGCTTCACCCAAGGTTTCCATTTTGTTTCTACCCTCGATACCACCCTTCGCCATCTCCTTTTTTGGAATTATTTTATTTTCCTTAAGTTTCAACAGCAGCTTATTTCATTGATGTCACGTGGAGTATATGAGAAAAGAAGCTCATGTCAACTAGCACTTGTTGTTTTCAGCCCACACTGGATCGTCCGCAGATGACCGGCCCAGTCCTGTTCTCCAGAGAGTACGCACTTCAATGCCGCAAAAATGGTCCGGTTACAGCGTTCCACCTGGCCGTTCACCCTCTGTGTTCTTACCGCTGTTCTCACGTGCTGAATTACATTTTCATCACAAAATTGTCCAAACGCTCTTGACTCTTCACGGTCTAAGATAATACTTCTAGGCACGCCGAAGTATCCAGAGATATCGGTCAGTACGTTGAGCACTCCCTTCGTATTTGTTGTCTTTACAGCTCGCAAAACTGCATACTTCGTAAAGATATCTGTTATCGCTAAAATTTATCGCGATCCGCCTTTTTCTCTGGAGAATGGCCCAAAGTGATCGATGCGTATGGTATGGAAAGGTACAGCGTACAGCCACCCGTTCAGCACTATGAAGTTCCGCCCTCGAGTTTACCTCCCCACTTCTTCGAATAGGCGCACTCAACGCAGGATTTTATATATTCGCGGGTGAATGCCCGCATCCTCGGAAACCAATATGTCTCGCGTGCTCTCGTCAATGTCTTCTCCTCGGCTAGATAGCCCACATCGTCATGGTAAATTTTCAGGATTTTCCACCGTATTGCATGCGGAACTACCCACTTCGAATCGCCACCAGTCGAAATAGTCGTATACCTCTTAGTTTGTAGTCCTTCTGTAGTTGTTTCTTTAGACTGGTTGATTCAGACAAACTTAACTCGTTGATTATTATGCCCAATATTTCGTTTTGTTATTGCATAGTCACCAACCAGTCGTCATCCGTGATTTGTAGGTTCAACACATACAAAGAAGCTTCTTCCATAGCCCTTTCATTTTACACCGGTTGCCTACTAAATGCGTCCATATAAATCGCTCTTTACCACGGCTCAAAAAAAACTCCTGTAATTTCAGCCAACTACCGACCCACTCGGGGTATCCTTTTTTGGCTTATTTTTCGTAGCCACAATCACTTCGCAGTCCACTTTAAAATCTCTTTAGGGCTGGCCACGAGACGAGAAAAGTCTCAGACTCATTCTCGGTCTCCACTGTCGAGGCCGAGACAAGACTGGCTTTTAAGCAACCGAGACGAGACCAAGACGAGACTGTATATTTTGACCGACATTTACAGAGATTCTAATAAATTACAAAGTCCAATATCAGTTAAATATTTACTTTCTTCTGCACGTTTTCAAACTATAATCGAAAATATTTCGTTCCAATAATCAACCAGTTTGGCCGGAAATCGTATTTTTCGGAGACGAGACTGAGACGAGACTTAATTATACGAGACCGAGACGAGACTGAAAATTTTCGATTTTAACGAGACCGAGACGAGACTTACAAAATTCTCGCAGAGTCTCGTCTCGTGGCCAACTCTAAATCTCTCCCCAACAGATAGGCCTGAAATCGGTCTTGACTATCTACGATGGCTAGAACCTCGAGTTCGTAGGAGTGGTATTGAAAGTTTTCTGCTATAGACCACGACTGGACGTAATGCCGAACCTTACTTCTCTCTTTGGAATAGAAAGGCCGCAAGGCCCACAGAAGATACGTCAGTGTGTACCTGATGCAGACAATCCGGATTAAACAGTGCAAGCACCTGAGGGTTACAGAAGGCACCTTTCAACTTGTTGAATGTTAAAATGTCTGGTAAGCTTTTAAGAGATCGGTAAGGGCAACTGCCATCAGCGAATAGCCCTCATCGAATTTTCGGAAGAACCCTGTTAGCCCCAGGAACTGACGCACCTCATGAATATTAAGAGGGTTAGGATATTTCATTATAGCTGCCGTCTTTTGTTGGCTCGGCCTCATCCCTCTTTCGTCCGCCTGATATCTAAGAAAATCGATTGATAATCGATAAACAGGTATTTAAACAAGGGCCATATTGTGGTTGAAACTGCTAAGCCACATCAATACGTACATTATATTGCGAGACCGTGGTGTAGTATAAAAAATGGCACTTAGCTATAACCATGTTGACTGAAAACTAAATTCGGAGTAATCAGTATTTTCACCTACTTGGGTTTCACTAGGTTTCATTCGACATTTTGTATGTCATTACAAACTTTTTAATAACATTATGTTGTTTGATGAGTAAGAACCAAATGTTCATACATACATTTACCTACTCGTACGATTTTGAAAGTATAATATATTCCCTTTCTCTATTTCGAGATATGTTTGTATACTTGAGGGAACTGTACTTAAATTATCCTGTTAATATTTTTTTTTTTTTTTTTTCCTTTCAGAACGCGTTGATTTTAACGTGGATTAAAAGTATACATACTCGAAGGTATACACAGCAAACACATACCAGGCAGGATCAGGACATTTATATTCATTCATTTAGTTGGTTCGTTGGCCTTTCTCTCGGGATGACCCAGGATTCAGGACAGAAACCCAGGCAGTACGATTAATGTGCATAACTGTGTGGTGTATGTGTGTACGATGAACATTTTCAATGAACACATTAAATTTAATGCCCAAACATGAGAAGTACATTAAAAAAATTATGTCCTCTTATATGGTTATATCGTACACCGTTATGTATTTTTAGTTACTCCTTAGGGCAAATATTGGTTCCGTAACAGAAATCACGATTTGAACAACATTTTAAAGGTTATTAAAAATAAAGGAAAGCATACGAAATTAAAAAAAAAAAAAAAAAAGTAAGATTTGCAGTAACTTCCGTTGTAAGGCATAGTGAGCGATAATTTGGCATGACAATCATACTTGCACATTTTTCATAGCTAACTTATTCCTGTAAATTTTCAGACATCCTTTCTATGGCCCTAGATAGGCAATAAAGCCTAAGGAAATAAAGGGCACGACTGGACCGCACAAACTTGCTCTCGTAGCTAACAACTTTAACGTAGCTTGAAATAGACAATGTACATATTATTTTTGGTTCCGTAAAATTATGATATCATTAAAAAAAAAAAAGTTTTAAAAACAATTTAAAATATAAATTATTACTATGAATTACTATAAATTAGTTATTTTAATAGCTAAAACAGATAGAGCTAAAAAAAAGTATGCCATCTTATTTGCTTAATAAATATGAATTTAGGAAAACAAAAAATCAAAAATCTTTAGAGGTTTTTTTTTTAATTCATTTTTTATATATAAAAAATCTTGAACATTTTTTAAAATAAAATTTGGTATTCCAACTTTTAGTATTTAATAAAATACAATTTTACAAAAAAATTAAAAAAAAAATCATTAGCCCGTTTTCAAGATATTGAATTTAAAAAAAAATCAATATTTTTTTTAAAAATCCAAAAATAATTTTTTTGAAAATTTTTATATGCAAAATTGTTAAAATTGTAAGCGACCTTTTGCATAAACATCTTTGTTGAAATCGGTGTAGTAGTTAACGAAAAATTTGAAAACCGAAAATTTGGGTTGTATGACAGGTACCGTTAATAACCGTTACAAACATTTTTTTTTTCTACGAAAATATTTAAGTAATTTAATTACCTCGTATTTTTTTTTAAATCGTTAGAACAGCTTTTGAAATAAACCAATTTTTGTATTTTGGTTGTATGACAGATAGAGCTATTTTTTGAGATGAAAAACAAATTTCAATTTCCCCTCTAGGTAATCCATAAGAACCTTAAGTCCAAAGTTTGAAGAAAATCGCTTCAGCCGTTTAGGCTGCAGGTCGAGGTACAGACAGACAGACGGACAGACAGACGGACAGAAAGACGGATAGACAGACGGACAGACAGACGGGCAGACAGAGAGACAGAATTGCGAGACCCACTTTTTTCGCGTTCTCTATCATCGTAATGTTCGGGAAAATTATTATCTCGATTTTTTTTTGCACTAATCCTAAACTTGCCCTATACTAGGTATATCGCAAGTAAAAATCAATAATCGTTGGAGCGATTTTCTTAAAAATTTTGTATACATAAAATTTGTTGCACATTTTCAAAAATAAAATCTGCAGTATGCCAACATATAGGATTTCATAAAATAAAATTTTACACAAAATAAAAACATCATTACGATGTTTTCAAGATATTGAATTTTGAAAAAAAAAAAATTAATATTTTTGTATAAATCCAAAAGTGATTTCATGGTTAAATAACATACATGAATTTAAAAATAATGTGGTCTTGTTAAAAATTTTATAACAATGAAGTTTATAGTGGATGGTTTTTTCCTAAGTTGCATATTTTCAAAGTTATAAAGGAAAATGTCGGAAAAACTGGGATGATTTTAGCGTTTTTTCGAACTCGAGATAATAATCTTCCCTAACATTACGATAATAGAGATCGCGAAAAACGATACACTTAAGAAACATTACACATTTTAAATAACAAAAATAATATGAACCGGAAGCAGGACACACAATGTATTTCATCGGTTTATTGTTCTCTATTCTCTTCATAACCACTATAAATTTACACATACATACTAAAATAATTTTCTTCTTTTCCGTGTATATCTTTCTTTTATCTTTAAATTATAAGCAGTTGTGTTGACTAAACTTCTTACTAAGATGTGGTAATTGTACCTACTTTTTTTTAATTTTTACTTAAATGTAGAAATTAAAAATAATTTTGTTTATAAAACCTGTAAGTGTTAAACCATAATAACCAAATGTATACATACAAATTTTTTTTTCTTATTTTTTATTTCATTGTTTAATAAAGTACCCCTGAAGAAGACTAAAATTCAGTCGAAACGTTAAGAAATCTAATGAACATCTTTCATTAATTAACTATAATGACCAAACAAGCCGAAGAAGTGAAAACATCAAATTTTAAATTTTAAATATTGAATTGGTCAAATCACCTTAAATTTGATATCATTATATTTTGGAACCAATACATATGTACTTGTACATCATCAATTTTTTTAGCTACGTTAAAGTTGTTAGCTTCGAGAACAAGTTCGTGCCCAGTCGTGCCCATTTTTTTTTTTTAATTTAAAAAAAAAAAATTTTTTTATATTTGGTTCATAATAATGTTTATACTTGTTAGAAGATTTACCCTACAAAAATGAAAGATTTCAACTTAATTCTTTTCGAAGTAAGTACCAATAATAACCTATTTTTGAAAATAAAGAAATTATTAAACAGTAGCATTTCCTTATTTTAATTATCTGAATTTTTTTAACAAAATCCTCGGAGCTGTTTTTGTTCGTTTTTGGCGAAATTTTTGTTTTTATTGCAGATTTTTGATCCTGAAAAAATTAAAAAATGTGTGAGCATATTAATGAAAAAATACTATGTATGAAGTTTGAAGAAAATTCCTCGCGCCGTTTAGGCTGTAATGTCGAGGACAGACAGACAGACAGATAGGCAGACAGACAGACAGAATTGCGGGACCCACTCGCGCTCTCTGTCATCGTAAAGTTAGGAAAATTATTATCTCGAGTTTTATTTTGCTTACGAATCCATAACTTGTCATCAAGGGCGTGCACAGGATATTGATCTGGGGGGGAGGGGCAAACTCGTTCAATAAACAGTTTATATGATTTTTTTTAAGTATTTATTTTTTTTCGTTAAAAATGGAACACAATTTTTTAGCATAAATAAATAAATAGAAAAATAAAAATAAATAAATATTAGTTAATTTGAATTCATTTTAAAATAAAATCTACTTATAAGTATTTAAGGAAATAAATTCTGTATTTGACTTTTTTGTATACCTACACACATATATGACACATATTTTTAAGAAAGGGGGTCATTGATGTACGTATGTAAGATATCTGTTGAATTAATTAAATGCTAAGCGGCGTGGGTCTTCAGCAAATCTTTCAAGGACTTTTTTTTACAATTTTCATCTCATTTTCCTTTACCGCTTTCCTGTGAACACGCAGCAATCAGCGTACATAACCCTGTAAATTAAAACATTCAATAACCTACATGTTTTGTTATTTTTTCGATGGTTAAATTTCCATTTAAACGATTTTTAACCATGGTTGAACGAAGCCAATTTTTGACTCTTCTTAACGTGCTATAATGTTTGGCACATGTTTCGTGCATGCAAGGAGGTCTTACTTTTTTACTGGAGAATATTTACAACTGGCTCATTATAAGCTGAGTATTTTGCTATTAGGACAAGACATTTGATAAAAGTTGTTTGCGTAATAGCAAAATCCAGCTGAAAGGCTCTTGTTTTCGTTGCAGAGTTTCCTTCAATAGAAAGCTCCCTTAATCTGCCAAAGTTTTCCTTAAAAATCGCAATGCTTTTGCATTTCTCAGACCAGAGAGTTTCACAAAATGCAGGAATGTTTGGGACAAAATTTCTCCTTGTAAGGGAATTGCGGTAAAAGTAAATGGCGTCTTTGACCGTTGCTATTGTGTTTCGAATTTCTGGAACATCATTCAGGTCATTAACCTTCAAATATAGCTTATGGCTTGCACAGTGGAAGTACAGAGCATTAGGGTATTTTTTTCTCAAAATTGCCTGCTGTTTACATTGCATCCAGCTCTACAAAACCTAAGAACTCTTCGCAAATCACACATTTTTTTCTGATCGTAAAAACGGACACCAATCGAAAATTGTTTTTTCCCGACTTTCATCTCCCATCAGAGAAAAGGCAGAGGCTTCCTTAACGTCCTTAATAATTTCATACCTGATCACTTGCACACAGAAATAAATAATTTCATTCTGAATTCTCGGAAAAGGTTGAGGCATTCTTCTTTCCTACTTAAAAATGCAGCTTCAGATTTTCATCACCAGCCATGACTTGAAGTCGAAGTAAGTCTTGAAATACACCTTAATGTAGATAATAGTAAGTGCGTACCTAATGAATCAAATTTTTCAATTACCTTCATCTTGATTTTTACCACTTAGCAAGCTCTTCGTTGATTCGACTGTTCCCAAGTGCCATTTATTAATTTATTATAAGAGTTACTTTTACAATACTCATGCATATTCTTGTAACGATTAAATGGCCCAAATAAATATTGAGGGAAACAATTAGACGATGGTTGTAGCAGCAGCCTACTTCGTCGGTGACGAGGCCAACATTCCACCAACCGAAGTACAAAGGCTAGTGGTTCACTGCAACCGGAAAAAGCTGTCCTTGTTGGTAGGTTGTGACGCTAAAAGAACTAGACTAGAAAAGAAGTTTCAGACATTAGGTACTTTCGAAACACCGAACGTAGGCCGTCTAATAAGGTATTGGAGAGAATCCAGTAAACCCTCAATGTCTGAACACAGAATAATTGTGTTTATCTTAGATGGCCTTCTCACAGAGCATACCTCTGGAAGGAACCCTAAGAAAACAAACTGGGACCTATACAAAAACGTTTTTAAGTCAAATCTGGAACAAATAGGTCCAGTAAGTACGACAAATAGTCACCTCGAATTAGAATTTATAGTGAATGAGTAAAGTGGGGCTATACAGGAGGCTTTCGAACTCAGTAAACCCATTAAAACACAATAAGATGCCGAATGGTGAAACACAAATCTGTCAAAATTAAGATCCAAGGTTAGAAAGCTCTTCAATGAGGCAAAAAGAACCGGGGAATGGGATAGTTACACCACAGCTATAAGTAAAGTAATCTTTAATCCTAATCCTAAAATTGGAAAAAAAGATACACCCCATCCAAAGTCTTTCAGGCCAATAAGCTTAACATCCTTCGTACTGAAAACTTTAGAGAAAATAATAGACAACTTCATAAGAACAGAAATTTTAATAACCAGGCCTCTCAATTTGCGACAACATGCCTATAGAGCAGGTAGATGCACAGAAACCGCTCTATTGGAACTCACTAATACCTTACAAAAAGCTTTAGATGCAAAGTAAACGGCATTGGCTGCCTTCCTAGATATAGAAGGAACGTTCGATAACACCTCCCATGATTCCGTAAATAAAGCCCTTGTCAGGAGGTGTGTTCCCATCACAATAACCAGATGGATTAGGGAAATGTAAGGTACCAGAACAGCAGAGGCACTAGCAGGAACAGAATACAGAGTGTCGTTACCACAAGAGGTTGTCCTCAGTGAGGGGTATTATCACCCTTGCTGTGGAGCCTTGTTGTGGATGAACTGTTAGAAAACCTTACGTCCCAAGGCATACGAGTCATCGGCTTCGCCGGCGAAGTAATTGAAACGAAAAGGGAGGTAAAATATGTAGGAATTACACTAGACAGTAAACTCCTCTGGAACAAGCATGTAGAAATAACCATCGGGAAAGCCACAAAGGCCCTTATTATGATATGCAAGAGACTTGCAGTAAAATCTTGGGGTTGCAAGCCTAACATCCTTAGATGGATGTACACCATGATGGTAAAAGACCCATCATTACCTATGGTGCTGTTGATTGGCACAAACGAACCGAATTAGTAACTATGTACTAGGAAAGCTCTACAAAAATTACAAAGACTCGCATGTTTGTGTATAACTGGAGCCGTGAGAACTTGCCCTACAGCAGCTATGTAGGTTATACTGCATCTATCCCGTCTACACGAGGTTATTGTAAGTGCTGCAAAGGGAGCCATTATGATATTTGCCAAGGAGGGAAGGGGGACTGGAAATTGCATCAGTCTGAGGGAAAGAGACTGTATTCCGAAATCCTCAATAACAAACCTTATTGACATTCCAAGAGATGGTATGGTTAAAAAATATAACTTCGTGAAAAACTTTCAAACGAAGCTAAGTTGCAAAAAAGACTGGGTAGGCGAAACAGTGAATTACACTCTCAATTGATCGAGAACGACAGAAGGGACTGGTGCGGGAATTTTCGGGCCCAGAACCAAACTTTCCATACCGATGGGACAGTCCTATAGCATCTTTTAAGCTGAAGTTCAAGCGATGGGAGCATGCGCAGGTCAAAATCTCAAAAGAAATTACAAGAAACAAAACATTGCCATTATGTCAGATAGCCAAGCCGCACTCAAGGTTATGAGCTCCTACTCCAGCAGCTCTAAACTGGTATGGGAATGTGTAGGAAGGCTTAATGAACTCGGCAAAAATAACACTGTCACACTCCATTGGGTACGTGGTCACGTTGGTGTCCAGGGCAACGAAGAGGCAGACTCCCTAGCTAAAATAGGTGCAACAACTCCCTTAACGGGACCTGAGCCATATTGCGGAATAGGAGAAAACTTGATAAGAAACAAAATCAAAAAAGAAGAGGAGGCAATAAGTTCCAAAATTAGGAAAGAACTCCCAAAGCTAAGACAGGCTAAACTCTTACTTGGGAATTATAACCAACAACGTTTTACAGACTGTATCAGCTTAAGTAGGAATAATCTAAGAATTATAACGGGTCTCCTCACTGGGAACTGCAAACTAAAAAGACACCTAAGTATACTCGGCCTAGAAAGTAGTGCCAAATGCAGATTCTGTGACACAGATGAGAAAACCCCAGACCACATTCTAGGCAGATGTAGCACACTCATACACCAAAGAAAAAATACCTGGGACGCTACCAGGTAGAAGAGAGCGACTTACCGTCTCTTAAAATAGTCCAAATACTCCGATTCATGAGAGGAATACATCTAGGTGGGGGCACAATAGATCTCAAGGTCGCAGTGCAATATCCCTCAAATTTTCTATTCATTCACTCAGCGCAGTTCGTAAGTAAGTAAGAACTTTGTACGTATTATATTTATTTTATTTATCGTTCGTATTTAATAGTAGCAAGTGTCTACAACCCAGGTTTGCATTAAGTCCAAGATTGGAAGGGAAGAGATTCGCGATTCGCATCCTTTTCATACATATGTATGTAGCATGTAGCATACACTTATGATTGTAATGCACACTTACATACATACATATTATATATTATACAACATTCGTGTCCGTTATACTTAAGTTTACCGTTTTAATGCCGATGTTGGATGTCAGAACTCGGGATTCAGAAGTATCATGACCCTGCAGCTATATTGCTGGCAAATAAGTTACATTCACATACATACATATTTACGTATATGTACTTGTACCTGCACCATCATCACATCGTCCCGAGTTGGTTGTTGTTTCCATTTTTTTCGTATTTTTCAACATATAGAATGAAAATTAAATAAGTCTATGTCTAGGAATGAGATGCCTGGACTCTTAGGCTGGTATTCACCGAGCGCTCGTAAACTGCTCTTAACTTTATGAGCTTCTTAAATTGAAAATAATTTGTGCTATTCAACAACCACTAATAAATACTTTTCGATGTTCGAAAAAGAGAGGTTCTCTCTCTATCAGGCATACCCAAACTGTGAAATCAAACTGTTTTCGAAAATGAATGACAGCTGGCGCTAAGACAGATGTCAACAATTTAAAGATGAAAACAAAAAAAAAATTCTACTAAAATGTGAAAATATATTTTAAATATCAAAATTATATCTATATAATTTACTTAGTTTCTGAGGACGTGTAGTATCGTGTCATTCAGATTATTATCAATCTACTTTGGTCAGTTGAATATCCACGATTGCCATGCTAAAATAAGTCAGACCGATACCCAGGCCACCTTGGGAAATCACCAATATTATCCGAGCCGGTTAAACTTCAGCAGCAGCAGCCTACCCAGCAACAACAAATAGTAGTGCCTGAGCCTCAAGCTCAACGACAGGCAATCTAAAACTCAATACGGCAGACAGTTTTTGCAGGTTCCCCACGTGCTTTTTCAGTAATCGCAGCTCAACGTGCACAATTATCTGCTACTCAGCAAACGCAGATCAAAATAAGAACTAAATGTACATGAAGATTTATTGGCTACAATTTTGCAACAACAGACGGTTCAACAACAGTAACCCGCCGTGCAACTTCCGATGCATCAAATGCGGCTCCTAAAGCGAATGCAGCTCCTGCTGTTGTATCAGTTGTTACTCCAGTCCTGCCTCAACATCCGACTTTTAGGTTGCAGTTGTGGTTGCTGGTACCAATTCTCAGGTGGTGGCTCAAATTTTAAGCATACCGTCTGCGGCGGAGCATCCTCCCCTGCCCGTTGTGGGTCAAGCAAAGCCAGTTGTATCACATCAAGTTCACAAGTTTCTAGCGGACCTGTACCCAAAATAAAATACAACCAATTGACACGGGTATAATGGGTGCAAACGCCAATTTAAGTGTCCATGAGTCAAGAATACTATAATGAACCACTACAAACGCCGCCCCCCCGCCCCAGCTAAAATATAAAGGTTAGTATTAGGTTCATGATTCCAAATTCATGATTTTTTTTATAAAATGTTCATTTTACAGCTACCAAAATCAGGGAGCCCAAAACGAATGTTAATCTCTTCTAGTCCGCTGCAGCATTAAACCATCTTATAGTTGATTTATACCACTTCCTCCAGTTAACAAGAATCAGAATCATACAAACACATGAATCAGCAGTCACACTAACAATCTTCACGCTCAGGCAGTGTACAAATATGAATCACGAATGATTGATAACTCCATTACCACAAAGGACACACTCAACGAGGATTAACAAAGGTAATAAATCATCATATCGATTACAAAAATAAAATCACATATTTTAAGTTATGCAGAATAACTTAAGAAAGTGGTTTGCATTTGATTTAAAAAAAAAAAACTATAATACAACAAAAAACATTCACCGCAATTAAGAAATTCGTATTATTAAGTCGTATTTGGTCGTATGTTGGGATTGTGGTCTCCTTAATGGTAAAATATCATCCTTTTTGATGCAAAGCTTTTGAGAATTTAAGAATAGAGACTGCGATGCTGCTATTTAAACTTAAAAACATAATTATCAAAACGCATGGCGAAAAGAACAAAAATTGTCCGAAAAGAACACAAATTGTTCTTTTAGCCATGTCTTTTGATGATGATAGTGTTAAGTTTAAATACCAGCATCGCAATGTCTCTATTCGTAAGCTCTCAAAAGCTTTGCACCAAAAAAGATGACATTTTACCACTAAGGAACCACAAGCCCGACATACGACCAAATATGACTTAATAATACGAGTTTCGTAAAAGGGGTGATTAGTTCAAAATATGTTGGTAAAAAAAATATATATGTATACAGCGTGATGCGACAAAAATCAAGATTCTGTATGTTGGGCCAAAAAAAAAGAAAAATCATATAGGTGTGGTCTTTTTCCGCCCAGTGTTTTTTCCGCAAGGTATTAATGAATACACCCTTAAAAAAACCAGCGTAAACGTGGGAAATAATTTTATTAAATATCACAAATCGCTTATCCCAGTGTGGTTCATTTCTGCGCTTCCGCATCAAATTAGTGAGATAAAATTGTCTGTTTTGCAGAATACTTTTCCCATAAAAAAATTGTTAAGTGCTTAGAGCTTATTTTATTCTATTCTAAATAAAATATCATTTTTCTTTTGCAGGCTTAACACGAACTAACCGCGATTGTGCCAAACGTGAGGCAAATCACCAAAACCATAATAACAATCACACACATTCGATAAATAACTCATTAAACGCCAACAACAAAATATAATACTCCCACGACAAATTCGAATTCAAACTCAACAGGATCTACTACTACAACAACAAACGCCCAAAATGGTGAATCGAAGACTAAAATCTTTAAGAGAGATATCGAAGCTGAGGCGAAGGTAAGTGGAACTGCTCCAACGACAACACGTCGCATATGGTCAAATTGGTGCAGTTCAAAAAGCAAGAGCAGCCAATCAGATGAGGAAAATAACAACTTTTCGAGCACAACAAATTCTCGAAATAATCGTGTTGCAACAATAAATCAAAACTAACAAGAAAAGCAGCTTCTATTCCCAGGAAAAATATTTTGTA
Organism: Melangyna quadrimaculata; assembly: GCA_949320155.1. Classification (NCBI taxonomy): domain Eukaryota; kingdom Metazoa; phylum Arthropoda; class Insecta; order Diptera; family Syrphidae; genus Melangyna; species Melangyna quadrimaculata. Next base: position 388,253,757 of record OX439483.1, read on the forward strand.
CGAAAACTTATTTTTTAAAGGGAATGTTGGAAAGGTCTTGTGCATCAAACGGAAAAACTTATTTCGGTTCAATTATGTTTATCAACGTACTCTTTTAATGGAGAACTATAATATACTTTTTAATAAAGAACCTAATGAAATTAAAACTAAGTCGATAGAACTACCCAAACAAAATGTATTGTCCTTATCATATAAGTTAGACTATATTTTCAATACGATAGGTAAATATAGCTGAAACCCCTTTAAATAGGGTGCCTTTTTGAAGGGGAGTGAAAATTGTGGCACTCTACCATAACACTTGTGAACAAAATACTACCCTCATGAAATTTGGTACAAATGTTAAGAATGGCACGCGAATCAAGAATCAAAAGAGTCTATTCAAATATTTATCAGACACCTCGTTCTGCTCTAATGAAACTTCTTAGTCGCATTACAGACGTAGTAGTCACATTAAAGACGTATCCAATTCAATTATTTACAAGAAACCTTTAATTATTATTTAATTGAATTACATATGTATGTGTAGATAAATAAATGAAAATAAAATACATACAAATAAATAAATGAAAAATAAAATACATAAAAAAGTTATACAGCCATTTTGAACTCTTACATTCTTCATAGAATCTAATTTGCCTTGCATCTAAAGCATCATTTTGCGATTTGAATTCTTTGGACGTTGTTTCTCCTCAATAGGAAGTGGTTGAAATTGCTGTTGAAGTTTTGTTATCTCAAAGGCATTTGAATCAATTTGTTTTCTTAACTCCGTTTGACGTTCTTTCAGCTGTGGTAGTGATTGATCACCCTCTTGTAGTTTTATTTGTTTGTCCTTAAATAAATGCATAATTTTATTTCGATTTTTTGAACACAAAAATCGTTTCTTTTAAATTTACTTATCAGTGCATTGCATTTAACGTATCATTTCCATTTCCATAATCAACCTGGTTCTTCTCCAAAATACTGCGTTCGTTTTCTAACTCCGCAAAACCAGTACCTACTCTTCTCCAATTCGACGTCTTCGGTTGAAGCATTTGGTCAGTTTTGCCTACAAATGAAACCATGTAAAAGAACAAATTAGAAGGACTTCATTTTGTTGAATATTTTGTAAAAGTGGATAATGTGGATCTTCTTCGATTTTTTTATACACTCCTCGTCAACTGAATACGCACAAACATTTTTTAATATACTTTATCCATTTTTTCCAAACAGTGATGGTTATTATGCCATCTGTTGATGCTAACTATTCCCTTAAGATGTTAAGCAGATAATTCCGAAAGAATTATCCAAAAACAACCGTGAGTTTTTCTTCAACCACTTGCAAAGTGTTTTATATGCAAAGTAAGAGTTTTTTTTTTAGTCAACTGAATAGGTACAACGCCATTTTCTTCGTTGTTTATAAGTTTTTTGGAGTGCTTGACAGTTTAAATTAACGATTTTAGTGTTTTCAGTAAAATTTAATTCTTGATTTCAAATTTAAGAAAAATGGGTAGATCTACGTGTCTTAACAGTGTTGAAAAAGCTAAAATCGATTTACTTAGAGACCAAGGCCTAACTGGACGTGCAATAGCTGATAAAGTTGGCCGAAGTTTTAATGTAGTTTATTCTTACTTGAAAAATAAAGATGCATACGGCAAAAACATGAAGGGAGGTAAGAAAACAGCAACAACAGCAGCTGAGAGACGAAGAATTTTAAGATGTGCATCAAATTCTTCTGATTCTGTGGCAAAAATAAAACAAAAAGTCGGCGTAAGCGCAAGTTGCTCAACAGTATTAAGAGTAATCAACAACTCAAGCCATCTTAAACGAATGAAACTTAAGAAAAAACCACCACTTGACGAGAGACGGAAAATGTTGCGATTAGATTTTTCAAGACTTCACATGAGTTGGAAAAAAGAATGGTATCACGTGGTTTTTTCAGATGAAGAAAAGTTTAATTTCGATGGCCCTGATGGGTTCAACTTCTATTTTCACGACTTAAGAAAAGAAAAAAGATTTTTAAAGCGCCATCATAGTCGTGAAGGAGGTGTCATGATATGGGGAGCAGTCAAATATTATGGAACAGTTGAGCTCGAGGTTGTAACATCAAGAATGACAGCAGCTGGGTATAAAGTAATTTTGGAAAGAAATTTTCCTAAATTTTCTAACATCTTTGGACCCATAAACTGGACCTACCAACATGATAATGCGCCTATTCACTCAGCGCGCATAATAAAAACATGGATAGAGGAGCAACAAGTGCAGTTGCTTCAATGGCCGCCGTACTCACCTGATCTAAACATCATAGAAAATGTCTGGGGATGGTTAGTACGCAAAGTTTATGAGGGTGGTCGTCAGTTCGAAGACAAAGAAAACTTAATTTCTGCAATCAAATTAGCGTGGAGCGAAATTTCGTAAAATTACATTAAAAAGCTATACGATTCCATTCCGGATCGAATTTACGAAGTAATTAAAAATAAAGGTGGAAGTACCCACTACTAAACTTAAACAAAAACTTGTTTCATTCCATTCCAATACCAATTTTAATTTTTGTACCTATTCAGTTGACTCAAAAAAAAACTTCTACTTTGCATAAGTTACACTTTGGAAGTGGTTGAAGGAAAAACTCACGGTTGTTTTTGGATAAAACTTTGAAATTCTGTTATTTATATGTTACGAAAATTTTTACCATCAACAGATGGCATAATAACCATCACTGTTTGGAAAAAATGGATAAAATATATTCAAAAATGTTTGTGCGTATTCAGTTGACGAGGAGTGTATATCTAAGTAATCAATACTATTGCCAAAAAAACAATCTGTTATGTTATGTTTTAAAATAATTTAACTTACTTTTTATTACACCGTTCAACGGATTTCAACATCAGATCTGGATCCTTGTGTTTATTTGGTACAATATGGGAGTCACTTGTTGGTGGCTTCCATGTCAATGGAAACTGACTGCGATTCTTGGAATGAACAATGAACCTTGACTGCTGATCATTTCCTGCCCAGAATACTCGTCCATCCGTGTGTTATTCATACTAGCCAGAAGTAAAGATTCCGCTCGTGCTATACCCATTTATCATTGGGTGGCAGCTGTCGTGGGTTAATACAAGCTGCTTTGCTTTGGCCACCGTCAATTGCTGATGCTGAAGATTTTTTGGGTCTTTTGTGCCTTCTGGATAATTTTTCATCCCAACGTCTGGAGCTGTGTTCGGGGCACTTGGAGATGTAGTAATTTCCCGATGTTGAGACTGTTCCAACACAGATGAAGACGTAGTTTTCCCGTTTTGTTGATGACATTATCTGCGTCATTGAGAGGACCGCAGTTGGGATTACGGTTGATGCTTGTTCTACTCGAGATTTTTAAATTTTTCCTTGGATCTATTCTATACACTGATTAATTGTTTTGTTTACAGCAATAACACCTAATTTACTACGACGTGCCGGTGACTTTTTTTCGGTTGATCGGGTTCTTATATTTTTTATAAATATGTTTTATTAAATTAAAAACTAAATGCAAACATTTTTCAGAAAAACACAAACGAAAAACAAATTATTACTCTGTGACTGAAAGTTTCAGAGAAGTGAAGTTTTATTGCGAAAATTTTCGAACAACTTTTCGAAGAGAGCGCTCGTAACTTAGGAGTGCTCCAGACCACTCATAACATTTGCGAGCGCTTGTAAATGTTCACTCATATTGATTGGTGAATAGGTTTATGATGCTCTTAAATTATGAGCGCACGGTGAATACCAGCCTTAGTCTTCCCTTATAGAAAATATCAGTAGCTGTGAAAACTTTTGATGCTTAACAATTTACGTCCATCATACAACGATCATCTGAGCGTGTAAATAAAAATTTTAATTTATTATTACTTAATTAAGTTCTTGTGTTGTCATTGCACACAAAGGATTGATATTTTTATTCCTATATTAAAAAAAAGGGATTGAATCTATTTGAATATAAGTTCTTAAGCCAAGGATATAAACCAATACGAAAATGCTTACTTTTGAAACTGTTATTTATACTTTTTGATTTAAGACATTTATGAAGCAACAATCTTGCTATAGTTGTTTTTTATAATAAAACGAAATTTTTGAAAGATATATTGCAGCCACCGCATCAGCTACTTTATACAGCAGTCAAACTAAACAAATATACGGGGTATACCTATATTACATAATTGTAAGAGGTTTCACATTCATGTTTATTGTTTTGCGTACCCCTTTGTTCCTGATTACCTATGTACAACTTTTTTTTCTATAAATTAAACGTACTCGACGCTCTCTACTCTACGTACTTTACGTGAAAATGAAATTAATTTTAAAAAAATCTATAAATCGGTTAAACTCCACAACTCCAAAACTTAACAAATTTACAATACCGCAACTCCAAAACTCCACAAGAGAATAACTAAACAACTCCACAGCTCCAACTCCAACTTTAAGTCCAACTCAAACTGCAACTCCAACACCAAATCCTACTCTTCAACTCCATAACTGCAAAACTGCACAACTTAACAAATCCACAACTCCAACTCCAACTCCAACACTAAATCCAACTTTTCAACTCCACATGATAACTTAACAGCTCAACAACTCCAACTCTACAACTCTAGCTTAACAACTCCAATTCCAACTCTACAACTCTACATACAAACTTTACAACCCTACAACTCCAACTGCAACTCCAACTTAACAACACCACAACTCCAACTCTAAATCCAACTCCAACACCAAATCCAACTCCAACACCAAATCCAACTCTAAAACTCCGCAACTAAAATACTCCACAATTTAACAACTCCACAAATTCAACTCCAACATCAAACCCAACTCTACAACACCACAATTCCACATAACAATTTAACAACTCCAACACCGCACCAACACAAACTCCAACTCCAATTCCAACTCTACAACTCCAATTCCAACTCTACAACTCCAATTCCAACTCTACAACTCCAATTCCTTAATTCCAACTCCAACTCAAAATTCCAACTCCAAAACTTAACTGCTCCACTAAATCCAACTCCACAAAATCCAACTCCAATTCTAACTCTACAACTCTACAGCTTCATAACCTCCACAACTAAACAACTTAAGAACTCCACATCTTAACAACTCCATAACCGAATCCAACTCAACAACTCCAAAATTCTTTCAGTTCCGCAAATAAGGCTCGGAAGTCATTCCGGTTTGTAAAACGCTTAATAAGTTTTTCAAAAGCTATCCATAGCTCAAAACTAAAACATTCTATGAGGTCTGGTTAAGAAAATATCTTAATTCAAAGTAAATTCATTATTTTCGATTTTTTTAGTTTTGAAGTTTGGATGACTTTGGGTGCCTTGCCTACTACAGTTCCCCAAATAAGGCTCGAAAGGCCTTGCGGTTTTCAAAACGCTTATCAGTTTTTTGAGAGCTATCCATAGCTAAAAACTAGAGCATTTTATGGTTTCTGGTTGGAAAGATATTTTCATTCAAAGTAAATCTTTTGTTTTTCAACCCAAAAACTAAAAGTCTTTGTATGGCCATAACTTTCCAAATAAGGCTCGTAGGAAGTTGCGGTTGACGTTGTTGAATAGAGAACGGCCTTTGAATTGTTGTTCAAAATTTAATGGACTACCCCATTTACCACCAATGCATTTTTTCACGAAAGTCTCTGGAACCCATTGAACGTAAATATATAGAAAGGTCAAATGCAATCAGCACATCAAAGCAAAAAAGAGAGAAAATGAGAAGCGTGAGATCGAGGAAATTGAGGGATGTCATAACAGGAATGGGGTTCGGAAGTTTTACCAAAAGGTAAAAAGAAGCTCTCAGGGCTACAGAGCCCGAACCGAGGCCTGCAAGGACGAGCATGGGACATCGTAGTCGATGCTGAGAATATAGAAAGATCACTTCTGTAGACTGTATAACGGCGATGACGAATCTAATTCCGTTGTCAGGCAGATAACACCATTTAACGTAGATGATGAAGGTCAAAAATTCCGTCTAACCGACCGCGACGTCAACGAAGTGAAGATAGTTATATCTTAGCTTAAGTCCAACAAAGCTGCTGAAGCCGACGGGCTCACTGCCGAGCTATTCAGAGCAGCAGGAGATGACTTGGTTAGGAGTATGGACCAGCTCACCTGTAAGAAAAAGAAAGCATGCCCGATGAATTTTTTTCCCGATCCACAAGAAAGGAGATCCACTAAACGGCGCCAACTACAGAGGAATCAGTCTTCTTAACATCGCCTACAAGATCTTCTCTGCCGTGTTATGTGAACGCCTGAAGCCGTTCGTCAACAACCTGACAGGTTCATATCAGTGTGACGTGGCCTTAGGATAGGAAAGTCCACCATCGACAAAATATTCACACTACGGCAGATCTTGGAAAATCCCAGGAACTTCAAATCGACTCTCACCACCTTTTCATCGATTTTATG